>OZ024692.1:4619858-5819858 GCA_964016905.1 Perithous albicinctus | reverse complement strand
TTAAAGTATTCCACCAATATTTGTATGGTCGGAAGTTCATTTTAGAGACCGATCATAAAACTTTGACTTATATCTATGGGGATAAGAAAGGTTTAGCTCAAATGGCAGCCAAGAGAGTACAGTGATGGACTGTGTTTTTATCGGGATATGATTATATAATGAAGCATATCAGAGGTCTAGATAATACGCAAGCGGTCAGTCTATCTCGGATTCCATTACCACGAAACGTCCGTACGTCAGATAGTGGTGAACGTGAAGAGTTTTCGTACTTGAATTATGTGATGAATGAAATAACATTGATTGATAGCCGAGAGGTTGCGAAATATACAGAGAAAGATCCAATTTTGAAAAGGGTTAGAGATTTTGTTATGTCAGGATGGCCGAAGATTGTTGTTTGGTATCGCGGATGACTCCGTTCAACTCGAGTCGACGCGGGTTGTAAGGCCGAACCTCAAAAAGTTATTTGAACCGCGATTACCCGAACTCCGACGCGATTAACTAAAATGATGTATGTGTTTGTACAGAATGAAAATTTCAAGTTTATTATTCACAAGGCAAAAATATATACATAAATACTTAAAAGATTTTACGGATAGAGCAATGGATGGTGAATTATTTTAATATAAGAATTGACGTAGTTTTCTGAGGAGCAAATTCTTGGAGTCCGTTCCGGTTGAATGTCCGAAGACCTCTGACTTCTCGAAAAGTCACAAGAAATTATTACAATTGTTCGGATTGGGGTGTAACGTCGCTAATGGCGATTTTCTTGAGTTTGTTTGGCTACGGTTAACAATGGAGGGAGATCGACGCCTCGGTGCAATTGGGAAAACCCGACCGCGGCTTTCCCATAATTTGTTCTAATCCCTTTGCTCGCTGAGGGTGACCACCATAAAGCAATTGACGATGCGTTCGCTTTTTCGAAATTATCTTTTCGTGCTCTTCCCAGATAATTGCCGGATTAGATGATTTACTTAATCCTCGAGTTTTATACTATGAATGACTCGGAGTTGGCAATAAACGAAGTCACAACATATTTTTAATATTTTTAACTACGGGATGGAAGAAACCCGGCAGACTCTAGCTGTGCAAGCTGATATTCTTTTCGCGACGGAACAGAAATGGAGTTGTGTTAAATTTGTGCTCGTGTCGTAATTAATGGGGTTGTGTACAGTTGGGGCACGTGTAGAGTTGCTTGTGTAGGGTCAGTGATGTGTAGTGTCTGATTCTGTAGGGTCTGCGTATTGCCTTTTGAACTATTCTGTAACATTAGCTAACTTGAAACATGCACGTTGCTTTCTTTCTTTTTCAATACGGCATCCAAGAAATTTTCGCCAAGTGCGGAAGCCAAAATTGATAAACTTGTATGCAACTTTCGGATGTCCAAAAGCAGCATGCTAGAAAGTTTTACTTCACTAACTTTTTAACTTTAATGTTTTTTTTTTTAAAAAGACAATTGCAAAGTAGTACCTTGCTCACTGCTTCCTCATTTTTTCCAATCGTTCACTAAGCTCTATGAGGAAGCTTTGCGAAAAATGGAAAGTAATAAAAACGCAATGTGGAAACTCCTATTCTGCAGGTTAGTTTGAGGTGTTCTTCTCCGGAAATCATAGAAATAGTATTATTTCTTATAACAAATTTGTTCGCTTATTTCCTAGTGGATCTATTGGCAAAGTTTACAAAGAGAAAGCAGTGCTCGGGTCCACTAACCTTGGTCATAACTACATTTGTGTAGAAAATTTCATTTCAATAACTTGTAGTTTGTACCAGGTTATGCATCTTTTGTAAAAAAAATTTTGGAAATTCCCATATTCATTAATCTTGCGAATGTTGTTATATTGTACACAATGAATTACTCCATATATCCCAGATTGATGCAGAAGCTACAATAGTGTTAGGGTGGCATGTTAAAGATAAAATGACGGTAAGAGGGAACTCTTTTAAAAAATGGTATCCTTAATTTCAATCAACATTAAACATACCTGCAATTTTAAAGAATTAGTCAGCCCGATAGCTGATGATTTACGAGAGTTAGAAAGGGTAAATTCTGTAATTAAAAAAATTCAGAAATTTGAAATTATGAAGGGGTCGTTTACAAAATTGTATGAAACAAAGCGTATGCGATGCCGTCCTACTTGAGTGCTAATCATGAACAGAATCGGTCGAGGCATTCTCAAGATAAAGCTGTTTCATTTACTAAAGGCCAACATCTTATGTTTGATATGATTCGTGGGAATTTCTTCGCCGAATGCTAAACTCTAGGGCTGTTTTTCTTGCACCGAACTTCAATTTTGGTTTTTCGACTCTCTTGAAAAAACGGTTTCGGAGCCAAGCTTAGCCCATTTTTACCATAATTCTGCAAAAAATAGGTTTCAAAATATTTATAGTGGTGGGGGAAGTGACACAGCCTCTTGAGTTTGAATTTATAACTGGAAATTCGACTCTAAACCACTTTTCCAGTTCTTTCAGACAATTTTGCATAAAGAAACAAGGCACATAGTTCGTAGTTAGGTTGAATTCTGCACCTGTATACCCTGCTTAGGAGTTCTGATTGAAACTGACAGAAAACGATTAACTGGATAAATTTCCAGTTGAAACATAATAAGCTCCTATAGGTTTCAATCAATGCCATGCAATGATATTAAACTGTATCGGGAATTATTTTATTATTTTTTCAATATTATTGTGTATGTGAGTCATTTTTTTCAATACATTCTTTTTTTAATGACAGTTAATCTTTGCAGTCGGGAGTTTTCTCAATTTTTGTTTGTGTTTTCGCATCTCTAACTACTAAAAATATGGAGTTAACAAAATGGAAAAACTGGTAATGGAATTAAAAAAAAAAGTGCAAAGCAGAACTTTGCATATTGCTTCCTCATATAGTATTTGCTAAAATTGTAAAAGTTGTGAAGAAAAACTTTGAGCATTTCCATTTTTAACTCCCGACTGCCCCCGGAAAAAAGACGGGAGTTATGCGTTTTGCGACGATCGAGAGACCTCACCTCGAATCTTCGAAATGCATGTTTGTCAAAACGACAAAAAATCTCTTGACAAGTTTTGGTACAGAGCTTCTATGGCTGGGAGGTTTGCCATAAGTCCATGTATTTTTGAGATCCATAGTGCCTCCGCAGAGATATATATATCCCGGGAAAAACGGTTCATATATAATCATATATAATTGTATATAATTTCATGTATAGTTGTATATAATTATATATAATTGTATATAACGTAATATATAATTGTATATGGAAACATATATGAGCATATATGAGTTTATATGTACATATACAGTGGTATACATGATCATATATAATACCAAAACCGCCAGCTTGCGATGTCATATATGAACAGATATGATCATATATAATTATATACAACTATATATCGCCCATTTTTAGCGCATATATGATTGTATGTGGATCCATATACAAATGTATATGAGCGTATATAACTTTATATGTATATATACATTGGCATATATGACCCTATATATGACCATATATAACACCAAAACTGCCTGTTTACCATGTCATATATAAACAGATATGATCATATAGGATTGTATATGAGATCTATTCTGTGTGTCGACTGTGCAATATATGATCATATACAATCATATATGACTGCGCACAGAGAACTGACAGCTCATGTATGATCGTGCACGTATGATTATATGGTATTCCATAATCTATTGTTATATAATATTCACGAATTATTTCGATGTTCACGTCTTATTTATATACGGATGTAAAATTTGTTATATGGTTATATAACTAAGCATTTAATATCCGTTTTGTAAATGCGTGAATCATCCGGTTTTGTTTGAAGCGCTCAAGTTATAGGTATTTTTGCATATGCGGTTCATTTCTTTATAATCACATGCTCATTCGCAACGATTAATGAAGATATTTGGCTTTCCTGGACAGAGAAAGTAGTAGAGTGTGAACTACAGTTTCATGATTCGCCTTAACGTTCCTAAAAATAAACTTACCGTGCTTAATAATAATACTTTGCGTTCCTATCAGATTATAGTCTGTTGCTGATCTCTATAAATGTATATCCATTCATAATACATGGATATCCAACTTTACGAAAATATGTATTATTAAGGTAATAAAAATATGAGTATTAAGGATTCAATAATTTGTGTTAGTCTACATGTTACTAAATCTATATGAAATGAAATCGTCGGACGATTTATATAATTATGGGCACGATTATATATGTACAATTACATTGTAACAATTGTATATGATCATATATAATCATGACTGACCTTATATGCTTCAGAAGATTATATCTATTTAGGCATCGTCTTATATAATCACATATAACTATATATGATTGTATATGCTCAGATACAATTATACACAATTATATTTTCTCATATAGGATCATGTATACCCAGATACAATTATATATGATCATGCATAGTCATATATGATCATGCATGATCATATAGAGACAAAATTCATATACAATCATATATGAGCAGTTTATATATGATTATATATGATTATATATGAATCGTTTTTCCCGGGTATCTTTGAATAAAGTTATAAAATTGTCAATTCGTAAATATCACCTTGACCACTACTACATTCTCACGACTACTCTATACGTGTGTGAGCTTAGCCTGACATGGCGTCGATTGGTTCAAGCTAAGGCCAGCTGAGGCGCTGTCGTCCTGCCGTGTCGGTGATATAAAAAGTGTGAAAGTAAAAAAAAACTCCCTACTGCAAAATATTCTTTAAGAAAAAATGAATATTCAATAAAAAATTATATATAAAAAAGTCTGAAATAATTCATAACATTTATAGGAGGATCTCCCTAATTTTTTATTACAATTGTAACAATAGATTTCAATTATTTGTTCGTAATTATTCAACTCACGGGTCTTTTTTTTACAATTGTCGGGAGACGTCAAAGTAGAAGTGCCAAAGTCATTGGTCGTTTTACATAATGATCAAGTTATCGATATCAGAAAAGACGTCGCCCGACTGCTGTAAAAAAAGATCCGTGAGTTGAATAATTACAAACAAATAATTGAAATCTATTGTTACAATTGTAATCAAAAAAATTAGGGAGTTATCCTCCTATAAATGTTATGGGTTATTTCAGACTTTTTTATATATAATTTTTTATTGAATATTTGGGATTATATTATTATAATATTCGGGAGAACAGTCGGGAGTTTTTTAAAAAAATTTAATTTTTTTTTGTTCACAAAGCTTTCTCTATGAGGAAACCAAAATTGATAAATAATCTTCCTCATTGAGGTAGTTTTGTGAAAAATGGAAATGCTCAAAGTTCTTCTTAACAACTTTTATAATTCTAACAAATTGTATATTAGGAAGCAATGTGCAAAGTTTTAAGTATATTCACGTTAAAATCTCGATTCTTTCCCATGAAAACAAAGCTTTCTTTATGAGAATCATAGTGAGGGTTACAGCATATAGTATTCATTTAATATAAACATGGTAACAGAGATATTAATTTACTTAACTGGATTAAATATTCTTCTGAGCGCGCCGTTATAGTCGCGCGACCAGTAACGGAAAAAAAGACCAAGTGAGAGAGTCGTTAATTGTCAGAACGAGATAAGACGAGCTGCATTGCGAGTTCGTTGCGTATCACGAGAGCAGTTAGCCAGCATTTGCTTCAAAACGTTTTTAAAAGAACCGCCATGCCTGGAAGATCCGGCGTGGTGGTTGTGAGAAGCTAGACGTGGCGGTATTTCTTTTGTTCACGACATATCTCCTACTTATCCTCTTGGCAATATAATAAAAACGCGCCAGAGCGAATGTGACGGCATAGCGAGCAGAAAAAACCGCAAAGACGCATTCCTTCCATACTCCGTCTTCTGTTCCCATTGAGTTTTTCCTCCATTATTCGTATTACGCTGACGAACCGAGACCGAACATCTTGAATAAGAACGGAGACGAATCTTGCTTCGCCGTTCCTCTGGACTATTCATCTGCTCTGAAGCCTCGAATTCAATTGTCTCGAGACTAACAGAGAGATAAGCCGAGTACGAAGACCAGCATGCACGAGATTCAGACAGAAAGTACTAAAAGAGAACGACAAAATATAGAAAAGATGATAGGCTTCACGAAAACAGAAATTGGTCGAATTATCATAGACAAAGCGTAAATAAATGCTAAGAGCGAAAGAAAGGTCGTGGGATAGAAATACCGGTTTCGTTCACAGCACTGATTTTGGCCATCCTCTATACTTTAGTACATTTTTGTGCATATCATTGCTTTTGTGCCTGAATTCATTCGTGATTTTTCAAGGTGTCATGTACTTTGGAAAGATTTTTCGTGCAGTTCTTTTTTCAAGAACACCCAGATTTGACTGCTCGGATTTTGTATAGCATCTAGTTGCTTAAAGAATATATTCATTTGTATGTCTGATGTTAAGTTAGGTTAGGATAATCAAATGGATATAACTTTTGAATAACACATACTATACATAAAAATTTTTAAATCTCCCGACTGCAAAAATTGACTCTCATTCAAAAAATATATATATTGAAAAAAATGACTCACATAAACAATAATATTGAAAAAAATAATGAAACAATTCCTAATACACTTTAATCTCAAGATGAACTCCCTCGAATGCAGTTTTTAACATTATAAATGTTATCAATATAGTCGGGAGGCGTATAATTTTAAACAAAGTCCAAAGGGTTTTTATAATCACATACTTCCCTTGTGATACGCCTCTTGACTATATTGATAACATTTATAATATTAAAAACGGCATTCGAGGGAGTTCATCTTGAGATTAAAGTGTATTAAGAATTATTTCATTATTTTTTCAATATTTTTGTATATGTGAGTCATTTTTCACGGCGTTGAGCAGACGTACGAAAGCATTGTATCTCATTATCACTTAATAAAACCATTTTCAAATTACAACGTAACCCGAAGCTGCGCTATTACTTGATTCTAACAAGTCAGAAGTGGGATATCGTGGTTTAGAAGTCCACAGACGTGTATTGTGAGTTGAAAGCCGAGACGAGGAAAACGTCGTAGGAGATTCGAGATTATTCGGTGGGGGCAGCCGGTTGGACGCGAGTCCATTCTTTCGAATCGACGATACGTTATATTTTTGATATATTAAAGCTGTGTGCCGAGGTCGATGTAGAGATTATCGAGACGAAGGGTCAAGTTGTCGTCGGGTTACAATCGAGAGAGTTGAGCATGAAATTAAGCTGCACGGCGCACGCAAACGAAGATCAGTTGCTAGACGATGTTCGAAGGCACGAAGCAATCGACGCGGGACGAAGCGAGTGGTCAAAAGAACTGAAGAAGGAGAAAGACACGCCGCAGTCGAGAAAACAAACAACGACGAACGACGCCGAGAAGAAAATTCAAGCAGCGGCAATCTCCCAGCCGAAATCGGAACCGCGTGCACCCTTGACAAATGATAAAGGTGAATCGCTTTGTTTTAATTTCAGATTGTACGGGCATATCTCTCGTGACTGTCCCAGTCCGAAGATGAAAAAAGTCTGCAAGAAATTGTACGGAAAAACTGCCAAAGAAAGAGCCTAGAGGCTACGCCACGGTCGCATACGTATATCAGTCAACAAACACGGGACAACGACATGAGAAACCGACCGTGGTGAAGTACATGAAACAAGCGCGAATCGACGGTAAAGCAGCGGAAGTAATGATCGATCCCGGAAACGACGTTTGTCTCATTCGTCGAACGCGCGCGAACGATTTGAAACTACTGATCGACGTGAGGAGCGGGAATATATTTGGCGTGGGAAGTCAGCCCAAATTGCCTCATGTTGCGTACACGAAGATTGGCGAGAAGTTACACGTGGGACTGAGGGACGACGATCCGTTCCGAGAAATAGAAATCATGACGAAAAATAAATCACTGCTGAGAACGGGCGTAACTGTCACGCTGCCGCCGAGGAGCGTTTGCCTTGTGCGAGTCGATACAGAGAACGAAGGAACGGGAGATGTCTTATTGGGAAAGAAGGACTCACTGGGAGTGCTGTGCAACATAGATCGAGGAAAGGCGATTATTCCGGTGGCGACTTAGAGAAACAAGGAAGTTCGGCACGAAGCCGGCGATCTCGTGACGCGAGTCAAGCGTTTGGAACGAGACGCGATTACGGAGAATACGATAACGCAGCACGGTAAAGAACCGATTACCCGAGAGATGGTCAACATAGACCCGAGTGTCGACGAGAAGGGCACCGACGACTTGGTTGTTCTGCTCAATCAATATCAAGATTGTTTCGCATTAAACATCGGTGAGTTGGGAAATACGAATCTGATGGAACTCGACATCCCATTGAAAAAAGGAGGCACACCGTTCCAGTGTAAACCATACAAAGTCTCGAGAGAGGATCGGGAGACGATTAAGTCGATCGTAACGAAGTGCAAAGATCACGGTATCGTGAGTGAAATTACGTCGCAGTACGTAAACCCCGTGTTACTGATGAAGAAAAAGACTGGCGGATCGCGACTCGTCGTGGATCTGAGGAGACTTAATCAACAGACGATCCCGAAGATACACCCGATGCCGTCGGTGGACGATCAACTTGAATTATTAGCCGGAAGCGAAATATATACGACGTTGGATCTTGCAAATGGTTATCTATAGGTGCCACCCACGAAGAACGCTCGCGAAAAAACGGCGTTTATAATGCCAGACGATACGGGTCAATTTAACCGTATAATATTCGGTCTTACTAACGCGTCAGCCGTATTTACGCAGGTGATAAAGTTGGCGTTGGCGGAACTGATGGACGAAGAGGTACTGCGGTACATGGACGATTTTCTCATTAAGGCGAAGAATTGGAAAGAGTTGACGCAACGATTGAAAAAAGTGCTCGAAGCTCTGAAACGCGCGAATCTTACGTTGAAACTGCAAAAATGCGAATTCGGTAAGAAAAAAATCGAGTTTCTGGGATTTTCAAGGATGGAATTCGACGAGCACGAGTGAAGACAGCAGCGATCAAGAATTTCGAAACGCCAACGAACGTACACGAAGTCCGAAGGATACTCGGATTATCAGGATTTTTTCGACGGTTTGTACTGAGGTACGCACAGTTCGCCGAACCATTGACAAGATTGACGAAGAAAGACATACCATTTGAATGGGGAGATGAGCAAGAGAAGGCATTTAAAAAACTAAAGGCGATATTGACGAGCGAGCCGATCGTAAAACTAGTTGACCCTGCCGCCCGAACGGAGTTGCATACGGACGCCTGTGCCGACAGATTGGCGGGAATGCTTCTTCAAGAGGGTCGTGACAAACAATATGTTGTGCCGAAAATTTGTGCTAAATTCTCGCAATGTTTATGATTGCACAACGGTCACTCAACTTACACTGGTTTGTCAAAACAGCACCGTCGACTGTCCTGGTTTAATTGTGGCCCGTCGTAAGCTCAACAATAAAAAAGCAATTCATCAATTTTCGACTATTGGTATTGCTACCTGATGAGGGATCGCAATACCAAGAGTCAGTCTTAATTCGAACATCAAGATAACCAGTCGGTCTTGGGTCAGACTCGCCCATAAGTAACGAAATCGAGGCGAGCTCGATATTGTAATAAACTTCCATTGTTATTCGTTTAAATAAATTTTCTTAAACTTCACATTCACTCGAGTCTAACTCCTTATTGGCAACCGATCCCGGTAAATAAAATATTGTGACGTGATTTTTTAAAATCAGCGTCACAAAAATCACAAGCAAACGAAATTGCGTAAGTCACTACCCATTTTCGTTGCTGTAGATCTCGCTTTATCTTACCTTGGCTGTTTCACGTAACCGTTCGGCTCCCGTACGCTCTCGATCGAGATATTATTTTTTTTTGTTTTGTTCGACTATTCTGTTAACCTTTTTTTTTTGTTCTCTCTCACCTTACGTTCAGTTTTGGGTCGAGGTTCTTGAATTTATTCGGTGGTGTGTAGCTCGAGGTAATGAGCAGCCCGAATAAAGGAGAGACTCGACGAGGGTTTAGTACGAATACGCAAAAGTCCGGTGCAATCCCGGCACCCCGACGGATAATGCAATGCGCTGGAGAACAGGCGGAGTTATAGTTTAGTTCCGGGCAAGGTTTTAACCCCTTGTGCTGTGTCTTTTCGTTTTTTTTGATGATGTGAGGCCTTGTTTTCGCGCATTGATTAGGGGAAGCGATCGTCAAGATCCTTTAATATTACCGCGCTATAGTTTCTCGCTCTCTCGTTTCGAGGATCTCGTGAAATAGCTGAGAGGGCAGTAGTTATCGGTTACGATTCTCGCGATAATGATAATAATTGCTTCCAATGGTTCCCGTAGACAATTTAGTCTACCGAGAGCTGCCCTCGAGGTAACTCGGGCTCCTTCTCGGAATCTCGTGAGTGACAGTTCGGCGTATCGTTCGCGTTCGAGTGGTGCGGTCTCACTCACGCTTACGGTACGTCCTACCTGTCAAGTTCTCGTGCGCGTTCGGCTATCGTTCGGTGGTGTTTCACGTGTGTTGTGAGTAAAAGAATTTCGACTGAAATTCGTTTCGCGTGCAGTTTTCGTCGTGTCGTCAGATACGGATCCCGCCACGTTACTTCAGATATTTTCTTCTGTTTCGGTGAGTTATCCAAAAAAAAGGGGTAATTTACTGATCGCGGAAGATCTGATCTTGTTATACTCGTCTTGATCTTTCGATCGGCTGAGTAATTTCCGGTGCATTCGCATGCGAGTCCGTAACTCTCAAGTCAATATCGAAGAATTGTTCTCGTGTTGAGAATAATTCTGGTTGATACCGCTTGTGTTTTCGTTGGTTATTTTATTGGCAAAAGGATCGCGACCCTTCTACCACAATCCGCATCCTGAGCAGTTGTGCATTTCCGCAACCGTTTGAGCTCGCGAGTGTTTCGGTGATTAGTTTAGATTTTCGTGTTTGTTTCGTCCTTGCGCAGGTCGGCAATCGGTTCCACCGACCTCCAGTTTTAGTCCGGTTGTTAATACCGGCGAAATAAAATTAACTGGCGCCCCCGGGATCTCGCTGCACTCGCGGATGCAAACGGCCGAAGGTGACGTAGTTTCGGTTTCGTGTCTTTTTTTTCCTGCTCCCTTTGGGGTTTGAGCTTAAATTCAGTTCCGGTTCCATTTTTTTTGGTGGAATTCGCGTTTATCGATCAGAGAAAAATACGTCACAATATATATTATAGTCCGACCCCAGGACCGGGCATAACAAATGGCACTTGGTGTACTGCTTCAGTAAGAAGACAACACCAGCAGAGCGAAACTACCATTCGTCAAAACTGGAATTACTCGCAATAGTTTGGAGTTTGGAGCGATTGC
The DNA here is from genome assembly GCA_964016905.1 of Perithous albicinctus. NCBI lineage: Eukaryota > Metazoa > Arthropoda > Insecta > Hymenoptera > Ichneumonidae > Perithous > Perithous albicinctus. The sequence goes on along the minus strand of OZ024692.1, from coordinate 5,808,545 downwards.
GATAGTTTTTAATCGGAATACCATTCACGATTGTCACTGACTGTGAAGCACTGACGTACTTCACACGATGAAATCGAAAAAAGGACAGTTAACACGCTGGCTCAGTTTAATCCAGGAGTTCGAAGTCACAATCAAACTTCGGCAAGGTACTCGAATGGCGCACGTGGATGCGTTGAGCCGCAGTCCAGTCGAATAAGCAGGAGAAGAAACGTCTCACATGGAGCGAACGTGATCAAGTCATCATGATCCAGCGAAACGACGAAGAACTTCAGGGAAAACTAAAAATCTTAGAAACGGAAGACGGCGAACGCACAGCGATGGAACGAGGACACGTTCACGAATTACAGCTCGAGGACGGAGTTCTGTGCAAAGTACGCACGATCGGCGGTGAACAGAGATTACTGTTCGTAATTCCGAAAGGCATGAGGGAGAGTATTGCGGTGAAGTATCACGATTTAGCCGGACACTTCGGAATCGAGAGAACGATGCAGCTGATAATGAAACGTTAATGGTTCCCGAGGATGAAGAGCTACGTGCGGAGGCATATTGGCGCTTGTTTTGAGTGTCTCGCGAACAAAATACCATCGGGGAAACAAGAAGGAATGTTAAATCCTATTCCACCCGGACGACGACCGTTCGAAGTCGTGCATGCGGACCATCTTGGGCACTTCATCTCGAGTTCGAAACGAAACAAACACTTACTCGTCATTGTCGATAATTTGACGAAAGCCGAGTAAGCTTTATCCGATGTGGAGTACGAAGACGACGTACGTGATTAAAGCGATGGAGAGTTTCACGAAGGAGAGGGGTCTGCCGGGGTCTCTCATCGCCGATCGAGGTACCTGTTTCACCGCCATGGAGTTCGAAGAATATTGCAACGAGCGAGGGATTCGACATGTATTGAACTCGATTCGCCACCCCCGTGCAAATGGGCAAGTGGAACGAGTAAATCGTGCGATCATACCGTTAATCAACAGCAGCATACGAGATCCGAGTCAAAAAGATTGGGACACGACACTTATGGACACCGAGCAACAATTAAATTGTGCTCCGAACAAGACGACGGGGAAATCACCGTTTGAACTGCACTATGGTTATCAACCGCGGTTCCACGATGGAAAATTACAGATCGTCGACCACGAAAAAAATCGAGAATGGAGACATCCGAAGGACCTGCAGCAGGAAGCTCGAGAAACGATCCTGCAGAAGCAAGTGAAAATGAAAGAACGATTCGATCAACATCATCGAGGTGCCGAGATTTACGATGTAGGGGAAGTGGTGGTCATGCAGAGAGCTCCGAAACAGACTGGGCATCCGACAAAAACACAGATGAAATTTCGAGGACCACTTGTGATGGATGAAAAGTCACGTAAGTTTGAAAAGTCACGACGGACGGCAGTATGCGACTACCGCCCACGTTTCACAATTAAAAGGGTGGAAATGTCCAATTTCCGTCGATGAAAAAGATGACGACGACGAGAAACAAAATGATGAGAAATCGAGCGAAAAAGACGGAGCCGATGGCGATGATGAAACGGATGTACAACAAGACGATGGCGTGCTTGAACAAAATGTCGAGCCGGAAAAGCCGAGCGACGAAACCGCGGTCGCGGAGACTCGTGTGACAGTCGACAAACTACAAGAGCCGGCACCTCTTCGACGATCTACGAGAGTGAGAAGAAAACGAACTTGGTTGGATGATGTAGACTGAGTCAAGAACAGACTTAACTCTTTCGATATTTAACTGATCCCTTTATTAAAAAAAAACAAAATATATATACTTATCTTAATTATTGAGCCAACGATGTCGAGGACGACTTAATTAACAGGATGGTCGAGTGTGAGTACCGTGCATGCTCGAGAATGGGCGAGTGAGAGTAAAAATGGGGCAGGGGGGATGGCGTCGCAAGAGAGACGTGACAACCACGGCGTTGAGCAGTCGTACGAAAGCATTGTATCTCATTGTCATTTAATAAAACCATTTTCAAATTACAACGAATTCCGAAACTGCGCTATTACTTGATTCTAACATACCCTACTTAGGAGTTTCGAGTACAGGTGCAGAATCCAACCTAACTACGAACTATGTACCTTGTTTCTTTATTATTACCACCTTTCACAAACTTATTTTCTGAGAAAGTATGGAGATTTCCTGCCTTCTGGAAGATAAGCACTATGCAATGTTCCACTTCACCTATCTTTCGAAGTGCAACAGAAAACGTATTGTGGAGGCTTCGATAATCAACACAATGCTATGATAAATTAAAAAAAAAGATTATCATGAAGAGTGATATTTAGCGGCGCAGTAGCGCGAAACAAGGTTTTTTTGAAACATTCAATAGGTATAATATTTTAACCATTATTCTTTCTTACTATTATAATATTCTTACAAAGTAATAACATAATGTATGATAAATAAATTAATTAATTAAAAAAAACGATTATCATTAAACTTCCAATCGGTAAAATATTTTAACCATTATTCTTTCTTATTTATTATAATATTCTTACAAAGTAATAACATAATGTATAAATAAAATGAAGTTAACAAATATTCAAAGGATTAAAATTAAAAAAAAAAAGTAATTGCGCCTCATAGAAATGCAGGTTGGGCTCACGGTCGGTATTCAAGCACCAAAGATGAGAATCTCTACAAGCACTCTACCGTGAGTACCCTGAAGTGAGCCATGAACTACCGTGAGCGCCCTGAACTGAGTTACGAAAATTATATTTCGATGTACGCAAATAAGCTATTTGTAACAATGTGAAAAAATCATTTATCTATGTGAATCAGCAATTTATCACCTTAAATTATGAAAAAACACATTGGACGCTAGTCACAGAATCGACGTTCAAAATTTGGTTAAGTAATTTTTTACCGTTTTCGAGAACATTGGCTTCAAAGAAATCGCTCAAATCAGCTGATCGCCGTGAATCGCGTAACTCCCCCCCCCCCCCCCCCAGTCGAGAGTTAAAAATGTCTCACCTCACTTTCTATTCCAACATCTCATTATTTTGTTACATGATTTTCTTTTATATCGATAAAAAAAGCTTAAGGAAAAATCGAAAATAATCTTGCTATATGTATAAAATGTTTACGCAATAACCGATCATGAACTGACATCTCGTTTAATTTTTTTTTCCATTTTTTAATGGCTTTTTTTCCAAAAAATTACTTTAAAAAATCGATTTAAGCGTCTGCCCACTCTGGGTCGAAGCTCAAAAATTTAGATGTCTAATACAGGATTTTTGAGAAAAATTCCAAATTTTTTTATTGGAGCAGAAAATTAAAATTTAAAGTAATCATGAAAAAAAGCCGCAGTAACAAAAAAAATTAAAAGTATTTTTTCGATGACAGAATAAGTATAAACAATTATCGAGCGAATTGGACGGGGTCAAGGTTGAACGCTTACTGAGTTGGACAGGAATACCTCATATATATATATACATTCATGACAATGCTAAAAGAACATGACGTCAGTAACGTTCGTACGGTCTCGCATTGTAACGTCAACTCAGAATCCCGCCCACAATCGAAAGCGTGCCCGCACGTTTGCTATGAGTATACCTCCACCGTGTATTCTTTTCTTTTCGACGAAATTTCTTTGCGGATTAATATTTACACTCTAGTGTCACTCGAGCACGATGTCGAGTTATAGTAGTCGTAAGAAGAGGGAGCGCATCGGTCGCCAACGCCTACCACGACAACACCGAAAGACTAGAACAAATAACGAACGTGGCCGGAGACAAATGGCCTGGATCTAGAGAAAGAGAAGAGCAAATGCGCGGTTTACCGAGAAACGCGAGCCTTGAAACTCTTGGAATTCTTATGCGAAAGCTGCAGAAACACGATTCACCTCATTCTCGCTCGTTCATCGTGGTTGTAGATGGAAACCAAAAGGGCGACTAGAGATAAAACACGGAAAGTGAAATAAATAAAATAGCGTTTCATGTTGTTCGAGCTGTTTACGTGCGATCTTAGCGATCCCCTTTACGGTATTATCTGCATTATAAGTCGAATGAAACATGTTGGACTTCATTTTAAGTCTGTTATTACAGAGTACAGTAACTAGAGCTGTAAGCGGTAAACGTGACCCGAAATCTTAACACATTTTTACTGGTTCGTGACCACTTAAAAAATTACCGTTCCGCACCGAAATTTTGAAGTAGTTATTCTGAAGTACGAATAACCGTTGCTTTTTTGGGCAAAAAAACCAGGTTGTTTTGACGGTTATGCAGCCGATCACTGGGCCTTCTAAACATATTTTTTAAATAAAAATGTCTTGAATCTACACGAGCCTATGAAAAACAACCCGATAGTTACAACTATCCATTAGTATATATTATGCGACAAGTGCGATACTTGTCTTTTTGTTTTACGCACCGAAATAGTACGTAAAGTCGAATTTTACGCATACTACGTCGAAAAAGAGATTTTGAACCAGCTGAACCTTTATAATGACCACGATTATCGCAAAGGACGTGGGAGCTTTATGGGGTTGTCTGGTAACGTTCACTTGCGAGAAAGGTATCGTGAAGGGGCGATCTAGCGGCTAAATGCCGAACCTCGAAATCTCGCACTTTTCATAGAAAATTGTAGTTCATTGAAAGCATTTTCTTTACCTCAATCTTGGACCGAATTGTAGGAAGTTGTTATGTACTCTTATAAATTGTAACTTCAATGACAAATTATAACAAACAATTCTTTTCGATCCCACGTTTCCTATTTTTATTAAATCTTTTAAAAGCTTTTTATATCTTGTAAAATCTTGTACTTTCTACAAGAATTTACGAGTAACTGCGCCATAATTATTCAAAATATATTTGATTTAAATCATTTATTTTCTCAAAAAGATTAGAATTAATCAATGAAACAAATTTATGGATTTCTATACTATTATATTAAGATACTTGAAATTTTAATACACGTTTTATCAATCTTTTGTAAGGACTACATTTTGCCTTTGCGCTTTCATATTACTAAAATATCTGTTTCGATCTTCAGTTTGTTCACGTTAGAGCAAGCGGAGGATAAAAGATATTTGGATATGCTTTTCGTCAAATATTAATTGAAAAGGTTTGCGTAAGGGGCAGCAGCCATGTCGAACTTTTCCTGCGGTCAAAGGTCCGTCCATCGTTTTTCCGCAGTGAGGAGGAAGAGAAAATGCGACGAGGGTGAAGTGCACACATAACTATCCGAAAGAAGAGAACGGAGGGTTTCCCTTCTATTCCCTTCTCAAGTCTCTGATATGCGTGAATGATTGATCAAGAGCGAAGAGCACACAAGATCGATCCATCCACTCCCCGAGGCCTATCAGTTTGTCTTGCGAATACCAAAAGCTGTATGATAAGCCGCTAGAGGATCTGTGGGATTAAATGTCCGTCAAAGCTTATACACCTATAACACACATAGTCGTTACGTTCCAGTGACGCTGACGGGTTTGCTACTTTCGCTGTTGGAAACTCTAGCAAGGTATGTGATTAGTAACAGTCTGATTCACTGAAACGCCATTGTATGTACATATATACTACAATGATACATAGTATTGTAGTATATGATATGAAATGGAAGCTTCTAATCTCTAACAGGAAAGACGTGTAGCAAATAGCGGGAAAGCCACCCGGCTGCTTTTAGCCGCCGAGAAGATAGAAGACAGCGGGATCATCTTCAGTCCAGCGAAAAGGGCATCAGTACATCGTTTCTACAGAATTCAACTCTACACATGGCTCTACACATCTATAATTCAACGTATACGCGACTGTACACAAGCCAAAACTGAATACAATTCCTTCTATACATACGAATCGATACTCGGAAAACAGTCACAAGTTATATTAAAGTTATAAAAGCTCTACACAATGGAAACTGTACGTAGCTAAAATGTGTACGAGACAAATTGACCACGACAATACTCTATACAAGGAAGATTGTACATAAAAACGACCACGGCCCCGATTCAAAACGTGCACGTTCAGGACTGGAATTCAGATCAAAATCGCCGATATTCATTGAAGAATATCTCATTTGTTTGACTAATTGGTATTATAAGAGAAAATATATATATTGTTGGCTCTTGAAACAAAAGATATTCTGGTTTATAACAAAAGCATCTAACTATTGTAGTTAGATTACCATAAGATCATGAGATTTTTGTCGCACATTGCCAAGAGAACCGATCGACCAATTAATCCCAATTTGCGTAAAATGAACCTTTACAACATGAATGTGGGTTTTTCGTTTTTTTCTAATTAAAATTAGCGAAGTTGTAATAGATTTATGAAAATAATTAAAAAAATGATTTTTCTAATCTATGATATTTCACCAATTTAAAGAAAAAAAAGAAAGTCGGATTTTGCATATTGCTTCCTCATTTTCCACCTTTCTCAGAATTACCTCTACGCGGTAATGTGATCGCCAATTTTGGCTTCCTGATAGAGGAGGCTTTGTGAAAAATGAAAAATAAATTAGCAATGTGTAATGTCCAATTTTACACCCTTGTTTTCAATAATAAGTATCATAACTTATTATTCAAACATAGACACACTCTGTTTAAGTTTTATACAAAATTTAGGATTGGTTACTAAAACTGTTCTCAAGTTATAGCATTTTCAAAAAAATTACGGGAATGCAAATTTCTATAAACTTTGAAGTACTTTATCGATTTCGCCCAAATTCAATACCAAAAGTCGCACCACCCCGATAATGTTTTATACAAGGTTTTAGCCCGATAGCTGGAAATTTGTTCGAGTTAGAGTGTTTACAGATATTTTTCAAAATCTTAAAAACGCCATAAAATCAAAATGCTTCAATTTATTTTTATGATATTTATACTAAAAAGACACCTGCCTGTCCTGCATGCGGGACAAAAATTTGAGATGATTCCGTTGAATAGTTCCCGAGTTACGCACACACACGCACGCACGCACGCGCACGCACACACACACACACACGCACACACACACACACACACACACACACACACACACACACGCACACGCACACGCACACGCACACGCACACGCACACGCACACGCGCACACTGACATGAATATTAAAAAATAAAAATTTTTACGAAAACAAAGCTTCCTCTATGAGGAAGCAGAAAGCTACATTCTTGCCGTAATTATACATCTTATGGAAATTTGAGGTTTTTTGGGAATATTTGGACCGGTTCTCTTCGAAATGTGTGACAAACGTAAAAAAACCATAAATTTATGATAAGCTGTCTACAATAATTAGATGCTTTTGTTATAGGTCAAAATATTCTTTGTTTTAGGAGTCAATAATAGAAGTCGGCATGGAAACAAATAAATTACAGCATTTATTATTTGATACATTTATTGTGATGTCCGTGATGCTTATGGCGTCTTACAAAGGATGGGAATACGTATGGGAAACCATCCGAACACGGAACCCACATGGTACACAATTTACAAAATGTGTGGGAACCCGCATGGGTTCGCACGTAATTTTTGTACAGAGAATTCGTGAGTACCCGTCTAAATTCATCTATACCCTGATGAAAATATTTCCCTGACAATTTGTCTGAAAAACTCTAACCGAACCGTTTCAGTGACTTTCAGAGGTTTCCCTACTTTTTCCTAATTTTCTCGGCTCTTTGTTAAATATCTCTCATGTTTGCCGAAAACCTTGACCATTTTCTCCGCGCAAAATCCAGCAGGTACAATTTATCAGAGAAATTCAGACGGTTTCCAGAAAAATTGCAGAAAACTCTGATTTTTCCGGATAAAGGATATTAAGAGAAAATCTGACTTGACTCTACGATCTACTTATTCTGTTACTCGTACAAATGGTTTCTAAATATAAAAGAAAACCCGGGTTAACATATCAACGAAGTTCATAATTTTTTAGGGAATTTTGCAGGGAAATCAGAGATTTTCAGAACAATCAGGATTATTTAGTTCCAGAAAAACCATTATCTTTCTCTGAAAAGTGCAAAATGTGATAGAAATTCAGAAGTATTTTCAGCGAAATTTTCCGAGATTGTCAGAGAAATTTTCAGATATTTTCAGAGAAATATTTTCACCAGGTTAGGATCATATGTAGTGACACGATCCGCCATGCAGGTTCGGCACCTACGCAGTCACCTATGAGGAAAACCACATAGATTAACTGTCCGATATTCCCATGGGAGCTCGTACGGATTCCCGTACAAAGTCCCATATACAATTCCATGTGGGATCTCGTATGGTTTTTTCTTTAATAGAGTTTTTCCGGATACCATTTAGCTTGTGTAAAGTTTTCCTAATCATTAATTTAACATGGGACTGTTTTGCTGATAAGAGTCGATGCATGTGTAGAGTCGCGGATGTATAGAATTGAACCCTGTGTAGAGTCGGGTTCTGTTGTCTTGTTTCTAAAGTCTTATACTTTCGGGCGACGACATGGCGTGCCGGTATGGAAGAACGGTGAATCTACTTATTCGACCGCGAGGGATGCGACTCACAGTCAATTGTTATCCAGTAGCTCGCGAGTCACGACCGCCACTGCTGTCTCCATTGATCTCCGCCAGCCGCACACCAACGACGACCAATAGAGATGATAGAGAAAAGTGCAAGTTGCACACTAGATTGTCAAGCCATAAATTGGCAAAATAAACGGAGCAACACTGTTCTCTCATTGAATTATGAGGGAAAAGGTCGAAATTACTAAATCGTTTGAATCTATTCCTAAAGAATTCACACCAATAGCGGAAATAGCGATTGCATCAGCAGTACACTCCATTACACGCATGGACGGATGTTCCGATCATTTTCGAGCTCGTATCATGACGCAGTATACCAACGACAGCAGTGGATGCTGTGCGATCGGTGTATGGCTTCGGCGATCTTCCATGTGAAGCAGCATTTCGTGCGACCAGTAGAGCGACGGTTGACCATCTATATTTTACATGAAATATACATGTGCAAGATTATATTTATTTTTTTATTTATTTTTTACTTATTTTTCGAATATTAGTACAAACTACGAAGATAGATCATGGGCAACGCCGCGCAAAATAACCTCTGAACAAAATATTCCAAACAAACTTTTTTTCCAGACACAATCTTTCAGATTAAAAGCCCCCACTAGTCACTACGTCAAAACATCAATTACTCATCCTTCTTAGCTTTTTGTGTTTCTGAGTTTTTTTCTCGCAGAATATTTGATACGAGTTATTATGTACCAAGATATTTTCGCTGAAATAGTTTAGTCCGAGATTATTTGTCGCGAGTTCACAGAGCCCGTCACCTTCTATTCGACGAAAGTATGCTGATTAGAAGAAGCTATGCTGATTATACTACTTACGTTTTTGTTTCTTGTGAAGTTTCCGGTTTTCAAGTTATGCCTAATAACGTTCGCGCAGTAGGTATTGCCGACAGTAGCTGAAACACAGAGGCTACCTAAAACTTAGATATAATAAGCAATATGGAGGTGAGACAGAAAGAAAAATCACTTAGAGCAATTTGTCGTACATTATTCATCGACTTTGTGTTATAAAGTACTATAGATTTACATTATACAAAAATTCACATAATTTCTTTTTATGGTGCATTTTATGAAAATCTAGATCATTTGGTTTAAAATTCGTGGTTGGGATTTCCTGAGGTCCGTTCCAATTTTGAGGAGGCAATACCGCAGTTCTACAGAATCCATCTTTACACGAGAATGTGTATATCATTTTTTTTACACGCATTTAATTCAGCACAACGAAGTTGTACACAATACAAACTTGACACAGCGAAATTAAAAACGGATACCTTGGGCGGTGTAGAACTTTGTTGTGTAGAACTTGTGTCGTGTCGAACATACGCAGTGTCGAAATCTACCGCGTCATACTAGCGCTATGTAGAGATTTGTCGTTTCAAACTGGTGCTGTGTCGAGATTTACTGTTTCGATATTAGTGCCGCGAAGAAATTTGTTGTGTCGAAGTAGTCCTGTGAACAGATTTGTAGTGTCCAAGTTATACTGTGCAAAGTTTCGTCGTAACGATTACTGCCGTGATAATTTGTTTTGTGTTGAATTTAATTCCCGCGAGCATTTGTGGTGTAGAAGGTATCCGTTTTTAATTTCGCTGTGTCGAGTTCGTGTTGTGTACACCTTCGTCGTGCTCAATTAAACGCGTGTAAAAAAAATGGTATACACATCCTCATGTATTGTATGTGTATACCATTTTTCGTGTATGTAAAAATTGGAGGAGATAATGAAAAAAAAGCAGAAACGGCAGATATGAAGGCTAATGAATTTAATAAAAGGAGGAAATAATCGTAGCTTAGCTATTATCAGTTACCTAGTTCTCTATCAGAATACATTTTACGTTGTGTTATCCATAGTTATATTTTTTCTATTAGAAAAAATATTGTTTCTTGCGTTAAATGTTTCCATGTATTGAATAAAACATTATTTAGCTGGATTCGCTGACTTACGGGTGTTCCCAATAATTACTATTTTTGATTGTTAAAGGCAAAGTAGGGTTATGCTTAAAGTGGCCACAAATGGTACGTCTCGGTCTACTCTACTTTATTTTTTTATACTTTTTAGGACTACTTGATTTTTTTTTTAATCAGCCTAAAACATACACACACACGCACGCACACACGCGGCGACATATTTAAATAACTTTATCAAAATAACTTAAGGATTAACCACAAAATATCAATGAAATATACGTGAATGAAATATCAGGATAATTACAACACATTCAAAAGTTATATTGTTTTCGGTGCGGCGGCGTTGCCGCCCACACTAGAGACCATACATCAATCTCGCCCGCCGCTGCTCACACATTCACAAACGGACGTGGAAATAAATAAATGTCGTTTTGTTGCATGTAATTCTGTCCGAAATGTTTTGACTTACGTCATTTTGTTTTAATTTATTTTGACGAAATCATTTAGACATGATACTAAACGAACGCGGACACTGAAAGTTATAATTTTTTGGTAAAGCGAAATGCTTCCACTATTTGTAACCACAGTCAGGTTTACAGCGGTAGCAGTATGGCCAGCAGGACATCACTACTACATCGTATATATGTATATACACCTATGGTGGTACTATATATACCGACCGTGTGTAATGGACTATCTATGTATTGTCGCGTAGGTTGGCTACTGCCTGGCTCATCGCGGATTCTCGGATAAATGAGTTTTTTATCGAGTTTTAGTCCCGAGTCGATGGAGCGAACTAATCGTAAAAAAGTGAAGAGGGGTGTAAATATATAGCCTACCACAGAGCGGCATGTAAGAGAGAGATAGAGAGTGTGAGGAAGAGCAAGTAGGACAAGGGTCAAATGTGGCTGAGGGATATGGCGAGTTGGCGTACCACAAGGTAACGATAAAGTTTTCCTGCTCTTAGATAAGATTCGCACGTCCTGTCGCGAAACCAAACGCCATCTGACGCTACCGAAGGAAAACCGAATGTATACACGTGAGAATGATGGGTATAGTAAAATTCTACACTTGGGCACATATGCACTGGATAAAATCCCGACAGGTAATAAAGATCGTGTAGGATACATCTATCGGCTCTGTTTCGCCTTCCATTATCTGATCCAATCTTCAAGTTTACGATTAGGAACAATCGGAACGATGCTGGAGTAGAATTTTTTATGGACTAATCGGTAAAACTGATCGATTGCGTAGTTCATAATGTAATGTTAACATATTGAAAATATGTTTCAAATAGTACAGAATTATAATATAAACTTAAACACAGCGCATGTGACTCCGGTAGCAAAATACCAGAACCATCAAAATGTCGCCGATTATACACAAGCCAAAACCACGTATGTATAATGTAAACTGCGATCGCGTGACAAAGGATCGAAGCCTTTGTTAAAAGCAAACAGAGTACGCGACCGTAGTTTACACTATATGTGGATTTGAATTGTGTACAATTTGAAACATATTTGTAATATATCAACAACGTATTTCGTAAATACGAAATCGACCATTCTTACCTATCGCAGTAGGAAAAAAAATCTACTTCATCACGCCCTTAAGGTGATGTGCTACTGCTCGGTCGGTAACAAAAACTGTAAAGCGTTGTTATCGTTGCCATTTGATTATTGGAACAAAAAATGAGAACGGTTTACTGCGTTTTAGAATTCTGCAGTGAACCGTTCTCGTCTTTGACCCGAAAAATCAACCGTAGCCAAGAACAACGCTTCGGGAAGATTCAGCTATCTCTCTCGCACGTACGGTTTACGGTGACTCAGTTAGTGTAGCACATCACCTTAAGACGATGTGAAATTACTCGAACGTTAACGAAAACTGTAAACCTATTTTTTCCATCACAGTTAATATTGCGAATAAAATATGGCAAAGTAGCCCTTCGCATCAGGTCAATGATAGCGGGGAAATTCATGATCGCAGATTAGTTCTATCCCTCTCGCACTCGTTAAGGTGATGTGCTACTGCTCGGTCGGTAACAAAAACTGTAAAGCGTTGTTCTCGTCCCCATTTGATATTTTCAAGAAAAGATGAGAACGGTTCACTGCGTCTTAGAATTCTGCAGTAAACCGTTCTCATCTTTTACCCGAAAAATCAACCGTAGCCAAGAACAACGCTTCGGGAAGATTCAGCTATCTCTCTCGCACTTGCGGTGACTCAGTCGGTGTAGCACATGACCTTAAGGTTTCAGATCTGAGACGGTGTGAAATTACTCAATCGGTAACGAAAACTGTAATGTGATTTTTTCCGTTCCAAGCGCCCGCCGAGTGCCAGGAATGTGTTCTTATTACCAGAAGTAAAATATTACGAAGAGATATTACTAATAAGTTAATCAAAGAACTAAACTACTATCATTAATGTTAACAAGGCTGTTGAATATTTATGGATAACAGAAAAGTCTTACAGACTCCGTCTCTTAATTCTGCAGTATATAAGACATTTCATTTATCCAAGTGTCTACGTGATCTTGGTTCAAAAATGATGTTCCATCTCTTTTGCAGTCGAGAAGTTCTCGCCTCCCCTCAACGCAAGTGTAAGCCGAGATTTTTACCGTCTGATAATAAAAATGTTTCCAACTGATGGTAATATTTTTTTACCAACTGATCGTAAAAGAAGTGACGAAAACATCGACTTAAGTACCATCAATTCAACGGCGGTGTATCGAATTAAAAAAAAATCAATGAAAAAACATTCTACGATCAAATAAACATAATTTATCTCTCTATCATTGGAATTACCGTATAAAAATAACAGACCTAATCAGAGTGGCCGTCCTTTCATACCGACTAGCATGCTTCATATTCCTCGAATTACGTAGTTTCGTTGATCGACAATTCTCGTTTCCCCAATTAACTAGACATTCACCAACGAATACCATTAACGCCATTAACATTGTTCGAATCACAGAAGAAGCACCCCTTAATACAAATAATGCCCGCGAACCAACTACAAACCCTCAAATCTTCAATATCACAATCTAAAGAAAATTGAGCATTTCTCGCCTCAAAATTACGGGCAGTTGCAAATTATCAGAAAACTCACCAAGCTCGACTGTCATGTTTCCGTCACAAATTCGCAACACTCGGAAAAGTAACAAAAAAAAAACAAAAAAAAATACAGACGAAAATCCATAAAACCCGAAAATCATAAGGGTGCTAAATCCTGAGTGGCATCGAGTCTGACGTCATTCGTTGGGACAAACACATCGCCTGCACACGGCGGAGAATGCGCGAGGTCGCGTCCGCGCGATCCGCGCGATCAACGCGACCAGATAGGGCGAGAGGAAGAAGAGGAGGAGGAAGAGTCAAACCAGTCAAACTCCTGACAGGCTCGAGCAGGCTCCGAGTAGCTGTTCATTGTGCGAAAGCACAGAGCCAAGCAACGTACACAATGTTTTAGTTTCCACCCGCGGGGAGTGTCGTAGACAGTAGTAGATTATTAGAGAGTACAGACAAAGCGATTAAAACAATCAAAAACGTTAATTTAAGTAAAACCCATAGAAATGCGTGTGTGTCTTTTGGAAAGTTATATTTAACAAAAGTGGAAAAAATCTGGGCAAGCAAGAGGGGAAGCGAAGGAAAAACGATAATGAAACGTCGAGATAAGTAAGGTCTCGTTTGAATCGATTTATTATTTTTCTACCTGCTACTGGCTATACTGGCTGGTCGCTCTGCCTCACACATTGTACGAAAAACAACAAAAAAACAAAATGACACAAGCTGCGTACGAAAAATTCATTTTTATCGAGTACGCGAATGCCAAGCAAATCTTAAGGGTGGCTCGTCAGATTCGAGTATGAAGCTTCCACCGTACGAGGTAAGACCAATTATTCTTACACATATTATCAATTACACTCAAATTATTTATCTCTACTAATCTCGTAACTTCTGATATAGGGTAGATGCACCTGTTTTGGCCAATAAATAGTCCCCTGCCCCCTCACAATTGTGGTCAACCTTTGAATTTTTATTTATTTGTAGCATACTTACTGAACCCTAACTCAATTACAGGGCGATTGCTGCAATATCAACCAAAATGAACAATAACAGTCTATAATATTGACAACACTGTGAAATTCTGTAACTGACTTTTGAGATGTTATTAATGTTCGCATCGTTGGAATGCAACAAAATCAAAAGATATAAAATTCTATAAGGTAAATAGTGCTATAATGCAGTGCAATATTTTATGTTCACGTTTTTTAGTCGCTATGATCACTTTTTATACCAGGTGTAATCATTTGGGTTGATTACAATTAACTTTTTTTATTTCTTGATTTCGTTGCATTTCAAGAATACAAACTTCAACATTATCTTTTAAGAGGATGCTAGAATACTTAAATGGATGATTTTTAATTTCCCATAAAGGAAGCTTTGTTTTGGTGAATTTTTTTTCTTTTTTTTCTTAGGTTTTTATCACAGGATACTCAAAATGCTCTAAAACATTGAGAGCAATAGTTTTGGGAAGATTAGTGTGTGTGTGTGTGTATATGTGTTTGCATCCTAATTGGCAGAATTACAATCTCAGTTTTAAAAATATCAACCTCAAATTTGGACCATGCATAGATTTTTATTGAACAAGGCTTGGGATTAAATCTGGCATGAATCGGTTAAGGGGTTAAAATTTTATGGCATTTTGAATTTTTTGAAAAAACAAAATGGTTTTTACTCTAATTTCCATATTTTTTTTATAGATCAGGCTCAAATATGGCTTACAAGTAGACTATTGTCAGATGCTTAAATTTTATAGTATTTTGAATTTTTTAAAAGTAGTTTGTTTTTCCTCCAACTCCCATAATTGTTGAATACTCCATATCAGGTTGAAAATTGGCTTACACTGAAGTTATCAACAAATAAAAACATAAACAAAAAGTGTAGCTGAAAAATAAATTGGCAAAATTAGAAAACAGTTGGAAATATGGAAATTTGTTCTCTATTGATGTGAATAATGATTTTTTATAACTGAAAATTGAAGGGATACCTGTTTAGATGTAACATGTCTAAATATCGCACCATCAACTCAACACGTCTACTTAGCATGTCTACAAGTTAATTCAACAAAAGTAAAATTAATGCAATGTTAACTAAAGACAAGTTAACTCGACATAATGTTATACCAGTAACAGAAGTAATACTGTTTAAGTGTTACTCCTTATCTCTGTACCTACATTTGTGTAAAAAAAAAGGAGGAGAATAAAGTAACTACAATGCTTGATGCAGAGATATAGAATAATTTTTGCTCTAATTTCTTTGAAATAAAATAAAACTTTTAAATTAATTAATTCATTACATCTTCTTTAAATAAATTAAAAATAACATTAATTTAATATTTCATTTATTCATGAATGTTTACCCTAATCACAATAAAATAAAATTTTAGAGTTAATTAATTTATTAAACCTTCCCTCAATAAATTAAAATAAAATTAATTTAATATTTAAATTTTTTGTGAATTTTGCAAACTCATAGAGGAAGCTTTCTTTTCGTGAAGTTTTTGTTTTTTTTTTCTTTTTTCAGATTTATGTCAGTATACTCAGAATCCAAGATGTCGAGAAAAGTGGATTAGAAAAATATCTGACCGTTTGCATGTCATCATGCAAATTTCAAATCTTCATATCTCAAGAACAGTTTTAACAATCGAGCTGAAATTTGGCACATACATGGAGCAGGTTGACAACTTTCTTTGTGAAAAATGTCGAAAAAATTCAAACATCTGTTCTAATTTTATTCAAATTTGCATGTTTCGACAAATGTCTATTCGCGCTCTAACTGCCGCAAAATGTAGCTATCGAGCTAAATAATTTTTTACAAATAAAGCTATGTCAAAGGACGACTGGTATTGAATTTGGGATAAATCGGCAAATAAGTTCGGATTTTATGGTATTTTGAATTTTTTAAAAAAAGTAACGTTTTCCTCTAACTCAGGTCAACAGATATTAAATCAATTGAAATGTGAAAAGAGAACAATATATGATATATAATCAGCATTTATTTATTTATTTAAAACAAGGATGCAACGTAGAGCTTTGTACATTGGTTTGTCATGATTTTTGAATGTTTATACAAAGCTTCCTCTATGAGGAATCCAAAACCAAAATAAAGTTACTTCCTCATTGAGGTAGTTTTGTAAACATTCAAAGATCATGAGGGAGCAATGTGCAATGTTCTACTTTGCATCCTTGTTTAACTTTATACTTCTCAAAAATGCATAAGAATTATTCTGCTCAGCTATGAATACTTTTCAGAGGGAACTTCATTGAAATTTCTACTTTTTATGTCTAAACATTTTGTTTGTACAAAACAAATCGATTTTTATATACAGCAAATTTAAAAAGAAAACTGTAAAATAAAAAATTGGTATTTATTTTTAAGTAAAATATAAGATTAAAAATCTAAAATAATTTGTTACATATTCTACGCATTCTACACGATTCTCAAACAATTTATAAACTTTGTTTTGTGGCATCTCGAAACAGAGATGTCACTAAAGCAATGCCTACTTTGTGCTGAATGCCTCATATGTACAGTTTCCATAAGATTTAAAAAAATTAATTGACCTTCGAGATAATGCCGAAAATCCAGTTTTAAATAATTATTACAAATGTGGTAAAATATTGATTAACAGCATTACTTCAAGTAGAGGATGAGATTAACAACTGTCAAAGTAATTGTTTAACATGATGTTTATGGACATTAATAGTAGTTACATAAATACAATTTTTTCAATGCTATTTTTCTTTTAATAAACTGTAACTCTTAAATACTATAATTTCCCGTGGCTTCATCTATAAGTAATAGTAATACATAACTTTGTTGGTCTTCCAATTTCAATTCATACATTGGGAGATTTCTAGGGTTTATTTAAAATACCTATAGACTGTAGACTAGAATAGAATTGGCGACGAAAAGAGTGATCTACAAACGGACCGGGTGAATTTTGATTTTTTGGTAAGTTTTGTTCCTATGTTTAGTCTGTAGGCTCTATTTAGTTTTATTCCTATTTTTAGTCTATAAATTACAAATAGGAACAAAACTTATCAAAAAATCAAAATTCACCCGCTCCGTATGTATACCCATCTTTTCGTCGCTATTCTAGTCTATAGTCTATAGGCGTTCTGAATAAACCCTAGGTCACAATAATACATTTAAAAAAAATCGCATCTCTGGAAATATGCATCGAAACAATTAACATTATAGGAACTAATTTCCGTTAAATTAACTGCACTTTACGAAAAAAAATTGTGGTACTTGAAAATTTAAAAAATATATCGCCCCTCGATTCGAAAAGAATGTATCTCCGCCTATAATTTTTAATATTCTGACCTGTCAATTTTTTTCGTGCTTTGTATACTTCCAATAGCTACACCCCCCCCAAGTTGTACATTACGGATACTAGTACGATAAGACTTTCTGACGAGTGTTGCAATCAAACGATTTAAAAAAAAGTTTTATCACACGAGTATCGTACAAAATTGTACTTCAAGGTATGAAAATAGGTTTTTAGGCACAGAGAGAAATAAAAATATGTATTATTTTAAATTATGTTAAAATGAACGAACACAAAATTGTAATAGTGGAATGAATGCTGGAAAAGTGCGAAAATGAGCGTAAAACCATCGAAAACAAATCTAGAAAAATAGGGATAATCCATTAAAAAGTAAAAAAAAATCACCAACAAAGCAACCAGTTGGAAAAATCAAACATTGAGTATTCATTGAAACATGTTTTTGTTTTAAATTAATTTTTATAAATACATAATTCATTGAAATAAATTAAACATTGATCTTTAGTTGCTGGCCATTCGTAGTTTCTACAGAATCCGACTCTAAACCGGCAACTCTACCAAATACTCAAGGCTA
This sequence comes from Perithous albicinctus, assembly GCA_964016905.1. Lineage (NCBI taxonomy): Eukaryota > Metazoa > Arthropoda > Insecta > Hymenoptera > Ichneumonidae > Perithous > Perithous albicinctus. Next base: position 5,790,231 of record OZ024692.1, on the reverse strand, counting down.
TACCAGCAACAACTCTACACAATGCTCGACTCTATATAACAGCAACTCTACATAAGTACAACTTCAACACAGCATAAGTCTTCAAGCCAAAACTCTATACCGGCATTATTCTACACAGTCAATACTTTACACAAGCAAAAGTCTACACGGTCAGAATTCTACACAGGCAGAAATCTGCACATTAATACTGTACACAGGCAAAACTGTACATCGACAAAATTCACTAGATTCAACACATCCCCGATCCCACACCGTCATCAATACACAAACTAATCAACGTGCGGCATGAAAACATTTCCATTCGGCACACGTTGATTGGTTCGTGATTGATGATTGGTGTGAATCGGGCATGTGTACAATCGGAACTATGGTAAATTTTTCAGGTGCACCGTCTTGCCGTGGAGTTTTGCCTTGGAAACTTTTGCTGTGTTGAATTTGTGCTTATGTAGAGATGAGATTGTGTATTGGCAATGTGCCTATTAGCAAAGGTGCTATTTATTTACCATCTTTGCTCATGAGATGCGCGTAATATTCAATTAACACATTTGAGATTCCTTAAACACTTGACTGTCTACGAAAGTTTATTTTCATCTAAAACACATAAACTAACATTTAAGTTCTTACTTTCATTTCTCATTTTATTTATTGCAAGATAAATTTCAGTATTCTTATTATAAAAAATCCTGTCGATGTACAAGTAAGCACATAAAAGATTAATTACTTTTAAAGATTCTTATCATTACGATTACGTAAAACCTCAGAAAAAAAATTGCTTAAAGATATCCCAATAGCGTGTGGGGACTACCCACACATTATATATAGTGGTCGCAACAATCACCAACAAAATATCACAATAGCGCACATCATCCAAGTCATGTATTAATCTTCCCATTTATTTATTTATACCTCTCGAGAAAGAAAAATGTTAAAGTAATAGTTGCCGCAAAAAAAAAAGCGGGCTGAAGGACTCCGGTCAATCCCCTATTGGCTTATGATACTTTTAAATTATATTTGTAATACGATATATAGACCCGGGTATATATCTTGATATGTATATCTTACATGGTCAATAAATAGCTTTTGAAGTTAGAAAAAGCTAAAGAGAGGCTACTACCGGTCCATCTACCCTACTCAAGTACTTACGTTTCATATCTTAACACAAATATGTACATTATACACGATGATTCTCTTATTTACCTTAGTAGTACCACGCTACAAGCACTTGCGAATGCTTTTATAGCCAACTGCCTCCTTTGCTCTTTACACGACGAGCCTCATATGCGCCTAAATTTTCTTCATTACCTTCACATTATATTATTTCCTTTTCAAATCGGAGAAAAAGTTTGTTCTCAGTTGTTGTTTTCGATGCTCATTTATCAGTCAAATCACTCTCGCATAAACTCTATCTTTGAATAGAGAGTTACATTGATTTTAATTCATGATTGTCGTTGCATAAAGATGTGCGTCGGAAAGCAAAGGACACGGCACGCCTGTAGATCCGAAATGCCGGACTAGTACGCGGGCTGGGCAAACCGGGGAGAGCAATAGCTGTAGAGAGCGGTAGTGAAGAGCAGTAGCAAAATAAAAATTAAAAATATATATATATATATAAAAAAAAGAAAGAAAACGATAAAGCTGTAGAGAGCTAAAGAGCAATCGAGACTGGGAAAGTGCTAGAGCTGCGAATAATATGAGTCACGCTCAGCAGCATGTGCTCGCGAGCGCGATAGTCCTCGCATTGATCGTGGTCTTCGGCATCCACGTCTTCCTCTTTCCCATGTATACATCAAGTCCGCCGGCCAGGCCAGGTACAAAGATCTCCGTGTACGAGCAGGCGCTATGCAGAACTAATCTGAAGAGCGTAAGGATTCCCGCCGAATGGAGATACACCTGTCCAAAGTATGGAATTGTCTCGGCGGTTCAGGGAGGAAGGCTTGGTAATCAAATCTGGGAATATGCTTCTGTATGGGCTACTGCGAGAAGAACAGGACTTGAGCCGTTTATGCCTAGATGCATACTTAAAACGTTGGAAGAACACTTTGAGAATTTAAGCATTCCTCCACTGAGTTACATAGGCAAATGTACTCTAGATGTGGGCCAGGTAGTCAACTCCGTTGGACAGTGGAACAGCACAGATCAAAACATCATCATTCCACGGTATGTAATTGGGAAGGTTCTGAGTTATTTATTTATTTATTTATTGACGAGACGAACTCTTTTCCAAGATTAAATTCCAAGAGTAACGATTCTCAAGAATGAAATCGTATTTTGTAATAATTACTCCGTAAGTTGATATGCATTGAGTACGGCGCTATGTATCTGAAAAATTTCGAAATGTTCCATTTAGAGTATTTCGGAAGTAACCCTAACATTATCAGTTGTTTATTTCAACACCAAACCCATGGAATTTCGCAGACGTTACAGCAAATACGTTTTTCGTAAAAAAAAAAACGATACAATCATCAAAACGAAAGATAATAATTAATCTGTTCATTATTATCTTTCGATATGAATATCAACTAGAAGTACTTGAAAATGAAAGCAAACAGCTTGAGCTAGCTTGAAAAATGCTATAGGACATAAAAAGTTTTAAGAAAATTATAGATTCATCAAATACTTACGATTTTTGTTTTGAGGGGAAGTAAAAATTTGACTTTTGTAGCTAAACATTTGATTACCACATGATTTTTTGTTAAAAATACAAAAACATTACTTGAGGCAGCTTTTAGAAAATGTTTAAAGCGTCAAAATTTTGAACAAATTACAGTTCCATCAAGCACTAATACTTTCTTCATTGAGAGAAAAAAAAATTAATATCGTGATTATCATTGACAAATAGAAAAAAACCGAAATGTCGTTTGAGCACTACCTAAAAAATTTGTAGACCATCCAACTTTCGCAAAAGTTACGTTTTCACAATGTACTATCAACTTCCGTTGAGGCCCGCGAAAAAAAAATCAATGTTTCTTAACCCCCCTAGTACACACACAGTCTGTGTTTGCTATATTTTCTTGTTATATTGTGTATTTTTAATGTTATGAAACGATGAAGATTTCTTTGGATTTTTTACCGGGGATCTTTTTCCGAAATGTAAACTTAAATGCATCCGTCGACAAAACACAAATTTTTCATTAAGAATCTTCTTACTTTGAGACATTGGCTTTATAAGACTAAATTGCTGCTTTATATCAATTGAATTCTCTCTACGGTGGATGGTTTTTTTAAAACCTTTTAACAAACTAAAAAGGACTGTTGAACCAATCTAAATTTTACCAGACTTTATTTTTCTTAAATGACTATTTGCAATATCATAATATGTACATGTGATGCTTTAATTCAATTTTGTAAAAATTGGAAAAATAACCCTACTAAAAATACTAAAATTGATTAATACTTCCTTACTTTTCTTCATTAAATCAAGCGGAACACACAAGAGATCCCGTAGCACTTTCAACGCTTCGCTAATAAAGTAGTTCAATGCAACAAAGCAACGTTTCAATTGACTCCTGTTTTTGAAACTGGTCATCTTCTTCTTTTAAATAAAAAATGTGCATTTGTTACAGTGTATCGTGGAGATATTTGCTAAACAAAAGTTTTATTCCGTTATTGGGGAGATAGGTCTCGGTACTGTCGGCATTTTCTATCGAAGTGAAGGATATCTGTTTTTTAAACGAAGAATGGCTTCATGAGAACACAATTTTTTGAAAACTTATGCATTTCGTTGAGTCTTGTCTTACTAAATATGCTACAAAATATTTTTTAATAAAACAATTGATAAGGCTTTTAACTCATCATTTTACATTCCCGTGTAAGACGCTTGCTTCAGATATTCTTTCGCACGCATTTATGTACGAATGAGAATGAGACAATTAACATTTCAAATAATCACAAAAAAATGAAGTGTTTGTACCGAAAAAAATTATCGTAATTGGTAAACCAATGAGCTATATTATTACACAGTTAATTTCATTGTGTTCTATTATCATCAAATTAAAATATCAGTTAGAAAAAAAGTAGATTGGAGGCTACAACTGGAAAATAACGGTTTTACCACACAGTCATACCACAATAGTAACGTTTAAAGTCCGGAATTCACGTACTTCGTTCGAGCAATATTTTGTTTGCAAAACTAAATGTGGGAAATTATTGTTTCCTCCGTTTTAGCTTTAAAAATGCTATATATTTTTTCTTACCGAATACATTTCAAAAATATTGAGTTAAATTCCAACAACCTGTTGGCGCTAATACGCTGCACGAAATTCAAGGTCCCATACATGTTTCTGGTTGGAAGGGCAAAATTGAAAAACCAATGAAAGACTTACTCCGTGCAACCAATCGCCTTTCGAGAATCAGATTATCGATCAACTTTCTTCCCCGTGTGACCACGAAGGGTTAAATCCTTCAGTAAAAAGTTCATGAGCTGCAGATGCGAAATTCATTGTTGGCGATCTATTCGTGCTCTGATTGGTCGTCGGTGTCGTTGGATGCGCAGGGATCGCGACCAAATTCATGCATTGAAATGTTTGTTTATGTCAAATGTCAAATTTGACGTAAAGAGACCGGCGCGCTAAAGCGCCCAGGTCCGCCCATGTATTAAGTTGCGAATGAAATGTATGTGATAGATTAAGATTAGATTAAATTAACGTTGTTAATACTTTAGTGTCATCAATATAGTTTATTTATTTGTATGTAGTTTTTTTCTTTTTAATTAATTTATTTTTCATTGGATTTAATTATTGTTATTTTCTTTGTTTTTATTATGTATTGTTTGTTTGTACTTTTTTAAAGTCTTTTCTTTCTCTCCTCTTCTCTTTCAAAGATTCAGATATAATTTTGTTAGGTGAAATAGATAAGTGATTAAGGAAGGGAAGGGTAAAGAATAATGAGTATGAATAAAAAGTTATTGTACATGGATAAGAGGAAAAAAGAAAAGGAAAAGCTGTAATACGAAAATACAGAAAAGGAAACGTTATTAGAATAAAATTTAAAGAGAGAAAGAGGAAAAAGAGAAAAGAGAAACCAAAAAAAAAGATTGAGATAAATAAGAAGATCTACTACACCGAGATGTGATTATGGACGAAAACATCACAAAGTGGAAAATGGAATATAGGGTCTATGATACAAAATAATCTGGTGACATCCGTATAAGGTAATATTCGTAGTCTCGTAAGAACCTGAGTAAGTTTGAGTCTACCCCGGAATAATTAGGGCATTGTCAAAACAAATGATTAATATCACAAGTGCGATAACCGCAGTTGCATGATGTAACCTGCTTAATGTTTTTCCTAAAAAGGTGTGCAGGGTCAGGGTGTGACCCACCCTTATTATATTGCTAATAGTGATTCGTAGTCAGTTAGTTCTACAACCGTGAAACTATGATATGGATGAGAATGATGTGGCTAGCTAACAATAAATTATCCCTTTGCAGATGCCCTGGATGGTAATGAATGAAGCTATGTAATTTATTAAGTTTTCTTTAAATACAGCTAAGACCGTAGTTCACCCTATTTCGGGGACCATCGTAATATCTAATTTATTTTCGTTTCAGACACGCCGCTTACTGGTCACTAATTCTCGTTTGGCTGGACGACGTACGCCGAGAATTTACGTTCAAGCCGAGTTTGCGTTTGTACGCCGAAATGATGCTCCGAGGAATAGCCCAACGATTCAATCTTAGCGAAGCGACCTACGTTGGAATACACGTACGACGAACCGATTACGTTGATTATCTTTGGCAAAAACTAAAAGTACGCCCAGCGCCTGTGCGCTATTATTTGTCAGCAATGGACTACTTTCAGGGCAAGTACAAAAATGTCGTTTTCGTCGTGTCGAGCGACAGTATAAGCTGGTGCAAGTACAATTTACGTAGTCGACGGCACAAAATTAGCTTTATCTCCGATGTCGACGGTCGCGGTCCCGGCAAAGATCTCGCAGTACTTTCTGCCTGTAATCATAGCATCATCGATTACGGTACTTACGGTTCGTTCGGCGCTATTTTAGCCGCTGGCGAAACCGTCGTTTACAATGTCACCGCCTATTTCTCGACCCTCATTGCCGAGGTATTGCCCAACTGGAGGATCATGAGTTGAAAACTATAATCAAAAGGTATTAAACGAGTAGCTCCCCGTAAAAAAGCTCTTACGATATGCATATATGGGGCATTCGCTATAAAATCGGCCACTTTTTTTCTAACCCACTCAGATATTTCTAATAATTGATCTTTTTGTATCAATTCGACCAACCTCAAACTTCACTTCTTTCGATTTTATTAAAAATGTCAAGATATCTTTCGAAAAATATCAGGAAGTGTGTCGAAAATGAACTTTTCTTTTATTTTTCGGCTTTCGCCATTATATCTTAGTTTTCGACCTCAGGAAAATCCTCGTTCAAGGTGAGCGCCGTCAAATTTTTTTTAGAGGTAGTTCAATGAGACTTTATAATTCTGATGTATGATTGCAAGTTTGTTTTTTTTTTTTCTTAAGGACAAAGCTCATTATTTTATTTTGTTGTGTATCGACATAAAAAACTTTTATAAATTTCTATTCGATTTTTATTTTGCGTCATTCTGTTTTTTTTTTTTTTTTTCAATTTAATTTACAATTTTATACATTCCATCTTTAACTAATAAACCTGCTCGAGTATGCTGATTATGAGTGATATCTGAAAGGAAGATAGGCTAAGTTTACAGAGATTGCCCCGTATGACGCTCGTCGAAGGGCTTTCAAATTTTATCTGTGTAAAACAACAACAAAAAATGATAGATTTTCTAAATGAGACGTTGCGTTGAAGGTATTAACCCAAAGAGTATTTAAGTCGTCGACCATTTGAGGAAAATATATATATATGACGAGAGAACGATAATTAGACTGCGCGTACGTCTAATATCGAAGTATTTAGTACGTTCGAGTATTGTGCGAGTGAGATTTTGCATTATAACTTTGTCTTTGACTGTCAAAAGTCTACCACCGTTTCAGAATAGTTGTTTTGTTTTTCTTCATCTTAAAAAAAAAACAAAAACAAAATATTTCTGACATTTCGGGACCGTGGTATATACAATTATCATCGTAGAGGACAACGCGATCAGTTAAAAAAAAAGAAAAATCTCCACAGAATCGCTATCGACAAAACCGCTAAAAAAGAAAGTAGAGACCGAGCGAGCAGCGCAACAAACAAGAAGTTTACAACTGAACGATGGACCATATTTCTCTACGAAACCAAAAAAAAAACAAAAAGAAACCAAAAAACAAAAATAATATGAAAAATAATAGTAAATACTTATTTTTTCTACGACTGTGATTCGCGTTGCCGTGACTGTGAAAGTTGAATGCTGGGAGATATAAGTTTGGCTCCGTGAATGAGATCCCTCTGAACGAATAGCAGCCGAGCGCAAATATATTGTAGATTCTGCCAATGATAATCTTCATTACAGAAGTCAACAAAGGTCCAGCAGTGTTCTTTTTTTCAACGGGACCGACTCACCTAAAAATTATGTAAATTATATGGTGCAGCAATTGCACATATAAAAAAAATTACCTTGATGAAAATTACTACTGGACTACTGGAGCACAAAAAATGAAAAATGTTTGCAAGTGGCATTTTTTCTGGCTAAGTTTATTGATGCAAGCATTTTTAAAGAGTTATCCTACAGTTATCAACGTCTAAACAGGCTAATTTTTGCGAATTAATGTCGAAGAAATTGCAAATGCAATATTATTAATTACTTTAATATATATTTATATACATCTTAAGGTGATGTGCTATTGCTCGGTCGGTAACAAAAGCTGTAAAGCGTTGTTCTCATTCCCATTTGATCTTTTGAACAAAAGATGAGAACGGTTCACTGCATCGTAGAATTCCGAAGTGAAATGTTCTCGTCTGAAAAATGAACCGTGACCTAGACCAATGCTTCGGAAAGATTCAGCTATCTCTCTCGCACGTATGGGAATCTGGGAGAGACAGACAATATGTAGCACACCACCTTAAGGAATGTGTGTAAAAACATTTATTTAAAAATATTAATATTTTCGTGAGTTTTACAACTTCGCGTATGATGATTTTTTTTCATGCGGGATTGGTCGGTGTGCATGATTTTGCAAATATGCCTGATCTGAAACATAAACAACAAACATGCGCTCATTTAGACGATGTGCTACACCTTCCTGTCTTTCTCCCCTACTCAACTGCTATCGCCAAAGGCGCTATCTCGCTTGCATTCATAGCGTTTGAATCCGTGTAGCACATCACCTTAACTACATTATATTAGTTATGGTACGAGGAAACTTTTCTCCTGCTAAATTACGAAAAAAATATTCCAGTATTTTCTTCACCATTTTCGGCAGAAAAATGTGTATTATTAATAATTAATAATGTCAAATTTTTATTTCGCTCCAAATGCTATAACACAAAAAATATTTCGAATATCTACGTAGAAACCTTCTGCATATTAATTTTAACAGTTCAAAGTATTTTTTGAAGATATACAATTTTTTAATTGAACAGTAGTATAAGCCCTCAAATATTTTACATTTGTCGGAAAGTTGAGGTTGCACGAATGGACTAAATTGGTTTTGCAAGAACAATTCTCTTTGATGGAAGACTCCGCCCTGTTCGAGTATAGGAACTTTAATTTGAAAGTCTTTTGCAGAAAATATGTCTAATTTAATAGTCAAATTTTCTCTGTGAAGTTTTTTTTTTTTGCTAAGTATCGTTGTAACTTTTGTGAAAGTTCTTTCAATGGAAATTCCTAAACTCAGACCGGAAAGTATTCCCAGAAAGAGGAAAATCAACTTAGCCTATCGGTGCTACCTCAACTTTACAAGTGTAAAATATGCAAAATATTTGCATCAATGAAGTTAGACACAGAAAAAAAATATTGCACTTGCAAAAGTGTTTCATTTTTTATGCTTGCGGAATAGTAATATGTACCAACGCAAAACTTTTTATGTGTGAAATTGCTGCACCATTTAATTTTCATGATTTTGGGGTGACTGGCTCCCTTAAAGGGACTTTTGGAATAACGTGTTATTGAGTCTCAATGACAGATTGACCAATTTAATAGCTTCAAAAAATCATCGTTTGAATATTCCTGCAATAAAAAGGACATGATTGTGCTCATAATGTTTTAATTCTCTAGCCTGTTGTTAGAACTCTTTGTAGGATGAGCAAAAGAAGATAATTTGGGTTTTGCAAAACAATGAAAATATTAGGTTTCCTTTTTCTTGAGTTTTTTAAAAAGAATAATTCAGCCCATTTAAATATTTCAAATCGTGCTTATTAATTAATCGATATCGATTGTTTATTATATTATATCGGCCGCTAGCATAGAGGAGCGCAGTGACTCAGTGGATGAGATCGGGGTTTCGCACGCAGCGGACCTGGGTTCAATTCCTGACCGACACCAATGGAAAATTTTTCTAAGTGTTTTTTCTGCAATCCTGGTGGTTTGGGTCCCACCTTAAAGCCATGCCCAATACCTCTCGGTGATGGGTGGTCAGTTCGTGTTCGGTTCTGGACGTCTCCCGCGCTGGTTCTCATCGTGCGGATGGTGACTCCATGGCCGGACACCGGCTGGTACACTGTATCACCGGGAGGAGGCGCTGCCCTAAGCGTCTGCGGTGGTCGTTCTCGAGTTTACTCGCGTTGCCACCGCGGGACTTAGCTAGGCACCTTCTAGTCCAGACGCCAGAGGGGGTTCTGTGTGCCATTCGAGGTCCGCGAAATATTCTTGATGCAGATGATAGGTTTTGACCTCCTGAACACGAATATATAAGGTGTTTTGCGGAAAACCCGGTCGTTTAGTTATTAATCGCAATTGTTTATTAACAATAGAAATTGTTGTTTTTTTGAACTCGGATATTTTTTTTTGTATAGTCCTGTCAATTCTGAGACGAAAAGGTCTCATACAATTTTGCTCTACAATCCATAGATTTGGAGCAATAAATTGTTGAAAGTTGCAATTAGACCAAAATTGCTCTTCTTAACAAATTAGTAGCTTCGAAAATATAAGTCGTAAAAAAAATGTAAAGGAACTAATTTTGCCCAATGAACCGAGGAATATGAAAAAAGAAATGCGAACACGAGCAGAACAAAAAATAATTATTTATGAAGAGTCGCGAAACGAAATTTTTTCTCTCATAACATACGCTCGATCGTTTTCTCCGGCCGGCAAGATAAAATTTCGTTCGCGACGGATAATTATAGTCGGCGCAACAACTTTATGGCATTCCCTAGTTTTCCTTTTGCCAGATACGAATATCTGAGGTGACAGTTTGCAAACCCGCTCCTTCACTATGTTATAAACAAATGTTTATAACAATCGATTTTTTTTTTTTTTTCGCTTCGAATATTTTTTTTCGTGTACTCTGGCCAATTTCTAGTCGGAAAAGTCCTATGCAATTTTACGCTACAAGCCGTAGATCCGGAGCAATAAATTTTTAAAAGTTGCAGTTCGATCAAAACTGCTCTACTTAACGAATCTGTATTCGTCAAATGAACCAAGGTATATTGGTAGCCGGTCCTTTAATTGTTATAAACAATATATGTTTGCAACAACCATGGCAAAAACCTGAATTGTAATTGGTGTTTTCGATCTCGATTTATTTTCTTTGAAGGTTGAAATAAAGGTTTGGTTTGGGTTTTCTTCAGCGGCGGATAACAATGTATGCTATCCTTAGAACACTACAATGTGACGAAAAGTTCAGCGAAAAAAAGTTGAACGGATTTTCCAGAAATGATTCTCTCGCCTATGGCTCGTAGAGCAAATTATATGCGACGTTCTCAACTCGCGATTATCCAAACAACAATAAATCGTGTTCGAAAATATTAATTACAATTTAGGTTTTTTACCATCTATTGTTTATAACAATTAAAGGACGGGCTACCAATATACCTTCTTTCATTTGACGAATAAAAGTCCTTTACGATTTTTGTCTACGACCTATACTACGGGAGCTACAGATTCGTTAAGTAGAGCAGTTTTGATCGAACTGCAACTTTTAAAAATTTATTGCTCCGGATCTACGGCTTGTAGCGTAAAATTGCATAGGACTTTTCCGACTAGAAATTAGCCAGAGTACACGAAAAAAAATATTCGAATTGAAAAAAAAAAAAGAAAATTAGATTGTTATAAACATTTGTTTATAACATAGTGAAGGAGCGGGTTTGCAAACTGTCACCTCAGATATTCGTATCTGGTAAAAGGAAAACTAGGGAATGCCATAAAGTTGTTGCGCCGACTATAATTATCCGTCGCGAACGAAATTTTATCTTGCCGGCCGGAGAAAACGATCGAGCGTATGTTATAAGAGAAAAAATACCGTTTCGCGACTCTTCATAAATAATTATTTTTTGTTCTGCTCGTGTTCGCATTTCTTTTTTCATATTCCTCGGTTCATTGGGCAAAATTAGTTCCTTTACATTTTTTTTTACGACTTATATTTTCGAAGTTACTAGTTTGTTAAGAAGAGCAATTTTGGTCTAATTGCAACTTTCAACAATTTATTGCTCCGAATCTATGGATTGTAGAGCAAAATTGTATGGGACCTTTGCGTCTCAGAATTGACAGGACTATACAAAAAAAAATATCCGAGTTAAAAAAAACAACAATTTCTATCGTTAATAAACAATTGCGATTAATAACTAAACGACCGGGTTTTCCGCAAAACACCTTATATATTCGTGTTCAGGAGGTCAAAACCTATCATCTGCATCAAGAATATTTCGCGGACCTCGAATGGCACACAGAACCCCCTCTGGCGTCTGGATTATTCACTTTTTACGATTATTTTTTTACTCTCATGAAATGTGCGTAAACCCAGTCTATTTACTTACTATAATTATTTCCAACGACTTTATTGCATAAAATAAATTGATACTTGCATAATTCGTATAAAAAACCGGTTGAAAAATTTGTTTACAGCTTTAAACAAAAAGACGGCATCCAGTGCAGAAAATTAGGCGGGTGAAAAGGGTGTAATATACAATGTTTCAAAGAAAAGGACGTAAAGTATACATTTGCTGTGACGTGAGTTACGCCCTTTTTTCGCTATCAGTCGATATTGTTTAAGAAAGACTCTTCGCACTAATTACATCACTCTTGAATATATTTCAGCATCGCCAAAACTGTTTTGCTAAAACGGTCATAACTTTGTCAATTTTTAGAGCTTTACAATGGGTTGAAGATTAAAATGCCCATACAGTATTTTATATATTAAATTTTATTGTTCAAGCTTAAACGTGTGTGTAAAATTGAATTCAATTTTGAGATAAACATTAAATTGAGATCAATTTAAGTGTAATATAATTATAAGTTTTCCAATCCTTATCATGACATTTTCATCTATTTCAAAGTTCAATTGACTTTTAACCTTGCTCGAAATTATAGGGACTCTAAAGGGAGGATATAAATTTGGGCCATATTTGTAGATTGCTGAAAAGAAAAAGATTAATTATAAATATTGCAAGAATAATCAAACGGTGGTTTTTTTAGTTGTAATTGAACATGTCCATCTCTGCATTGATATCACTGCGATTAGTATAGATCAAAGCCCTTTTGTAGCAGTTGGCAAAGAAACAAAAAAATAGCTTTAGATTCGAAGAAAGCCGCGCTAGCGCTCCTTCGGAAAATATGTTAATTGTCTCTCAATCGTGGTAGCCAGGAATTTCGCACCCCATACGTAACTCATCTCATTATTGTAATTGTCACCTATCGAATTCTACCCAATAGATAACAAAATACCAGATCTATCCATTCACCAATTTTCACAATGTACAATGATTTCATCTGTGATTCTCTTTCTTATCGTGCCAAAATTTCTATATATAGGTATATATATATTACAAAATAACATATATATACATATAAATAATGACACACATACACACACATACATATATACCTGAAGGCAGTTTTAGAGACATTTTCTTAAATGTGAGGGCAGCTTTGGTGACTGTTCCGGAAAACTATTGGAAATCTTGTTATTTTAAATAAGGAAAAAGAGCCTAGAATCTAAAATAATCTATAGAATCTAAGGGTTTTTAACAAGTTAAGGTAGTCCTTGCGGTACAGTCAATTCAATCTGGTACTAATATTCAAAAAAAAATTATACACGTTTTAAAGGAAAAGCTAGTATGAACTAAGCTAGATTTGGTTTGTAGAGGTCTTACTTGATGAACAAAAAATGTATTAAAAAATTTACAAAACGATAACTCGGATTCCGCTAATAAATCCACGGGCATAATTTCAATCAATTTTTGTGAGTCATATTCGTAATTTTCGTTCGATTTTGACACGATAAAGCTCATTTCGATCTTTTGAACATGTTTCTCGAAATCACCGAGTAATTTGCTTCCTTTAGCTTCTCGATGAGAATGAAAATTTAATTAATGTCGTATCTTTGTTTTCTTTTTCATAAACAAATGACTATAATTTATAAACGATGAATAATCATAATAAATATTTTCCCATAAATTCATAGAGTATCTATCCAGAATCAAAATGAAATCTTACTCGTTAAGATCGAACTTAAATTACAATTTTGAATTCACAAAAAAGGCATTAAAAACATGCTCGTACTTTTATTGACATAAATTCATTTAATTTCTGTAAATTTATTGTTATATAATTTTTTCTACATTAAGTAAGAAGTCTTTAATCCAGATTCACGTTAGGTAACACTAGTTTCTCTTTTAAAGCATGTATAAAGAATTTTATGCCACGCGATGCGAGAAGTGCCCACTTCTCGCACTATTGCCATAAAGTTATATACAAAACTCCAGCGAGAAACTTTTTGTCAACTCATGTCATTGCAACACTCGCCGGCGACTCCAACTTTCGCGTACTTTTTTTTCATTTTTTTGCAAACTTTTTTTGTCTTGTCCGCATGAAATTTCGAAAACATCCTAAATAAAAACCGTCCTATTGGATACGCTATTGCAAGTTCGGATTCATTTTTAGCGAACCCAAAAAATTTAAGCATACCAAGATTGATAAAAATTCATTGAAAGTTATCGGAGTTATTCAACGTCTTTCACATATGTGTTGAATTTTCAGAGCATTATCAGTTAACTGATTAAGACCCAATTATTGGCTTTAAAACTACTAATTGAATCTTAAAAACTCTTAGGTTCTGTTCTTTTTTCCTTATTTGAAGAAAAAAACGGGAATATAATATTTTAAAAGCAGTGAAAATATCTGTTACAAGTAGTGTCTTTAAAACAGCCTTTATACATACATATATACACATGTTATATAATATTTACAAAGTATAGAGAAGCTATAAAACATTTTTTCTTTTGCCATGCGAGAAAAGAATTGAGCTTATGCCGCTTGATGACGGTGATAAAAAAAAGGGGCAAAGATGGAATGAAAAAGAGAATGAGAGAGAAAGAGGAAGGTATACAGAAAAGGTATTTTATACGATTTCAGAGATTTAATAAGTGTTTTAAATTTAATAACCTTGTGACCTGACATACTCGACTTAAGCCGGTATTATGTGTAGCTTAGATGAATGTCCGTATATCTAAATATTTATATATGTACCGATAATTCGATATACATTATGAATTTAAACGTATTTGTGCCTGTTCGTCGTTAAGTCTTTGGTGAAGGAAATCTAAAAAGAGAAACGAAACAAACAAAAAAAATGACATTAATTGAGACCATTGTTCGTAAACAGTTCACAAACGAGGGGCGCGAATTAAAAAAAAATGGATTGCCGTCTGAGCACATTATTCTCGTTTTATTGGCAAACAATCAAACGTATGTGATGCATCATACTCCGAAATAAAAGAAAAGAAGGAAAATATATATTCCGCGAGCTGCTGATCTTCTTTTTCGAGTTCCGTCGGTCGCGTGAGAAAGAAAATACAAAATGAAATGAAAAATACAAAATAAAAAAAAACAGACTAAGACTATACAACTTTCAGGTACCAATATAATAATATTGTGTACATCCTCTGTGATACATTTGTCTAACTTTTAGGAATATCTCTGTCTGTTTCTGAGATTTATTTGTCATACAAAATAAAAGTATTATATGTGAATTCAAGAGCCTTGCATGCGTTTTTTTCTCCATGTTTCTTTTTCGACGTTCTGTGCTTCTGGAAGCAACCGAAACTTCCCGTAGTGTAAATATTCATTAATTTATACAATGTATAAGGGGCAACCCAGGGCAAATGAACAGGACCGTGATATATATATATATCTCATATATATTGGGCATTTCGTACCGATTCGATCTAATCCTGACCTTCAACCTCTCGAATTTCGCCCACGATTTTTTGTAAAGAGCTTGACATTTTTTCCAATTTTTAAAATATTAACACGTTGAGCGCGGCGCCGGTCCCTGGAGACCGGCAGTGAACTTTCCGTTTTTCAGCGCCGCGCTCAACGTGTTAAAATTAGTTACAATTGTTCAAAATAAAATATCGTTAATCAGAATTTAAAAATCTGAAAAAAATCTCAAAAATCCCGTATCTGATACAAAGATTTTTAAGCCTAGACCCAGAGTTGGCTGACATTTGCTTTTAGCTTTTTTCGGACTTTTTCTCGAAAAAAAAATTTAAAAGAACTTGTGAAAATATGAAAAGACATTTAATGATATAAAAACTTTATTTAGTACCACAGGTTTTTTGAGAATTCTTCCGATCTTTTTTAGTCGTATTTTTATACTAACAAAAAATCAACGGTAAGTAAAAATGAACGGAAACCGCCAATTAAAAAAATTTCATATTTTTGCTGTCTCACAGAAGAAACTTTATTATCATGACATTTTTTTTCTAGATTACCATGTCAGAATACTCAGAATCACCTAAAACGCCGAGAAAAATGGTATAGAAAAAATGTCCGTGTGTCGGTGCACGTGTGTCTGTGTGTGTTCCAGGCATACAAAATTCAATCGTCCATAACTCACGAACGACGCGATTAATCGAACTCAAATTTGAAACGCAAGTACAGTAGCAACTCCTCTTTAATTTGTGTGATTTTTTACAAAATGTATCCATATATACAGATTTCATAGAATTTTTAATTTAAAAAAAAAATTGCGTGACCGCTCTAACTTTCGTAAAAATTTAACGATTTGACTAAATAGTTCTTCATAACTAAAGACATTGGTATTGAATTTTGATGAAATCGGTAAAGCGGTTCGGATTTTATGGAATTTTGAATTTTTCGAAAAAAAAATAATTTTACTCTAAATCACGTCGAATTTCAACAAATGAACTGAAATGTTCTACAAACGAAAAATAACATACAGCGCTGCTACGTACCAAATTTGGCGATAATCGGTAATGTTAAAAAAATTATGAATCAAACGAACTTGTGAAGTTCGATTGTAATTATATGAGGGGCTCGTTCGAGATGATTACAATGTAGTATCGCCTACTGCCGCTAGATTTCACCACATATTTAGAGACTGAAAAACCGAAAAAATTGCCGCGCCATCGGTCGCCGCGACGCGCAGCCAACTTCATATCTTTCAGAGACAAAGATATTAGGGAGGGAAGGAAATTAAGGGAGGGTGTAATCATCTCGAACGAGCCCCTCATATAATTGCAATCGAACTTCACAAGTTCGTTTGATTCATAATTATATTTCGTGGCTCGTTCTTCGAGATTACAATGTAGTTGTTTAGAGAAAGGTACACAATGTTTCAACGAACCAATCACTTTTATTTATAAAAGAACAAAAAACAACTCTTTTTGGTATTCAAACCCTTACACATCAGTCTTAAGAATTATTCTTAGACATAATCGCCGTAGCGAAAACCTGACGATCGGTAGTTATAGGCCGGTTATAAAATTTGGCGAAGACGTTCGACCTTGAGGACCAAGCGGTGTTTCTAATTGTATCTAAATCAACTCCGCAGTTGACGTCGCCGCATGTCGCGTACTATGGGCTTTGAAAACGACCGTACTAATACCGGCTTAACTCAAACATCTTTGATCCAACGACTTAAAGTTTGCGTTGATCCTGTCTGAAAGTTCCTTCGTTACTTCTATATATCTGAGAATTGCCGAAGCCATACACAAACTTTTTCTGTCATTGAAAAAAGGTAGCAACAGCAAGGGCTGACATCTATCTGGTTTCGAAGTTTTTATAAGATCGGGAATCGCGATTTCTATCTTAGAATCAAACACCGCAATATTGCCGATTTTAATGAGAGAAAAGGTCTGCATTCTATGAGCCGTACTCAACGCCAACAACATTAAACATTTTACTGATAGTTGCTTCACCGATAACGACTGTAAAGGAAATTGTTTTTCTAGATAGTTTAAAACTATATCAACATTCCAAGTTGTCGAGTATCTTGGCTTTAATGGCTTAAGTCTGAAAATTCCTTTGAAGAATTGAGAAATAATCTCATTATTTGTGACATCTTTTGAAAGCACTAAACCCAAAGCTGCCCTAGCAGAATTCAAGGACCCGTAGGAAGCTCCAGCTTCAAAGCACATTGTCAGGAATTCTAACACTCTTTTCGAATTTTACGTGAAAATGTCGTAACCCTTTCCAAACAAAATTTCCACCAACTCTTCAGCAGTGGGTTGTATTGCTTCAAAGTTGAGTCTGCCCATGAGGCCATAATTATGTTGATTGAAGCTTCGGTTACTTTTTGTTTGCTGAGTGCCGTCCTGATAATTTCCCTACCACCAGGGAAAGATTTCGAGCCAATGGATGTTGGATCGATCTACATGGCGACAAAAGCAAATCGAGCGAAGGTTTAAAAAAGCAAGGTCGATCAACAAGTAAAGATTAAAAATCGGAAACCAAGGCTGAGTGGGCCAATTAGGCACCACCAAAATACCCTCAGCTTCATCGGTTATTATTTTCCGCAAGGTTTTTAATACGAGTGCGAATGATGGAAACGCATAGAAAAACCATTTTTCCCACGAAACCGTGAAAGCATCGATTACAAAGGCCTCCGGGTCTCTGTGCCATGAACAAAAATGAACACATTAATTGTTTATACGGGTCGCAAACAAATCAATTACTGGAATTCCAAAGCGAGAAACGACTGAGTCAAAGACCTCGTCATTCAACTCCCACTCGGTATCGATGTTTTTAATGCGAGATTCTTTATCTGCTGCCATGTTTTCTTTCGAGGCAAAATAAGAGGCAAAGAGCCAAAGATTTCTTTGCTCACACCATTGTCAAATATGACGAGCCAATTTATTGAAATTGGAGTACTGAATTCCACCCATCTTGTTAATATACGAAATCGCCGTAGTGTTATCCACACGCAGTAGAATCTCGCAATTCTTTAAATCCGTAGCAAAACATTGGAGGGCTAGGAAACAGCTAAAAACTCCAAAAAATTGATGTGCCGACGTCTTTTGTACTGTGACCACAAACCATGGGTTTTTATTCCTTCACAAAAGGCACCCCAACCCGTGGTCGAAGCGTCAGTAAAAATCGTTAATCTGTAACGCGAAAGTTTAATCGGATTAAAAGCAGAAGGTATCGCACGTTTCCACCAAATAAGTTCCGACTTAAGATACTCTGGGAAAATTATTTCCGCTTATAATTAAAGCAATGAATTTTTCTTTTTCAAAAAGTTTAGCCCGGAGCCAACCATAAGCTACTGCCGGACATGCCGAAATCAGAGATCCAATGAGCTTCGCGTATTCCCGAATTTCACATGTTTGAATGTCTAAAAACTTGTCAATCAGTCCGCTTAGATATGTTTTCTTTTCCACGGTTAGTTCTAAACCCATTTTGGTAGAGTCTAAAACAAAACCTAAGTATTTACATTTTCTTTTTGGAATCAAACTACTCTTTTTTGTATTTATTATGAAACCGAGATACTTCAAAAATTCGAGGGTGAATTTAACATTCTCTAGACATACAGTATAACTGCCTCCGATGCAAAGAAAATCATCTAAATAAACCATAGAAATTAATCCTCTAGCCCGACGAACTTGCAAAATCGGCTTCATAATCTTTGTGAAGACCCAAGGACTCACAGATAACCCATCCACTAAACAAGTAAACTCAAACGTTTGGTTATCAAACTTGAACTGAACAAAACGTCTACTTTCCTTGTGCAAAGAAACAAGAAAGTAAGCATCCTTCAGATCGATTGAGGCTAAAAAATCATTTGAAGAAAATAACTTAGTGGCTGTTGTCAGGTCCTCCATTTTAAAATGCTCAGCAGCTATAAATTCGTTGAGACGTTTTAGATTTAAGATAAATTTATAAGAGCCATCTGGCTTGGGCACAAGAAAATATGGCGATAAAAACTGCTCGCTAGAATCAACACAAGGTTTGATCGCCCCAACGTCTAACAATTTATCAATAGCTACTCTTAGAGGAACCTTCTCCTTCGCTGACCATTGAGGAACAGCAAGTGAGAATTTCGGGGGAACCTTTCTGTTAAACGGAATTTTAAAACCCTCGATCACTTGCAAAATAAACCTATCCGAAGTTATTTTGACCCACTCAGCCTTGAAACGCTTCAAATTTCCAGCAACAACTTTTACATCTATCTCCTCTAATGGCTCTATCTCTTCGCCGGCGGCTGTTTGTCCGCATTCTCCTGATTCTCCTTCCCTTGAGAAGTCGATTGGTTTTTGAATTAGAAACGGCGACGATATTTGTTCTGTTGACGATTTCCCACCGACGAAAAATTCTTCTGTTTCGCCGGTGGGCCTTTGAAGTTTAAAGACTTGCCTTGAGACTTCTCAGCTGGTTGCTTTTCAGCAGTTTTCATCTTTAAATCGTCACCAAGTTTGACAATCGACTTGGCGTCCTTTATTTTTGTTTACAGGCCCGAGCCGTACAAAAATTCACCAGGCTTCGTGTTATTCAAAGTCATACGCAAAGGCTTGCTTATTCCAGGGGAGATGAAAGCTCTTCTTGCCAATGATTCTTTGTAATGTGCTGCAGCTAAAAATTTACCAGCGTCACAAAGATACTCGATTAATTGTAGCTTGTCGATGCACTCATCGTTGTTTACTAACAACATAGTGATCGCAGAACCCAATGACACCATAGCAGATCCAATCATTTTTTGAGAATTTACAAAATGTTTGTCTCGCTTGGCTGTAACCTCAAATAACGAAGTCTCTATCTCGATATTAAGCTTTAGCGCGTCCAACGTACAGTTCCCAGACCGACCATATTTCTTTAACAATTCATCGAGCATTTCTTTTTTGAGATCAGAGGACATCCAACCTTGCCATCTTAAAGCCAAATCTGGCTCCAAGGAGAACCTCTCCGATTCTTCCTTTCCAGGGTCATCACCCAAGAGCTTTAAAGTTTCTTCATCCAACGAAGAAGCACATGCCACAGTATCATTAGCGAAGGACTCTTCGCTTGCTAAACCATCTGGCGTCTGATTCACCTGAGACAGAGACAAAGATTTTTCCAATCCATTCTGCGAATGTGGAAGCAAAAATTGATCCCCCGCAGCAAGAGCCGTAGCTGCAGCTAGAACCTCTCTTGAGATTCCAGATGGACCTGGGACTGGCGGAAGGATCCCCACGATCCCCCTCTGTTGGCCTTTCTCCGTAGGCCGAACCTCTGTTTTTTCAAGAAAGAAAAAACAAGAAGATTAACTGGGTGTTTCGTACTGTTTCGAAAACTACAGGTATGGATCTCTCAAATTTGTTTTTTTTTTTTTTTTTTTTTTTTATTTACCATCCTTCCTTGTCAAACCCTTGTTCGACGAGGACTTTGGTATCTTGGACGAGTCTCCCGAATCCCTCCTGGATGAAAGCCTCAAATCCTTTTGGATTGTCGAATCCTTTTTTGACGAAGATCCTTTCAACGAAATTTCTTTCGACGAAACTTTTTTTGAAGAAATTTCTTTCGACGAAACTTCATTCGACGAAATTTCTTTCGACGCATCTTTTTCTTTTTGACGACGCACGATGCGGTCTAACCTAGCTAGCTTGAATCTCAAGCATCTTTTTGGCTATTTCCTATGTCCTCTTTACCTTTATCATTACGATCCCTTGACCGGGATCTTTTTCTCTTCGAATCACTCATACTCTTATGACTCTTTAAGCATGAAAAAGCAAATAAAACAATAAGTCACTTGAAAAAAAATCTCTTAGCGTGGTTACTCTCTGGCGCACCAGAAACAATATGACGTTCTTCTTCTTCTTCTTCTGATTGGTGCTGGCTCTGGTTCTTACTCTGGGTAAATTGAACCATACGGCCATGGACTACATAGTTTTTGAGAGTTTCGTAACTTCAGTAGGAATATCTGTAACATACAAATGTGGGAGCGGAACCGCCGCTACTAGTAGCTAGGCGGTGTCGCTCCCATTAGAACTGGAGGCGGAGAAAGTCCGCTAAGTCGGTAAAATAGAATAGTAGAGCTGGACAAAAAATGCGGAAGATTAAAATGAGAGTTTACACTTGTTTAGAAAAAGCATGATTATATGGATGATTCGTGGTGAAGGGTTTGCTGTAAGAGATTCAATGTTATAGGGTGGGAAGATTTTTAAAGCGTTTAGAGAGCGAGATAAGTTTGTTCGCTGAGAGTCGAAGCGGCGGCAAGCCCAGAACACATGGTTAAGATCCTCGGATTCGAAACCGCATGAACAGGATGGCGAGTCGACTATATTTTTTCTATACAAACTGGCGGCTAAGTTGTAGTGGTTTGAACGCATACGGCAAAAGGTGACGATGGAATTCCTATCCAGACGCTTAAGATCCTGGAACCACGTTTTATTGGAAGGAGAGAAGAAGTTTTGAAAAAATAGGGTGCCTTTAAGTGTGCTCATTTGGATTAAATTGCGATTTGTGGAGGAGAAACATTTTTTTTTAACTAGAGGATAAAACTCAGAGGGAGGTAAAAGAAGATTGTGTTCCGTGCCATCAATGATAGCGGACTTCGCCAAAGAATCAGCAGATTCGTTGCCCGGAATACCTGCATGGCCTGGTATCCATATAAGATTAACTACGAGGTTTTCAGAGAGAAGAGAGGTGAGAACTTGGTGAGCTTCGATTATGGTGGGGGAACAGCTGTTTGATAGAGTTGGCGAAAGAATTGCTTGCAAGGCACTAAGAGAGTCCGAGAAAATGTATGAGGGAGAGATTTTATTTTCAGAAATGTATTTGATCGCCAGTAGAAGCGCAAGGGCCTCTGCAGAAAAAACTGAGGCGTGAGCTGAGATTTTATATTTCCAAGATAACGAGAGTGATGGGCAAGAGATAGCGAGACCAACTGGGTTTTCTTCCCCAGATTTAGAACCATCGGTGTAAAAAGCAGTGGCTTCCTGTAGTTTCGAGCTAAAAATCTCACTGAAAGATGCCGGAGGATCAGCGGATTGTTGAATTTCTTTGCCAGATTTAATATCTATAATTGAGGATGGAAGATGAGTGGCAGGTATAATTTTATAAATGGGAGGATAAGAGGAACGATAGATTTGGTTTTCAAAATGATTAAGATTAAGAAAGGCATAAACAAGAGGCAAATCGAAGAGATGTTGAAAGTTGCGAGAGTCGCGCAAAGATTGAATGAGTTGGGGGATAGACTGAAGGAGAGGATGGTTAGTTGACGCAAGAGTCTTCAGGAAATATTTATTTGCGAGAAATTGTAGACGATATTTGAGGATAGGCTCGCATGCCTCTGCCATAACCAGATTGTTCGGAGTGGAATTACGGTAGCCAAGCGAAAGCCTGATAGCTGTGCGTTGGACTACTTCAATTTTTGAGAAAAGGGAGAAATCTTTAATTGGAAGGGTCATCGCCCCATATTCGATTGCACTGCGGATAAGGGCTCTATAGATTGTTAGAAGAGATGAAGGATCAGCGCCCCACCAAGTAGACCGCAGACACCTTATGATGTTTAAAGTATTCTTACATTTAGAGAGGAGATTGTTGAAGTGACTTTTCCAGGAGAGTTTAAAATCGAATGTAAGTCCAAGAAATCTCGTTTCAAGACACGCGGGTACACGGGTGGAGTCAATTTGAACGGATGGTTCAAGTGGATCAAATTGTTTGCGAGAGAAGATAATAAGTTTGGATTTGGAAGGTTCTAATGTGAGGTTCCTGTTACGGAGGTATAATGAGATGTTATTTAGGCTCTGTTGAACTGAAGCAATTGCGTCATTAAGGTCTTTAGATCTAGAAAAAATTACTACATCGTCAGCAAATTGGAGGCAGGTGCTATTTTCGTGTAAATGCGAGTCTAATTTATTGGTATAAAGGTTGTAGAGGATCGGGCTGAGGATGCATCCTTGGGGGACCCCCCTGTACGAGACAAACGGGCCGTGCATTTGTCCTGCAATTTTAAAGAAAAGGGATTTTGCAGATGTTAGATTATAGATGAATTTACAATAGTGCCAAGGTAATTTTAAATCACGAAGATCGTGGACGAGGATATTTGGATCAACATTGTCAAAAGCAGCGGCAATGTCAAGGAACACGCAGGCGGTGTATTCACCCTGAACAAACCCAGTATAGATTTCGGTTGTAAGAATCGATAGGTTATCAGAGCATGATCTAGATTTGCGGAAGCCATATTGGGAATTGGAAAGAAGAGAGTTGCTTTCAAGCCATTGAACCATCCTAGAGTGAATAAGTCTCTCCATGAGCTTAAGAAGGCAGGAGGCTAGGGAAATAGGTCGAAATTTTCCCGGGGTGGATTTGGGAATGAGAAATACGAGAAACTCGTTCCAAGATTCCGGAAATAACCCATTAGCAAAAAAACTGTTAAAAGTGTCCAAAATGAGTGTGAGCATGGAGTTGGGGAGATTTGAAATAATATTAAAATCAATTTTGTCGAGACCAGGAGATGCGTTGAGTTTACCTTTGCGAATTGAATTTTTGAGTTCTGTTATCGTGAAAGGGGAAGTAAGTTTAGCATTGTGAAAGAAGTAATTTGGAAAGTTCGGAAGAAAGCACGAGGGAGGACAGATGGAGGGGA
Source organism: Perithous albicinctus (assembly GCA_964016905.1). Classification (NCBI taxonomy): domain Eukaryota; kingdom Metazoa; phylum Arthropoda; class Insecta; order Hymenoptera; family Ichneumonidae; genus Perithous; species Perithous albicinctus. Next base: position 5,766,352 of record OZ024692.1, on the reverse strand, counting down.
TAAGATTAATCATTTTTTCGATGGTAGCTCTGTTCATGGGATGAGTATCAGGATCCGGAATATTTCGGTTACGGAACCGTTTGATTTTTGACCAAACTAGTTTGCTGGAAGTACGAAAGTCTAGTGATGCTGTGTAGCGTTTCCATGAATTTCTCTTAGCTTTTTTAAAGACTTTTTTAGCAATAGCATCTAATTTTTTTGCAGCAATAAGGTTTTCCAAGTTTTTTTGTCGTCTGAAGGACGCCCAGGCTTCTTTTCGGTCTTTTTTCGCCTTTTCACAAACCTCATCCCACCAAATGGCCGTTCTGGATTTGAATTTTCTTGACTGAGGTGGATGGTTAGTATTTATTGGACAAGAATGAGAAATAGCGTCTTCAATGGAGTTTGTGATATTTTTGTATTGGGTTAGGGGAGAAGGATCAGAAAGAGTGGGAGCAATGGGGTCTAAGAATGACTTGAACGCATTCCAATCTATTTTTTTTGTTGGAAATCGGTGGGAGGTGAAAGAAGTAGTGGAAACAGGTATACCGAGCGACATGGAGATGGGAAGGTGGTCGCTAGTGAGCGAGTCCTCCTCCACCCTCCATGTGCACATGGTTAACAAGTTTGGCGAAAGCAAAGAAAGGTCGATAGCTGAAATAGAGTTAGTCGTAGGGTTGTCGAACGTGGGAGAGCCATTATTAAGACACGCAAGGTTGTAGGCCGTTAGGACATCATACAAGGAGGCCCCCGAAGGGCAATTTTTTGAGCAACCCCAGGAAGTGTGATGGCTGTTGAAGTCACCTGCTATAAGAACATTACCTGAAAGGTATAATGAATTAAAAAAGCGCTGCCAGTCGTGTTTGTTGAGATGTTGGTTCGTGGTTGGGGGTCTGTAAAGAGAGACTATCGTTAAGGGTCCGTAGGAAGATGGAATAGAAATAGAGAGGGTTTCTAAGAAGTCTGGTATATGAAGAGTGGTTTTCAGTTGGGTGAAAGGAATATCTTTTTTGAGGCAGATGGCTAGACCACCACCTCTGCGGTGGGTCCGATTTTCTAGAATAATATTAAAGTCGGGGATCTTGAAAGAAGCGAAGGGAAGGAGCCAAGTTTCACATAGTATTATAATATCGTATTCGGAAGCTATTTGGGTCAGAAGACCAAGTTTATTATTAATGCTACGACAGTTCCACTGCAGAATCTTCAGCGATTTATCCACTGCCATTGTGGGCGAGGGTTTGAGATTGGAAAGAATCCATAAGAGTGCTAAGCGTTTCCACTACTGAGGAGAGTTTGTCTGATAATCCGAGAGAGGATAGGGCAGGTGTGAGTTGCTCTAAAATAAGTCGAAGAAGGGTCGAGATGATGTGCTGGGCTGCTTCCGGGGGGTTGGTTGAAGTCAAATGGTGAGCGTTAGACGGCGGTGGTGGTGGGAGGTGCTGGATTGCCCCTTGGGGTCCTTGGGTTGGGTAGTTGAAGGCGCAGCCATCGGGTGCAAAGTAGTTGCTCGGGCGGCGACCGTTTGGAGCGAGAAGTGATAGGGAGTGAGCAGCACGTATAGCTAGGATGGAGTTTGGCGTTCTGAGATGAGTTTGAGTTTGAGGATGGCGTTTCGGAAGCTGTTGTTGAGGAGGGATCCTGGAAGAGATTGGTCTCGTGTCAAATACTGATGGAGGTGTCGAATTCCGGGACGAAGCGTTCGAAGACGGAGGGATGTGGATGGATAGGGGACCCGGGAGGAGTGGGAAAGGAGCCTGGATGGGAGAGGGTCCAGAATGGACCGGAAGAGGAGGGAAGTTCTTGTCCGATCGCGTGAACGACGAACGAGGGGGATTGGGGGTGACAGGTCCTGAGATTAGTCTCCTCGCTTCGATGAGCGGAATGCCACGTTCAGCAGCAATTTCTTTAATTGTTTTTTCGTGTGTGTAGGCAGGACAATTTTTGTTAGTCGGAAGATGGTCGGCTTTGCAGTTAGCGCAGCAGGGAGGTTGACCCTCGAGTGGGCAGGCCTCGCCTGCAGGGTGTTTTTTGTTTCCGCAGTGGATGCATTTTGATTGGCTTTTGCACTGGCTTGCGACGTGATTGTAGATGAAGCAGTTGAAGCAAATAACTACGGGGTGATACCATACATCTACAGGGTGGCGACACTGGTAGAGAATCAGGTAGTCGGGTCTGATTTTGCCTTCGAATTTCAGGTAGACTGACTGGGTAGCGATCAGTTCGGTCGTACCATTTTTAGAGATTCTACGAGTTTGACGTTTCGCGTCGACGATCTGAACATCTGATTCAGCGTGCAGTAGAAGTTCTTCGATCGAGATGTCAGTAGGGACACCTCGAATAATGCCTTCGCAAGAAAGAGATGATTCCGGAATGAAAGCAGTCAGTTTCTTTTCCTTGAGGGCAGGAAAAATTAGGAGGTCGTTTGCGAGCTGAGGGGAACTGAATTCGACTGTAACCTGGTATTTGCCTGAGCTGACTACCCTTAATAGCTGTTGTTTTGAGAACCTAGGGCTAAGAATTTTCCCTATGCGAGTGGCATTGAGTCTGGGGGTTACCTTCTTATCAATTACTTCTGGACGAATCAAAACTACGAAAGGACCACAGCTATGGGGTGGATACCTATTTTTGAGGAACTTGTCTGGGATCGATTTCTTTGGAAGATCGTCGGGTACAATTTGAGGTTGCTGTTGCTGAACGCCTGCGGTTTGCGTCTTTGTTTTTCGGATTGCGCCCTTTGTTTGCCAGTCAGTTTTTTCGATCCTGTTGTTATCGCCATCCCGTCCACACGAGCGCTTCGGAGAGTTGGTTTCAGGATATGCCTCATTATTGAGGTCTCGAACTCTCTTCAAAACATCTTGGCTGTCGATGTCCATGCCTCCAGGGTCAACGAGATCGTCTGGGTAGTCGTCCGGGGGCCTGCCCCCGCCTGCGAATGAATCGTGCGAGCTCATGCTCGGATTTTTCGAGAGGCCTCGACGCACTTATCTTCCTTGTTATATCGTGCTTCTCATAAGGAACGACCTACAGTGATTTGGAACGTTCCTAAAGATTCGCTTCAACTTGCCTCACGTTTTGCGTTATTATTCACCGAAAGATATTCTCGCAACTCTACACTGCGGATACTTGTGTGGTATGTGTAAACGAGAACACGTCCAATATGACGTTGGCTGCGCGTCGCGGAGAGCGATTGCGCGGCACTTTTTTCTTCTTTTTTAGCGGCAGTAGGCGATACTACATTGTAATCTCGTAGAACGAGCCACGAAATATAATTTAGGTTTTCACTCTAACGTCCGTAAAAGTTAAGCAGTTGAATCAAAACTTCGTACGTAATGAAAATATGATACAACGGTATTTATTACGGAGTTTTGGAGCCGTATGTAACGTCGTTTGCTTTTTGATACATTTTTTACATTTAATGATCGTAAGTATCAACATTCAATTGTCCAGAACTCCAGAACGGCACGATGGATATATACGAAAATTTGCACGCAAGTAGAGTAAAAACTAATATTTAATTATTGCGATTTCATTTTGTGTTGTTGCACCTCTAGCTACCAAAAATTTGGAAGTAACAAATTGGAAAAATTGCTATTTGAAATTGAAAAAAGATGCAAAGTAGAACTTTGCACATTGCTCCCTTATATAGAATTTGTTACAATTATAACAGTTGTAAAGAACTAATTATCTCCATTCACGACCGCTCACCATCAAATCTCTTGTAAAGAAGAACTTTGAGCATTTCCATTTTCCACAAAGCCTCCTCTATGAGGAAGTCAAAATTGATAAATAATCCTCGTGCCTGTTACTGTTTCTTATTTGTATTTTTATTCCAATGCTACTTTCATGCCCACCCTCGAAATTCTTGAAAAAAAAAAAATTGTTTTTCAACATGAATATATAGTAAAAATTTCAAATTAATCAGCAACGTTGTTTTAGTAAATTACATTTTTGACGAATGTGATTAAATAAATTAACGAAAAAATCTAGAAAATGGTGAGGAGTGTTTTTTATACAATTTTTCGCTTTTTTATAATATACTAGGAATAAAAAATATATGTGAGAAACAAAACGTGAGGGTCACGACCCTTTCGATTTGTGATACATTGGTCGAAACATATTAAGGTGGTCCATCGTTAACGTTTCAATTTTAATACGGCATCTGGTATAGTGTATCAAAGTAATCTCTTTTTATACTTGGTGTTGAGTCGCTACCGCGACTCTTCATAAGTCATAGGCCTAATCGCAGATGATTTAAAATTCGCTACCAAATATTCATGTATGTTTTAAACCAAATAAAACAAGATTTGATAAGTTATGCTTCAAAGAGTTATTATTAATGATTAATACATTTGAAACATTAAACCATCTAAAGATTGATTTGTCGCACTTTTACTTACAAGACATAATATAAATTACCTAACAATAGAGGCCAAATCGTAAAATTCGAAAAACTGAAAGCCTTGTAAAATCCGAAGTCTTTTGTCGATTTTGTCAAGATGAATCCAAAGGATTTTTGGATACTTGACTTCTGTAAAAAAAAATACTAGCCATGAAGATGAATATTTGCACCAATCTCTGATTCCAACCAGGCCCACAATTAACATACTTCTTAACAACCATTTTTCACAATATTTTCAGATGTCCGATTGACATATAAAAAAAATGGACCACTTGCATACAGCAATAAAAACGAAAACTATCGATATAACTATCGATTAGCAGTGACTAGTGCAGCTGGTCCACGACCAATTTTCGTTCCAATCATCTTTGCTCTTAATGGTTGAAAGCCCAGCTCCGATTCCGGAATACCGTACTCCTGCAACTTGCCCTCGTACGTTGCCAATAAATCGTCGTGCGCTTTGCAAACCTTCGCCAAGTCGTACTGGAGATCTTGTATGGCAGTATTTTTGCGATTTAACATTTCCTGCCGACATAAAACACATTATTTAGAATAGCACAATTATGAGGATTCAAATTTCGCTTGTATGTTTTTGTTCCATTTATATATTTATATATATACATACAACTGTCATATAAATTTTTAACTTAAAAAATCTGCAAAATGGAACCTTGCGAATAGTTTTCTCATTATATGGTATCTTTGAAAACCCCTTTTTTTTTACATATCTAGCTCTATGTGGAAGTATGTTAATCGTTTTGGCTTCCTCATAGATGAGGTTTTGTAAAAAAAGGATTTGTCAAAGATACATTTAGTATTTTTGACAGTGAGGATGCAATTTTCAAAGGTTACTATGCAGACTTCTTTCAGTTGTAGACATTTTTAAAGCACTATTTTACATTAAAACTAGAACCTTGACGTATCATAGTCCAGAAGTAAAACAAATTTAAGCCCGATACCTTGCAATTTTCGCAAGTTAATGCGCGAAAGACATTTTTCAAAAAATAAAAATGAGTAAATTGCAAATTTCTATAAAATCTTAACGAGTTTATGAACTATTCTATTTATGTATTATGCAAAATTTTAGATCAGTTATTTCAACCATTCTCGAGTTATAGCAATTTCAAGAAAAGTTGCACATGGCGTGATCGCAACACGTGACTTTCTCATCACAATTGTTACTGGCGTGAAGATAGTGTTGTAATGATACTTGGTATTGAGAATACATTTATGCAAAACTGAAAAGAATGTAGGGACTTGAAATTGTTAAGTTATTTGCAATAAAATTAATGAAATAACATGACTTTTGTATTTATTTTTGTGTATTTTGGATGAATAAAATGAAGTTTTGATATTGAAGTTGAGAGCAAAACACTAATGCCTTTTGGTACTTTACCTGAAATATGAAAATTAATTTTTTGTTTTGACATTTAAGGTAAAGTATTAAAAGGAGTCTGTGTTTTGTTTTGAATTTCAATACAAATCCTATATTTCATATATAGGACATACACAATGAGATTCCTTGCGATCCATAGGCTGGTTTAGTACTATTCTATTTTTAGACAATTCTCTTATGCAAAGTTTAAATGCAATGAACAAGTAATAACTTTTGATAGAGACCATGGAACGCATCAAAATTTGTTGTGTATCTTCAATGAATAAAATGAAGTTTTAATATGGAAGTTGAGAACAAAACACTGATGCCTTTTGGTACTTTACCTGAAATGTGAAAATTAGTTTTTTTTACATTTAAGGTAAAGTACTAAAAGCAATGGGTGGTTTCTTTTCAATTTCAATACCAAAACTACAATTTATTCATAGAAGATTCAGAACAAATTTCAGCGCAGTCTGCAGCTTCTTTCAAAAGTTATTGTGCTTCCGGACGGTACAGACACACACACACAGACAAACTGACAGAAATGAGTGAATGTGTTTTCTGGTATCTAGGACACTCAAAACATCTATTTCCATAAAAATCTCGAAGACGAATTTTTTTGGATTGCAATACTTTCTCTTTTTCCATACTCCGTATGTAATGAGAAAGTAAAAAATTTACGAAAATGCTTTCTATAAAACTATAAAATCTATAATATTTCTATAAAACCTTAACTACTTTATAAACCGTCCCCGAGCATGTTCAAAAAAATTACGAAAAATTAAGAACTCCACAAAATTCGAACCGCTTTTCCGATCTATAGTTAACTTCCAGCGTAATGAAACATATACGGAATTTATGAAATTTTGATTATGGAGATACTTTTAAAATACTTTAATATGAGTAATAAACCTCAGAAATCCCTGTTGCCACTATGCTTGGGAAGATTTCTCATCATCGGTTTTCTTTTAGGCAGGAAAGAGGATAAGGTGTTGTAGAACGTGGAAGATTCGTAATTATGTTCACTTAATTCGAATCTTCTCTCGTTGTTTTATCAAAAAATGTTATCAAAGATAATTAACAAAAATATAAATTGAAATTTAAAAGTTATGCAAGTGAAACTTCAGGTTAATCAAGAAATTAGCTGATTCTAATGTTCACGCAATGAGAAGGTGTCAATGCGAGGAGCACAGAGGCTCATAGAAAAATGAATTTACGGCGCGTATTAAGGTAGTCGGACTGCTAGAGCCTTTATTAGATAAAGCGTTAGATTTAGAATATTATATTATAATATGCGATCAACTACCCACCAGATTTTTTTTACGGCTTGTTAACGGCCAATTAGACGAGAAAACGAGTCTCAAAAATCGTAAATTTAGCACTGATGTATATGGAAAACCAACGAATAACGCTTCGGTCACTGTTTCAGTAGGACAATTTATGCACTTTTCGGTTAGACGCAGCTATAAAAAATATACCTTCTTGTAGATTAGACTTCAACGATTCTAACGCGACCATAAAACATATCGACAAGCGGCAATCCCAGAGAGAATTATTCACTCAAAATTTGTAAAACTGAGGCGGATGAGCGGACATGTTTATCGTCGTGACGTAGTCGAGTAGACTTGGCAACGTCGCTGCCTAATGACTAGGTTATTCCGTGCGCCTCGTGACGGCGTAACTGCAGAATTTGCGCCAACCGCCAAATGCGACGTTGCCAAGTCCTTCCTACCTCGCCGTGAGCTCGGATGCTCAGCTGATAGAAACCGAGTCAAATGAAAAAAATAATATAATTCATTTTTACATTAAAAAGTAAAATGGTGTTTGTTTGCGTAAACCTTGACACTTTTTTCAATAAAATTATTTTTCACACTGTGAAAATTTTCGTAAGCGCTTTCCTAATCGAGATTGCTAACAAGCAGTCATATGACTAGCACGTAGCAGAGCGGCTACCTTAATTATTTGGAGAGAGTACTCACTCTGTAAAGCCCGAAGCTTCCTCAGAGAAGTACACTCGGGTAACTTCTATTTCATCATCGGAATTAAGTCATATATTGCAAAATAGATAGTATTTTAATGTAGATACTATTGACTCTGAAAGGTTGAGATTATTGGAGGTCAGATAACTTTATGTGTTTGTGAGTAGTAGGTGGTGCACTATGGCGACCCCCACTCCTCGGTTCGCCAGAAACCGAGGTGTGGGTGAGAGAGTGGGGGTAGCGATGGAGAGCGATGGGTCGTCACAGTGCACCACCTTTTTTTTACATTTATTGAAAATACATACATTTTTTTTAAAACGATAATACAATATATATGTAAAGAAAGTGCAGTACATTCCTTTAATTTGAATCGAATATGCCGCGCTTCTCAGTCTCCGCGCGTCTTTACTTTAATCACCGATAGGTAGGGTGACGATCAGTAGAAGGATCGAGAACAGGGTTTTACGTAATAGAGCACATGTGAATAAAATTGATAATAAGAAAGATAATGTAATCAACCTCCGTATGAATAGAGAAGGGATAATAGTGAACTTTAATTGTCGTTTCTTTGTTTACAGGTAAGGTTATAAATAGTGCGAATAATTAATGTAATGATGTTTGTAAATAATGAATAAAGAAAGTTTCTTTCTTTGTTTACAGAGAAACATATTCTAGTTGACTTTATTGTCCACACATAAAAATTGTCTTATATATATATGTACAATTATTAATAACAACATAATGAAGATGATGTGTGAGCAGCTCAGCAATGATCCTTGTTTTAGATTTAGTTGATAGTTCATAGGACGGTCTCTGTGCTTTCAGTCTTTGCCGTGCGTAGTCTTGAATTTTTTGACGTTTCCTGCGTATAACGCGATGCACAGAGTTCACCGTGAAAAGCGTAGAATACGATATAATAGCACTGATGAGAATAGTCTTACACATTTCTGCATCACCGCGGATTTGCGAAAGCCATGACATGTAATTGTTTATACAGCTCTGTAATATTATCAGTTTTGTAAAGTCCTCTAGCGTAAAGCGATAGAAGGGCTCGGAACGTTCCACACAATCTCTACTACCACTTTGCGCACTTTGAATAATAACCGTAGGCTGATCATTGTAAACTTCGTGCGCTAGTAGAAAATCATTTTCAGCTATTACAGAGTATATTCCCGCAGAACTGTCATCACCATCATCACTGTAATTTCGAAAGTTGAACGGATTTAATGATCGATCACCATTGAAAGCCTTATTATCAACGAATCCAATAATTATACGCTTTGATAACTGGCCAAGTATAACATTATCCAGAGTATCACCATGTACACCAGCATGCAATGATAGAGCCTTAACCTCCACACGCGTCAAGGGATATTTAGCTGTCGATTTAGACAGAGCTCTAGCATGAGCTAGAAACATACCCGGGGCTATCTTAACTCGGCGTACAAGGAGTGACGCTTCGGTGACGCGAAAACCCCAGTCTTTTGAAGAGCTCATGAGACAGAAAGCGTCACTGGTGCGCACGAGACGTAATCGTAATTCAACTCCGTTTATGAAGAATATTTCTTGATTAAATATGTCACAGTGCAGATGCCCAAGAAGATCAACGGACTTTTTCTCAGCACCTAGAAATTTTCGATGGGTAGTCAAACCGATATTAGCGTCACCATTTTCCCTGATGTATCGTCATACCATAATACGCTTGTGAGGTGGGAATTCTTGGCTCCGCGACCATAATTCAAAAGTGTTTTAATGTACGCTCTGTAGGCATAAGCGTTATTAGGAGGGGACACAAGTTTTTGATTCAAGAACACGTCGACCTGATTAAACATCGAATGGAAAATATTATTGATTGGGCCCACTTTAATGGATGCATCAGGTTTTACGCGCATGCTTAACATAGTATGTGCAAGGTCAATGTACTCATCACCCTGACCAGGGACGACAAATTCTATGGGCGAATTATCAGTCAAAGATGAGATTGGTTTATAATACACCCACTGTGTTCCCTCAATTGTGGTCTGGGTCGGTGGGAGCGAAAACAATTCAAGCTCTGACTTCAAACATTCACACGAATGGGTGTGTAGGAACGCCATTTTCTCAAAATAAAATACCTAAGCGGAAATATCAGAAACAGGTCTTGGGACCTTCTTCTTCTTTTTCTTCTTGTTCCCTCTAGTGTCGGACTTCAACGTTTTCCTTTTTACTGTCTTCTTCTTCTTCTTCTTTATGGCGCCAAAACCTTTTCGCGACGTTGGTTCTTTCTTTCTTTTTCTCGCACCGATACTACGCACTGTGTTACCGCGAGAAGAATAAACCAAATTCCTCATTTCAGTTGCTTTATAGCCCAAATCTCTCATGAGCGTACTTATTTTCTCCTCGGCTTTACGCTTTAAATTTTCACCGGATTCGCGTAGACGCATTCTAAAGGCTTCTCGCGGTTGTACGCCGTTATGCATTAAATCGCTCGCTACGTTAATTCCGGATCTCAACGCTTCTTTACCAACAACACGGGCACCTTGCTTAAGGAGACCCCCAAGGAAACTACCAATAAAATGGCCCCGCTGATTTGGCGAACCTATGTACACATCGCTAATACCGCCGTATCCTGTCCGTCCACCGCCACCGCCCATCTGCATGTCAAAGTACCTTTCGTAATCCATTTTTAGAGATACGCTAGGTAATCGAAGCGCTTGAAATGTAGTGTCACTGTGAACGTTCCACACTCGAATGGTATTGGTGCGCCAAACTCGTCTCTTATATCGATAGTTATCGTTTGAAAGCTGGTGCGCAAAAGTGGCACATAACGAGGAGATGAAAAACTTTTGATTTTCATCGAACCATAATTGTAATTATCGGAGACTATCGATGACACAACACGTAGCAGAGGTGCGTGTACATCCCCAGTAACATATGATTCACAGATGTCTGTGTACACAAACAACATACTGGGAATACCGTTCATTAAATTAGCAGGATACAAAGCCATGTGCTTACCTTCATCCTGGAGCGTTACATTATCATCGGCATGACCAAATCTTAACATTTTATTCAGCAAAGGGGAGAAAAAAAAGAGTGTTCTATCAGTGACACGTATCACAGACACGTGTCACTGATATATATCCATTACGTCCACATGTAAATCTCAAATGACCTGCTGTACATGATATTTCATTAATCGTCACGATTAATGAATCTATGGTGCGATATACCCCAGATGGAACACAGATACGCTCTTCTCTAAAATCAATGCTCGAGCCCTTACCGGGTGGTATAGCACAGGTGATAAAGTTCATAAAGCTTTGATCGCCCTCAGGCTGTACATGCAGAATTGACATAGGTATATGTATTTCAACTAACGAAACTAACTAACGTGTATCGTGTTGTTGTATTATCAGGGTAATATTTCATACTATTGTTACTAGGTAAAGTTATATCAAATTCGTCTTTCATCTTGATTTCGTCCTCTTAGTATACTATTATTCCTCGTATTAACAGACACGCGCACTCTTGTTAACTCAGGCTCATAAAAAATACCGTCAATATCTTCGTTGTGAAGATCGCGTAAGATGTACACCACAGGTGTTCTAGTTGTCGACACACGATTTATTTTAAATAACTCGCTACTCCATCCGCTCTCGTAACCTTTTGCAAAGACGGCTTTTGCCTTACTGATACGCACAATATCATCTACAGTGAGGACGCCGTGAAACTGGACAGTGCAAATGCGCTTGCGCGTCAATCCGACGGTTCTCAGTTTGAGCGTGCAGACCGCACAGTCGGGCCGGCAAGAGTGAACGAAGATGCATGAATGTAGCGTACGCCCGTACCACAAGGCTACGTATGAGCGGGCCAAGTACAGCTAACTTATGACGCCTTATGATGACTTTTGATTTGTAGGACACATTTTATGTACGTAATACGATAAATTGCAAATTCTAGCACCTTATTAACAAGATAATGGATGAACAGATTAATCATTACGGCCTTTGCATATCAATTATGAATTGCAGTTAGTCAGTTGATTGATATACGAAAGGGTAGTTCATGATGACCTGCAAAAAATTCATCTTTTTCTTTGTAATAGCGTACTTGCTTTTGCAAATTATAATTCTTAATTATAATTATAATTTTTATAATTTCCTTAAACGGAATTATTTATGGCCCTGGAGATTTCTGCATCTTCATATTTTATACTTTGGACAGCTGTAATTACTTCTTTCTTTTTTCTTTATGATCTTTAAAAATTGGCAGTCATTTTTGTCATTGTTTTTCTAGTTAGCCAGTTTTAACATTTAACCTGTTCATGCAATTAATTTTTTTCCAAAGCAAATTTACGATTTTTTTCGAGTATCTCCAGGGACTTTTCTCATTTTTTAAAGATGATATTTAAAAACTGTCAGTCATTTTTGTCATTTTTTTTTCTGTGGCCAGTTGTACCGTTTAACCTGTCTGCGCAATTAATTTTTTCCAAAGCTGATTTTCGCGTCTTGTGATTGTCTCGAGACACTTTTTTTAGTTTTTTTTATGATCTTTAAAAATTGGCAGTAATTTTTGTCATTTTTTGTCACATGTTAGCGTTATTAGTGATTCTCTAAGGCTGTTTTCAATTCTTTTTATTATCTAATGGCGATTATTTTTGTTTTTGATTTTTTCATTGGTCCTGAAAAAGACAGCAGCCATTTCTGTATATTTTTTAAAAATGATTGTCAGCTGTATCTCTCTACCTGTTTGCGTAGTGAACCCCTTTTACGGTTTATGGGTCAAATACGCTTTTTTTGTTGATTTTCGTCTACTTCAGCCTACGAAAAGGTAGTTAGTTATGACCTGCAGAAAATTAATAGTTTTCTTTGTAATAGCTTACTCGCTTTTGCAAAATAGTCGTGCTCTGTGCGTATCAGTAATGAGCTGGGTTGTAAATCTCCATTATTTTATTTCGTATAATATACAGCGTATCATTTTGTAAAAGGTATGATTATCAACAATAATTTACATTTTCTCTGGAATAATATGTAAATGTTTTAACAATCGTAAACAAAAGGATTTTCTGAATAAACCATCGAAATTTTTATGGAGGAAGGAGACCATACACTTAACACTTTGAGCCATACATTTTTCGTTCCTGAAATAAAAGAACTCATTAATTTTTGTCAGAAATTAGTTGATAGCATTTAAATCTGAGCTGTAACTGGTGTGTCGTTCAGTGAACCGCTGTAACGCAAAGAGACGTATGAATTTTTCCGCATTTTAAAGTTAACTTAGATTTTAAAAAAATATAGAACAAATGTGTAGAGAAACTCAAAACTTTAAAACGAATGTGTTCTGCCTATGCCTATTTTAATCCTACAAATTATCCCCATTAAAAATCATAGTACTCCTATTGAAATGTACGCTCCACGAAGCGAAGATTTCTTGATCTCACTGTCACACATTCAATATCCCAAACCATTATTGCTAAATGTTCCTAACACTCTTTACGGGTATTTACTATTTTCGTGATGTTTCTCAATTAAGTGACGCGATAGGTAATTATTTAGTTTACTCTAACTAGCTAACTTGTTCTTCTTCATCTTTTATCCTCCTGGCTTTAGGCGTTCGCCAAGTGCCATGAGCTAACTTGTTACACATAACCCTCGTGGCTTCTGGCATCTCCCCTACCAGCTTGGGTAGCTTCCCTTTCCCTACCACTACCCTCACTGGCCCCTTCGGATGCCGGGTGGGGACACGGTCGCCGCTCGGATGAGATGCACTGCCGGCTGTAGGCAGTAGCCAATTAGGTTTCCTAAATTCTCGCGCAGCCGCATTGGACTGTTCAGTTTCACGGTGTCCTCACTGTATAGCGTATTTAGGTGCTCTATTACGGGTGGGTCTTCTGTAAATGAGACCGAGCTTTTGCTGCCGTAGCATACGTCACCGAGATTGGGGTCATTTTTATACTACTATGGAGGGCGTTATATAGGCCGAAACAATATTCTGTAAAATGTCCATGTAACGCTTTTCCCTTGAATGACTGAAAAAACGCCACATTCTTTTTTTCAGCGTTCTATTGAAGCGCTCCACAACAGCTGCTTTTATATCAGGGTTCCGAACAGCACGAAATTGAATATTTTTCTTCTTTAAAAGTGACTGGAAAGCTGTGCATACAAATTCTTTACCCTTGTCCGATTGTAGATAAAGAGGTGATCTACCATTACTTCTTTTTGGCGCTAGTATACGTGTAAATGCTTTAGCTACCGATGCAGCTGCCTTATCAGCAAGCGGCTCTACCCATGCGAATTTACTGAGAACATCTATGACTACGAGAAGATAGACATAACCATCATTGTAATCTTTGATTGATCGAAGATCTACGAGATCAACCTCCCAAACATCGTCGATGTTGCGCACATTGTAGAAACGTCTGGGGAACCGATGCCTCACGGGTCTATGCATTGTGTACGCATCTTGAGACTCAAGCCATGCTACTGTTTTATTACCAGCATTTTGTTTCTTACGACTTACGCGTAACAACTTTTCAGATCCTGAAAATAAGGCTTCATGAGAGGGATCAAAGTACACTTTTTGTAATGTTTTCATTATTATAATTTAATGTTAGCCCAGGTTAGGTGCCGTTTTTTGTTATTGATATAACCAGAACCACTTTGTACACTGCGAATGTCGCTACTGCCACTGTAGAATTTAGAACGGTTACTTATGTCGCTAGGTACCTTGTCGTCGATGTCACTAATACCACTCGTGTTGATTTCAGCTGGGTCTATTTGCAATGTCGAATTTGCTCTCGATTCCTGCCACAGGTCCTCGTAACCAATAAATTCACGAGGAGTTTGAATTGTTCTCAGGAACCGTGCAAACGCTTTACGCCCTGCTGGTTTGGGCATCTTTCTTGATCGCATGGCATCATTCACGAGATCCACAATGTTTGAATCCTTGATATGTTTACCACTAACGGAAACAACACCCGATGAATCCCAAGAAAAATGGTTAGACGATGTCCCGTGCAGCCGACGTAGCAGAAGCTTCGCCTTACTCCGAAATTTCGCCGGAACACTCTTAATGATAATAGAGTCATTCAGACCTATTAACTGATCTCTTTTATCGTTATTCCAAGACGCTGTTTCTGTCTTCTTCTTCTCCATAAGAGCAAGATGCTGCTGATCTCGCTCGCTATCAATAAAATGAAGGTAGCGCTGCAGAACAGTTAGATATGCCGTCCACTTTTCTCGCTCGTTCTTGTAGATGTTAGAATTCAAATTTTCCTTCATTTCAACGTCTAGTCTAGCTAAGACAGAGGCAACATGGTGTTCAACCTGCGTTTGTGCTTCAGCAGCATGAGAAATCGGCTGTCGATGATTTTGACTGCCCAGCTGTAGCAGATTCTCCTCGGGGACGAGTACCATTTTCTTGGCGTACTCCATTATCCCCGTACTCCGATCAGTGTTGATATCACTGTTCCCAGTACTGGCGCTAATAAGAGCGGTAAGAAACCTCCGTCCTGAACAACAAACCGTTTCTTAGTCTTCCAACAGCCTTTTTTTGCAGCCAAACGTCGAATAGCAGGTGCGTGATGACGTAGCTTTTTTCTCTGTTCAGCCTTTAGAGGTACATTACCACGAAGAACGTTTAAAGTGCACTCACCATACACCTTATCATACGCACGTCGGCTTTCCGTAGAACTGCCGCACGTTGCTCCTTATTGAGATACTGAAGAGCATGCAATATCGCAATATGCTTCCTGCAGAGCGGTGATCCGTTGCGCTCCATTACAAATGCAGAACTGATAATTATACGACAGGCGTATTACTTTTATCTTTTTTTCCGTGGTACGTACACAAGATTATGCGTATCGTCTGGAAAAATGCAGGTTCGAAATCTACAATCATCAGGCGTTGATTGTTTTAAATCCAATAACAGGTAACCATGAGGTTTGGATGTGGCATCATCATAAGCCTCCTGTAAAAAGCGCGGATTTTCCGGATACACTTGACGTGCGAGATGCTGTATTTGAGCTCGGTCATGTGGATTTTTGAACACTATATAATATACTATATAATCAGCGGTTAGTGAAATATCTCGTTGCCCGTGTCCTTGATGAAATAAATGTTGTGTTATAAATGTAACGCTCAAGTTTTTATGATGGCTACCTTTGGTGAAAAGATCGACAACATTATTATTTGACGCTTCGCGCATCAGATCATCGATAATTATAAATTTAACACGTGGATCACCAGCATAATCCGCCGTCTGGGGTAGACCCTCATGAAAATCTATTGATGCTCCGTATTCTGTATAAGCAGGCTGCCACTCTGAATAATAAAAAATAATTCTCTCGAACGGTTCACTGCTCATAAGTGAGATTTTCTTTAGAAACTTCTTTACAAAAAATGTTTTACCGCAACCCGTAGGACCGCAAATCATCGAAGTCCA
Source organism: Perithous albicinctus (assembly GCA_964016905.1). Taxonomy (NCBI): domain Eukaryota; kingdom Metazoa; phylum Arthropoda; class Insecta; order Hymenoptera; family Ichneumonidae; genus Perithous; species Perithous albicinctus. Next base: position 5,750,196 of record OZ024692.1, on the reverse strand, counting down.
GGAATGTTTCCACCGTGTATCCATTTGAGCGAGTGAACAAATATGCGTTGGTGTTGCCTATAATAAAGGTAGTAAACTAGGGAAGTGGTATGAGTCATAGCATACGTACTTTTATTTACAGAGTATATTTTTTCCAATATCTTATATTTTGTAGTTCACGTATAATTAATTTACGTAACCGAAAGGTAGCGATCTGTATAAACCGTCGGGCCTTCGCTTAATACTCGAGGGCATGCACGACTTCGTTTCAGAACGCGTGGCAACCTGATGAAACGCTGTCCGTCGAATCGCATTATAACGTAGTACAATAGGATCCTCTTGTTCACCTGTTATAAAGGAACGTACTGATTCGTAATTTATAAGGGCACTGTTTGCAAAATTGAGCGTTATACCTTTTACTTTACAAACTTCGCTTTCCGCACCGTCTGGAGTACACACTATGAAAGCATAAAATTTTGGTTCACCCGAAACGAAAGATTTTATGTAACTGCCCTTGCCATAAGAACTGAGCTCGTCTGTTAAATCACCTAGAAGCTGCCCTGTCGGTGGTTCATATTCTGCTGAATCTTTCCGCGTAACGTAAATGACCGAGTCTGTATCGCAGTACAGAGCACGTTGGCCAAGCTGCTCAAGGTAACTATAAAGCTTTAAACGAGGCTGAGCTGTTGTGTACGCTGCTATCACGGTGTTTGCTATGCTAGATGGTACTACAGCCTCATCGGTTTTCGTATAACTTACATAAAGAATTTTATTATTTACAGGTAATATGTCGGTAATTTCGTGCTCAGGACTATTTAACATGTTGATGAGTGTTTTACGCGTTGACACTATCTCAGTCTGTGGTAGATTTTCCCTTTGTCCGAATTTGCCCCAAAACGAATTAAGACATAATTTTGCTACAGATCGCAGCCCTGGGTTTTTCGTTATATTTTCGCGGTTAAGTTTAATGCCCTCGGCGCTCTCAAAAGAAACGATATAATGATCTTTGGCCTGCTCGTCTTCCACACAGTTCTCAGGCCAACCGCTCGCCTCTTGCTTAATCGAAAGGAAAGTATTTATATACTCAACAAAAAGACCGCCCTCCTTGGTATCTCTATCATACTGTGTTATTTCATACTGCCAGATTTCATCCACACGTATTATTGTGAACTCACACGAAACGGCCTTTCGAAGCTCATCGACCACCCATGTGCCTTCACACATACGCTCACCCACGTTCTCGTGATTACACGCTTCTTTATTCATTATTTCGCAACAACGAAACTATGCTAACTAGAGCGTGATCACGTACGAAAGTACTCATCTCTGTGTTCTCTTTTAACATACGATCATATTCGCACTCCCATAATTCTGTCAGTACGTAGCCTCTAGCGCGAATTCTATAAGACACAGCATTAGTTCTTTCAAGACGTCCGCTCATCGATATATCATGCTTACCATTCTTATGATCTCTATCGCCAACAAAACAACGAGGACAGCCATGCCAATAGCAGCCGTGAAATTGTAATACATGCGACTCGTTGGCGGTTTCGTAATAACCATCTATCAACAGATTTTGAGGTAATTTGAACTCGCACGAGCGTCCTGCGTGAATAATACGATGTCCTAGAGATTTTTCCATCCACACGAGCCAAGAGATTGCTTTTTTCGATTGATTGTGAGCCCACCTGTAGCCCCCGTTCGGTATAATACCGATCGTTTTGATTTTCAAAAAGTTTTTACGGAAGATCTGAAAACAAGCTGACGCTATTGTTGCACTTTCACTAAACGGACAAACCCTGTCACTTTTCATGAACATATCTCGAAAACCCATACACGCCTGTCTTAATATTGTAACATCGTTCTTGCAGTAGCTTACAATCTCTTTCGAAAAATCAAACCCGTAATTGGATTCTTTGAGATCTCCGTACCATGTGGAAAAGCGTTTGCGCTCACTACTATGCATTGTATCAGGAGAGTAATAATCGATAGGAGGTAATTCTTCTATATAATTTTGATTTTCAGGTGTGTTGAACACATGCGGGAAAGAGCCCTTAACGATTTCATCCTTTAGATCAAATGCTTTAGGTAATGCACTTAGAGACATGTGGAAGTAGTGTAGACTGTCGAGAAACACTAGATTGGCTACGCGCATGGTGATTATCTTTGTACCGTTCATTATTAGAGTAGGGAGTTGTGTTTTTTTCTCGTTTACCAAATAACGCAGATTGAACTGAGCATCGAAGCCGCCTGCATTGTGGGCTATTAAAATCGTCTTCGAAAAACCACCGATCTCTTGCATACCAAGTTCAACCAGTTGCTGTACAGGATTATCTCTAAATATAAACTCATGGACACCACAATGTTCACACGGTTCGTCTATAGAAGGCCTGACGAAACATAGTGTGCAAACACGCTGAGCTACACAGAGATTAGACCGATGTATATAGGTGTTAGGGTCTCCTTTCACACATGAGCACTGTTGCGTTTCAAAATCTTAAAAAATAAAAATATATTTTTTTGGTGGACCAATCATGCGAACAGGACTCATAAAACACTGGTGACTATAAGGTTGATTAGAATTACTCGTTTGGCAGAAACCTACGACGCATATATGTTCCTTTTTCTCCATAGGCCATATAGAGCGAAAACAGCTGTGACAGCGTTTAAGACGTTCGCAAACAGTGCTTATCCTACGATTCCCTACCGCATGCTCTGTGGTGTCTATAGCAGGCTTCTCCGTAAAAATCGCGGTTACAAACCACGCATCTGATTTTGTCACCTGTGAGTGAGTCGCACGGTGGTGATTGAAAATAGCGTGGGCATTTTTTTTTTGCAAACATCCATGATTCACGCATCGGTATTGGGCGTTACAGATAGAGCAAAATTTTAAGCTACCTATAGCACCTCTGAGATTTAGAATAGGTTGGAAGTGATGTGAACGTTCGTAATATAGAATATACAGGGTGTGACGAACCGATTCCGCAGTAGCTAGAACAGTATGTCTACCGTCAAACAATGGAGCTTCGCGACGACCAAGCGTGAGAAATTCAAAAACTACTATGGCTATACCGTCTCTAGCCAGATAGGTCTGGTAGTGTTTAAGCTCCCGTATACCGCAGCCGTTTCTAGGTATCCTAACATTCGTGGCTCTTGTAAGGTCGTGTGCTGCCTCTCTTTGAAACGACCCATTAATTTGTCTGATACGCTGCCAGTTAGCATGCAACGATCCTGTGCGTATTTCACCCCTTTCAGCGTATACGCGAGCCGTTACCAGTCAGTATTTCGGATCGTTAGAATAGATTTTTTTGCTACACCCTCGTGTGTTAAACTTTTTCTACCTTGACCCTCCACACCCTTAACAATACATGTTTTTATATTACGAGAATCGTTGATATTAAAAGAAGATGAACTTTGAGCAACGCTAGTTATTAATTGCCATATATCTTGAAATACATAGTCCCTGACGGGTCGGAAAGAAAGTCATACAGGGCCGTGTGCTAAGCTACCTGCTGTAAACGATATACCAGCATAATTGCCACCCTCACAGGAACTGGTGATATGTGTTAATAGATCACGAAATGCGCCTTCAAGCCAGCCCATTATGCTAACTCCGTCTGGTGGTTGACGTATACGCAGAGTCATTTCGCGGCCTCGTAGCCTAAAACGCTTGATGTGGCGTGTATACTCTTGAATAACCTCAAAGCGTGCTCCCGGTGGTTGAATAGCGTTGTAAGGCTCATTGGCCTCAATACGACGTACTCTTCCCATGCCCGTCTAAACTTCTGAAAAAGAAGAAGAAAACATAAGAAAAATATATAGACTCATAAAGTCATTACAGTTAAGCAGTTTTAGTACCTCTATTTGATACGTCTATGAGGTATCTTCTTTTGTCCCACACTCTGTCACAAAATATTCCAACTTACACTCCGTATATATACAATATATGCGAAAAGTATAGACATATGAAGTATATTTACCTGAGTCAGTTGAATACATGAGTTGTTGAAACCAATTGTCGGCTGGCGGTGCACCCTCCTCCCTCTCAAAAAACATAGGATACACGTCGAACACGTCTTCCAGTGGATATAGACCTAGCTGATTTTCTGGAAAGTTGTCGATATTTTCTTCTTCTTCTTCTGCATTACCATGTCCTATATTGTCATGTCATAATTGATTATTCAAGGCCTGTGATTGGCATGGTTCTTCTTCTTCTTCTTCTTCTCGAGTTTCATATTTTGACAGTTGTACTAAAGAATGAATAGCGAACACTTACAATTTCACAATGATAATAAATTTTAATTTATACTCATGCTCACCGCTGAATATTGTTGAGGGTCCTGAACTGCTCAAAACCTCTATCACAGCGCAAATCGGTTGTGTCGTCATATTCAGGGGACCTGTTGCCACTTCATCTGCTTCTATCTCTAAAGGTAAGTAGCTCTGCTCCATATTTTTTTATGGCCATCACGAACAAACTACGTCTTTATCAGTGTTTCCTTCTTTACATTCTAATTTCTGGTTATTAAACACTGCTGCCTCAACAGCACAAGTTCCTTCTATAAGGGCTGTCTCTTCTTCGCTTGTTGCATCTAACAGTTGTCGATAACCTATAATTAATCAATAATTACTCTACAAATACATGTTTAAATAAGAAAAATGTTTTGATGGCAATAATTTGATCTATTGCCAAAAACAAAATTAAAATACTTAAAATATCACAGACGTGTATTTAAAAGGTCTTTATCATTACTTACCCCTGATATCATCAACAATACCACGGATGCACGGAGCGTGCTCAAGTCCTCGGCGTTGTAACTCTTCATACACACACATTAACACCCGTTGTCCGTTTAGCATACCGCGACTGTATGCTGCAGCAATACTACGCAGTGGAGCCCACCAAATAATGTATCTAGCCTCCTTACGAGACTGTCACCCGATAAATTTCGTAACTCATCGCACCATTCATCATCGCACCGTCGTCGAATTTGACGGCTATTTAACTTTGTCAAACGTAAAAGATTTAAAATACGCAACCGAAGACTGTAGTCAGACATAATTGCTCTGTCAGAGATTAACACTGTTGAGTAGTTAGAAGGAGACTGAGTAATTTATCATGTGAATAAAATACCCTAATCACGGACGCCCTGTACGCCGAGTTAGAGGCCTCAATGAAGAGTTTTTTTTTATCAGAGGCAAGGAGGCACCCCCAGGCCAATAGTCCTGGGGGAGTTATATGAGGGCATGCCTTGTGTTATTGTACAGAGTTGGCGAGTGGTTCGCGAGGAGATTATCCTAAGTGATAGCGAAAACGGGTACTCCGATGTCTGTATCGTTGATACAGGTGAGCCGATCTATATCGATCTGGATCACCTGTATCACCCGCAACCACTATGCCGCATGGTGCCTGCGTTGCGACATGATTGTTTATTGCGTGGCCTTGCTCACGTTGAGAACGTGGGTTTAAGGTCTTTCATAGAAGACCTGTGCCGCGACGAGTTGTTCGGCAATTTCAACGACCTTACTGACGGTGGCATCTTATGCAAATGCGTATAAAAAATAAAAAATGCGTATAATGCGTGCCTCGATATTGCTTCGACACACTTATTATATTCCTACAGCGAGCCTTCTTGTTGCTACAATACTCGCTATCCCGAACTCATCCACCCCCAGAGTATATAGGCCTTCTTACTGCTAGAACACCTATACTACTCTCGTCCCACTAATACATGCATCTTCGCGAGCGAGATCGTGGCAGATCTCGCTCACACGTATAATATTCGACGCTCGGCCTTGACATTGCGCAGAGCGTCGAGAAGTAAACAATACCGATATCATAGCACCGCTATATATATATCTTACAGCAGTGACTGCTAACAATCGTATATATCGAGACTCAGCTGTGAATTAACTGATAGCAACTAATACCAACGAAAACGAGTTCACTGCAGGCATCGAGAGTTTTAAAACCGGTTTATTGGGCACTATAGTTATAGAAGATCTAGGTACTGTGAGATACAGTAATAAAGCTATCGCTTCGTTATACCTCAGTTCTATTCTTATTACACAGGGCATTGACTCGGGTATCTTCTGTATTGTCGAAAGTAGCTGGAGAATCGGATCAGCTGATTTTAAAGACGATTTCGCTCGTGTTCTTTACCTCGATTTCTGCTCTACCAGGGATAGATCTGATAATTTACGATTTGATTCAAATGGCTATTATTGTGTTAGGTAAAATTACATGAGAATTTCTTGTTTATTTTAGCCTCCAACACAAAGACATAAAGTTATCTGATCTCCAATAATCTCAACCTTTCAGAGTCAATAGTATCTCCATTAAAATACTATCTATTTTGCAATATATGACTTAATTCCGATGATGAAATAGAAGTTACCCGAGTGTACTTCTCTGAGGAAGCTTCGGATGTACAAGATCTCTTTGCAAAGTGAGTGCGTACTCTTTCCAAATAATTAATACGCGCCGTAAATTAATTTCTCTATGAGCCCCGTGCTCCTCGCATTGACACCTTCTCATTGCGTGATCATTAGAATCAGCTAATTTCTTGATTAACCTCAAGTTTCACTTGCATAACTTTTAAATATCAATTTATATTTTTGTTAATTATCTTTGATAAAATTTTTTGATAAAACAACGAGAAACGATTCAAATTAAGTGAACATAATTACGGATCTTTCACGTTCTACAACACCTTATCCTCTTTCCTGCCTAAAAGAAAACCGATGATGAGAAATCATCCCAAGTCTAGTGGCAACAGAGATTTCTGAGGTTTATTCCTCATCCTAAAGTTAACTCTCTCGAGTCCAGCACACGAACTTACCTACCCTTGCACAGGGAAGTAGGGAATTTATTCGATTTTAAAAGTATCTCCATAATCAAAATTCCATTAATTCCGTTTATGTTTCATTGGCGCCCGAACAGGACACCCGAGAAGGTGTCTTCGAATTTCGGTCAAATTCAATATCAAACAACATTAAATGTACCTACACTTATGAAGAACTTTTTAGTAAAATATCATAAATTTTACGAAAGTTAGAGAATTCGCCTTTTTTAAATTCAAAGAAGCTATAAAATTAAAATTTCTCCATACATTTTGCAAAAAATTACAACAATCAAAGACGCTGCGTCACTTGTGTGCCAAATTCCAGTTCGATTGTGGTTGAACTGTTTTTGAGTTATAAATAATCGGCATTTCGAAGCCCTGCACACCACACACAAGCAGGCATTTTTTCTAAATCACTTTTCTCGATATTTTGGACCATTCTAAGTGCCCTCACATAAAAAACTCGACATTTTTTCTTTCTTTACGGAAACAAAGCTTCCTCTGTGAGGAAGCAAAAAACAAACGATTATCGGATTTTTTTAACAATCATTTCAAGTTTGTACTTTCGAATTCGAAACTAAAGTGTTGTATTTTCAAATTCGACATCAGTTACCCTAAAACATAAATTTTAGTCACATCACGATTTTATTATTTTATTAACAACGCATGGACGAAAAAATATGTACATGAGAGGTTTCACAATTGTATGCACCAGCCATACTTGAAGGTTGGTTGACATTTCTTTCCCTAATAGCGATATGCTTGAACAAGATAATTTTGGTCGGTTCTGAAAAATCAACTTAAAGCCAACCATCGCTGTTCTCGGCTCAGAGTTGGAAGTAGGATTATTTAACCTTAGTTTTATTCAACCGTAAATCAACGTTTCAGCATGACCAAGAACGGTTGGTTGATGGTTGGATATAAGAAACTTACAAATTGAGAATTAAAAATGTCTCACTTCATTTTCAATTTCAACATCTAATTATTTAATGCATGATTTTCTTTTATACCGATAAAAAAAGCTTCAGGAAATTCGAAAATAATCTTGCGTTATGTGTAAAATGTTTGCGCAACAACCAACCATGAACTGACATCTCGTTTCATTGTTTGCCCATTTTTAATGGCTTTTTTTTTTAAAGAAAGTAGCTGGGTCAAAGCTCAGAAATTTTTATATCTAATACCGGATTCATGGGAAAATTTTCAAATTTTTAAATAGGTGAATAAAATTAAAATTTAAAAAATTCATGAAAAAAAGTCTATAAAAAAATCTAAATAAAATGAAAAGTATTTTTTCGAGCATATAGAATAGTATAAAAAATTATGATGCGAATTGGAAAGGGTCAGGGTTGAACGCTTACTAGGTTGGCCAAAAATACCGCGTACGTATGTGGCGAAAAGGACGTTACGAGGATAACTGCCGCAAATTTTGTGTAACCGAGCTAAAGCTTTCAACGCGGGTCGAGTTATCACAAAAGTTAATCACAAGAGGATACAAAAGTTATCGATATTTACTTCCTTTGAATTCTGTTTTTAATACGTTTCGTACATTTTACCACAAATATCGAGCTGACGAACTGAAACTTTTCACATGTATCGAGTTATCACGAAGGTTGTTTGATATTGAACTTGGCTCAAATCAGCAGAGGGGTTGAAAAGTTATGAATACATACATATATTTTGAACAGTATATTATACTACAAGGGCAGAAAGTTTGAAATTCCTGCACTTCGCATCAAGTTGCGCAGTTATAAAATAAAAGAGAAAAGCAAATATATTTATAGTTTTAAAAATATATATATTCAAACTTATACAATTTTTTAAAATGTTAACTTACAAATAAAGGAACAAGTATATTATCTATGCTCCGTAAAGTAGAAGGTTTCAACTTTTTACTTAAGTCTTTAAAATATACAATTAAATTAGTTTCTTCTGAACTTGACAGAGAACTTTGATGGCCCATCTGTCACTTTTTATAATTCTCGTAGACTAGTTTGTACCGATCAGCCGACTTCCCTAGCAATCTTGACCACCATCGTTTCCAGCTGATTCACCGTAAAAACCACCGTCAAACAACCGGGTGGTTTTTTACAAAAAAATAAACCGGAAATCGGTCGTAACGACCGCGAAAACAACCGCCCTAAAAATGTTATTCGGTTGTTTTTTCGGGTGTCCATGATAAATCGAAAAAAACGACCGCATAACATTTTTTTGGGGAGTCGTTTTTACAGTCTTTACGACCAACTTTCGGTTTTTTTTTGTCAAAAACCACCCGATCGATTTTACGGTAAAACGGTGGTTGTTGAGATTGCTAGGGTTCTTTGGTAATCTTTCTGTTTGTACTATTAAATCTGCATCAAAATCTCTTAAATTGAGATCAGGAGGACGTGTGTGTACCTACCGTGTAGTTCTACCAATGCTAAAATCTTAGGCTTTCTGCTTCGAAATTGATGCCGGAGATACGTACTTTCGACCGAGGTATAAAGAAAAAATAATTTATACGATCTGTAGTCGCTGTCGATGGCACAAATTTCAAACTCGAACAAAAATGTTGCATACGAGTCCAGTTAATTTGATAAAACTTGATAGTCAAAGAATATACAACATTTTAGATAACACTTTGATTTGTGAAACAAGTTCGAATTCCGAAATCAATAAAGAATATTGACTTTTCGAATATAAGCGAATTAAATTTGAGCTCCAAAAAAAAAACGCCATTCGTTTTACGGAAACATAGTTTCCTCCATGAGGAAGCCAAATTGAACTTCACCAATTCTCACACTAATTTGAGATGTGAAACGGAATACAAAGATGAAAGTGAAATTTGGACCACCCTAGAGAACATCGAAACAGATTATTTCTTAAGGCGGTAATGTCGAATGTACCTACTTGAACTTTGACGTCCGAAACCTTTATAGGTTGTGAATTAAACAATTCTGAACTGAATTGCAAAATTTGAAAGTCGGTCACCGACAAAACTATTAAGAAAAATAATATTAAAAACGGAACTTTATACATGGACTCAAAGGGCACTGAGATCGCATTTCGACTTTGGATGAGAAACTAACATATTTAATGTGAATTTTCCAGCAAGAATTGGTATACTACGGATTCATCAATTCTTCAGGATTCGATAGATACCATAAAACAGTGATCCTACCGGGTGTTTTCAAGAGTAATCGCGAATAGAATTACGCTAAATTGTCCGAATCGTAAGATGCTGTCGTCTGCTATAGTGAACAGTGGAAACTTGGAACCACCGCGTCAAACGAAAAATATATAACGCGGTGTACCTGAGCACATAGGCACGGCCGGTAACGTTACAAGTATGCAGAGAAACGATTAAAAGAAGTTTTTCGCTAATTAAATTAAGATAAGATAAACAACTCAGTATTTAACCAGTGCTCAGCCACCATTTGACTAAATGTTAGGTTATATATACACATATGTACATATAACCTAACATGTCCTATTCAGTTTCTGGTTACGACTCATTATTGGGATGTTTATACTGCGCCACTAAACGCGACGTTGCCAGATTTCCATCGACTCACCGACAGAGACCCAATACATACATAAGAGTCAAGTGAGAGTACAATTGTTAAACATATTTGTACAAATGAGTTAATTTCGTAAAGATAAACACCTGCAAACAAATTTCTATACTTAATGCGAATAATTCTGTAAAAAAAGTTTTAATCGATTTACAGAATTAATTCTACAGATCAGTCGACTAGCATGCATCGACAGGACCTCCTTAATAATGTCTTGCGGTTATATTGCTTTTACTTGTTATACAATTAAGATACAAACTCACCTCGAGCTTCTGATTTACATTTACGATCGCCATGGGATCTAATTGAGCAGCGGCCAAAACTTCCCCGATCTGAGCTTCTCTCTGCTCCAATAAATCCGATAATTTCTCTAATTTCTTTTCCAGAAGCACGTTCTTTAATCCAGTTTTCTGCTGAAGTTCGAGAATCGACGAAACAAATCTAGAGTGTAGTTCGTCACGTTCGGCCTGACACTGAGCGGGAAACGAAAACAAAAATTGCATTCGATGTACACCAATTCCAATTCATTAGTACACCTATTTTAAATGATGTATTACACATACATTCCCAACCGATAATAGTTATATTCTATTGGGATTTTAGTACTTCGCGACGAAAAAAATGACGAGAAGACTACCGTATTTGGATTGTTTGCTGTGATCCAATAACTGGAATGATAAATAATTAAGTGGCGGCCACGGCTGATGCGAAAGTTGCAGCATGTAATTGCAGAATGGAACTTTTATTTTGATTAATAATGCCGCTAAAAACTAATAAATTAGTTGAATAAATTTTCAGGAAACCTCATTTTTCTTCTGAAATTAATTTGATGTTTTTTTTTTCAAATACATATCCTTTTTTTAAGATTCTACAGTCGTTTCTACGATTCTCATTTTGTTTTCACACCGTAGAAAAATTCTTTGAAAAACCTTGTGTATTAGAACGAATTGGCGAATTCATAAGAAAAATTAATTCTCTTTTCTGCAACTTTGTAGAACCATTTTTTAAAACAAATTTATCAATAATCTTTGTGCATTATTATTTTCAAAATCAATGCTCTTAGTAGTTTAAATGACGTTCATTTTTTTCAGATTTTTCTTTTGTCGCGAAATACTCAAAATTGATATTTTTTTTCTTGTATAAAATAACTTGCCTTATCGAATCGAAGTTCGAGAACCTCGTTTTCCCACTTCAAATTCTCCAAGTCTTTCGATACGACGGTCAATCGTTTCTTTGTACTCTAAAAGATAAAATGAACCACGAAATTTAAAACATCGAAAAAAATTACATTTGTTCAGCGTCCAGAAATGTATGAAGAGATACTGACTACTAAGCACTGTTTATCTTTTTCATAGTTTACTAGTTGTCGAGAGTATTCCGCGACCTGATCCTCCGCAGTTTTTAGATCCGCTAATAACTTTTTATTTTCAGCTGTGGATTCGCGCACCTGTTTCTTCATTCTTTCCTCATTATTCTTCATGACTTCCATTTGTTCCTGTACAGATCGTAAATCGGGTAATTAAATTTACATAGATTTTATAAATCAATAACGTCGTCCTACCGATTGTCTCAATCTTTTAGGTTTTCTAAACTTGAAACCAATTTCCGATTACAGAAATAACTATAATAACTAATTAAAATGGTAAGAACGCTTCAGCGGTACATTTTGGCCGCCCGAGAACCAAGATTTCAAAGATTATTTGTACACGTTTTTTCTACTACAGAGAGATCATTTTGTTTGTTGAATGATAAACGTTTTTAATAATATTCATTGTTTACAAATTACAACCATTTGTTTTCTTTTTTTTAATCTAAAGCTCCAAAAATATCAAAACTTTTCTTCGTACAAAATGAGCTTTCAATTATCAAGCTTGAATTAAAATTATATAAACTACATTTCTAAGAAACAGCGTATAAATATGTCTCATTGGTTCTTGGCGTACAATTATTTTTCTGCAAATTGATTGGTTATCCTTTTTTAAAACTTTAAACAGAAATCCATAAACTAAGTAATATAAATATGATAACTTGTATGGCAGCATATGGTTCTTAAGGGGGGCGAGTCAGGAAAGAAAAAATGATTTTCAGAGAGTTGTATTTTTTATTCCAGCCAACCGATGAATATGAAATTTATATATCACTTAAGGACTGGAACAAAGAATTTTTCTGTCACTGCTGAAAACTATTTGGTTAATCGGTTCCATTGTAAACCAGATTTGTGTTTTTTTTTTCAACTCTGCACATGATTCAGAATTGACCACTCAAAGGATTTTGCTCGTTGATATCTTATTTTGTTTGTAACAACATTCTACATCGGTTAAGCGGAGAGATTTTTTTTAAAAGACCCCAGGCCAAAGATATCCACTAATTTTGAGATTTAGAAATGTATAAATTTGTAAATTAGTGTATATCTTTGACCTGGGGACCTTTAAAAAAATTCTTTGTTCCAGTCCTTAAGTGATATATAAATTTCATATTCATCAGTTGACTGGAATAAAAAATACAACTCTCTGAAAATAATTTTTTTTTGCTGATTCGTCCCCCTTAAGGTGGGGCGATCACCAGAGGCTTTTCAAAATGCAAATCTAGATTTTAAATACGTTATCGATCAGCTTCGAGCCGACCGATATGTAAAATTTGAATGAGACCATCCGTATCGCGTTTAAGATATAAAATCATAAAGATGAGAGTTTTTACGCGAATTCCCATTTCTGAATTCAGAAATGAGCCTAAAATCTGACACCCACACATAGTTAAATGCCCAAAATCCAAGAGAGAAATTTATATATTTTGATCGTTTCTGAATACGAAAAAAATTAAAAATATCGGTATAGACTTGTCATTAAACTCCCGAACACAGACAGGTCTTTGATTTCTAAAAATCGTCTCCACATTTGAGGCAAGAAAATGTTTACTATTCATTTCTGAATAGTTAACTAAAATTTAAGAAGTTCTTTTGCTATCTGATTATAATCCTTATAACCTTTCACATTTGACATTTGAAATTGTACGACGCGCTTCTCAAATCGAATTCTCAATACTATTTTTTTATTAGTTTTATTATTTTTGTATTGGACAGCTCAATATTTTGTTGAACCTTCATATTTAGGTCTGTAAAATTTGTAACTTTTTAATAAACACACGCTTTATCGCGTATTACGTTATAATACTCTGGATTATCCCAGTGTAACGGGTCGAAAAAAGCTGATTTTCGCGGTTTCTTTTTTTCGTTGGTTATAATACGCTAAGTAGTCTGACTTTTTAAATGTCAAATCAAAGCACCCATGAAGAACGGAAAATACATTTCGAAACTTTTTTTTACATTTTTTTTAACGATTGAAAAACTGCTCGAAAAAAAGGAGTCCTCACGGTATACATGGTTGTGGCCGTAAATATTATCTGAAACAACATTTATAAAAAGGTTATTAATCAGTATGAAAGCCGCTATCTTGCCATGGAAGCTTTTTTTAAAATCTTCATATTTTTTAACGAAAAACTGTCGAAAAAATAGACTAAATTCGATGCTTTTTTCGAACCGCCGCCATTTTGTCAATTATGATTTAAAAAAAAACCTCTATAGCAAGATAGCGGCTAAAATGTACACTATGAGGACTCCCTTTTTTCGAAGGTATTTTGAACCGTTATAAAGAAAGTAAAAAAAGAATAAATAAAAAATAAACGGAAAAATTTATTTTCAGTTCTTTATGAGTGGTTTGATTTGACATTAAAGAAATCAGACAGATTAGCGTATTTTCGGCTCATTACACTGGGATGATCCCTTAAATTATAGTTGTATATTTGATTACTACGGTGATGATGGACCCACCTTATACAGATTTCATAGTCATGTAATTAAAAAATACATTTACAAATTTCCATTTACTAGTAACAACGTGCGCAATGCGCGTGCTTTATGTTATTGTTTATGCTAAAGGAATCCAATCGTACACTGCAAGAAAATTGAGATTCATAATGACTTTCAATAGCCTGTATTGGTATGATGGACATAAGAGGAGAGTATGCGCTATATATGGGGCAAAACACGTCAAATGGGCCACCCCAATATTTCATGTCAACAAAACGTCCTCACATTTCTTCAGGATGTTGGTCTAGTTGAAGAAAAAATGTAGGAATTTTTTCAGATTTTTTAATTGCATATTCCAGCCATTGAAAATCGCTGAAAATAATCATTGTTTATTTTTAACGCCAATACTACAGCTCGGACAAAAAAATCATAACAACATCAAATTTTGGATTTTCAGCGTACTTTCCGACAACTTTTTTTGTAAAATTCTCCGATTCCATTTTATGCTATTTTTCAATTAAATAAAGTTGCAACTTTTTTCCCCTCTGAAACGGCATTTCCGGTTTAGTTGAAATTTTCACATTTTGTTTGTTGAAATGCCTAGAATCTTAGAAAAAATTGGCGAGATGGGCGGCAATTTCGCTCCAGAGTTACAGCTCTTCGAAAGATCAAACATCGCGGTAATCTAATACAAAAAACAAGAATTACATAATAAAAAAATGTAATGCGGGCTTTAGAATATTTTCCATAGACATTTCCTGAACGCAGAGAGCAATTACACATTAGATTAGTACGATGTTCCATCGTTCGAAGAGCTGTAATTCTGGGGCGAAACTACCGGTCATCTCGCCAAATTTTTCTAAGATTGTAGATATTTCAAAGAACAAAATGTGAAAATTTCAGCTAAATCGGAAATGCCGTTTCGGAGGGAAAAAAGTGGCAACTTTAATTGAAAAATAGCATAAAATAAAATCGGAGAATTTTACAAAAAATGTTGTTGCAAAGTGACGCTGAAAATCCAAAAGTTGATGTTGTTATGATTTCTTGTGCGAGTCGTAGTATTGGCGTTAAAAATAAACATTGATTATTTTCAGCGATTTTCAATGGCTGGAATATGCAATAAAAAAATCTGAGAAAATTTCTACGTTTCTTCAACCAGGCCAACATCCTGATTAAATTTGAGGACGTTTTGTTGACATGAAAAATTGGGGTGGTCAACTTGACGTGTTTTGCCTCATGCAGGTCATAGCCACCACTGACCAGTCATAGCACGAATAAAACAGCATCACAAAGTGATCACAATATCTCGAACTTCGATATCGATTGCCCATGTCTATTCTTCGGTAGGAATTTCCGAAAAAAAAAACATTGGACATTATAACTGCCGTCCAATCCGATTATGATGAGAAGCAGCTCATTTTGTTTATTGAAACAAGCTTCATCAAATAGCAGCAAACATTTTTTAAATACAATTATTTATTTCAAAGTAATAACGCTTATACATAACACTTAAACGACATTTACTGAAATGAAGTATCGTCGAAGAATTGATAGAGTATCTTGAAACATACAAAATGAGTTTGTTACTCGTCATAATTTATTCTTTTTATATGCAAGAAATATCTGTGAAGATCGAATGTCAGAGTATCTAAATAAACAAAGTAGATTTTTACAGAAAACAGCCATCATCTTTTCTTTTTAAATATTAAGAACTAACGCTGATGCACAATCTGTAGTCTTTAAATCTATCGTTTAAACCACCGAAAGTCGTAAAAACGTTATTAAAAATGTGGTACTTATTTAGCTAATGTGAAGCGCTTCCACAATCCTTAAATGTCCCGATAAATTTGATCGAATCTCATATAAATTGATATTATATTAAAACGTATTGAATGATTATTCGCACCTTTAAACTTTTTATTAGAGACAAATTGTTCAGAGTTATATCGTTATAATAATTCTTCATCTCTGCAAATGCATTTTCGTGATTCTTTATCAGGTTCGCAATCTGCATGTTTTTACGTTCCTCCACCTCCGTGATCTCCATTCGGTGCTTCAGCATCAAAGATTTGTACTGACTGGCAAGTTTTTGTTCGTATTTTTGCTCCAATTCCATTGCTTCTGACTCGAATTTTCTAATCAATTCGCTCGTTTCCTCCGCGTGTTGCTGTGAAATATACATTCTTAAGGTTGCACACGTGTAAGTAATAAGAGTAGTCTTTGCGATACGGTTGCCAATGACGTGTTGTTACACGACAAAATAACACACGTCAAAACATCCCATTGATTAAATATTAAGAAAAAAACCCGTAAAAAATGTATCAATGATGATACAATTGGGGCATTCCATGACATCTCGATCAAGACCTGGCGATGACATCTCGGATCGGCTCCGTAATTTTGTATACAACAGTACTTGTCGTAAAACACGTACCAAATTTTGTTTAGATTTTCTTAACACTTTTTACCTGAGATATAACTTTTTGAATTTTTTTAAAAACCTACGTTTTTAAAAATCTGGAAAAATTTTGATAGATCTTATCAAATATAACAATTTTTTTGAGCCCTATGTAAAGATGGTGATTTCATAACTACCAAAGATAAATTTGAAAAATAATTTGAAGAATAAAATAAAAGATTAGAATGAATTTTTGGGATAAAAATTAACAAAAAAGTTTCTTATAATATAGATCGAAAAAGTGATACTATCAAAATGACGGTATGATGACTATATTAAAATAATATCAGGGGCATTCCATGACATCTGGATCACGATCTGACGATGATGTTTCAGATCGACTCCACAATTTTTTATACGAAAGTACTTGTCGAAAAACACGTGCCAAACTGTTTTTACATTTTTCAACACTGCACCTGAGATATAATTTTTCGAAATTTTTTACAACGTCAATTTTTTTTACTTGAGAAAATGCATATATATATAAGAATTTTCTGCATTTTCTCAAGTAAAAAAAATTGAGGTTTTAAAAAATTTCGAAAAATTATATCTCAGGTGAAAAGTGTTAAAAATATCCAGAAAAAAATTGGCACGTGTTTTTCGACAAGTACTTTCGCATAAAAAATTACGGCGTCGATCTGAGACATCATCGCCAGATCCTGATCCAGATGTCATGGAATGTCCCTGATATTATTATTACCTACAGTAATTTTTTTAAAAATTGGATTTAAGACTAACTAGTTTCAATGCACGAATCTCATTTATATGGGCCAATTCCTTCTCCTTCTGTATCTTTCGTAATTCCTTCTTGTCCTTGACGAGCTCGCTTTCCTGGGAGCTGTGATCATCCTGGGCAATTTTCAGAGCTACCATATGCTCCGCTTTCGTCTCCGTCAAGTTCGTCTGATGCTCATAAGTCAAGTGCTTGACTTTTTGCTTGTAAAGCTTTAATTCCTCTTCGTGCTTCTCCGATAATTCCTCTTTCTCTCGTTCTTTATTTCTGGATTAATATAAAATAAATAATCCTGCCGATACTCACTCTGGATTACATCTGTTGCAAAGTTTTGGTAATCGTTTCGTTACATTAGCACTCATTTTCATTTGTTTATCTATATGCCTTAGATTCTTTGATATTCTTAATATTAGGAAAATTATAGTACTTTTAGACGATTGAAAAAAGTTTTTCTATGAAATGACAATATAGCTTAGGGTGGGCCTTAATATTGGTAAAACAAATTTTTTTTTCTCTCACCCCTTTAATTGACTCGAAATACTGAAAAATTATTTTTAAAAGTGAAATCCGCTCTTAATTTTATCATTAATCCGTGCCCCAAAGGCCTTTTGAAGGAGTTAAGGGGCACAACCAGTTTAACCGCCTAAAAAAAGGTGATTTTTGGGAATTTATTTAAAGAAAACTATTCGATCGAATTGTTTGAAATTTAGAGGGTGTATTGGTGCATGTGTAATGAATACATGTTTTAATTTTTGAACGAAAATATTTGATTTTGGACAAGTTATTCGCCATCATACATTTTATATTTTTGCATAATCTGCGAGATTTAATTAATATAAATTACAGTTTTTTGCATTTTTATTTTTAGCAGTTGTGGTAGAATTGTATGAAAAATCTGCATTTTACACAAGCTCCCCCATTGACTGCATGTTAAATATCCGATTTTCAATAATTAATTACACAAAAGCTACACGTCAAATCTTTCTCAAAAAAATATTTTATTCGTATTTATTAGCAATTAATTGCATATTAAAAATTCAGCTTTTTATATTTATATTGCTCTAATGTGCGTATCACCTCAAGAAATTCAGATAAATGTGCAGAATGCGATGAGATTACTTTTAGATTAGTTTAAGTTGCTACACAATGTTATTTCATTGTTTATATGCAAATTGATAACAAAAAATTGGTAAAAAATCGATTTTAACTCCTTTAAATGACACAACCAGTTTAAAAATTTGAAAAAATCGATTTTTTTGCATATTTCAATAGTGTATACCTTCAAGAATGACATACTGAAATTTCAAGTGTGTATCTCAAATGGTTTTTGAACTACAGCCTTCTAAAGAGTAGCCGCTCATCACAATGAAATCAATAATTTTATCTTTAAACGCGTTGTTCTCGAAACGTCATCTTTCAAGATTGCTGCAGTTATAAGTCGATCACAAATCATCCAATTGATATGATTTTTCTTTTAAATACTCTGTATAAGTTTCTCTGTACCGTGAACCTCCAGTTATTTCGATTGGATAAAAATTGTTATTTTTTTTTTAGCAAAAAATCATCGGATCTTTGAGCGCAATTTCAATTCTTTTTTCATAACTCTGCCATTTTGTCAATTTTCAATTTTTTTTCCCGATCGAGGGTCTTGGTACTGGCAATGCGGTCTCGTTTAATAAACTTTTGGTTTTTTTTTTAAATTTCTGGCACTGTGAAGGCCGCAATCACTGCAGCAGTGGAAGAACTTTTTTTTTGGGGGATTTGTGAGATGGCGAATAACTTGTCCAAAATAAAATATTTTCGTTCAAAAATTCAAACATGTATTCGTTACACATGCACAAATAAACCCGCTAAATTTCAAACAATTCGATTCAATAGTTTTCTTAAAAAAAATTCCCAAAAATCACCTTTTTTTTAGGCGGTCAAATTGGTTGTGTCCTTTAACTCCTTGAAAGGGCCTTTGGGGCACGGGTTAATATTGAAATTAAGAACGGATTTCACTTTTAAAAATAATTTTTTAGTATTTCGAGTCAATTAAAGGGGTGAGAGAACAAAAAATTGTTTTACCAATATTAAGGGCCACCCTAATATAGCTATATAAAATTCCCAAATTTTCTTAATTGTCGTATACTGTATTGTAATGATACATTGCACTTTTGTTTTAAATTTAATATACCAGTTTATAAATGATAACTTCCAGTTTCGTAGTGTAAATTTTCAGTACTTTTAATAACAGTGTATTAAGGAAATTGGGCCATAACGGAAGGGCTGCATGACGATTTTTAAAATTTTGTTATTTACCAATGAATTATTTGAATGCATACGTGCGTAGATGAGTACACCGTTTTTTTGCTATAGCAAAAAGCAGTATTTTCTGAATACTTAATACGACTATTTACCTCTTGGCTGTATGACATCCAAACTGTTTGGGATCCGCAAGGTCTACCCGTAAGTGAATTTTATACTGACACTAGCAACCTTTATCATTACCTTATTTATACTAAAAAAAAATGTATATTAAAAGAATCCGATCGTAAATGGCAAAAGAGTTGGGATTGGCATGCGCTATACGTCATAGTCACCACTGACCAATCATAGCACGAATAAAATGTCTTCACAAATATCTCGAACTTCGATTTCGCTTGTCATGTCTTTTTTAAAGAGGAACTATCTAAATGTTTCCTCATAGAGGAAGCTTCGTTTGCGTGAAATTTTTTTTTTTTTCGAGACATTCATGTCAGGACATTTCAAATGGTCTAAATCGTCGAGAAAAGTGGTTTTAAAAAAATGTTTAGATGATTGTGCGTGCGTGCATTTGTGCGCGTGTAACCGTTATGCAAAACCTAAGCCTCCACATATCTCAATAACGGTTTCATCAATCGAGCAGTATCGCAGCAGTATTTGGCAACCATGCGCGACAGGTTGCCAAATTACAGAAACCTTTGGTTGTGACGATTTTCGAAAAAATTCTATTATCGGTTCAAATTTTCAACCGATAGCCGCAAAGTTTTAGCTACCCGAGCTAAATATTTTTTTACAAATGGAACTATGCTAAAGAACAATTGTTATTGAATTTGGGATGAATCTGTAAATAGGTTCGGTTTTTATGAGATTTTGAAATTCTCGAAAAAATTACGTTTCGCACTAACTCACGTCAAATATCACCGAATCAACTAAATTTTTCTACGAACGAAAAGTAATATTCTGCGCTGCTATGTACCAAATTTGCTGATGATCATTAAACGGATTCGGATTTTACGTGAATCTATGTGATTATTTTGGTGTTTTGCCTCGAACGGTTTGCAGATTTACAAAAATGTTATTCTCTTTTATTTTTCGTACGTACTTACATTATTAACTTTGTTGTTCATTTATACATTATGAGGAAAAAATATATAAATATATAGTACATTACCAGGAGTGCCCACCCTGCGTGCCCCGTTCGCCAACCTTTCATGTCACGTTAATTGTAAATATTCGTTTGGAAATTTTATAATTTTCGTCTATTAGAGGGGGAGGCTTATGAAAAATCAGACCCTGAAAGTGGGGTCTCATGGAGGACTTATAAAAATAGGGACCTGAGAGGACCATTTTACGCGCGCTTCACGTGCCTGGAAAACCCCCCCGCCCCGTTTTCACACCTTGTGAAGTAAAATTTGGTACAATACTCGTTGGCAAAACTTTTTCTTAATTCGTGTGATTGCAACACTCATCAGAAAAAGTTTTACCGCGCTCGTAATGTACGGGATAAATATAAAAAGTTAAAATTTTTAGTGTTCGAGAAATAATAAGTATTTATTTCTATACTTGATATATTTTTTCATATGTATTATACTATGTATTTGATAATTATATACAATAAAAAACTCTTTCGGTACAGTGATATACGTTCGATTCTCCCCTGATCTATTTTGTTCGCAATTTTTTTCCATCCTAACATCTCTTCTTTCAAACGGCATGCGTTTTTTTGTTCAATTCTCATTGTCAGAAAAAAATGACGACTTTTTAATGAAACAATCGGGTTTTCCACTTTTTCCGTCAGTCCTTTCTTTGAATAGATTTTTTAACTTTGTAACATCGGGCGCATCCAAAACTACTATAAACAATCATATAGAACAAAAGAATTGATGTCATATTGGCTTCAAAGCCCATTCAATGTCAATTTTTTTAAATATCTATTTCAGCAGAGAAACAATGATTTTCGTGATGCCCCGAACTCGGACGCACTCTAAACATCGAAAGAAATTTGGAACGCGGAAGTCGGATGTATGAAGATAATAATAATAATAATTATTATTATTATTATTATTATTGAGTAATTATTATGTGAGTAAAAATATTCTTTCAATTCTCTCGTAGTTCATTAATGCTTAATTGTTGATTTTCAGATCATCAAATTAATTATACTTTTTGGCACGTAACAAATTGATCGAATTCCAAAATAACGGAATGATTAAAATTCTGATGTATTTAATAAAAAAAAATAGAAACCTCATAGCTGCCCGAGCTTCGTCCAACTGGTGCCTCGTTATCTCCCAAAAGGTACGAAGTTTGTCTCTCTCAAGTTGAAAAAAATTTCTCTCCTCCCTCTCTCGCTCCATTTCTTCAAGAATCTTGTGCGAGTAGAGCTCTAACTGTTCTCTGCTCATCTTGGAGGTGTCAACCCCGTCGACCGAGTCCATAGACTTGCCTTTAGCTTTTTTCGGCCCCTAAATAAATCGTTGAAAAAAATCCATGAAGCAATATGCCTATTTGCCGAACAAATTAATTATCCAAGTACATAATGATATTCTTACCATTGTTTAAGCGTTTGTCTTGACTGATTAATAAAAAATATGCGTTTCTCAAGTACCCACTATCACGAATATGTAACTTTTCTATTCTCTAGATATAAATAGTAGATTGACAATGAACGTTTTGGAACAAGCTAGTCGAAGAGTGCCGCTCCGGCTTAGCGGTGTCGCGCACATGACATAACGTTCGATATAGCTCTGAATTGTTTGGCGTTTAACGTTGCTATGCAACGTAAACCGATACACGTCGGGTACCATAATATTCGGCGGAGTTCTTTTCGAGCTCAATCAATTTACTCTGACCGGAAACACACTTGACAACACTGAAAACGATTTTCAAAATTTTAACACTTTTAATATGAAGTGATACGCTGTCCTTATATGGGGTCTCAAAAAAATGACATGTTGGAGCCTGCCAAATCGAACAAAATACCATAATTTTTTCAAATCTTTGTTCCATTCCCTTCGTCTCCTTGTTTTAGCGGGAATTTTCAAATGATTCAAAAACCTGCTTATTCACTATATTTCGTACTTAATTGTATTTCAAGTTTAATCGTAGGCAAAAAAATTCATATTCTTGAATATTCAAGTTATAATTGAATATCCAAAACCTTTAGATAGTAATTAATATCTGTATAAATTTTGAATTAAAATGATTATAGTTTAGTAAATCCGACCACTTTTATGGGTTTTTCCCAAATGCAATCCTAAATGTTCATAAAAATGAGTCTACTAATATACAACTGTTTGGCCTAATGGCTGAAGTTGTGCGATAGCTAAAGTAACTGTACATGCATTTTTTACTAAACTAAGCTAATCTCAATCTCAATTTCGTGCCCTAAAGCTTTTTGCGCTGCCGCGTTCTTATAAAGCTTTAAAAGGTTACGGCGCCCATCTTCTTATGTCAAATTTGACTCCAAACTGAACTTGTTTATCATGGACTTTCCTGGCAACCAATCACAGATTGAAAAAAACGATGACAATGGTTGCCGTTACTCATGAACTTTATAGAACAAGATTCAAATGTCTTTAGATAATTGTCACAAATGGCAACAAAACTTATCGTTTTTAAACCGAAACTTTATACCATGTCATTTTTATAGTATCGAAAGAGAAGGTTTTCCCACAAATATCGCAACAAAATGAGACTTTACCGTATAGTTATTAAGATATTTATTATTAAAGTTGGGCCGTCGTAACATGGACATTATAGGAACTCATCGAAACTCCTCGTTTTAGCCTATGTGAAAAATATACTACTGGAAAGAGCACAAAATCATGAAGAGTGTTGCAAAGTTTCAAAGTGGTGAGCCGTACAGTTAATCTGCAATTATTACTGAACGTGAATCTTCAGTGAAGACGTCTTTTAATCTCGCAGCAACATGACAACACTGCACTGGTTTGGTTATATAGATCAGTACATTGGAGAGAGTAAAAAAACACTCCTCACAGCAAATAGAAAAGGTAGAAGCTAATGCTTGTATATTCTCCTTCTCAATATACTTGAAGGATAATCTTCTGTTGCATTCACAAATTCGACAAGTAGAGCGATATCGATAAATCAGAGACCGTTTACGTTACACGTAGGGTTCGTCGATTCTTCTCACCTCGCACGCTTAATTTTCTTTTCTCGGTATTCACTTAAAGTTTCTGCACCTCTTTTACGCTGATTCAACCTTGATTCTATTTTGTCTTCTCGTCCTCCTAGATCAAATGGTAGTAGCGCTAGCTGCTAGATCCTCCACAGGTATTCTATTTTTATATACACTTTCCTGTGCGATCCGAGCACAGTCGTCCGCCCATGGTTAATGTATTTGTAGCAAGTTTTTTTATCAGGAAGAAAGAAATGTGAGTAAAATGTCTTCACTGAGTGGAAAAGGTCGCCGTTCTTAGGCCTCCTGACACTCAATATCCCTGGTTTCATAATAGCAAACTTCCCCGTGACTCTAAAACGCTAATGAACAGAATTAGAGCAGGGTATGTGGGTTGAAATAAACATCTTTTTCGGGTCGGGCTGATTGCTAATCCCAGATGCCCATGTGGTTGTGAGGTCCAGACCTTGAATCACATTTTCTGGGGCTGTCCTGTCACGGCTGAGACCTCCGGCCGCCTGAGCGATGAATAAATTAAGTTGAAAATATTTCCGCCATTTGAAGCCAGAAGTTTGGCTTTCTCAGATAATGATAAGGTAATTCGCCTTTTGTCGGAATTTTCGCGTTCGATACGACAAACAAGTACCTTGATGCATTGATGAATTTGGGTATTTCCTGAAAAATCTCTAAGCTAAAATTCCAGCTATTTGTTCCCTTGCGTACTGGGATTTCCTCGGACACTCCTTTGTGATATGAAGATAACACAGATATCTATTCACGACGTGAAACAGGGATAGCATACGGTATATTAGTATATAGTTCTTATTTTTATGTATACCTTTATTATTGAATTTAAATTCAACCTTCCCGCTGTTCAAGCCGGATTGTGCGTTGTAAACAAGACGACAAATAGATAGACCCATGATAGTGGTTCTACCTCATGAATTGACAAACGCCTCTGGCAAGATTTTAATGAACTTAATAGTATGAGAATCACATTCTGAAGAGCATTGGCCGACACGTTACTACATAACCAGTGGCCAGATTGGAGTTCCCCTTGAGAGGAGGGGTTAACCAAAGTGCAGAAGAAGAAGTGAAAAAGGTTATAGTAAGTCACGAGAGAAGAGCAGAAGCATCAGTACGAGCGAAATTTGGAAAAAAACTAGAGGAACTAACATCTGGGGTTAGGAAGCGTGGTAGCAGCGAACGTTCTCGAAGTGGAAGCCGTTAAAATAAGCGACGACGCTATCATCGTTATTCGCGTTCAAGAAACAGTTATCGAGCCGTAACAGCCTCTTTCCAGGCTTAGTCGCGTCTTGCGATGCCGGGGTTTTAGACAGGACACACGAAGCCGATCTAGAACTTCTCAAGATTCACAATACAATCGATGAGACGCACGAAGCTCGTCAGTGAACCTGCGAGATGCGTGAAATGCTAAATGCGCACGCTTCAGGACGAAACGTACGAAGCCCGCATAATAATTCTCAAAAGGAAGCATTTTCTTCAGCAAAGAAAGATGATCAGATGGAGACAAAGATGAAACGTCTATCGATGCAGAAACAATGTTGCTTTTGGGCGAAATGGCCAAGGGCGAAACAAGCCTAAAGATTCATTCACAGTTGGCGGAACGTTGAGAGAATATTCTGAAAAAAAGTCTGAAGAAGAAAGCTCGGCAAGAGCTATTAAATAAATATCCGCCGAGTGAAAACTGCTTGCAAATGAAAACTCCGCTGTTGGACGCAGAGGTTAGATCAACTCTCTCGCTATATTTGGTTAAAAAAGAATTTTATCAAGTGGCAGCGCAGAGTTAACTAGCAGCAGCTATTTCTGTGACAGGCTCGTTAATTACGGAGGTTCTTATTCAAGGACCCGTGGAAAAAGAAGAGGAAGTTCAGTTTCTGAACGATATTGGAAGGATTTTATTCAATTTACATCACACGCTGTCAGTCGCAAGACATGCTGGGATAATTCCTACAGTTAATCCTTTGGTGAAATCCGTCGCAGATGAATGCCCAATCTATTCATTGTTGTTTGGGGAAGAGACACTCCAAAGCTGCGCAAGTATTGAACAAATCATCCAAGCAAGTGGCCAAGCCGCCTTCAAATCAAAAACGCGACGATACGGTGTTTGGCGCCTGAACTGCTCGGTAGTCTCTTGTATTCGCTCTGCATTTCTAAATTCTCTATATTAGTTTCTACTGTATATTCAGCTTGTGCTATAATTTTCTGGTGTTCTGCAATAAGTTTATTCAGACATGGTCATTAATTAAACTAACTTAATAACATAATCACTTATAAAACAAAATTAAAAAAAAAAAAAAAAAAAAAAAGACAAAAAACTAAATTAAAATTGTTATAAACAATATTTAAATTAAACCTAACTAATTTAAACTATAAAACCATTTCTTCACTTAATTAACTCTAGCCATACATTAAATTATATCATTTGATTCTAATAGTTATTCCAACTCCTTATCCATCCTGCCGTTCGTCCAAAGGTGCTGTTATTCTTTTTTTTCTTTTTTTTTTTCCTCTTCATTCTGTTGTGATATTCGTTGTAATATCGAGGATATACGGTCTCTTCCTTCTAATTACTCCGTTTTCCTATAGAGTCGTGTCTATTAAATTCAGTGTTGTTTATTTATTTTTTTTTAATCTAATTATTTATTTATTTATTTATTTTATCTTGTTAGTTATAGTGATTCAATATTGATTGTGAATATCTAGGGTCTACAAGTTGGTGAGTTATTTTTTTTTTTTTTTCATTATAGTTAATCTTTCATTCTCTGAGGATAAAAGATAAGTGAATTACTAACTAGTTCAATGTCAGATACAAAAAAAAAGAGATCTCGAGATCTACTCGATAGGTCCTCGGATGGGGACCATGAGTCACCACCGGGGAAGAGGTCGGGTGGTGTCGGGGATTATGGGTTTAATCGTAAGGCGTACATGGAAAGGAATGCCTTTAACCGGTATACCGAATGCAATCCAGGTCCCTATGACGTGGAGATTTTTGATAAAGATTACAATAATAATTTGGGTAATTTGCACCCAATGTCGATTGGCAGAATGTTCAAAGGTTATAATAATTCTCTTCGAGAAATCAAACCATCGGGGGATAGACTGGTTTTTCAATTTCGGGACGCTGTAACGGCAAACGTGTTTGTAGAGCGTGGTATTCAGGAGATTAATCCTAATTGGATTGCAATTGTTCCCGATGTTAAGGCCTTCAGAGTCGGATTGGTGAGAGGTGTAGACACGAGCCTTTCGGAGTCTGATATTCTAGAGGGTATTGTTATTTCTGCTAGCAACCCGACTCGTATTGTTAAAATCGGGAGAATTAAATATTTGGACACCTCTGATAAGGACTCTCCGGTTCTTAAACCAACGAGGTCCGTTAAGATTTTTTTTTGATCAAGACTCGCTTCCGGAATCTATACTAATTTGGTATGTTAGACGAGATGTTACTGTTTTCATTCCACCTGTAAAAAGATGCTACAAATGCTTCATACCGGACCACGTCTCCTCGAGATGCAAAGCGACATATCAAAAATGTTCTCGCTGCTCGGGTAATCACCATGTTGATCAATGCAATTCACCAGATGTGTTCTGCAGCAACTGTAAAAGTAAGGATCCTCTGTCTAATAAATGCCCTTCCTTTATCTTGTTCAAAAAAGTCAACGAAATTAGGTTCACCAAGAATATTCCTGCACTCGAAGCCAAACGTCAAGTTTTGGAATCTATGAATCCTGTTCCTTCTCAGGAGTTTTATTCAAGTCAGTCCCTGTTTCCGCCATCGGCTGCAGGATTAAAGTCTGTCTCACGCGCGCACTTGAACGATCCACCGCACCATTTTCAGAGATTCGGAGAAAGTTCCAATACTTTAAATAATATTCAGACTAGCTCAGGGGTAGGTGAAATTACGCGTAAGCCATCTGCTATCGGTGACTGTAGTAGCATTGATGATCTCTCGATAGCCGGCTCCAATGATTTGGAGAACGTTACTATTCGTAACAAGTCTGAAGCGATGTTACCGGTTCTCAACATTTCACTTTTAGTCAAGGCAGAAGTAGTTCGCTTATTTAAACAATTCAATAAAAATTTGAAAGAAAGTCTCGAAGCTAAATATCCCGATTCGGAAGTAATTGTTGAGACTATAATTGCTGCGGGGGAGCAATTCATCAAAGAGAATCTCTCTGATGAATAAACGAACCCCTACAACAAAAAATTTGGAAATTGCGCAGTGGAATTCTCGCAGTATATTAAATAAGATCCCCGACTTACAAAAGTTCATCTGTAATTTTGATATAGTTTGCATCACTGAAACCTGGTTACAACCAAGGAAATTCTTGTCGTTTCGTGCCTTTAATATTATAAGAAAAGACAGAAATTCGGCAACTCAAGGGGGAGGTGTGGCAATCCTTTTCAGATCTAATATTAAATATGAATCAATCGAGGATATTAATTTTAATAATAAATTTGAATGTTTATTTATTAAATTTCAGTTTGCTTCAAAACAATTTCATCTACTAAATATATATGTTCCACCGTTTGAAAGGGTTTCTATTTCTGAGTGGTCCGAACTTCTGAACTCGGTGTTATCTTTTGAAAATGTAATCATTTCCGGGGATTTTAATGCTCAAAGTTCTCTATGGGGCAGTGATTTGAGTAATACATCTGGTGAGTCTCTTGCGGCCGCCTTGTTGGACTCTAATTTGTTAGTTTTAAATGATGGTTCCACTACTAGAATTCACATTGACCATGGTGTTAGGAGTGTTCCGGATTTAACTATTGTTTCTCCGGATTTATTCCCTAGTACCTCATGGTCTACAATTTCCGACTCGATGCGTAGCGATCATCTTCCCATTAATATAAAAATTTCTATTCCTCCTATCTTCTCCTCTAAGTGTAGACCTAGATTTAACACCACAAAAGTAAACTGGGGTGTATTTAAAACTTCTATGGACCTATTTTCTAAAAGCTTAGTTATTAACGACACTAATCCTGTATGCTCATATAATACTTTCATTGACGGTCTTAAGAGCAATCTTGTGTCTGCTGGAGCCAAATTGCCCAATCTCAACAAATCAATCGATTCCCCCCCTCCAGTTCCCTGGTGGTCTGAAGAATGTACTATGGCTGTAGATAAAAGAAGATTTACCCTCAACCAATACTTTGAAGATCCCTCTGATGATACTTATAAGTCATATTTGGATGCGATCAAAGAAGCAACTAAGACTCTTAAAAAGGCTAAATCGTCTAGTTTCAAAAAATTTTGTTCTTCCATCAATCCGCAATCAGATCCTTCTAAAACATGGCGAATTATTAAATCTTTTAAAAACCGATATAATAATTATGACAATGGCTCTAACTCTTCTATTAATGATCAGATCATTCTTGATACCATAAACAAGATAGCTCCACCTACAGTCAATAGACCTATTGTCATTGCTCCTTCTTGTGATAAATTTTCAGATATTTCTAATCCAATTACATTTAACGAACTTAAATCTGCACTCTCTAATATCAATACAAAAGCCTCTCCAGGGATGGATATGATTTCTAATGAAATTCTTTTGCATCTTCCTAGCTCTTCCATACTTTTGCTCACTAATATGTTTCAATTATTTTTAAATTTGGGTGTTATACCAACTTCTTGGTCTAAATATTTACTTTGCCTTATCCCTAAACCCGGTTCTAATAAACTTAGACCCATATCCATCTCTTCAGTTTTCCTTAAGCTCCTTGAAAAGGTTGTAAACCAGCGCTTACATTGGTTTATAGAAAGATCTCACCTACTACCCAATCAATTTTTTGGGTTTCGTAGAAACAAATCCTGTACTGATAGTTTTGCTACGCTAACGACGGATATTGCTATTAACTTTCTCAAATCAAAATTTTTATCTGCTTGCTTTATAGATATTGAAGGAGCCTTTGATAACGTTATCCCTAGCATTCTTATTAATCAACTGCAGCATCTCAATTTTCCCATTAATATTATTAAATTTATCATAAATGTTATTTCTGAAAGGAAAATCTCTATATCTATTAATAATGCTAAGGTTGGTACAGCTCTAATTACTAAAGGGTTGCCACAAGGATCAATTCTGAGTTCGATATTATTTAATATTTATCTCTCAGAGATTCTCTACCATATTGATCCGTTCACCAAGATTTTAACTTTTGCAGACGATGTAGTTATCTATAATTCCTCCCAAGATTTAAATTCTTCACTTAATGAAATATCTTCCTCCTTGTCTAAATTAGACGAGTGGCTTAATGATAGAGGACTTAAGATCTCGGAACAAAAAACCCAGCTAGTCATTTTTACCAAGAAAGCGATGCCTATTCATTTGCTTTATATAACTCTTAATAACTCGCGTATCTCTATTTCGTCCTCTGCAAAATTTTTAGGGGTTCACCTTGATGAGAAATTGACATGGAAATTGCATGTCAAATATACAAAACAAAAAGCTTTTAAATGTCTTAGAATTATTAAAGCTATAGCCGGTTTTAAATGGGGGGCTCACCCTAGTACTCTTCTCTCTATTTATAAAGGCCTTATTAGAGCTATTATTGATTGGGGCTCACCATTTTATTCAAACGCGCCTGTCAACCAACTTCTTTCATTAGATAGAATTCAATTCGCTGCTCTCAGAACCTGCCTAGGTTGTATATCGACTACACCTACTAATACGCTCTTGCACCTTGCTTCCGAGCCTCCTCTTTACCTAAGGTGAATCTTTCTAACGAAAAAATTATTAGCCAAATCTCATGCTGACAGACATAACATTCTTACCCCACGATTTAATCTTATTTATGAGCTAATTCAAATTCCTAAATACAGCAAGCAATCCTTTCTACCTTTCATATTTCGTATATGGTCGAAATTTAAAGATCTCTTTAAGTATATTTATAGGCAAAATACTCCGGCTTGTTTCGCTTTTTCACTGGAGTCTCAATTCTTTCCGTGTAATCACAATATTTCTCTCGGCTATGAAATAAAAAATGCTATTAGTGGCTCTCAAAATCAAACGTTTTTAGCGGCTATGAATTCTTATTACCCGTCCCATGTTTTACTATTTACTGATGGTTCGAAGATTTTGGATCCACCTAGTGTGGGTGCTGCAGTTTACTGTCCATCGATCGCTTTTGTCCAACATAATAAATTAAACAACTATTCTAGTATATATGCAGCTGAGTTATCGGGTATCATTCTCGCCCTTAAGCTGATTCAATCTCAGGATTGGCCCCTCTCACTTGTCTGTACTGATTCCTTGTCATCGGTGATTGCTTTATCTCAGAGCGGTTTACACCCGAAATCGCACTATTACCTTTTCATGATCAAAGATTTAATTTATTCTTTGTCTCTTACTGGGAAGGCGGTCTCATTCCTTTGGATTCCTTCTCATGTGGGAATTCGAGGTAATGACTTCGTTGACTTGGCAGCGAATTACGCACGTAGCCTGCAGCTTAGCGGAGAGGAAAAATGCGTTCCTTCTGATTTGTCAGCTATATTTAAACAATCGCTAATAATTAACTCCGATTCTTTTATATCTGCTCAGGGTTCCGTTAAGGGCACTCTTTTCTGTGAGATGTCGCGAGCGTTCTCGCTTAGGCCATGGTTTAACTCCTGTGGTTTGAATCGCCATCGAATTTCGATTATTAATAGGATCAGGACGGGTCATACCCTTACTCCTGCACATTTGTTTAGGATGGGCATTGTTTCAAGTAAATCCTGCAGATGTGGGTTCCATACCTGTGACATTAACCATGTTTTCTGGCATTGCCCGGATTTTTCCTCTAGTAGACAAAAATTAACTCCGATACTTAATAGACTTAGAATTCATCCGTTTACTGACATTACTAGATTGTTTCTCATAAAAGACCCTAGATCTTTAAAACCTTTTATTGAATTTCTTATTCATAACAATATTTCAGTTTAGTGTATACCATCTTTCTATATTATATACCAAATCAAATAGTTTTTTAGGTGCTTAAAAGGGAAAGAAAACTAAGAATCAATTGGGAGGGGGTGTGCATATAGGCACGTATGTTCCACATGCATGCCTGTTTGGACACCCACTCTCACACTATTCTAAGGTGTTACCTATAAAACCCAAAATGAAAAAACAAATACTATTAAATAAGGGAAAAAAAAAAAAAAAAAAAAAAAAAAAAAAAAAAATTGTTTATAAATATTGTGAACAATAATGTATATATATATATATATAATATATTTAAGGAAAAAGGACAAAAAGATGAAGAAAAAAAAAAAAAATTTGTATATGTGTGGTTACAAACCCGATATATTCCTATGGGTATGAAGTGGCACATGCTGTCAACAGATGGCGATAGCCAGGAGCAAAGGAGAAGAAGAAGAAGAAGAAGAAGAAATCAAAAACGCCTGACGTCATCAGCGTCGGAACAGTCATCGACTACAAAGTATGGCGGAAATGCAAACCGGGGAAACTGGAGAGGCCCTTCCAGAAGGGGGCACGGGTACTCTCGCGGGGGGGCTTCGACGCCTCGACAGAACCAGGATCATCACTACAGCCAGAGCAACCAACGATAAATGCACGAAAGTTTGCCGGTAAACTGAGGTTTTTCGTTCCAGCCTGGGAAAACCTAACATCGGTTCGAGCAATTCTGCAGATCGCGAGGGGATATAAAATCCCGTTCAGTACCATAATGAGTCAAGGTGCTCCGAAAGAATCCGTTTTTTGAATAGAAGAACAGGAAATTGTCAAAGAGTGAATCAAGCAGCTGTTAGAGTTAGGAGCGATTTCGGAATGCGAGCCGGTGAAGGACCAGTTTATCTCGTCGTATTTTTTATCGACAAATCTTTGGGCACAAAACGATTTGTTTTCAATTTGAAAAACCTAAATGATTTCATTGATACACAGCATTTAAAAATGAAGGAGTTTAATTAGGAAATATTTGCACTCCATATATGACGGTAGATTATTTAAGTTCAAATTGTTTACCATTTTGTTGGCTCGAGGCTTGTCCTCGAGTATTCACGAAATTATTAAAACTGGTAGCACACGCTTTGCGCTGATGTCTATTTATCTATATAGACTATTTGGACAATATTCATGAGGCGAGAGCATTAGTAGTGTAACAGTCGGAAAAGACAGAGGATGGAAGGTGTGTGTGGTGTGCGGATGGTTTGACGAATTATCGAAGAAAGAAAATATATGGAGATCACTGAGACTCGAACCCGGATTATTCTGGTACTGAGTAAGAGCGCTAACCACTGCGCTAATGTCACCTGATATATTTCTCTCATTCGAAT
Organism: Perithous albicinctus; assembly: GCA_964016905.1. Classification (NCBI taxonomy): domain Eukaryota; kingdom Metazoa; phylum Arthropoda; class Insecta; order Hymenoptera; family Ichneumonidae; genus Perithous; species Perithous albicinctus. The sequence continues at coordinate 5,717,142 of OZ024692.1, read as the reverse complement.
CGTCTTCTTATATGCAATGTTGGGTCGTCACAGTAGAATTCTTGAGTTTTTTATTGGAACTTCGAAAAGTGTCAACTAATACCATCGCCGAGATGTAGATTCCTAGAATTCATAATCGACCGTCAGAGTTTTTGTGTCGACCCAGCGGAGGAAAAAAGAGAGAAAACTAGGAAACGAGAGTTTAGAATTATAGTTCTAGCACAATTGATAGGAGTGTTGGTATCAATGGCCCGAGGATTAGATACGGTATTTTGTACACCAAGCGATTGGAGCGCGAAAAGTTTTTAGCGCTGGAGGCTGCTCAAGGTGATTCCGATACGAATATGGCTCTTCCGAAAACGGTACTGCCAGATATAGACTGGTGGATTCGGAATATTAGGAACGCAAAAAATCCAATTCACGAAAGTTTTTTTCGAAATTACAACTTTCACGGATGAAACTCCCCAGTCGGTACGAGAGCCGGCTGGGGAGTTTTTTCCGGAAAGGCGCCAGAGCGAACGGTTGGTGGTCCTCTCAGCAACAGAAAGAGCATATAAATTTTCTGGAATTGCAAGGCGTGTTGTTTGGTCGAAGTGCTTTGCGAGTAGCTTAAAAAACTGTTGTGTTCTCTTGAGAATCGATAATACAACAGCGATAGCTTACGTCAACAGGATGGGGGGAATACAATATCAAAGAAGTAGAGAAATATGGCAATAGTGCGAAAAACGAGGTGTATGATTACACGCATCTTATATTTGTTCAAACGAAAACACTGAAGCAAACAGAGAGTCGCGTCTTTTACCCTCGGAGACGGAGTGGGAACTTTCGGAGGGCGCGTTTAATAGAATTAGAAGAAAATTCGGATGGTTTGATATATACCTGTTCGCCTCGGTGGCGAATACGAAGTGCTCTAAATGCATATCATGGCGTACAGATCCGGACTCCGTCGCAGTAGATGCGTTTACGGTGGATTGGTCACGTTATTTCTTCTGCGCTTTCCCTCCTTTAGCAATAATGGTGCGGGATGTCAGAAAAATTATAGCAGATCAAGCAGAAAGAGTACTGGTGGTCCCTCTGTGGGCCACTCAATCCTGGTTTCCATTGTTTCGGTCTATACTTGTTACCGAACCGATTTATTTTTAGCCTCAAGCGAATTTATTGTCGTCTCAGTGCAGGAAGTCTCACCCACTCCAGAATAGTCTTACCCTCGTAGCCGGGCTCTTATTTCAGAAGTATTGGAAAGGCAAGGAATATCGCGTCAATATCGGACGCAACATTGAGACAGTACGATAAACCGTTAAAACTTTGGTGGTTTTATTGTCAAGTGAATGGGTATATCAGTCTTCAAAGCTTCAGTGGCTCAGGTTCTAGCGTTTCTGAGTAGTCTTTTTGAAAAAGTACAATCTTACAGCACTCTAAGCTGTTATCGTTCAGCTTTATCGCTGATAGTGAGTTATGACTTAGGTAACGACCCGGCGGTACGGAGATATTTGAAAGGAGTAGGCAACATGCTTTCGCAAAAGCCAAAGTACGCGTACATGAGGGACCCAGGCCCAGTTTTAACAATCTTACAGTCCTGGGGTACAACCGTGAAGTTGTCGTTGGAAAGATTATCAAAAAAGTTTGTTACACTTCTCGCCTTAGTTACGGCACAACGGGTCTAAACTTTGGAAAAAATTCGGATGGAAAATATTATTATTTCCCAAGAGAGAATTCAGATAAAAATCACGGACAAGTGTAACGGTCCCATATACCATTTTAAAGATATAAAATATTATCCGTTCGGATTGCACTTTTCGCGAGAACGAAATCATTCTCACGCTAAGTGTCCAGCCGCTGCACCGACGATGAGCGTACCGCGGTCATTCTTATCACGCGAAGTGCTACCGTTTAGGTCACTACTTTAAGGTGCGAAGGCTCCTGCTCCTGCTCCTGCACTGCTCGTGAGTCAATCTCAAATCCCCGAACTCTGTGAACGTGCACTCCCTCGACTCACTATATATTCAACGCATTAAACGAACATATAATTCTATTTTCGAATTTATCATTAAATACCTTCTCGACCATCACACAAGATGAAGACAACAGCACGAAACAGGAATCAACCACTCTTAAACTTACCGTTTTTCTATTAAAAACCGCTTCTCTGCGCAGAATCAGCTTTAGTAGCTTAGTTAGATCGTACTAAGGACTTGAAGCCGGACGTCGTAGAGACGGTGATATGAACTTATAAGAAACCACACCATGCGGCTACATCTCAAATAATTAGTCGTTGGATTAAGGGAGCGCTCGCAGATAGCGGCATAAACACGTTAATATTTTCGGCACCAAGGCATGCGTCGGCTTCGACTGCAGCGTTGAAGGGAATAGATTTGGAGACGATACGGAAAACGGCTGGGTGAACGGAACGATCTTCTGTGTTCGCACGATTTCATCAGTACTCTATTGTTAACGATCGGGAGTTCATTTCCGCTGTATCAAATCAGACGTAAACAAATGATGATAGGCTTAATTGTAACTTAGGTTCTACGGTTACAAATAAAACATTGTCAAATTCGCCACCGCTTTAAATAACTACCATTTGATCTACGAGGACGAGACGGCGAAATACAATTGACTGATTGGGCGTACCTTGTGAAGTTCGATCACAATTGTGTGAGCCGTCTCGTCCGAAATAGATCAAACCCGCCCGGAAGCCACTATATGACAGACCCTACCTTACGGTGCCTAGTGACCAGCGTAGTGGGGAATCTCAACTTGTATTTTGCCATATTATCATAGCTTTAAAAATTAGTTTTTAGATACTGTAAGCACCAACAATATTTTTCACACTCGTGAGAAAAAATTGGCGAGATGGGAAGTAATTTCGCCCCAGAGTTCGTTTCAATTTTGTTCCATCGTTCGCTCTTCGAACGATGGAACATCATGGTAATCTAATGTGCAATTGCTCTCTGCGTTCAGGAGGGCTAAGAATGTCTATGGATAATATTCTAAAGCCCGCATTACATTTTTTTATTATGTAATTCTTGTTTTTTGTATTAGATTACCGCGATTTTTGACCGTTTGAAGAGCTGTAACTCTGGGGCGAAATTGCCGCCCATCTCGCCAATTGTTTCTAAGATTCTAGCCATTTCAACGAACAAAATGTGAAAATTTCAACTAAATCGGAAATGCCGTTTCGGAGGGGAAAAAGTGGCAACTTTATTTAATTGAAAAATAGCCTAAAATGAAATCGGAAGATCTTACAAAAAAATGTTGTTTGAAAGTACGCTGAAAATCCAAAATTTGATGTTTTTATGATTTTTTTTGCGAGCTGTAGTATTGGCGTTAAAAAATAAACAATGATTCTTTTCAGCAATTTGCAATGGCTGGAATATGCAATCAAAAAGTCTGAGAAAATTCCTATGTTTTTTCTTCAACTAGACCAACATCCTGAGGAAATGCGAGGACGTTTTGTTGAAATGCAAAATTGGGGTGGCCGACTTGACGTGTTTTATCCCATATGCAGGGTGTCCCATTTTAATCTTTCAGTTGATTTATATCGAAAAACACTTTCCAGATCAAGTATTGAGTATAATGACTAAGATTCGCGCGGCTCGCGGGATACGATGATCGACTATCTATTCGAGGTTCGATATAGACGCAACCGTGCGTCACGAAAAACGTCCTTTGAAAATCACATCAAAATCCCATTGCATCCGCGATAGAGGCCACTAGAAATGAGGTGCGTTGGCGAACTTATCACAGACGAATTTCTGCCACGTGAATTATTGATTTAAACTTAGCGCCATTTCCGGGTGATGCCATTGGCCAAACAACAGCTGCGGAAGTTCGCCGTTTCTAGTGGTTCTTCAATCGCGGATGCAATGGGATTTTGATGTGATTTTTAATGGACGATTTTCAATCGAACGCTGTGACGCACGGTTGCATCTATCTATTCGAACCTCGAATAGATAGTCGATCATCGTACCGCTCGAGCCGCGCGAATGTTAGTCAATTTAAACGTAGATATGAAATATATATTAGAAATAGAAATGGTCACTCAAGGAAAATAGCGTTCCCACAGAAAAAGGTCTTTCAACGTTTACGACTTTGGGAAAGCCGAGAAGGCAATTCTTAAAACCCCACGACGCTGGCCCCGGCGGGCGCGTTCTCCCACTACCTCGAGCAGCCAAGGGATGCCAGCTACCCTTGAAGAAGGAGAATCAACGCAGCAACCTCGGTCCGGATTGGCTGATGTTATCCCCGGAGCGTGAACCACCCAGCCAGCGACGCATCAACGGGAGCTCCTGAGGACTTGGAGCTCGGAAGAATTATATTAGACACATTCGATATTTAACTCTTGTAAATTCAATAGAGAACCAGTTATTTTCAAAGTACAAAACGTACTTCTTGCCTTTTATTTATTAAATTGTAGATTTCAAATAAAATATCTTTTCCCACGCTCACGAGCCAAACACTTCAGTGTTCCACGTGCGAAACGTGCCCGCGCGCGACAATAAATCCAAGTTTATAAATGACTGGGAAAGTGGGTCACTACCACGCAAACCGAAAATTACTAGAACGGAACAGTGTGGGATTGAAGGTGATGTGCTACATGTCGTTTGTCTCTCTCAGATTCCCATAAGTGCGAGAGAGATAGCTGAATCTTCTCGAAGCGTTTTTCTCGACCACGGTTGTTTTGATAAAAGACGAGAACGGTTCACTGCAGAATTCTAACACGCAGTGAACCGTTCTCATCTTTTGTTCCAAATATCAAATGGGAATGAGAACAACGCATTATAGTTTTGTTTACCGACTGAGCAGTAGCACATCATCTTAACGAGGGTTCCTATGTTATTTATCCTTTCATCGCCGCGTGGTTTCACAGTCATCTTTTTCGATACAAATCTCCATTCGATTGGTTATGTGTCTGCTGAATGTTTATTCATTTTCACTTCTTCCTTGTTAATCTGGGTTAAAACATGGGCATTCGGCAACGCAATAGGGACCCCATTGGAATCCGAACAAAACTAGAAATAAGATAATTAAGTATGACATACAAAGAAAATCGACATTTAGAAACAATGTTAACGATTTATTCAATGAACTGAAGTCAGGTTTTTGCACAAGAAAAATAAGTGCTCGATGTTTTCGGGAAGCAATCTCGTACGTGCTAACGTCACAATATCGCCGGCATATGAAAACAATCTTTCGCTCTCGACGGACGTTGCCGGTATAGGCAAATATCGTCTTGTCCATTAACGACAGATTGTCGAATCTGGCAGTCTCCGCTTTCCACCATTAAATTGGATCGAGTACCCATAGCATGGCGTATAAACATTTTTTTATGTAGGGACTCCGAATATTCGATAGCTTTTCGAATATTCATCGAATCGAATATTCGATTCGATCACTATTCGCAAACCACTAATAATAATCATAATAACAATAAGGAAAAAACTATTGTTTATTCATTGTTTTTTCAACTGAACGAAAAAACAGCATTTTAGTAATTGGTCAATATTATTTCAATAAGACGACTATAAATGTTTCGCTTTATTTAGAACATATGTTGCTAACCAGGTTCTCATAAAAAAATTATCAAACAATCAAAAATATAAGAAATGCTCTGATAAAATTACCACCGATATCACTGGCGCGAAACTCCATCTTTCCTGATTGAAATAAATTGGCAAAATAAATGCTTTTAATCAGAAATATACATAATGGGTAATGAATACGTAATTTCAGATTCGTCATTGTCTGGTATAAATAAATATCTCTTTCGATGAAACATTTTTATTTTATTTGGATGGCTTTATCGTTTCTTATTCACGAAAAAAAAATCAGCCTTTCAACATCAACGTGTATGTAATTATAGCCTCAGACAATGAGGATCGCAATATTAAGCAGTTTTTCCAATAGCTACGTGGTACGGGAAAAAAATGTAATAAAGACGGTGCATCGTTGCTATTCAAAATAGATTCGTCAAGATTGATACAAAAGTATTCAACAAAAGATATTTCAAGACCCCATGTGCATGTAATGGTAATAATAACAATAATTGTTTACAGGCGGTACGACATTTTCGTGGTTTTCATCGAAAAAAAGAAGGTAAAAACGGTCTCGAGATAAACCTCGACGAATGCAGTAGTATATCATGCGATTTTGTGTATGTTGGTTTATCATAAAAATATTCGAGCGATCGGTACGTATGCGTCTGAGTTGTTTTTGGTCCACCGCGATTATTTTTATCTTCTGTTTTAATTTTTTTTCTCGATTATTTCTATTTTTTTTCTTTGTGTGATTTCTTACAAGCTTTGTGCCCCAAGAAGTACGTGTGCGACGATCGCGTGAATTTTTTTAACGCTTATTATTATTATTTTTTTTTCGGACCATCAATTTGCTCAAATTTCTCTAACCCGATCAATTCCTTTAATCAACAATTGTTACTTACTCGTAATCCCTCAAAAACTATTTAAACTTTCGTATTCTCTTGGTTGTTAGTATATGGCGATATGTCGAATATAATTAGTTTCACGCGTTTGGCACACGACCCCCTCTTTAATAATTAATAAAGTCCTATAACGAAAATAAATAATGAAACGTTCGCACGACTCGCGTTTAGCAAATTCGTTAGAATTATACATAATCATAATAATATGTATATATAATAACTCAAATGGAATGCTAGAGGCAATTCATCTACCTAATGCCCTTTAGCTGGCGTCGCCATTGTATTGCAACAGGCACCCCACGGCCCCAAAGTAACCCTGCACAAAAGAGACAGAAATAACGTTTAAACATTCAGATATTTGATTAATTATAAGCTTAGGGGTACTGGATTGTAGTCTGGTTTATTCGCTTACCTCGTGTTCCAAGAATAGGGCTTTCATCGTACCCTTTGACCAATAATCCATCGCGTAAGCAAGCAACTTCATCGATATTTGATTGACTCTCAGGAAATTACCGACGAAAACAACCTGAATTATTAAAAAAATATAGTGTTACGGTCGACATTTAAACAACGTGAACCTTATCACCAAAAATAGAACAAAGATGGACAAATGGGTTTTATTTTGTTAGAAAAAAACAATATTAATAATGTTTTGATGATAATGATGTTACAGCAATGATTTTGGATTAGAGTGATGTTTTTATTAATAAAATATAATTTAACGTTTCAACCCTTTTCTAGGTCCTCTTCAGAATTTTGTTGATTACCGTTACATATCTGTATCGTACATGAAAAACAACTGACCTCTCCAGTTGATTCCATTTAAAAATGTGAATAATTAGTTAGTTGGTTTATTTCTCCAAAAAGTATACAATTCCCTATAGCAAGGCGGGCCGTGGTTTATACAGTACATTTCTATATAGCGTTTCTTCGTTCTTCTTAGAGTTAACTTAATCGCTTAATGGGTAAGCTCTTATCATCAGGTGCAGTTGAAGTTTTTGTAGAAATGGCGGCTGCGTAGTCTGATTCACTGTAAGTCAGGTCTCGTAGTTGCAGACGATCTCAGAATTACTTAGTGTACCACTTTGTTCTGTGTTAACAAATCCGTGGACATTCCAGAATACTACTGAGTCTTCGGTGTTTGCTATTAGTTTTTTTTTAAAAGCTTGGGGTTGCCGATTGGTTGTGTTCAAAGGCCGGGCTTCGATTTGAGAACTTGAGTTTTACCTCCGTATCATCCCAGCGGTGCCAAACGCCGTCGATCTCAAGTTTTGTGTAAGCAATCTTGACTTGTCTTCCTTCATTGCGATATTTTTTAGCTAGGTCACGGAGTTGTTTACCAATTTGTCGCTCCTTGTATGTCAGTGTTGTCGGAGTTGATATATACGTCCCTTCCTCGCTGCTGATTTTTCTTCTTCATAATGTCACTTTATTTTTATTTTTTCCGATCGAGATCGTTCGTTGCTCGGCTATTTTCCCGTCCGTTCCGAATTCCGTTGAGAGGGAGATGTTCAGTGATTCTTTGACGTTTGCGGGCTCCGTAGTCAATTCTTTAATTACGATATTGTTTTGGAGAAGAGAGTAATTCAGTGTCTTGTGGGCGCTGTCCGTCAGAGATATTCTTAGCAGGTGGGGATCGGATGATTTTTGTAGATGTTTTGAAGGCCTTTAAATCGCGCTCTTCTTCTTGGCAAATAGGATTTCCGAAAGTTTCAGTTCTCTTACGTTTAAAATATTCGTCGGAGATCGATTAGCAGGGACACCAGGGTTAGACGTATCATCGCAAGGAGGCTGTGCAGCATAATCGATTTTATTATCAAGCAACTTAACGACGTGTATCAATGGAGATGGTGTATATCCTCCATAGATGCAGCCACTAGACATTTGTCGCTTCGAGGACTCCCCTTCCGTCTCTTCAATCAAATAAGCTCAAAAGAAATAATTCGCTGACTTTTGACAGTATTGATGTTGCGTATCTCAGTATTTGATGATGGTTTTTCTTCCTCAGATTGACTCGAGGAGTCCTCTTCCTTTTTCCACACCAGAGAAACTTCTTATGCTGGAGCGTTAGTCTATTCTTGTCGATTTGTTTAGAGTTACTTGTATGTGCGTCCTTCTGTTTGTGCGGTAACCGCGTCCCCCATGCGAATAATTAATAATAATTAAACTCAGTGAACGAGAGTTAATAAAGATTCAGTCTTTTAAAAATGGATGAACATCAAAAAGGTATCAATTGGAAAACGTTTGTAAATTAAAAAAAAGAAAGTTAAAATAATTACATCACACAAACTGATGAGAACAAAACACAGGTGCCATCAACATTATCAGTTATTTATTTCCTATGAAAAATAAATTTCTGATTTTGGTGTCCAAAAGAGAATACTAATGATTGATCCATGTTTGCTAAAAACTCAAGTTAAAAATAAACAAAATTCTGAAGAGGATGCAGAAAAGGTTTGAAACGTTAAATATTTTTTAATTAAAAACACCACCCCAGGATGAAATCATTGCAGCAGCATCAGCATCATCAAAACGCTTCATAATTGGTCACTACTTCATTTACATATCGGGTATTCCAAGTGAACTCTCTTGGCCATCGTACTGACCCCTTCTGATTCAGTTGACGAATTTTTATTTTTTTTTAAATATTTGAGTAAAAAAAAAAGAGGATATTTTTTTTCAGATGTTTATCATTTGTTTCGCCCTGTAAAACAATTATTTTTTCCCATAACTTTTGAGAAAAAACTAGTTTTGGCCGGGCTTGAAATTCTGAAGTTTCATCCATAAAATCTAGGACTAAAAACAAGTACTTCCATCGTAGTTCGAGAGTGGTCCGAGAATAATTTCTATACTTTTTTCAATTTAAGAAACACATTTTTTTCCAAATTTTGAAACTTAAAAATTAACTTTCAATCATGGTCAGGGGAAAAAGAAGAAAAATAAACCATATTGTGGTAAAAAAAATATCTCATATTTTGAGAGTAAAACACTGAATATTCGCCCAATAATTAAAATAAAATTGAAAAAAACCATTTCAATTAGAACAAAAATTAGGGAAAAAAAAAATTTTAATAAAAAAAACCAGCCCACTCTAGAACTATAATGGAAATACTTGTTTCTAGTCCTAGATTTTTAAACCTGGTCGAAATTAATTTTTAGTCATAAGTTATGAAAGAAAATTATTTTATAGGATTGAACAAGCGATGAAAATCACAAAAAAATAACCTCTTTTTTTTAACTAAAATAGACCTGAAAAAGTTAAGTGATCCCGAGGGAGTCAGGCCGATGACCAAGTGAGTTGACTTGGAATGCCTCATATGTAGAACTTGGCACATTGCTTCCGCATTATTTTGTAATTTTTACAAAGGTACCTCTATGAAGGAGTATATTTATAGAAGAAGAATTTTGTTGGGCAGCCATGTGTCAATAATTGATATTGTAGTGTGCAGCTATCTATCGGCCAATTTTTTTCAAGATTTTCATGTAAACGTGTTCAGAATATTCCAAAACGTGGAGAAATCATATTTAGAAAAAACGTCCGGATGTGTGTGTGTGTGTGTGCACTCGTTGTGGTACTCGTGCGCCTCGTGCGACGCACTTCGCAGCCTTCTCATAAAGTTCGCTTTACCTCACTCGTATCGCAAAGTACTATTTTTTTTTAAATTCAAGATCTCAAAAAAAAAATCGAATCGCTTTACGAATTGCGTCCAAATTTAATATCAAAGGTTACACGCAGGTTTTAACGCGCAGTTTCTGTCCGCTAGCTCCAAATTCGTTCAAGCTAGAGCGACTAAGGACATTTCACAAAATCTCAAAAATCTCGTAACCCTGCTTAAAATACCCGATACAATATGATAAAAGACAAAAACACGATAGCTATCGTGTTTCTGGTTCCGAAATCCTTTGTCTCTTATGATATTCTATCGGACATTTTTATCAGGGAAAAATGAAATGTGTGAAGGGATTTTAATAAAATTTATTTATTAAAATATGAGTTGATTCTGTTGAACCTTTCATCTCACGCACGCACACACACACACACATACATACATCTGGACAATTATTCTGAACCACTTTTCTCATCGTTTCAGACCATTTTGAGTGTTCTAACATGAAAAAAAAAAAAGAAAATGTTTTATGAAAATAAAGCTTCCTCTACGAGGAAGCAAAATAATGAGGAAGCAATGTGCAAAGTTCTACTTTGCATTCTTGTTTACACATTGTGCAGTAATTACTTGATAATAACACATTATTCTGAAACTAATTTTACAAAGCATAAATATCGTTAATCGAATAATATAATATGTATATACTCACCCTATCGATGTTCTCGTTGACCGCGCACATACGCGCTATAGAACCGATGTTATTCGTTATAGTGACGAGCGTAGCCCGCGCTAGATCCTCCTTGCTGACAGCGTTACGACGATTTTTCGAGTTCATCTGACCGAAGCTGAATACATTGAGAAAACTTAACATACAGTTGACCATTAGATAAGCGAAAGATTACAAAGACCATCTACAAGAAGTGATTAAGAAAATTACTATAGTTGGGTAAGGGTGAAGCAAGCTTTGATGAAATAAAAAGCGAGTAGAACATAATCTCTCGAAATGGCGTGAAGCATTCGTGCAGGTGTTCAAGCATTCAGTGAATTGATGGAAAAGTGCATAAGCGCTACTTGCGTATAAGACATTCCGTATCAATTCAGCAAATAAAAAGAAATCCCAAAAAATGTCTAAGAATCAAGTCTCAAAAGAAATATCAAATTGAAAAAGAATAAAAAAATGTTGACGGAATTTCGAAATATTTATTACGTTTCACTAAAACATTGATAAATCAAAAACGGATTATGCTATCAAGAATTAAAAAATATGCGTTTTTATGGCCTGTAAAATGAACATTTATTAGGTAATTTTGGTATTTTAATTTTTGTAGTTTTTATAGGTAATTTTGATTGATATTTATAGCAAAATGATTTAAAAAATTCAAATGTTTGAGGTAAATAATATTTGCACCAACTTAATTTCTTCAAATTCTGTTAGACAAAAACAAACTTTTAGTCGAAATTTTTTTATGAGAGTCAAATTGGGTCAAAAGGGACAATCTTTTTTTTTAATTCAATGTTATCGTAACTACAAAATTATTTGATTATATACTTGGTTTTATACAAATTTATTTAAATTTATAACTGTGTAAAGTCCATTTTTCGTCTTAAAAAAGTCAATTTATAGGGTCCGTACATTTTATTCACTGGCACAAAGTGCAAAGGAAAAGCAGATAGATGCGATAAAACGTGATGCAACACATGCAAGTGCTCTTCCTGTTTAAATCAAATATTCGAATCTTATGAAAAATTGTCAACTAAACATTAGTTTTTGTTTAACAGAATTTAAAGAAATTAAGTCGGTGCCGATAACCGATATTTTTCAACTTGCAAGCAAGTAGTACGAGAGGAGTAAACCGACGAGGAATATAAGGGGCAATTGTTTAGGTGCATTGAAACACAGACGGATAAACTGACAGTTCGGTGTTCAAGCGTGTAATGAAATAAAAAGTTTAAGATTAATATTATTTGAGTCCGAATTAAACAATATGGATTTTGTATAATTTTCCCATAAATTTGGTGACATGTCAAAATGCCAGATCGAAAATATCTATCGACAGAATATCGACGTCAATGTAACTGACGACAAAATGTTTGCAATAAATATATATAAATTCATTGTCTCTTCTCTTACCACTAACGACAAAATAACTAACGAAAAAAATATCTGCAAAATACGTAAAAATGCATTGTCTGCTGTGAATAATTGACATATAATCTTTATCATATAATCTTTATCATATAATCTAAGTGTCACAGCCGCTTAATTCCTATCCTAACGCTGTACTCACAACTTAAACTGTTAATGACAAAATGTCTGCAAAATAAACGTAAACAAACACGAAAACAAATACACATTTTTGGGGGTATGTGTATCCCCAAAAAATCACGAAAAATTTTTTACAAAATACATAACATTTCGTTATTTCTCCTAGTGCCATTAACGACAAAATATCTGCTCTGAAATATCTGCTATGAATAATAGACACCGTTATCATATAATCGTAGAGTCACTGCCGCTTAATCCGTAACCGTAACGCCGCGCTTACACTTTAAACTGCTCAAATATATTTATTACAACCTCGATGTTTCATTGTGGAGTGTGTATTGCAGCCATATAAGAATTCATTATTTATTTTGTATTTGACGATATTTTTGAGTTCTATATTTACGGTCGAATACTACGGAGCTACGAAGCTATTTATGAATTGTTCATACTGGTAGATTTCCAGTATTTATTACAAATTTGATGTTAATTGTACGGTATATATATTTACTAGCAGGGCACAGTTCCTGGCGCTTCGCCGCTTGCGTACCTTTTCGGGTAAAACTTTCCTAAAGTCGATTACACGTGATACTTATGAAGCACGTCAAAAAACTTTAAATCTTTGCGTTTATGTAAAACGAATATAAACTCTAAATCATTTAAGGAGGTTGGAGCATTAGGACAATTCAAAGATTAACGTTTGCCATAAAAGTATGTTGTTCAGCACGATAAATCACGTTTTTTACCGCAATTTTATTATTATTATTATTAACTATCTAGGTAAAGAGATAGAAGCTTCTAAAGTTGCTATGTTTTACATAGGGGAATATATAAAAAGCATTGAAAATCGCGATTCTTGAGACTTATCTACCATACAAATTAAATATTCGAAGAAAAAAATTGATGTTCTTGGAAACTGAAGTATACTGAATATTACTGTGTTAGAAAAAAGTGGTCTACCCAAACGTTAAAGTCATTATTAGAAAGACGCTGTTGTCGAAATATACATACATTATTATTTTAACGATGAATGATTGTACAAAGAAATTGGACGACGAATACAAAATTATTGCCATTTGATGAGAATATTGGCATAAGAAAACTGCATTTTTAAGCAGCTTTGAACGGCTCTTTGCAATGAGGGCAACCACACCAACGTATTTCACTTGTGATTAATATATTCGTTCAATATATCATCTTATCATGCATAATGATTTATTATTGCAGGAATCTATCTGTTATGTTTATTGTTGATATTTATAAAGGTTAGACACCGATTTTTCATTCTCTCTTGTTTATATCAAAGTTATTTCTTGACTATACGAAGTTGGTACCTGCAATCAAGACACTTAATTATCAATATATTTCTGTAAATTTGAGCGTGCGCTGAGTTCAATAATACCAAATATGTGCTTTTTTAGGCTTGAACAAATTTTTTTTTCGAAACCGTCAATTCACTCAACTGGACCGCTCCAACATTCTTAAAATTAAAGCTTGAAAGAAATGGCATTAATAAAGATCACTGGTCAATCTTTATTTCATTTGGATTCCTTCCGACTCTTCTGCTCGGGATAAAAAGTTATAGACATATGTCATGTGACACGAACAAAAAACCGCTCATGAATCGAATGGGCCGCTAATATCGATTTTATCACGATTGAGTCTCGCTTACACGGAGGCCCGCACTTCCTGATACGTGACAGAAACCATTCGTGAAGACCTCCTTTTCATTGGTTTACTCGCTATCTATTTCATCGCTTTATTACATCTTTAATTACTGATACGTCAATGAAATCATCAGCGAAGTCGGCATGTAAATTCGCTGAGCCGTTTTCGATTTTATCGCTTGACAGTACGTCGGAACGCCATATGGTCTAAAACACGTCCGACGCGGACCTAGAGACATCGGCGAAATCGTCACGTAAATCGGCTAAGCCGTTCTCGATTCTATGGCTTGACGGAAGAACGGTACGCCGCTTGACGTCGAGACCCTGTGTAGTCTAAAACCCGCCTTACGCGTGTAGGATATGGTCTACGAAAACCGCATGTAAATCCGTTCTCTAGTTTAGCGTGTACATACAGATCGATTTTTATATCTACATAGTATTCTCTATCTTCTCTACTATATACATAGTAGAGAAGATAGAGATACCGATTGTAATCTTATAAGAATTCTTTGTTTATTTTGTATTAGTTGGAGTAATCGTTAATAATTATGAGAACCATGAGATGTCGAACTTTTTACGTTGCATTGCCTACAATATATATACGGAAGCGAATTTTTATATATTTACGGTTATTTTGTCGTTTGGTATTTTGTTTTAATTGTAAACACATAAAAATCCGCATTCACATTTGGCAAAAAACCTGTATTTGTTATTTTGACACAAACACATTTGCGAAAAAATATCAAAGCAGAGTTTATTTTTTCCTTTAGATATTTTGTCGCTCGATATTACGTCGTTGATATTTTTTAATTCTTCAAATATTGCGCACCCAAAAATTACGTTCCAAATTACCTAATTAAATTTGAATAACTGTTCTCCTTATAGGCCACAAAAACGCGTATTTGTGTATTTTTTGAATTATAGATGGCATAGACCGTTTGCAAGACATCAATGTTTTAGTGAAAAGTAATAAATAATTTAAAACACCTTTCAGATATTTTTTTATTTGGTATTTGCGTATTTGTTAGAATGATATACTCTGATTTTTAGAAATCACTTAACTTTTTTTTAGAAGCTGAACTAATATGGAACGCATATTATCATATGGGGCGTTCTTGATCAACCAGACCACTGTAACTTTTACAAACATTTTTTAATCTATGGAGATATGTTTCGTCCACTCTTTTAATTTTTCTACAGGTTCTCAAGATACCAGTGTAGGTTATATAAAATTATAAGAGCAAAATAAAGTGTGGTGATTAGTGAAAAAAAATATATAATTAGAAACAAAGTGGCCCAGTTGTTAAAGAATACCTCATATATGGGACTACACCATTTAAGCAAAAAGTTATTTAGCCGAATTATTTAGCGAAAATTCATGACCGAACAGCAACTTAACAAAATTGAATAATGAGGTGTTCTTAAACTCAACAATGTGGTATTAGTAAATGCCATCAGTTTGGTGATTCAGCAAAATTTCATTCGGCAATGTTTTTTTTTTTGCTGAACAATGTTTCGGCAAATGATGTAGCCCCACATATATTCGAAATATCTAAAGGCTAAAACTACGTATTACCTGCTCGCCACTAAATCTCCGGGAAGGCCGAAACGTCCGTAATCACCGCCGTATATATCTTTGACGAGTTTGTCGACTCTCGTATTGTCGCCACTGGTAGCGAGTTCGATTGCTTCCTCGAAACTATTACATCCGGTGAGCAAGCAGCATAAACCCAGAAAGCTTCCACCGCCCAAACTGCAAATAATAACTAATTATTACTTTATTCTTAATTATTACACTTACAAGCTGGTGTAGAATGTTGTTACAAACAAAATTAGACACCATAGACTTGCATCCTATGAGTGCTTACTTCTGGGTCACGCGCAGAGTTCAAAAAGCTTAAAACTGATTGACAATAATGTCAGTCAACAAAACTGATTTTAATACTGACAGAAAAATAGTTTATTCTAATCCTAAAATGATATATTTATTGAAGGTAGCTATAGCATTAGAACAATTCAAAGATTAACGTCTGCCATAAAAGTATGTTTTTTAAGAATTTGTTTGGCTTTGGTCGTTTTATAACATTATTGTTGTTAAGCTTCGTCGTATCGACCTAATTTTTATAGGTGGAATTTTTGCCACGCGTACTCGGGGTCTGAGATATCGGTGTCGAAGATTCTGATGTTATCGACATTCCTATATAGGAAAGTTTCAAACATATTTCGAATCCCTGATTTTTATTTAGTTCGCTCCAATTGCTTTACCAGTTCATTAAGAATTGATGGAGCAACCAGAACGACCCATTTTTTACAATTAAAATTAATCGTGAAAAAATATCGCCACAGCCCGGGTTTGAACCGGGAACCGTCTTTAACAACAAATATGATTTTTAAGAATTTGTTTGGCTTTGGTCGTTTTATAACATTATTGTTGTTCAGCTTCGTCGTATCGACCTAATTTTTATAGGTGGAATTTTTGACACGCGTACTCGGGGTCTAAGATATGTTGTTCAGCGCGATAAAACACATTTTTTACTGCAATTTAAAAATGATTAACCATTCAGTTACAGAGATATAAGCTGCTAAAGTTGCTATGTTATACATAGAGTAATATACAAAAAGCATTAAAAATCGCGATTCATGAGATTTTTCTATCATGCAAATTAAAGATACGGAGAAAAAAAATGAATGTTTTTGTAAACTCAAGTACGCTGAACATTTTTGTGCAAGAAAAAAGTCGTTTGCCCATATAATAAAAATAATATTAATGTTACAAGCGAGTGAAACTTGGTAAAGAGACGATTCTCGTCAAGCGAGCGACAATAGCGCCCCAACCAAATCAACCTAACCTTACATTATATTGATTGCTAAAAGTTTGTCATTAATTAGGAATACACTGTTGTCAAAATATACATACATTAATATTGAAACGACAAATAATTATACAAAGAAATTGAACGGCGAACACAATATTATTGTCATTTGTTGAGAATATTGGCATTAAGAAACGGCCTGTTCAGACAGTTTTGAATGAGCTCTTTGCAGTGAGGGCAACCACACCAAGGTGTTTCACTCGACATTAAGATATTAATTAAACATATTTTCTTGTCATGCGTAATGACTTATTATTGCAGAAAACAATTTCTTATGTTTGTTATCGACATTTATTGACAGTAAAACGCCGATTTTTCGTTCTCTCTTGTTCATATTAAAGGTATTTTTTGACTATACGAAGTTGGTACCTGCGATCAAGACACTTAATTATCAATTGATTTCGCATAAATCGAATCAATATATTGTTATTCCAATATGTTTCTGTAATTTTGAACACGTGCCGAATAAAACGACACCAAATATATGCATTTTTAGGTTTGAAATTTTTTTTTTTTTTTCAATATAGTGATTTGATTCAACTGTACCGCTATAGCTACCTTAATGTTTATTTGACGACTAGAATAAAAAATACAAATCTCTGAAAATCATTTTTTTTTACTGACTCTACTCGGAGACGATTAATGTTTGAGAAAAAAGCAAATTCGGTTCTATTGAAAAGTAAACAGACGACGTGAAGTCGAATTCGCTTTTGTAAAAAATATGAGTAATAAAAATAAATAAATCGAATTCGCTTTTGTAACACCTCTATGAGTAAAATCAAATCAAATGTCGCAGCAGCTACTTGATTTCAAGGACAAAAAAAAATTCAATTGAAATAAAAACGCTTTTTTTTAACGTTACAGTTTACGTAGGATTGCCACATCATCATATTTGATTATGAAAATTCAGCTATCTCTCTCGCACTTATGGACAAAAAATTGAGAATGTGTTTCACATAGACTTAGTGGAAGTAACTGTCAAACTTTACACATATTTCCAACAGCTAATAAGTAGTTAATAGGTCAATCAGATGCGCACCTCGTACCGGATATCCTCTTGTAATGTTCAGGACCGTAGACCGCAAGAATGCTCACACCGGAGCCTATATTAACGAGCTGTACACAACGATTCACATATATTTTTATTATTGTCAAGATACATTTCGATCGTTCCACCAAATATTCATCAGCTATTAAAGATCAATCGTTTCGAGTGGGTTGTAATTTTGTGCGCTGTTATTTACCATTATATGCCTTTTTCAGAATTTTTTTTTCTATACTCCGATTTGTTTTTTACGTGTCTATCAAATTGCAGAGTTTAAAAAAAAGACCTGTTAATCTCTTAAGTAAAAAAAAAGGGACCGAAGTTTTCTGCATCAGCAAATTTCGCGCATTGGCCAGCCATTACTTTGCAACACTGTGATCAATACATTTTTCCCAAGACGGAGTTTTGCGTTTTGCGATTATGTAATGGCACCTTTTTTTAGTTTTTTTTAATGATTCGTAAAAATTGGCCGTCATTTTCGTTATTTTTTGCCGGTGAACAGTTGTCCTTCAGCAGAAAAAAGATCCTCCAAGGCAGAAAAAGGTCTGCCTTGAAAAAACATTACTTGCACGATCAGGTGCCACCGTATAATAGTTAATCAGCAAAAACAAGACTGCAAAGTAGACCTTTGCACATTGTTTCCTTATGATCTTGAATGTTTACAAAGCTACCTCAATGAGGAAGTAACTTTATCTATTTTGGCTTCCTTATAGAGGAAGCTTTATAAACATTCAAAAATCATGACGAAGCAATGTGCAAAGCTGTACTTTGCATCCGTGTTTTAAATTAATAAATAAATGCTGTTTATATATCTTATATATCTTATATGATATATATATATCGTGCGTATATCATATACACACGCACATAATTTTGTTTGCACGAAAACAAAGCTTCTTCTATGAGGAAGCAAAATGACGAAAACCACTGCGAATTTTTAAACATCATAGAAAAAGTAAAAAGAGGTGCTATTGGGTAATCGCAAATCGCAAAAATCTGCCTTGAGGTAAATTTATTGATTGCAGGGTTACAAAATAGCGGCTGGCCAACGTGTAAAATTTGCAGTTGTAGAAAACTTCAGGGCCATAAAAAAGAAACTTTTTAAATATTTTTATAGCCTTTATAAAAACATCACATTTTCTAAAATAAAGATGTATTTGCTATACACAAAAATCTCAGCTTAAAAAAAATGTAATATTCGATATCGCAATGTGACAAAATACTTAGAATTGCCATTAAAGATTAAAAATGCATTTTTAAGAGACGTCCGCAACTTTTTTTTCATTTTCATTTTATTTTTAGTTTTTTAGTTTTATTTAAATTTTTAGTTTAAATTAATTTTATATTAGTTTAAATTAATCTTTTAATTAGACGTCACTAGTTACAATTTAATTGTACATCTTTTGTTTCCTCATAAAGGAAGCTTTGTTATCGTAAAAGAAAAAGAAAATTCGAGATTTTCATGTCAGCATACTCAAAATGGTCCAAAACGTCGAGAAAAATGATCTAGAAAAAATGTGTGTGTGTGCGTGTGCGTGTGGGGGGGGGGGGGGGGGGGGGGTGTTCCAGGGACAGAAAATTCAGTCATCCAAAACTCACGAACGGAACGACGGATCAAGCTCAAATTTGGCACGCAAGTAGAGCAGTAACTCCTCTTTAATTGGTGTGATTTTCAAGTAAATGTATCCATATATACAGATTTCATAGAATTTGTTACTTTTCGAAATAATGGCGTGATCGTTCTAATTTTCGTAAAAGTTCGACAATTCAGCTAAATAGTTTTTCACAACTGAAGACAGGTTCAATGTTGTTTGGTATTAAATTTCATCGAAATCGGTGAAGCGGTTCGGATTTGATAGAATATTGAATTTTTTGGAAAAAAAAAAAAATAAATAGCTCTGAATCACGTCGAATCTCAACAAATCAACTAAAATGTTCTGCAGACGAAAAATAACATACAGCGCTGCTACGTACCAAATTTGGTGATGATCAGTAAAGTTGTTCGGATTTTACGCCGTTTTTAATTTTTCAAAGAATTTAAATTTTCGCTCTAACTTCCTTTCCTAACTTCCTTAAAATTAAGAAAGTAGGTCAAAACTTTGTACTAGATGGAAATATGATGCAACGATATTAACTCCGCAATTTTTATTGTCGTGTGTAACATAATTTGTTTTTTTTTTTTAATATATAATACATTTTTAACTTTTAATTTGTGTTGTTGCACAAGCAACGACCAAAAGGATAGAGGTAACGATATTTAAAAAATGCTAATTAAAATGAAAAATGATGCAAAGTAGAACTATGTACGTTGCATCCTCATTAAATCTCATTTTTCACAAAGCTTCCTCTATGAGGAAGCCAAAATTAATAAATAAACTTCCTTATAGAGGTGGCTTTATGAAAGATGAGATTTAATGAGGAAGCAACGTGCAAAGTTCTACTTTGCACCATTTTTAAATATATTTGTACGTTAAATTTGAGATTGTACTGTGCTTTTATCACTAACTAGCAACATCTAAAATCTTGTAATTTATTAATTAATCTTCACGGTCTTTATAACCGCTATAAAATAACTTTTTTTTAATGCGATAATTTCATATTTAGTGAAAAATTCTGCAGTTTTCGATGACAAATTTTTTAAAAAGTTGCGTAAAACCCTCAAAAACCCATTTTCAAACTTTAATATTAGTTTTATGTATTTTGTCCTGTCTCGATGTCGAAAATTATATTTTTTTGTTTGAAAAGATGAGATTTTTTTTTTACATAGGAATACATTTTTATTTTAAAAAAATGTTTCATGATGTTACAACTGCCGTAAAATGACTTTAAAAAGCGTCTTTTTTTTAGACTTGATAATTTGAGGATCATGTAAGAAATAAATGGGTCTAGGAAAAAAATGTGTAAGATTCATATACTCTTTGCATAATGGTATAGTCAATAACACATAAAATTACAACCCAATCGGGTAATTCGAGATTTTGCAGCTATTTATTTTTTAGTGAGATGATCGAATTTTAAGTTTGTTTCATAAAAACAATATTGCGAACTCACCAGAAAAGGATAAGGCTCCGAAAAGTCATAGGGGAGCTGGCAACATTGACTTTCCTCGGTCGGATGTGACCAGTAATAGCACTCGTGTGGATTCGTTGTTTCTATATATAACATGCCACGTATCAGGCTATCCAATTCATCGAACTTGGCGAGACTCATGTTAACTTCCTGAAAATATCATATATAGTTCTGTTACGTTGTCAGCTAAATCAGCGGTACGTAATCAGCTGTCTAACAAAATGATTTCCCCTATGAATAGATTATGTTTTACGTGAGCTTAGGAGTAACGTACCTTCTTGAAATTTTCCTCGAATTTGTAGGCACCACCTCCCGTTGCACATACGGTTGTTACCAAATTAGCCATGCCTTTGGATTTCGCTAGAGCAAGAAAATTGCCCATTTCGCTCGTTGGAAATCTGATAAAGTGCAGAGTACCTCTTCTACCGCGAATCGAGACATTGTCCATCTGTTTCACAGTAAAAAAAAAACGAAAGTTCATTTTTTTTTGTTAATTTAACAATAGTTTTTTGTTCATAAACTTCTCCAAGAATTTTCTGTTCGTTAATTATGCAGTAAAGTAGTAGTAGTAATTTTTTGTTTCACAAACCAAAAAGTTACAAAGAAGAAACTTGCAAATAGCTTGTTCATAATTTTTCATCTTGAAAAAAGTCACTTCTATGAAGAAGGATCTCGCTCAATTTTGGCTTCGTTACAGAAGAAGCTTTGTGCGAGATAAAAAATTATGACGAAGCTATGTGCAAGATTCTACTTTACAACTTTTTTTTTACATTTATACGAGTGGGCAGTTCTTCTGTATTGTTCCAAAGTTTCAATAGAAATCTGACATATATTTTAAGGGCAATTGCAATAGATAAAGGAAGCATAATGCTTCCTTTATAGGGAAGCCAGAAATTACTAAACGTGATCTACAATAACAGAATTTGTATGAAAAAAGATAACGGCGGGGAAGCGCCTTTTTTTATCATGATTTTGTCCATTGTCAAATGATCCCTATGTTAATTTGTGCATATAATCGACATACAAAAAATAAACACCAGTAACTCGCAATATTTATTTCATACATTCATTTTCTCTATTGCTGAGTTATCATTATGTTACTTTTCACTAGTGTTGAATAATCATTATGATATTTCTGCCTAGTGCTGATTTTAGTTATGATGACTTCCTATGTTGAAATTGCAAGTGTTAACATTTCTCAGTGATATTTAGACGTGTCACCGTTTTTCGTAGGATCTTGTATTTTCAACATACTTTTGCTTAGCAAGTTCTAGAAAGAACGTAGACTTTTGACATATTTCAAAAATAAAATGTTGTAGTTATGACATCGTTTCAGCATAGGGAGTTGTACATTTTTTTCCGTCAGAGAATGCACTAATTTTCGTAAAACTTCATCTGGCCCAAATTTTTTATATAAATGAAATACTATTCGACGATGAACGGTACATAGTGTCGTCATCATTTTCTATCGTGGTCCAGATTTTCGAAAATTTTCGATTTTCAAGTTTTCACAGCTGTAACTTCCGAAAGTATTACGACAAAGACCTAATATTTTTTGTACATACCTTTGATAGCATTAAAGAATGTTCGTCATAAAATTTGTCCAAAATCGATAAAAGGTATTTCATATTACATTACATTACATTACATCACGTTGAAGTTGAAAACTTTGATATTGCTATTGTTTCGAAAAATGAAAGACTACTACATTAAGAATCACTTGAACAATAGAGTTACGATTTTGTACGCAAATAAAACTGTGAAAACTTCTTATCTACTGAAATTTTCCCTGGCAGAAAAATTTCTACAACTTTCTACGCCGTTTCTACAACAAATTACGAATTTCTGCAACTAAGTACGAGATTTCTACAAGTTGTTCATTTCGTAAAAAGTTGCAGTTTTTTGTAGAAAAACTACAACTTTTTACAACTAACTACAACTTATTACTACAAAAAGGTAGATACTTGTAGTTAGTTGTACTTAGTTGTAGTTAGTTGTAGAAACAACAACTTTCTATGAGCAAGTATAATATTTAATATAATATATTAATATATATACAATATTGTATACATGCTTTCACAACCAACCTATCTGTAAAAGATAGGGGCAAAAACGGATGTACATTTTCGTTAAAAAGTTGTATTTACTACAACTTTCTACAACCTATTACGGAAATCTACAATGGGTAAAAATCTATACGATTGCCGGCGATCTACAACTTTCTACACAAACATACGAGATTTTAAACAAAATTTAAAATAGTTGTAGATTTGTATAAAATATAAGCGCCCTCTTAACGTCTTCGAGCTAAAATATTTTATAAAAATCTACAAGTACGTTAAAATTTGTTTCAAACTCGTACTCTTGTGTAGAAAGTTGCAGATCGCCGGCAATCGTATAGATTTTTATCCGTTGTAGATTTCCGTTATAAGTTGTAGAAAGTTATAGTGACTACAAATTATTACGAAAATTTACAACCGTCTAACCCGCTATCGGTTCAAAATTTCCGTAATAAGATGTAGTTAATTGTAGAAAGTTGTAGTAACGACAACTTTCTTCGAAAATTTACAACCGTTTTGCCCGCTATCGGTTCAAAATTTCCGTCATAAGTTGCTCTGAATTGGGGTAAAAGGTTGTAGGAACTACAACTATTTACAACCACGTTCCAAATCTGGCACTTTTTCATAGAAAATTGTAGAATTAGCGTAGTTTGGCGTAAAAAGTTGTAATTTTAAGATGTTTTCGCATAAAAAGTTGTAGTTTGCGTGTAGTTATTCGAAGTAGAAAGTTGTAGAAATTTTTCCACCAGGGTTCCTTGACATATATGAACCAGTCAGATTTCTATTAAAACTTTGGAATAAAGCTGTTCAGAAATACAGAAGAAGTGCCTTAAATATTAAAAAAAAGTTGTAAAGTAAAAACTTGGACATTGCTTCCTCATTATTTTGCATCTTGCTCAAAGCTTTCTCTATCCAAGCCAAAGTTGATTGACATATTTCCTCTTCAAAAATTATTTATTTTATTTTATTTATTTATTTATTTATTTATTTATTTAAACAAATTTATTTGGTACTGGGATGAATGCTCTAAGGATCAGAGTTATACGTACAAACAGAAATACAGAGCCAGCAGGAAAGAGAGTACAGAGACAGATCATAAGATTTTACGAACAAGTACGTAACAAAACCATAACATAGTGCTAATTGGCATGCTCAGTATCACGGAGCTCAAGCTCCGTATATGTATAATAGCAGATTTTGAGGAAGTCATCTGCAAGATTTTACGTTTTTTTTTAAATAAAATCGAAGCTTTCTCTACGAGGAAGCAAAAATGTATAGAAGATTGTTATCTCTTATCTAATTTGTCAAATGCCCGAAATAATCGCTACCCTTGTAAGTTGTGCTATATTTATACGATCAAACGAACTTACCTGTAAAGTTCGATCGTAATTATATGAAGAGACTCGTTCGAGAAAATCAAATGTAGTAGTACTCGTTACTAGGGAATATCACAGCGTTCAGAGCTTTTTAAAGGGAAAGTTGGTAACAACTGTCTCGTCCCGTCGGCACTCGCGCGCTGGTTGCGTCATATTTTTAGAGTAGATCTTTGCGTTTTTTACGGTTTGAAAAAAGACAAGAGCTTAGCATTTTGTGCTTTATTCGAGATCATGCTGAGCATATATTTAGGGTGTTTACAGGGAGCATCTTCTCGAACGAGGCTTTTACATATAGTTACGATCAAACTTCACAGGTAAGTTCGTTTGATCGCATAATTATATTTCGAGCCTCGTTCTTCGAAGATCAAATGTAGATGTTTACAGTTAAGTGCTGTACTCCTTTTTAATATTACTAGTAACAACGTACGCGCTCCATATTGATTATTTTGCCTGTAAACTGTAAACTTATTTAAGAGCCGTATTATTGTATTGTAAACACATTTGCTATGCAAATAGAAAGCCATTATACACGGGAAAAGATCTGCGATTCAATTTGGCCGCCATATATCAAACGCGCTGCGCACGCGATCCATATGACCTGCAGCGCCGTCCATGACGGACGAGTGAAGTTGGCTATGCGACATACCGACCAATCAACAGGCTTATAAACTGGCTTCACGATTTCGATACATTTCGAGATATTTAGGCCATGTCTTTTTAAGAGGGGATGTGTGTTATAATTATTATTGACAATAACGTTTAATATGGCTTCTTGTGATATAACAATGTGTTTTTCTTTTTTGGATCGTCAGTCGTCGCTATCTTCATCTTCGAGGACGGTTTTAGCGAAATCTCCTTTTTTTTGGTCCTAGTGGCCTATGATAAAAATTCAGAGGTTTGCGAGTTTTCCGACCATTCCGCGGTTCTTCTAATGGTCCCGATGTCGAATCCCTCCCTATCGCTGCGGATAACGCTGCGTGTCTTGTGCTATATGCCGTAAAGGTTTTCGTATCTATTCCTGCTTTTGTGAGGAGGTTCTTAATCCAGCGGCTTATCGTTTGGGTGTTTGCCGCTTTGTGTGGTTTCTTCGTAGTTATAAACAGTCTTTTATTTGTTCTTCTTATGTCTTTGGTAATAGCAAGATATTATATCACTGCTTTGGCTGCCCATATTTTGAGCCTTTGCTTGAAGAACGAAAACACCAGTTTCGGTTGCGCCCTGTTAAACTTTGACGTTTTTATGCGATTTGGGATCTTAAGGAGGTCCTGTTGAATGTACCTACTTGAACTTTGACGCTCGAAACTTTTATAGGTTTTGAATTAAACAATTCTGAATTGAATTGCAAAATTTGAAGGTCGGTCACCGACAAAAATATTAAGAAAAATACTATCAAAATCGGAACTTTATACATGGACTCAAAGGGCACTGGTATCGGATTTCGACTTTGCATGAGAAACTCACATATTTAAAGTGAATTTTCAAGCAAGAATTGGTATACTACGGATTCGTCATTTCTTCAGGATTCGATAGATACCATAAAACAGTGACGTTACCGAGTGTTTTCAAGAGTAATCGCAAATTGAATTACGCTAAATTGTAAGATGCGAATCGTAAGATGGTGTGGTCTGCTACAGTGAACAGTAGAAACTTGGAAACACCGCGTCAAACGAAAAATATATAACGCGGTGTACCTAAGCACTTAGGTATGGCCGGTAACATCACAAATATGCAGAGAAACAATTAAAAGAAGTTCTTTGCTAATTAGATTAAGATAAGACAAACAACTCAGTATGCAACCAGGTTATATATACACATATGTACATATAACTTAACATGTCCTATCCAGTTTCTGGTTACGATTCATTATTGGGGTATTTATACTACGTTCAGACTACGCTACTAAACGCAACGTTGCCAGATTTCCATCGACTCACCGACAGAGACCCAATACGTACATAAGTAAGAGTCAAATGAGAGTATAATTTTTAAACATATTTGTACAAATAAGTTAATTTCGAAAAGATAAACACCTGCAAACAAATTTCTATACTTAATGTGAATAATTCTGTAAAAAACCCGCCTGTTTTAATCGATTTACAGAATTAATTCTACAGTTGATGAGTTAACTAGCATGCATCGACGGGGCCTCCTTAATATCTACTCCCTTCGCGACCACGTTGATGTTGTCGATGTTTATTAGGCCGAGTGTTTGTATCCTGTGTGCTGGCAGATTTCTCCGATGTTGCCCCGAAGTTTTCTTCGTCGGATTCGTCTACAGCTTCTATGAATCATAGGACGATATTCACGTCCTAGGTAACTTCGTATCTGGCCCACGGTGGTCTTTTCCTGAACACTGCTTTGAAGAATCTCTTAATTGTTGGGTCCTTGGAGATGCTGTTGTTTAACACTAGCGATATGACTGACCTTCCCGAGTTCAGTGAGCCGTAGGACGCTCCTTCGTTGAATTTTTGACAAGAAAATCCAGGACAGCTTTCTCGTTTGCTTGAAACGGATCTATTTGTCATTGTCGACAAAATATTTGCTAGTTTCTCAACGGTCGGTCGTATTGCTTCAGCATGTACCGCATTTCTTCTTCGATTTTCTGTAGTTTGGCGAATAATTTCGCTGCTACATCGTTGTCCTCTTGTGAGGCTCACCTCTTCTCTGCTCCTGGCATATTTCTTCCACTGTTTTTCCGATTTTATTCTTAAATTTAGATTATTAATAAATTGCGTGTTGAGCTCTACGTGCGCACAACGAAACAATATGACGCTAGCGGCGCGCGAACGTCGACGGGGAGGCACAGTTTTACCAACTTTCCCCTTTAAAAAGCTCTAAACGTTGTGAAATTCCCTAGTAACAAGTACTACTATATTTGATTTTCGAAGAACGAGGCTCGAAATATTATTCAAAATCTTACCTGTAAGTGCGTGTCCCGGTGACCTGTTTTCCCGTAAGCCGAGTTTTTCGTCAGATATCGTCGAATGTTCTTCAGTGTTTCGACCTCAGCATCCGCCTCGATTCTCGTAATGTCCTTTGGCTCGAAATATACCAATTTCGAGAGCGTTCCCCCGATATCCATACCGAACCACGGCATTGCTGTGCGCAAACAGCAGTGAGAAAAAAGCGTATTGTCGTGTGAGTCAATTACAATTGTATTGAATTCGCATAAGGGACTTGAGTATGAGGATGTAAATCGTTGGAATTTGCATAGGACACAACGGGATCGGTAATTAGTATCTTAAGCTTTGGCTCGCATACAATACCAAGATATACTATACTGAATAATTGCGCGAAGCGCCTTATCGCTGATAAGCTCAAGGTCACGACAAAATAAACGTTTAAAAAAAGATTAAGTTACTACGGAAAAAGAGAAATCTACATTTGTAATTGGAATAATGTTAATGGGAGGGAATCAGGTGAAAATCGCCGATATTCATTGACGAATATCTCTTTTTTTTGCCTGCTAGTAGTATAATAAACAATATGTTCAGTTGACTCTCAGAACAAAGAATATTTTAGTCTGTGATAAAAGCACCTAACTATTGTAGATAGTTTACCATAAATTTATGGGTTTTTATGTTTGTCGCTCATTTCCAAATGGGTCGGTCACCCAAATATTCTCAAAAAATTCTTAATTTTCCGTAAGATGAATAGTTACGCCATATATGTAGCTTTTCATTTTTTCTGTAAATTCGTGAAATTCTATAAATACTTACAAAATTTCACAAATTTTTTTTAATAAGTGTTCATACGAACACTTATTAAAAGATATTATTTTCATAAATCCATTTCAACTTTGCCAATGCTAATGAAAAACGAAAAACCTACATACATGCCGTAAGGATTCCTCTAACGCAAATTTGAGAATTTTGTGAGAATATTTGGATGAGTTCTTGGAAATGTGCGACAAATACAAAACACCATAAATGCATGGTAATCTAACAATAATTAGATGCTTTTGTCACAGGTCAATATATTCTTTGTCTTAGGCGTGAACAATATATATATATATTCTGTGAATTTTTTCAGATTTTTTAATTCACTTGCTTCGGGATGGGTTTTTTTTTCAATCTCGTATATCATGGAAGATTGAGGTCGGGTAAAAAAAATGTGAAAAAAAGTTATATTTTTCCATGAACTATTTAATGCAACTAGCTAGACCGGACGCGCTGCCGCGCGTCACCATTTTTCTATGGGAGCTGCAGCGCACTTTTAACTAAACGGACCACGACCAATCACAGCTTTTTAAAAGGGGATAATAATAATAATAATAATATACATGTCATATTTTTTATAACATCGAAAAGGCTATTTTCAGCGAAAAAAAAATGAATTTTTTTTTCTCTTTCGTACGGTATTGAGAACGTACTAAAATATTGGCATCATAAAACTTGACATTCTTGGTGAGTAAAAAAAAAAATTTACAGAGAATTGGATTCATTAATGCATCTTTCACTATAACAATTTTTTTTTTACTCAGCAAGAATGTCGAGTTTCACGATGCCAATTTTTTACTACGTTCTCAATAAACTGCCAAATATCCTATAAAAATTACAGCAAAATAAAAAGTGTTGCATCGAAAGAAAAAAAAATTAATTTTTTTCGCTGAAAATAGCCTTTATGTCACTCGGTGCGTAAAATGCAGTTTTACGCCCGCTTCGCGTTCGTAAAACCCTGCACCTTGTGAAGTAACATTTTGTACAATACTCGTGCGAAAAACGTTTTCTTAACTCGTGTGATTGTAACACTCACCTTCGCCCCGTGCTGCAAACTCACACTCGTCAGAAAAAGTTTTATTGCCCTAGTATCGTAATGTACTATTTCGATGCTATCAAAAATATAACATGTATTATTGGATTAAATATTATGTAAATATTTTTGTTCTCATATTTTTCTTTGCTCAACCTCAATCTTCCATAATGGGGTTTGAAAAATAAAACCTATTCTCGAAACGAGCAAAGTAAAATATCTGAAAAAATTCGCAGGGAGATCTGAAAGGGAAAAAAAGGATGTCTCATATTTTCTCATATCAAATACCAGCAGTCAAACAAATGAGATATTCTTTGATGAATATAGGCGATTCTTACCGGTCTTCCTCCTCGCAAGGAGGCTTTAACGGTACCATCAGGTCATTTGAGTACCTAGATTACGGAAATCCTTTGTACACATTTTCAAGAAGAAACTAATATTAAAGCAGGTGCAATCGATTCATGGATTTCTGTATAAAATTTAAAAAATGTATAACAATCTACAAAAAAAATAACTCAGTGTACACGAAAAACCCATGAGACATATTTTTCACGCCGTTTTAAATAAGTCTAATTTGAAATTTTGGTTAGATCTCGACGAGAACTCATTTTGTTTTATAAAAGATGCACTACGAATTTACCAACAAACATTTTGAATATTATTCATTGTTTTAAAATAAAGGAAATTTGTTCATATTTTGTTTGATCTAAAAAGCTACGAAAATAATTCATTCTTTCTCTTAGGTGAAAAACGAAACTCATTATAAAAAGCATGAAATGAGCTTCGGGAGCTTACTTCAAAAATTCCAAAAGCGGATGTTTGAATAAGCGATGTCGCGCGGGAAAATGAAGATAAAAATTTTTTGCTATGAACAAACCTCCTTGTTTTGGTTTGTAACAACAGTCCACACAAATGTAACTAATTCCCTTTCCCATCATCAAAGTAATGTCACTTTAGGGTCATTCCGTAATTTTTTTTTTAAATATCTCGACTGTGTATAGTAGGGTGTTAATAAGAACCCGAATTATAAAAAGAATACTCCACCCCCCCCCCCCCCCCCTGCTAATGAAGTTATCAATTTTGAATTCGTAAAATTATACACTAGAATTCTAATTTATTTCCATAACCTTCAAAAGTAATTTTTCAAAAACTCTTTAACTTAAAAAGTATTGAAGTTATTCGCAGCTGAAGAAAATAGAGAATTCTACATTTTATTTAAATACAAAACGAAAGTGTGCTTTCCGCTACTTCTGAATATTATAATCGATCATGCTCAAATTTATCTTTCATGTTGTAGCCATAATATTTGGAATATTTCGGCCATACATCGTCAAAATATATTTTTTTAATTACAGGATAACCTTAATGTATCACTTTTTTATTGATGCAAACGGGTATTAGTTACACCTATTCATATTGTTTTTATAAACAAACATAGGCATGGCCAGCGTAAATTCTTCGGTTCCTGGCGCCGTAAGGCAGCTCCATTTACAAATTTTCAACAAAATGCGTTCGTTTGTTCAATATTGTTTATTCGAAGATAGAATTTTGAAATTTGTAATGTAATAAACTAAGTTTGATGCTCATCTCTATACCCTTTAAAATGGGTATTAGGAAAAAATAACTTCGGAAAAGGTAGTTGATGGAAAAAAGACCTACATCAATATTTATGTAGGACAAATTAGATAAAAGAGCCAATTTAGGGTTGTGGACGAAGTGGACATCTCAGTATGACCTAAAGAATAGCCGATGTCCACCCTCCACCCCAATTTTTATTATATAAAAATGCGTAAAGCATTGAAGAATTCGAAGGACTAACCCCTTCCTTAGGGGGAGTTCGAAGTACTCTCCCCCCTACGGCACAACCTTTTTTTGTAATATAATTTGTAAAAAATTATTATTTGAAAGGAAGTTATATATGACACATTCCATATGAATTTCACCACCGAAAAAAAAATATTCTCAACATTTTTCTAAAGATCAGGTAGTGATATCAATAGATGCACCAAATTTCAAAGTAAAAAAGAATGTTGTTGCAATATGCCAATTTTTCCATTTTTCATTTAATCTGTAATATCTCAAAAACGATTAACTGTATCGAAATCACTAAAAAACGAAAATATGCATTTTTCCATGGCCAACAAGAAAAAGGAATGAGTCAGAATTAATGGTGTAATTTTGTAATTGTACCAAGTTTTATGGCAAAAACAACAATAATATATTTTTTTCATCAGGGGGACTTCCGGTTTCGTCATTAGGAAAATTGGCTCGAAATCTGTAAGTGATCGCCGGATTTTGAGTATTTTGAAAACCAAAAGGCCCAATTTTAAGTATATTGAAAACAAAAATACGAAAAATTGCATTTTAAGTGACTTCTAAATATTAAACACAACATTAGAAAAAAATTGTTTTTTTTTCACACCCCCTAGTTTAAGAACATTTTTTCAAATCTTGGTTCTCGAATGACCTGACAGTATCGCTGAAGCCTCCTTATAAAATGGTACTATTGGTAATATAGCCAGGAAGTTACAAAGCTAGGGGTCAGATGAATAGAGGAAAAACTAAAAATGAAATAATAAGAAAAGTGGCTAATCTAGGCACACATACAATTCGCGGACTCACAGGGTGGTGAGTGAGTTTGCTGCTGTTGTTGCGGTTGAGGCTGTGGCTGTTGCTGTTGCTGTTGCTGTTGCTGTTGTTGTTGTTGTTGTTGTTGTTGCTGTTGTTGTTTGACCGCAGCACCAGCTGCGTTTGAATAGCCATTAGATGCCATGACTTGTGCTCGTTGACAATTCTTATGAATGTGTGGACTCATACTCCAGCCTCGAGTTATTTCCTTCCTGTTTCTGGGTGATCGCGGCATGTGTATTTACTGAAAAAATCATCATAAATCATACCAAATATTTACAATGTCGGTGAGAATTGATACCGAAATAGAATGAGGTGATTTCGTTACCAACGTTTCGTAAACATAAATAATTTTTTGTTCACTGTAGGTTAATAGCAAGTGATTATTCAAACACAATCCAAGTTAGAATTGTTACAAAAGTTGCAGAAATATATACATTATTATGTTATACAAACTTTACATAGTTCAATACCAAACAATTATATAAAAATGTATGAAAAAAATTTCGTTTCAGAAACTTTTTTTAATTATAATTTCGATGCAAAACATTTTTAAAAATTAAAATTTCGATGCAGAACACTTTTTAAAATTCAAATTTCGATGCAGAAAAATGAAAAGAATGCAAATTTTGTTGCGTTAAGATTTTAAAAGAATAAACTTCATCCTCCACTCTCGATAATTGACAATCATTTATCACAGCTTCTCGCGAGAAGATGGTTTAGGCGATCAAATTTAAAGTAAGCCTCAATTAACTGAACATGTCTTTAATTTATTGAGGCTGTTAAGGACAAAAAATTCCATTAGAATTCGAGTAGAATGAAAGGAAGGAAAAATCCGAGAAGAAAAAATCTACGTGATTAAAAATACCAAGGACATTGATTTTGTATACCAATACCAAAAACTGTAATAAAAAAAAAATAGTAAAATAAAATATTTTTTTAACAAATTCCATAGAAATCATAAAATATGAATTTTTCACAATTCTCCAGTAATACAGAAGTTTCCGATTTAGAGACCTATTGAACGCGGTTTTGATGAAAGTTTTCGATTAATGATTTAAAAATGTTAATCGTATTAATATTGACTATATGGGGCATTCCATGACATCTCGATCGGCTCCATAATTTTTTATACAAAGGTATTTGTAAAAAAAAAACGTACCAAATTTTTTTTAGATTTTTTAAACACTTTTTAGCTGAGATATAATTTTTTGAAACTAAAAAAAAAACCTGTGTTTTTTAAATCTGAAAATGTTCCGAAAAATCTTATAAAATATAACAAAATTGTTGAGCCCTATGCGAAGATGGAGATTCCATAGCTGCCAAAGATAAATTTGAAAAACAATTTAAAAAATAAAATAAAAAATTAGAATGCATTTTGGGGATAAAAATGAACAAAAAAGTTCCTTATAATATAGATCGAAAAAGTGATATTAACAAAATGGCAGTATGATGACTATATTAAAATAATATCAGGGCATTCCATGACATCTGGATCAGAATCTGGCGATGATGGCTCAGATCGTCTCCGTACTTTTTATATGAAAGTACTTGACGAAAACACGTGCCAAGTTTTAAAAATATTTTTTTTAACACTTTTCACCTGAGATATCATTTTTCGAAATTTAAAAAAAACTCAAATAAAAATATTTATTTGAAACCTCAATTTTTTTTACTTGAGAAAATGCGGTAAATTCCTATATATGTATCAAATATATATATTTTAAACCTAAAAAAAAATTTCGAAATTTTTTAAAACCTCAATTTATTTTACTTGCATCTTACTCAGGTGTTAAAAAAGTGTTCAAAAAAACTAAAAAGAAATTGTGATTTGTTTTTCGACAAGTACTTTCGTATAAAAAATTACGTAGTCGATCTGAGACATCATCGCTAGATTCTGATCCAGATGTCATGGAATGCCCCTGACATTATTTTAATACAGTCATCATACCGCCATTTTGATGATATCACTTTTTCGAACTATATTGTAAGGAACTGTTTTGTTCATTTGTATCCCAAAAATGCATTCTAATCTTTTATTTTATTTTTCAAATTTATCTTTGGTAGTTATGAAATCTCCATCTTCGCATAGGGCTCAAAATTTGTTTATATTGCTTCCTCATAGAGGAAACTTTGTTTTCGTAAAAAATTTTTTTTTGCGACTTTCATGCCAGCATTCTCAGAATGGTCTAAAACATCGAGAAAAGTGGTTTAGAAAAAGTGTCCGGATGTGTGTGTGTGTGTGTGTGTGTGTGTGTTCATATTCATATTGCCATAACTCGGGAACTATTCAACGGAATCATCTCAAAATTTTGTCCCGCATACAGGACAGGCAAGTGTCTCTTTGGTACAAATTTCATAAAAATCGGTTGAAGCATTTCGATTTTATGGCATTTTTAAGATTTTGAAAAATGTCTGTAAACACTGTAACTCAAGCAAATTTCCAATTATCGGGCTGAAACCTGGTATAAAACATTATCGGGATGGTGCGACTTTTGGTAGTGAATTTGGGCGAAATCGATGAAATAGTTTTCATCGGAAAACTCAGATTTGATAGAAATTCACATTTTCGTAATTTTTTTGAAAATGCTGTAACTTGTGAACGGTTCAAGTAACCAATCTTAAATTTTGTATAAAACTTGAACAGAGTGTGTTAATATTTGATACTAAATTTGGGAGAAATCGATAAAGTACTTAAATTTTATAGAAATTTGAATTTTCGTTTTTTTTTTATTTGAAAATGCTATAACTTGAGAACAGTTTTAGTAACCAATTCTAAATTTTGTATGAAACTTGAACAGTGTGTCAATGTTTGATTCTGAATTTGGGCAATATTAATAAAATAGTTAT
Organism: Perithous albicinctus; assembly: GCA_964016905.1. Classification (NCBI taxonomy): domain Eukaryota; kingdom Metazoa; phylum Arthropoda; class Insecta; order Hymenoptera; family Ichneumonidae; genus Perithous; species Perithous albicinctus. Next base: position 5,682,533 of record OZ024692.1, on the reverse strand, counting down.
AATTTTACAGAAATTCGCATTTTCCAATTTTTTTTAAATGCTATAACTCGAGAACGACTCAAGTAACTAACCCAGAATTTTACATAATAATTGGATAAAATATATCGTTGTTTGATATTGAATTTCGAGAGAATCAAACAAAGATCTAATATTTCACAGATTTTTTTTTTAAGTCTATTACTCACAGGTTTTTCAAAATGACCTGATATTTTGAACGTTGAATGTTAATAACTTATAAAAAGATTGATTATATAAAAATATGTAATAAAAATATTCTCTAATATTCAATAATTTATATTATTATTAAAAACAACGGTGTGACAAGGGTGAACATTACACATTGCTAATTTGTTTTCCACCTTTCACAAAGCTTCCTCTACGAGGAACCCAAAATTGGCGATTACATTACCATGTCGAGGTGGTTCTGTGAAAGGTAGAAAATGAGGAAGCAATGTGCAAAGCCCGACGTTGCACCCTTTTTTATAAGATTTTTCAGACTGTTTTCAGATTTTTAAAAACGTAGGTTAAAAAAAAAAATTTAATTATATCTCAGGTAAAAAATGTTAAAAAAATCTAAACAAAATTTGGTACGTGTTTTTCGACAAGTACTTTTGTATAAAAAATTACGGAACCGATCTGAGATGTCATCGCCAGATCTTGATTGGGATATCATGGAATGCCCCATAGATAATGTTTGGTTATATATAACCGTATATGATTATATACAATGATTTATTCCCGGGTATAGAACAGTATTTTCATTTTAAGTGGCAAACAATTATCGGGCAATACTTTGTAAATAAGTCGGGCGTATTGTGAGGAACATTTTAGAACATGTTTCCATCGCAATTTCCTCAGAATTTGACAACAGAACCGAATTTAAAAAAACTTAAAAAGCTTAAAATACTGGCCACGACAAAAAGAAAAGAAAATAAGTTTTTTCATGAATTACAGCTAAACATAAGAGAACTATGAAGACTTTTCAAGAGGCGCTCGGACTCTCGCACGTGTTTAACTTTAGAAACAAGACGTCAAAGGTTACTTTTTAATTATTCATGCCATCAGCAGGAAACGTGAACAAGCGGCTATCGACGTCGGTAGAGCCACCGCAGTTGATCACCTGCTAACACTTGATATTCATATATTTCCAGCAACTAAAAATTCTCATTTCCTTGTTCTTTTTTAAAAAAATTTTTGATCAATTTAATAGTCTAAGTATCAAAACCGGTGAAATAGTGTCTAAACCACTAACAGATATACAAAGAAATATTGAACTCTGTTTGAAAGTGTGATGAGACCTTGGCCCATTATGTAATCTTAGATTGCACAACACTTCTCTCTCGTTTGGGAGAATTTTTTAAATTACTCAATGATCAAACTAAAAATACCGAAAAAAATGCTGAGCATATTCTAAACGTTTTCATCTCTACAATCCAGTTCCACAATTGTTAGTCTCACTTTATTTGGCTGCTCAATTGCCCGGAAATAATTTATTAACAACAACAAAAATGTTAGAAACAACCAATACAAATTTCCACAACAACAAAATATCGCGCACAGTAGAGAAAAAATTGAAAAAAACGTTGAGCTTACATTGATTACAAAAAATCTCACTTTTAGCACAAATTGGTGCGAGCGACTAGTGAACTCTGGTACTTTGAAGGCTCAAAAACAGTTGACATTAAATAACAATTGTGGTGTTACAATAAATCTCTTCCGCCTACAGATTAGAACTTGTCAGACAGATGATCCAAACGTGACTGACGAATGTTCTTTGCCTCCCACTTCAATTTCCAGGTTTTTTCCGCCTCCCTCTGTCGTCGAACTTCATTTGCTTAATGCTGATATTATGCACATCGTAGTTTACTGCAGTATATTTCAATAACTTGACACAAGGGTGAAGAATGTCTATCCTCAAAAGTGAAAGACAACGGAAGTGAAATTAAATTTCCAATACTTTGAGCAAACATCCGATTTTTAGAAAATTATTCTGGTGGGTGAAAGTCGGAACCATTTTCATGATTCATTCATCTATTACTTCCTCACAGAGGAAGTTATGGTTTTGTGAATTTTCTTTTTTTAGATTTTCATTTCAGAATATTCAACATGGTTTGAAACGTCGAGAAAAGTGGTTCAGAAAAAGTATCCCGGTGGATGTACGTACGTGCATGTGCGTTTGTGTGTGTGTGTGTGTGTGTGTGTGTGTGTGTGTGTGTGTGTGTGTGTGTGTGTGTGTGTGTGTGTGTGTGTGTGTGTGTGTTTTGAAAAGCCTAAAATTCATATCATCATAACTGGTGAAATATTTGACAGAATCAGCTGAAATTTTAATGGCATGTAGAGTACTAGCCAATCTTCACGTGGTATAAATTTTTATTAAAATCGATCCCGACATTTCATTCTTATGAGATTTTCGATATTTTCAAATCAAATCTTTAGCTAATAGACTGAAACTTCGTGTTAAAATTGAACAAAGTTTTATGACCCTTGGTATTAAATTTGAGTGAAATCGATACAACGGTTCGGTTGTTATAGGATTCTGAATTTAAAAAAAAACTTACGTTTTGCTCTAACTCACGTCAAATCTCAACAAAACAACTGAAACTTTCTAGAAACGAAAAATAACATTCAGCGACGGTACGTACCAAATTTGGATGTATGTACAGTACAGTCAAGTGTCTCTTTAAATGTATTGAGAATTGAAAAATGTGTTTCAACACTCGAACAAATTTCCAGCTATCGGTCTGAAACTTGGCATAAAACTTTATCGGGGTGACGCGACTTTTGGTATTGAATTTGGGGAAATCGATAGAGTAGTTCAGATTTTATAGAAATTCGCATTTTCGTAATTTTTTCGAAAATGCTGTAATCCAAGAACGGTTGAAGTAACTCATCTTAAATTTTGTATATAACTTGAACAGAGGGCGCCAATGTTTGATACTATTGTATACAATAAATTTGAGCGAAATCGATAAAGTACTTAAAATTTTATTGAATTACGTAATTTATTTAAAAATGCTATAACTCGAGAACGGAATAAGCAATTGATCTAAAATTTTGCATAAATCTTAAAAAGAGTGTTTCAATAATTGATATTGATTTTGGGCAAAATCAGTAAAGTAGTTAAGATTTTCGAGAAATTTGTATTTTCGTAATTTTTTTTTCAAATAATTGCAAAGTCGTAATTTGCACATACGAACCTTTCCTCATGATTTTTTTTAATTCTTTATCCACAAAGCTTCCTTTATGAGGAAGCCGAAACTAAACAACGTACTTTATCCTAGAGAAGGGTTTGTGACATGCCAAAAAAATGAAGAAACAATGTGCAAGATTCGACTTTGCAACCTTCTTTTAATGTTCAATTCCAAGTAGCTGAAAATAATAATTATATAAGAATTTTTCTTTCCTCGATGAGTAAGCGGAAATCAATCGACATACTTCCTCATAGATAGGAATTTGTGTACGGTGAAGACTAATGAGGAAACTAGGTGCAAGATTCTGTCTTGCAGCCTTTTTTCTGACGGTGTTAAAAATAATCTGTTTATCCAGCTTTTGTAAACCAGTTTTTCGTTTTTTTCAACTCTGTTGGTATTTCAGAACAAACCGCTCAATGGATTTCATTCTATCATGTCTCATTTTCTACCCAACGGAAGAAAATTTTCTTCCCTTTCTTCTACACCTTCTAAGCGGAGAAAATATTGAGAAAAGTCAAAACTTTAAGAGTTACGTGCCTCTAAACACCAACATTATCTTCATAATGTATAAATTGGTGGACAACTCAATGTGGGGACCATTAAAAAAGGATTTGCGGAAAACTCATCTAAAGCAATTCGACTAATAATAAATCGTCTAAACGAATACGTCTAAAAAAAATTTGTCTAATAACAAAATGTCTAAAAAAAATTATCTAGGTGTGTGTAAAAAAATGTATGTAAACTGTTATCTACCTATAATATTATTTTTTTGTACAAGAATTTCAATTTCAATAAATGAATAATAATCGTCCATTCTGATTGCTTCATTAATTCTTAGCGATGAATAGTTAACTAAAAGTTAAGTACTTCTTTTGCTATGTGATTATAATCTTTATAACGTTTGACATTTGAAATTTGACAACGCGCTGGTCAACTCAAATTCTCAATATTATTTTTTATTAGTTTTATGCAGCTCAATATTTTGTTAAACCTTCATATTTAGGTCTGTAAAACTCATAGCTTTTTAATAACACACACTTTATCATGTGTTACGTTGTTAAAATATAGTTGCATATTTGATTACTGTGGTGGTGATCGTCTCACCTTAACAGACGTTCCTAGTGAAAATTTTGTTCATGTCTCAAGAACGATTTAATTATTCAAGCTGAAATTTAATAGACATGTTGAACAATCAGACAACTCTTTTTTGTAATAATTTTCAAAAGAATTGAAACCCATATCCTAATTTTATTCGATTTCGAATTTAGGAGAATGTCTGTGCGCGTTCCGTTTGCCGCAAATTTTTATATATCGAGCTATATAGTAGCTCGTCGTACATCACAAATATAAGTAGCTTCTATTATTATCGAATTTTTAATTTTTCGAAAAATTAACATTTTGCTCTAACTCATGTCAAGTCTCACCAAATCAGATAAAAAATAATATACGGCGACGTTACGTACTAAATTTAGTGACGGCCGATAAAGGTGTTCGGATTTTACAGCAATTTGAATTTTTTATCTTTTAACTGCTTCTACTTTCAAAACATCTGACAAAGCGGTTTAAAACTTCGGACAGTTTAGCTTCCACAATTTTTGAGATATCGGTCTAAAATTAACTACAAAGTTGGAATATTATGGAACAAAGATCTGTATTGAATTTGGGCCAAATCCATGCAGTTCTTTTGTTTTAACATAATTTTGAAAATTTTTTAAAAATGTTTGTGATATCGGGTTAAAATTTGGTACACGAATGAATTATTATAGACCGATCATCGGTATTGAATTTGGGCAAAATTCGTTAAGTTGTTCAGATGTCATGCGACTTCCAATTTAAAAAACAAATGTCCGGTGACACGTTTACGCAAAAACTAACATTTAAAAAGTAACTAATCACAAAACAAAGCTTCTTGAGGAGGCCAAATGTGATCAACATACTTCCACCTAAATGGAGCTGATCGAGAAAGCACTATGACAATACAATTGTCAGCCTTTAAATATAAGAAATAGTGAACAGTTTGTTTCAAAAATTGTGAAAAGTGAGCAAGAAATTATATAAAATACTAGGGAGGCTTCGCGCGCCAAACCCCCGTTGTTCATATCTCTATATTATAAAAATCCGGACTCGAGAGGCCCTTTGGGGACTTAGAAAAATCCAGACTTGAGAGGCGCTTTGGGGACTTAGAAAAATCCGAATTTTGGGGACTTAGAAAACTCCGGGCTTGAGAGGTCCATTTGACATGGAATGCCCTATATATCCTACACGGCGGCGGCGAGATATTTTTATAATACAGAGAGATAACACCTTATGTTTTTTATTTTCAAAAAGCTTACTCTATGAGAAAGCTGAAACAGGTACCCTCGTAGGAACCCTGAACAGGAACTCTCGTAGAGGTAGCTTTGTAAAATTTTAAAAACAATGAGGAAGCAATGTGCAAAATGTCATAAATAATTGTGACTTATTTCTATTTTCATATGAGGCGTTCTCCATCAATTCGGCCACTTTTTTTTAACATCTCGGATCTGTTCCATAATTTTGTTGACAACAAAAAGGCTGTTTTCAGGGAAAAGAAAAATGGTAAATATTTATTTTTTTTTCGATACGATAACATGCATAACATGCATATTGCATTAAATACTTCATGGAAAACATAACTTTTTTGTCCTTACATTTTTTTGACCGTTCTCAAGAAAATATTTTACAGAGAAAGTACAATTCGACCCTCGTCGTACATCACATTTTCTGTAACGAGCGCATGAATAGTGGTGCTTTGAATGGTAGTTTTGCGAGACGGACAGTGAAAAGTGAGGTTACAATTTGTGACGGACTCCTCCCACCAGTATTTCAGAGACTGGGGGAGGGGCAACCGACCAAATATAATGACGCCCGAATTTTTCTTTTTCTTCGTTATTAACCCGCACTATTTAGATTCTTTACCTTTTTATGGGCGTCAGGCCACCTATTCTTAAACCCGGTAGCCGGGGTTAAAGCCGATTTAACCCTCGGTGTATTTTCATGTGCCAACTAGTTGTAGAGGGGTGCATTTCAGGGGCATGCAAAATTAATGATTCAAACGCGTGATTCTAATAACATGACAAAACAGTAGTTTATTCTATTAAACGAATTTATAACAAAATAGAATATAGAATTTACAATGTTGACTCGAGTCCGACAATTACCGCGGTTAATCTATCACGCAATATTAACATCGAGTCTTTCTTTCTTTATTATATGCCGGAGAGGCCGGTTGTACCGAGGAAACGATTCTACAGAACACGGCTGATAATAAAGCAATGGTACACCACGTGCGCCTACCTTTTTGCCCGTTGCTGGCTGGTACACTTGTCCTCGTCCGCTCTCTACGGCTTTGTTTCGATTCGTATCCTTCGTAATGCCTATCTGACTAACTTTCCCTACTAATTTTCTACGACGGAAGTCCTGTCACCGGTCAATCGTCTTTATCGTAATCGCGAGACTCTTGTGAGGACGTGTTGCGCACGCGAATTTCGTTACTGGAGACCAGATACGCGAGAACTCCTCGAGCGTTATCTTTTCGTCTCCTTTACATTAGACTTGAGGTCCTTACTCTCACACGACTAACTTCTATTTTCTCTCACGCTACTTTTCAGACTCAATTCTTTCCCCTAATCTCGAGCGGTCTCTCGGGTAACGCGTGCCACAGACGTCCGGAGCGGGGTTCACGGCCCTGCTAACGATCGACTTCGTCGATCGTCGCATTGTTCCGCGTTCTTTTTCCCTCTATCCATCCTCTATCGTCGCTAGCGTCTCCCTGAATGGCGCTCTAATTCCGAGAATCCTGTAAGTGTAATATTCACGGCAGTCATACGTTTGTAATACATTCCGAGGTTCGACGACGAGAAACGATTCCCTTGCCACGCTGATTTTCGGGCGGCCACGGTGCACGAGCGGGTGTGGGTCAAAATAGCGAAAGATACAAATTTTGAATGGCCGACGTTTTGAATTTTAAAGTTAACGAAAGTTCAAATGGAGATAGGCCGATCTTACGAGAGTGTGTAAAGTCTTAATATAAAAATAAAGAATACCTAGATGTCGAAAGAAGTTTATATGGAATTGACATGTTTAGGAATGGACGAAACTACAAGGGGAGAAATATCAAATTAACGAGAGTTCTAACAGTTCATAACCCAATGATGCAATATTTTGTTTATTCAAATTATACACTCTCTGAAAATATGTATTCAAATAATTGAGTGTTTGTATAAAGAAATTCTCAAACAAACAATTATTCGACTTAGTGGTCTGTCCAAATAACAAATTCAAACAACTTGTCTTTCGTTATTGTAATTTTCACAATTCTAGAATGTCTGGATATTAATCATTCCGAATTTTAGTCGTTCAAAATTTTGTACCCCACCCGCACGAGCACCCTAGGCCCAGCGCGTTGATGCGAGTGTGTGCTAACGCCTCGTCACGAACTTCACCTCCCGAGGGACGAAGGTGAAATCCCAAGGGACGAAAGGAGAGGAATCGCGAACTGCGCATGCGCGACTCGTCGTTTCTTTACTCACTTGAAATGAGCCACTTTCAGCCTGCAAAACTGCCATGAAAAGTACCGCTTTTCATGCGCGAGTTACAGGAAAATATCTCGAGAAAAGTGATATAGAAAAATATGTCTGGATGGTTGTGTGTATGTGTGTGGCAGGCATTCAAAAATCAAACCTGCATATGTCACAAGCGGTTTTAACAATCGAGCTGAAATTTGGTCCACATGTGAGGCAGGCAACTTTGTTTGTAACAATTATTTTAAAAATTCGAAAAATTCACATTTGATTTTACTTTGCAATTTTCGAAAAATATCTGTACGGGTTCTAACTGCCACAAATGTTTACCTATCGAGCTAAATCATTTTTTATAAAAAAAGCTATGTCAAAGGAGAATCAGTGCTAAATTTGGAATGAATTCACAAAAAGATTCGGTTTTTATGGGATTCTAAATTTAAAAAAAAAAATCATTTTGCTCCAACTCACGTAAAATCTCACCATATGAACTGAAATTTTGTACAGACCGGAAATCACATTAAGCGCTGCTACGTACCAAATTTCGTGATGATCGATAAAGCAATTTGAATTTTTCAAAAAACTAACGTTTTGTTATAACACAGGTCAAATCACCTTGGATGAATTGAAACGTTTTATGAATTAAATATACAGATAAAAAATATTCACCGTTGCTATGTACCAAATTTGATGAGAATCAGGAAATGGGTTCGGATTTTGGAGCAATTTGAATTTTTATTTTAACAGATTATAGTTTAGAGAAATATCATAAAGCGGACTAGAGCTGTAAACACATGTTCAGTTGTTACATGAAGCTTCCTCTATCAGGAAGCCAAAATTGTTAAATAACCTTCTTCATAGAAGTGGTTTTGTGAAAAATCGAAATTAATGAAGAAGCAATGTGCAAAGTTCTACTTTGAAACTCTGTTTCCATTAAATTACGAAGGTGTTTGGTTATTGACAATATAGTGTTTGTTTAATGACAAAAGTGTCTTTGATGTCACCTTCTAAGAAATTGATCGCTCAATCTCACGAAATATCGCAGACATTGTCACCGTTTTATTCGTGTTGTAATTGGTCGTCGCTGTCATCAGACAAATGGGGCCAAGTTCATGTATTGAAACTTTTTGTTTATGTCAAATATCGAAAATGACAAAAGGATTCCGCCTAATTCTGTAAATACCGTATATTTTTGTTTACTTTCCAAAAAATTATTACCAACAATGGATTTTTAAAAAAGTTCTTACAATTTTGTACTATTTGTCAAACTAATAGAATCGGCATTTTAGATTTTTACCAAAACTATTTATGACTTTAAGACCAAAAACGAAGACATGAGATTTGAAATATACCTGTTCCATAAAAATACCTATCTTTAGAAACCATATACATCAAAACAGTTATAACTTTACAATTTTTGCTTCGTCATAGAGGAAGCTTTGTTTTCGTGAAAAATTTTTTTTTCAAGATTTTCATGTTAGCATACTCAGAATGGTCCAAAACGTCGAGAAAAATGGTGCAGAAAAAATGTATGTGTGTGTGTGTGTTCCAGGAACAGAAAATTCAATCGTCCATAACTCACGAACGGCACGATGGATCGAGCTCAAATTTGGCTCGCAAGTAGAGCAGTAACTCTTTAATTGGTGTGATTTTAACAACATGTATCCATATATGGAGATTTTATAGAATTTTTAATGCTTCAAAATAATGGTGTCATCGACCTAACTTTCGTAAAAGTTCGATGATTTAGCTAAATAGTTCTTCATAACTGAAGACAGGTTCAATGTTGTTTTGTATTGAATTTCGACGAGATCGGTAAAGCGATTCGGATTTTATAGAATTTTGAATTTTTCGAAAAAAAAAAACTTTTGCTCTAAATCACGTTGAATCTCAACAAATCAACTGAAATGTTCTGCAGACGAAAAATAACATACAGCGCTACTATGTACAACATTTGGTCATGATCGGTAAAGTCGTTTGGATGTTACGCCATTTTAAATTTTTCAAAGAATTAAAATTTTCGCTCTAACTTCCGCAAATGTTAAGAACGTAAGGCAAGATGGAAATATGATGCAACGATATTAATTATGGAATTTTCGTTGTCATTGTTAACTTTTAATTTGTGTTGTTGCACAAGCAACTACCAAAGATATAGAGGTAACGATATTAAAAAAATGCTAATTAAAATAAAAAATGATGCAAGGTAGAACTTTGCACGTTGCTTCCTTATTAAATCTCATTTTTCACAAAGCTTCCTCTATGAGGAAGCCAACATTAATAAATAAACTTCCTCATAGAAGTGGCTTTGTGAAAAATGAGATTTAATGAGGAAGCAACGTGCAAAGTTCTTCTTTTTTTATCGTACCGCTAATAATTAGACTGCTAGATGAATGAAGATTAGAGTAACTTTATAATCCAGAAATGCAACTGAAATTAAGTAGCTCACACAATTGTCACAACAGTAAAAAAAAATAGAAGTTTACACATTGCTTCCCCATTAATTTCGTTTTTTCACAAAGCCATCACTATGAGGAAGCTTATTTATTATTTTTGGCTTCCTCAGCTGTATAAAAAATGGAAATGAATGAGGAAGCAATGTATAAAGTTCTACTTTGCAACTTTTTAATTTGATAAAGCGGTTTTTTCAATGCGTTGTCTTTACATCTTCGGTAGTTACGGATGCAATAACACAAGAAAACAATAGCTGATGTTATTCAAGTTTTATGCAAAATTGTGGATCAGTTCCTTGAACCGTTCTCGAGTTACAGCGTTTTCAAAAATACAAATTTCGAATACAATTTCGAAAATACAAATTTCTATAAAATCTTAACTACTTTATCGATTTTTCTCAAATTCGGCATCAAGTATTAACACACTCTATTTAAGTTTTGTGCAAAAATTTAGTTCAGTTGCTTGAACCATGCTCGAGCTACAGCATTATTAAAAAAAATGACAAATGCAAATTTGAATAAAATATTAACTAACCTTATCGATTTCGCAACAACATTCAACATATTTACCATTCTGCTTACAACCAGATAATTAGTCTGACGGGTGAAAAAAAAGTATTACACCTTTGTTTTTAAGAGACAAGTGTAAAAAAAAAATTAGCTCTTTTACATGGTATGCATTGCATCAAATAATTAATTTTTTTTTTCATTAAATTGCAAAGGCATTCAGTCATTGGCCAAAGTGTTCTGTCTTTGGGGTTCGTGAAATAGTATGTATTTTTATACAATCATGAAACTTTGCACGCAAGTTGTGTTAACACTAAGGATGTTTGGTATTAAATTTGCCTCAAATCGTTTAAGGGATTCAAAAGTTATGAACATTTATTTATTTTTTTGAAAAATACTATAACTCGTAAACGGTTCAAGTAACTAATCTAAAATTTTGCATAAAACTTCAATAGAGTGAGCTAATATTTAACACTAAATTTAAGCGAAATCGATAAAGTAGTTAAGATTGTATAGAAAGTTACATTTTCGTTATTTTTGTTTAAACGCTATAGCTCGAGAACAGTTCAAGCAGCTGATCCAAAATTTTACCTGAAATTTTAATAGAATGATTCGTCATTTGATACTGAATTTGGTGAGCATCCAACAAAGAGTTCATAACTCAGACAATTTCCAATTTTTTTTTTACAAAGCTTCCTCTATGAGGACGCCAAAAGTGATCAACATACTTCCTTGTAGAGGTTGCACTATAAAAAAAAAACGTTGTCAAAGATACAAAATAATGAGAAAGCAAGTTGCAACAGTATGCTTTGCAGTCTTTTTAAAGAAAAACAAATACAAATAAGTATAACTAGTAATATGAGCTCGTATGATCTTGAAATTTGCATCGTTGGAATGCAACGAAATAAAAAAATATAAAATTCCCAAGATTTCACCCCCTATTACGGATGCAGTAACGCAACGTTTTTTCTTCATGTTCTTAGTCGTTATAATAACTTTTTAAACCTGGTATAATCGTTTGATTTCATTACAATTAATTTTTTTTCTTCATTTCGTTGTGTTCCAACGATGCAAACTTCGACATCATGAGCACTTTGGATTTTTATAGAAGCTACTTGTTATTGTAAGAGGACAAAAAATTAGGTACTTGCCAAGTATTGCATAAATGGATGTTTCAAACTGGTGACGCGACATAATATAATCGTAGAAATATCACACGACTAAATATCACAACGACGAAATATCATGATGGCAGAATATCACAGCGAAAAAATATCACAAGACATCTTTATGTATTCAAGATCAAGTTTTTAAATAACATTTCTTTACTTTACTTTACTACGTATTCATAGTTAAGGCAGTCTGCGTGCAATAGTGCTTACTAGATCTCACAGTTATTAATCGTGGGTCGATAAAATCGTGCAACGTAGAGATCATTTGCCTATCAAGTTTAATTTGTTTATGTCAAGTTGATATAAAAATATTAGTAGCTGATTTATCTATAGTTCATATAAGAATATTAATACGGGAATAATAACTTTATTTAATTGAGGAATATTATGAAGATTTTTAATAATAATTGCGCATGGATTATGTTCATGAGTAATATTTTATTTAGTTAATATTAATTATGAACGATTAATATCACAGTGGTTATTTATTAATAAAGGGATAATTAATTGTTTTCCTTCTCCTAGATGAATAAGATTTAAAAATCATATTAATGATAAATTAGATGGGCATATTAAAATATGTCCATCTAATTAGTCTAATAATCATTATTGCCAACATGGCCGCTTGCTGTCAGTAGTACAAAAATCATTCTTAGTATCTAAATCAATGAAACACGAAAATTACAAAAGTCAAAAGTGATCTACGCAATCTCCTAGGCGGTGTTCATGCAAGCAAACACGCAAACTCTACAATCTTTTACCAAGACCCAAGAGGAGATTAAGGAAATAAAAGAATTAGTATAGCAACCTCGTAATATCTCTGCAGATTTTGAAAAATTTCAGGCTGAAGCAGATGACAGGCGCAGACACTCCTTCAATCTGCTACTATTCAATGCTCCGGAGCAGACTATAAGGAGAATCTCAGCCAGAGTTGCCAAGGACTGCACAGACTCACAGGAATTAATAAGGAGCATAATTGAAATAAACCCAACAGACATAAAAGCTAGAAGATTGGTCACACTGCAGTCAGAAGCTCAGGTTCATCTTGTATTCATGAAGAAGAGCACCCATAAAGGAGAAATATCTATATCTATAGGAGCCGACAAGACGCCTGACCAGAGGGAGATGTTTCAAGAAATAAAAAAACGGGCTCAGGAAATGACACAAACAAATCCAAACTCCCCTAAAAAGATCACCTTTCGTAACGGAAATCCTGTAATCGTAAGCTCATCACGCAGACAAAAAAACTAGATAATTCACGGGGGAAACTAGACATTTATTACCAAAATGTGCGCGGACTGCGTACCAAACTAAGGATTCTGAGAGTCGCAGCTCCGTTTATGCTAGTCAATTACGATGTCATTATTTTTACCGAAAGCTGGCTACACGAAGGAATAAATAACTCAGAACTGGGCCTAAATAATTACCAAATATTCAGAGATGATAGACCAATCGACGTACAAACTGGCTCCAGAGGTGGTGGAGTGCTGGTTGGTGTGCATAAATCACTGCACAGCAGCTAGATGTCTCACACCTCACAATGAATCCGAACAGGTTCAGGTCAAAATATCCAAGGGCCACAAAAAGTGCATCGTTGGACGGGTATACTTTCCACCGCAGACTGAGCTAGCAACTTATACGGACCATATTATAAACCTCACAGAAATTGCAAGTGATCCACCTGACCATAAAATAATAGTCGCAGGCGACTACAACCTACCACGAATTTCTTGGTCAATGTCCAAAGATGATATTGTGTGTGATGCGTCAAGAGCCGATGCTCCCTGTCGTGAAAAACTAGAAATTATACGGAACCGATACTCCTATCTGGGCCTTGACCAATACTGCTTCATAGAAAACTCATATGGAAACGTACTCGACTTATTATTTACAACTACAAAAACCGCAGTAGTACAATCTCCTGATCCATTGGTTGTGGAGGATACAAACTTCCATAAGACACTAACAGCTTCTTTCCCTTCGATCTTGAAGAATCTCTTGCGAATAGGTCTTAGGAATATGACTTTAGACGCCCTGACATTGAGTCACTCAAAAAAAATTTAAACTATACGAGAAACTCAACGAGGCCATAGAACTGTTTGTTCCCAAAAGACTTGTTTCAAGCGCCTACAGACCACCATGGATCACAAAAGAACTGGTAAACATGATCACCAGGAAGAAAATTGCGCATAAAATTTTCAAAGAAACCAGGAATGTTGACAACTATAAACGATTCTCTGATCTGAGGACCCAATGCAAGCAAGACGTGACAGATATCTACGCGGGATACACCGCAAACATAGAAGACGAAATCCCTCGAAACGTAAAAGTCTTCTGGTCCTTTGTAAACAGTCATCGTGAAGAACGAGGCCTCCCAGCCATGATGACACTCGATGACAAATCCGCACTGACTGGTGAAGACACAGTAGAACTCTTAGCAGGCGTCTTTGAATCGGTGTACTCTAAACACAACGTTTCTACATATAGAGCAGAACCGGCAATGGCCCAAACAAATATTTCGACACTATTCGTCACCGAACGCGAAGTACTTTGCGAACTCGAATCTCTTGATCCAAACAAAGGTCCGGGCCCAGACGGTATCCCGCCATCCATAGTAAAAGCTTGCTCCAGAACTCTCTCTAGACCACTGACGGATCTTTTCAACAGATCCCTCAAATCGGATCACTTCCCGACGGTATGGAAACTGAGCTTCGTTACACCAATCCATAAAAGCGGAAGTAAATCAAACGTACGTAACTATCGGCCGATATCAATAATAAGCACGATCCCGAAAATATTCGATGATCTCGTAACAGGGCTCCTCTCTTTCTACCTCAGAAGACTATTTGTGCATGACCAACACGGTTTTTTATCTGGCAAATCGACGATCACAAATCTCCTCACGTAGGAAAACAACATAGCCGAACGAATGGAAAGCCAAGATCAAGTTGACGCAGACTACACGGATTTTGCCAAATTTTTCGATACGGTGAACCACTCGATACTGATAAAAAAGCTCTCTGCCATTGGCGTCGGTGGATACCTACTCAACTGGATTACTGATTACCAACGAAACAGAGGTCAATGCGTGCAGTACAAAAACTTTCTCTCGAGAACTTTTAACGTACCATCGGGAGTGCCCGAAGGATCTCACCTAGGGCCGTTGCTTTTTCTTGTCTTCGTTAATGACATTGCATCATGCTTTGTATACTCTCAGTTCCTAGCTTCGTCGACGACTTCAAAGTGTACCGGTCGGTAGAGACTCATGCAGACTGCTTAGAGATTCAGAGTGACATAAACAACCTTTGGGACTGGTGCGCAAGAAACCACCTTGCATTGAACATTAATAAATGCAACTCTATCACCTTTACCACGTGGGGAACTCCAGAGCTCCTCGACTACCAACTAGGAGGAAACCAACTGAAAAAGGTAGATCTCATCCCAGATCTTGGCATCCTTTTCGATTCAAAACTCAGCTTTGCTCAACACATTGAAGAAACTGCAAACAAGGCCTTACGCTCTCTAGGTTTCATTCAACGTTGTTCATCGTGAGTCTTCAACAGAGCCTCCACCCTAAGTGGCCCTACATGGCTTTGGTCCGACCTATTTTATGCTACGCATCTGAGGTTTGGAATCCGCACTTCAATGTCCATACTAGAAAGCTCGAAAGAGCCCAACACAGATTCCTCCGAGTAGCAGCATATAAAATGGGAATACCTATGTCTAGAGAAAACCACGATTATGGCCCGCCCTGTCGCTACGTCTCTTAACATACCTAGCCTTGTCTCAATCAGGGACAAAAACGATATGGTATTACTCCATAAACTTCTATCTGGATCAGTTGACTGCCCTTACCTACTTGAAAAACTACAACTTCAAGCAGCGTCTAGACCACAGAGAAGAGAGGCTCCTTTTCGACCTCCTCCAGCCAGGACGGTACTGGGGGCAAGACCGGCAATCTGTCGACCATCAAATCTAGTAAATAAATGGGACAATGTCCACTTCTTCGGAGTCTCGACACAATCTTTTATGCAAGGTGTAAATAGAAATATTCTTCGCTACTAATGCAATGATTTTTCCTCGGTCATCTGCCGTATGTTATATTTAATTACTTTATTATTGAATCAGATGTATTTATGTCGTGTTACTTAGCTATATATTTACCAAATGTTATTTTTTATACTCAAATTTGTATTACTTTCTTTGTAAAAGGGTTTTTGCCCGTGAATAAATAATAGTAATAATTAGTCTAATAACCTAATTAGTCTAATTAGTTAATAATATTAAAATATGTCCATCTAATTTATCATTTCCTCCTTCATTAAATTTATCAAGAGAAATAATGCTAATTAACTCTTAAATTATATGAAAAAAATATATTCTAATAATATCAAACTTCAATTACTAAAAGAGCTCAAATGCTATTTTCTTCTTAATTACACATGGCAATGCTACTCCTACGCCGCGTTCTTCTTTAATTCATTCTTCATCTTTAGTAACTGCAGGAATTTATTTATTTATATGATTTAATTGTTTCATAATCCTCCACCCTTAAAAAAAGTAGTGGGTAAAATATCTCGCATTTTCGATATTAGTATTGTTGTCGGTTTATTCATTCTCTGATTGGCTGTCATGTTACCTGAAACTGGCGGTAACCGACGAACAGCTTCACTCATGTCATTGTAGTTTGACAGTTCTCGGCCGCGCGAATTTTGAAGGTTGATCGAGGTTAGATAAAATCAGAGTAGCAACGTGAGAGCCAGACAGAGGTAAAGGCAGAGAGAAAGAATCAGCGAGGAGAGGCAGAGGCAGAGGTAGAGAGCCAATGGCAGAGACACTGGTAACAACATGTGTAAGGTAATGTCTGTGACTGCAAGTTTTTATGCATAAACTATCATATATTATTTAATGTATAATTGTGATGTACAATTGATAAAAAAAACGCGGTATACAGTTTCGATATACTTTTACAGCAAAATTAAAATACAATATTAAAATTAAAGTATTTTCAAGGTTTTTAATATAACGTAAATTAATTGTACATTACACCTGTGTGTCAAATTAAATATACCATTTAATGCAGGTAAACTTCCAGTACAGATTCGCTAAATTTCATGCATTTTTTTACAAGGTAGGTAAAAGCAGATACTAAGGAAGAGACAGAGTTAGAAGAATAGGTAGAAAGTGAGACACTGTCGATCACATTTGTAAGTTAATGGTCACGACCGAAACTTTAATGCATAAACTGGTATATTAAATGTAATGTACAATGGTTATGTAAAATTGATGTATTTTTATAGTCAATTTAAATTACGTTATTGAAATTAAACTTTCTAGGTTTCTAATATGTCGTAAATTTATTGTACGTTACATATGTGTATCAAGTTCAATATACCATTTTATGCAGAGAACTGCACTTCCAGTGCAGGTACATTGAATTTTGGATAATTTTTTTTCATAAGGCAGGTAATAGGCACGGACGCTATTAAAAAAATGTGTAACTTAATCTTTGGGACTGGAAGTTTTTATGCATAAACTGGCATACAAAATTTGATCTATAATGGTTATGTAAAATTGATGCACTTTTACAGCAAAATCAATTTACATTATTAAAATTAAATTATACTTTCAAGGTTTTTAATGTGTAGCGTAAAAAATTGTATGTCACACTTGTGTATCAAATTCAGTATGCCATTTAATGTAGATAAACTTTCAGTACAGGTACATTAAAATTCATGATAAATAAATTTAATAAAATTGTGTAAATAATACCAATTAATTAATTAAATAATCAATTATTGAAATTGTGTATGCATAAAAAAGTAGATAATAATAATAAATGTTCAGATGCAAAGAAAAATGTAATAAGACAATGTAAAACAAACTGGGTAAGCATGCGAAGTGCACATATGGGCTACTAATAAGAAAAAAAGATGATAATATTCTTGTTATCTTTAATAACAATATTTTTAGCAGAAATCGGGGCTGATTTTGACTTTGATTTTTTAAAAATTATTGTTTTGTCAACCTTAAGTCAATTGGGTCTAATAATTTTCTCAATTTTATTAAGATGAATATTATTGTGAGATTATAAATTGAGAATATATTTTTTCGAAGATGTATATTGTTGTGCTGATACTTTAGTTATTAATGGGTTATTTTGTGGTGTGATATTTTGTCTTGTGATTATTTGTCTGTGATATTTTGGCATTGTTATCTTGTCGTGTTATATTATGTTATGGAACCTTCAAACTAGTTACAAAACATACCTGTTGGATACAAATTTAAGCAACTTCGTTAGTCAAGGTGTGTTTGACAAATTAGCAAGCGCATTGACAACTGACACAAGGATAAAAATACCTATCTTTAGTGTCAGA
Organism: Perithous albicinctus; assembly: GCA_964016905.1. Lineage (NCBI taxonomy): Eukaryota > Metazoa > Arthropoda > Insecta > Hymenoptera > Ichneumonidae > Perithous > Perithous albicinctus. The sequence continues at coordinate 5,664,298 of OZ024692.1, read as the reverse complement.
CACCAAAGCAAAGTCTTGACTGTCCAATATTTTTATCACACAGCTCATGATTAGACTGATCAATGAAAATTTGAGTAACTTTGTAATCCAAAAATGTAACTCAAATTAAGTTGCCTACGCAATTGGACACAAAAGTAAAAAAAAAAAATCTTCAGAACCAAAAAAAAGAAAAAGATGCCAAAGCTGTCTCAGACATAAAACATTTTGTTGTCCTACAGCCGATGATTACACAATTCGACCGATGAATAAAAATATGAGCAACAAGCCAGGAGTTGTAAATTAACTTGCTCTCACAATTTTGACACAACAGCAAAAAAATACCTGTATTCAGAAACGAAAAAAAATAAATAAAAAACACCATCAAAAAGTAACAACATTAAACATTTTATTACCACCCTACTTGCAGCCAGAAAATATGCCTGTCAGGTGAAAAAGAAAAAAACGAGTTTTGCAACTTTGTATTAAAGAGACAAGTGCGAGAAAAAAGAGAACTCTCTTACCTGGTATCATTGTGTCCGAGTGACACAGGTGACGAGTTTGTATCCTCGTGAAAATCATGAGATCGTGAGTTGAAGCTTCGACGGAAAACTCTGAGATTCGGACGGCCTGTAAGCTTTTGCCAGCTGAGAAAATTCCGAATCCGTTTTATCTGCTCATCCTCCAAGTTTGTGACATTGACTCGAGCAATAGCTCGATTCAAAGAATTTTGCAATAGGTGCAACGATCAATCAGTCTTCCCTCATTCGTCAACACGCCTCGTACGACACAACTCACACGAGCGCCACTGATCACTGATCTCTCCTCTCTCGTGAGTTGCGCGCGTCGACTGCTCGAAAAAAATTTCTTTCTCTCTCTCTCTCTTTCTCCCTCTCTCTATCCAAAGCTCGCCTCTACGACGCTACGACCATCTACAACTTTAGTACGAAATTGATCAAGCCCGATTGCATAGATTCTTCTTTTATATTATTCCGCGTCATTAGTATCAGATTAGTTATTAATTAATGTAAATGAAGTATATATTGTAGTCGTATTTAACGATAAATTGCACTTAAATATAGTTTTCTAGGTTACACATTGAAATATTTTCGTTATTTCTTTTTAATATCCTATTTTTATTGAGATAATAATATATATAGCCATTTTTATCTTTATATCTGGTACGGATACTGCGCTAACCTTACTCAAATGCAATGCGATTTTATCAATTAATTTTAATAAGCTTATTGGTGATGTTATCTGAATTAAACTTTCATAATCTGCACAATTGAAAACTTATAACTATTTACCTTTATTCTACAATGTATTTTAATTTGCTCTGTTGTCAAACTTGGTCATAATAAACAAAATCAAATCGAAATCTCGAACTCTCTCTCTCTCTTTCTCTTTTCGATAACGGTTCGACGACGTGCTTTCTTTCTGGCACGTTATGCTTCCAGATTCGTGAAATAGTTGACAAATTCAATTTCACATCATCTATTTACGCGGCAGAGAAACCTAATTTGCTGTTCTCTAAAATATTAACCTGCTCTGAGTATATATTATATTGGTTTACAGTTTCAGATACCGACTGGGCGCAGAAAGGCGGGAGGGACAATGTGCCACATCACCTTAACGGTTCAATCCACCGTAAGATTCAATGTATTAGTAAATAACAACATTATGCCTTGGCTTCCTTTCTTTCTCCCAAAAAAAAATAGATGTCACAAAATCTCGACATGCGATATATAATTGAAGCCGTTGACTCGTAATTCTGATTGGCTTCTGAATCTATTATGCGCGCACTTCAGATTGTACATGAATAATTTAAAATAAAATCATATCACGAACTTTATAGTAGAGATTATATCATTTACAAAAAAAAAACAGAAAAACAATAATATAAATGAAAAATAAGTATCAAGCCGACCGCTAAGCGCGGGCGTTCGTACACTAATGTACTTAAAACTTTCGTAGCTCGTTGCCAGTCAACTTTGTACGATGTGGCAATCCGTTATTTATTTTCTCTTTTCCACTTGTAAACCAAAAATACGGAAATTAAACATTTTCATGTACCGTTGGAATACCGCCGTTAAATGTAACATTAGCACTCGGGTGTACGTTGAAAAAGTAACGCACATGCTTCTTTGCCTTTAGACGAGAATATGTTTTTCTGAGTATGTCTCTGGAATATGCGAGAATGTGTAAACTCTATCTGATCTGTCTCTCAGGGTAAAAGAGGGTATTATTCGCAACCACGTGATCGTGTTTGACAGTAAAATTATTCAACGCGCGCATCTCGTACGATTCACCACGTGATATATACGAGGCAATTTGCGCAATTGCAAATGCGCGCGAGAATCGCGCGTGTGTGTAACTTCTGCGCATTCTACTCGCGCATATGTACTCGCGTGGTGTTCCCTCTCGTCTCTGGCTATTCTAACAATTCTAACCTCTTAAGCTCGGTAAAGTACGGCCACTGTCAACGGTTCTTAAGGTAGCTAGTGCACTCGTAAATTCAAAGATTAATGTTCGTCCTTTAACTGTGTTATTCAGCGCGATAAACCCCGTTTTTTTACAGTAGATTCAGAATTATTAACCATCTACTTGCAAAGATATAACATCTTAAAGTTGCTGTTTTACATCGTGGAATGTACAAAAAAAAACAGTGAAAATTACGATTCTTGAAACGTTTCTAACATGCAAATTAAACATTCGGAAGAAATATTTGGTAGACGATTTTCGTCAAGCAAGCGACGTAGTATAGTCTGCAAGCAAGTTAAGGTAGTATAGTCTGGTAACTTGAACATTTTTTTTTTACGTCTATCGAGAATTTTTTTTTTATGGGAAAATAAAATTCAATGGTTTTGTTTTTTTAGTATGTTTATTATTGACATTTGAAGGATAGAAAATTTTGTTTTCGTGAAAAAATTTTTTTTCCAGATTTTCATGTCAACATACTCGGAATGGTCGAAAACGTTGAGAAAAGTGATTTTCACACACGTACAGACATTTCGTCTGTGTATGTGCAGATTACCTTGTTAGCACGATACTGCTGCAATTTTTCATGTATTTTCCTCAAATTTGGTACGCAAGTGGGCTCTCATACAACAACTTTTGGGATAGCAGTTGACCCAAATCGGTTGAAAATTTCGAATTTTACAGCATTTTGAAAATTTTGAAAAAATCGTTTTCACGCTATAACTTTTGTAAATTACGATATATCAGACTGAAATTTTGAACACAAACGAACTTACAGTGAACCATGATTGGTGCCAAATTTGGCGAGAATCGATATAGTGGTTCAAATTTTATTGCAATTTTAATTTTTTTTTTTTTTAATGTCCGTAAACACTTCTACTTTTCTAAATTCTGGGATGACTAGCTGCAATTTACCACGTGATTTCACAATTATCAATTATCGGAGATGAATTTATTTTAAAGGACAGGCGCTATGTTGATAAATTTTGATTTTATTCCAAAAAAAAGCAAAACATTGCTATCGCGAAAAAAAAATTCGACTTTTTTAGGCAGATTTCAATCAAATTTGGCACACATGTGGATTGTCCTTTAACTAGGTCTGTGTATAAATTTTACAGAAATCGGTCGAGCGGTTCAAATTATATAACGTTTTTTAACTTTTGAAAAATGTCGTTCGAGCATTCACTCGCGCAAATTGCGAGATATCGGGCTTAAATTGGTTTTACTTCTAGACTATGATAAAACAAGGTTTTAATTCAAATTTGGCACAAATCGGTCGAGTACTTCGAATTTTATAACATTTTTTATTTTTTGAAAAATTTTGTTTACGCACTAGTGTGCACAAATTAAAAGATACCGGCTTCAAATTTATTTCACGTATTGAGCACCGTGAAGCAAGGTTTGAGTACAAATTTGAATAAAATCGGTTGAGAGGTTTAAATCTCATGACGATTTTAAAATTTCAAAAACCTTGTCAATGCGATTTTTATAGTAGACAAATTTTTTAATATTTTTTTATATTATCAACTTCATCTACCAATCATTGTGAAGTGCACAGTGATTTTGTGGCTTATGTAAGTATAATAGATGCTGTATTAACCCACAATGAGCCAGTAGGTACAAAACCACATGATACATACATAAATTCTGTACCAGATATGTACCGGTTTATAACAAATATATTTAACTAAAAGACCAAGAAAATATAAAATATTTTCAGTTTTTCTGATAAAAAATTCGTGAATCGGTAAATATGTCGATAAAAATGCCTTTCATGCACAAACAAGCCTGCAAAGTAAAACCTTGCAAATTGCTTCCTCATTATTTAAATTTTTTTTTAAATATCTACTTTGCATATATGCAAACATTTAAAAAAAATGTAAAATAATGAGGTAGCAATTTGCAAGGTTCTACTTTTTTTTTTACTTAAATTTACAACGTTTTATTATTATTATTATTGGTCGCCTCAAAAATAAAGGTACGTGGCTGGCTCCAGTGATTTCGGCTCTTGAGAATATCTGAAATAAAAAAATCGAATTGATTATTAATCTATAGAATTGTCGTTCTCGTTGGAACTAGGATTATTAAATTTTATCAGAAAATAACTAAATGGCGGACTTCGAAAAATAAAAGTGATTTTTTTCAGGCACGAATCGGGCTGTAAAATGGAAAGTTAGGGATGGAAATAAATAATCCTGGTCTCGACGAGAACGACACTTCTATAGATTAATAATCATTTCGATTTTTTAATTTCAGATGTCCTCAAGAGCCGAAATCACCGGGGCCAGCCACGTACCTGTTTTGAGGCGTCTACTTTGACCAATAATAATAATAATAAAACGTTATAAAATTAAGTAAATTTTTTTTCTATCCTTTAGATGTCAATAATAACTTACTAAAAAAATAAATCCATTGAATTATGGTTTGCCATAAAAAAAAAAATTCTCGATGGAGACGTAAAAAAACGTGCAAGTTACCAGACTACTACCTTTAGCCTAACCTTACATTACGTTGATTAGGAAGACATTGTTGTTAAAATATACATGGCATATTTCACTCGAAGTGGGCCACCCACGTTTCAAGCTGCCGTAAAACAGTTTATAATTTCTTTGAGAGTGGTGTCGAATATTTATAATATGTACTTACTATTTTAGAATTCTTGTCTTATATGTGACCGAAAATTAAATATCGATTTAATATTTTTGTTTTATTTATTTATTTTTTTAATTCGCTGTATATAAACAAAAGCCTGCAAAGTAGAACGTTGCAAATTTCTTCCTCATTATTTTGTAACTTTAGCAAAGCTATATCGCGTGTCTAAGGGCTACAGGGACTTATGCGCCAAAAAGTCGAGTTTAGTGTCAAAAAGCCATATACCTAGATGGCCGTACGTTAAAAATAATCAAGCAGCTAAAAGACATGAAAGGCTTGAGTATACGCCTTGACACCAAGTATAAAAAGAGATTAGTTTTGAATGAAATTAATATTTACTTCGGGATTTCTTATATTCTTACGACTCCCAACTTTCTCTGAATATTAATTCTCTCCTTTTGTAAATTGTAGAATAAACTATGACAAATCGGAGAAAATCCGCGTTCTTTCTAAAAAAAATCGGAGAAATTGTTTGGAATAACTCATACATTTCAGCAGAGATTATGAGAAAAACTCTCGATAATATTTTCACTAGACTAGATATATTTGGTGAGAATTTATTGAGTAGTTAACATTTTGTCAGAATTTATATTTTGCGTTTCATTTTTACTGTTGTTACTGTTTTTTTATTGTTATTTGAACCAGGAAAAGTGACGAAAAATTAATACGGAAAAGCAAACTTATCTTAAAATACAAATCACCGTTCCCTGCTGTCAAATAATACGTAAATTTTTGCAAAATCGATGAAAAAATGTTTATCACTGATTTGATTAATGTTAAGTGATTATACAGAATTACTGAGGAATAATATTTGAGGCTGCGAGTGCTACAAATTCATGTTGCTTCAATGATGATCGGGGGTACAAGAAACAGCTTGCTCAGCTTCCTAAGATACAGGAAGCTTTGTTCCCATGCTCAGGTATGCTTCCCTTTTCGTCACTATTTATTTTTTATCAAATAAAATTGCATTTGTTATATGAGGCATTTCGGGATGTATTTATATTGCATGATAGTACGAAACGGTGCCGGCTGTAGAAATCAACATTTTTTGTAATTGCTTCCTCATAGAAGAAGCTTTGTTTTCATGAAAACATTTTTTTTTTTGAGTTTTTCATGCCAAGACACTCAGAATGGTCCAAAACATCGAGAAAAAGTTGTTTAGAAAAAATGCCCGTGTGCGTGCGTGCGAAATTTCAATTGCCTCTTACTCAGCAACAGTCCATGTGATTAGGCTGAAAAAAAAATTAAATTACATGTAACTTTTTTTCTTTTCGACTATAAACGGAAATGTTTGTACTACAATCAACTACAAACGATTCTCTATAGATGTGCCATGCCGAATTTCAGTGCCGTTAATTTCGGTGGATGGACATTTTTTGACAATGCAGAACTTTTTAAAGAGAACTTTTTAACAGAACTACAAACGAAATAATTGTTACTACAAACAACTACATAAAAATCTCTTTAAGAATTTAAAAAAAGTTGATTTTTTTAAGTTAGGTGCTGAGTTCACACAGCTTGAAATTTGGCATACAAGAAATTTAGCTAAATAGTTCTTCATAACTGAAGATACGTTCAATGTTGTTTGGTATTGAATTTGGACGAAATCGGTAAAGCGGTCCGGATTTTACGCCATCTTGAATTTCTCAAAAAATTTACATTCTCGCTCTAGTCTCCGCAGAACTAAAACAAGCAAGCAAAAACTTTGTACCCAATCGAAATATAATGCAACAGTGTTTGTATCGGTGATTCACAGACGTATGCAACGTGGTTTGAATTCTTGATTTTTCAAATTTTTGTAAAAGTAACATTTTTAAATGTTTCCAACAAGGATGCAAAGTAGAGCTTTGCACATTGCTTCCTGATTAATTGTCATTTTTCACAAAACTTCCTCTATGGAGAAGCCAAAATTAATGAATAAACTTCCTCATTGAGACGGATTTGTAAAAAATGAAAATTAATGAGGAAGCAATTCTACTTTGCGTCCTTCTTTTTCCAATCGGAAGACAAAGATTCAAATAACTACTTTTGTAGTATTTCTTGAGGGCTACATGAAAAAAAAATTGTTATGCCGATTTTTATGGAACAATTAACGGAGCAAGCCCTTGAAATAAAAACGTAAGAACGATGGCGAAGAGGTAAACCAGCAAGTATAAATAGACTTTGTACAAAAGATAACGCAAACAAAAACAAGCATAATAACATAACAGCACACAACGTGAAATACAGGTTCGATATGCGAGATACAAAGCTTAACAGAATAATTAAATGCCGACAACGGGCGACCAAAGAAGTCAATGAAAGCAGACGCGAGATTGCTTTTGCTGAACATCCTTGTTAGTGGCTCATTGAAGTCGTAACAAGTCCTATGAATATACGTAAAGAAAATAACATGATTCCAAACGCTCCGCAAAGGCACAAACACCGTGACCGATGCTAAGACCTCAGAGCAGTCAACAATGCTGTGAATAACTTTGTAGAAGAGAATTAATTCTGCTTTTAGTCTACATGAAGCGTGTGTTTGCATTTTCAGCTTACAGTGTAAATAGTTGAAGTATCCAATAACGCATAGAATGTATAACTTAACTGCAAAGTTTGCAATAGCACAACTAGAGCACTTAAGACCTCTATCCATTCAAAGACTTCCCCACATTAGACCAAGACACAAATTTCCACAATACAGCACTTTTCAAAACCTACAACATATATATAACACCACTCAATAACATACGAAAAACACTACGCGCAAAATATTGTTTTCACACCCAAATAAAGAAAAAAAAACACAAAACCGCAGAATACCCCAGGCTGAAGGACCCCGGTCGATGGCTTTTTGGCAATTTAAAACTAAACATAATGTATTGCTAAAAACCCCACGGACTACTGTAATCATCGAAATAATTTGTATTTATTGCCAATAAATTACTGTTACTACTACTACTAGTTGAAGTACAGTCCATCAGTAACCCTAAACTTGTACCAAAGAAACCGAACAAACTTACAGTGCACATGCTCAACAGCATCCATACAATTGACGTAAAAAGGCAACTATATAAACGACGCATATTCGAAAATAGAGTGAACCAACGAACAAAATAGGATCCCAATAGAGAGCAAATTTCGAAAATCGATATCACAAATTCGTAAACAACAAAAATTATGCAAAGTAAAACTTTACACTCTGTTTCCTCATTAAATTTTTCACAAAGGTACCTCTATGTTGACGCATATTTATTAATTTTGGCTTTCTCATAGAGCTTCCTCTATGAGAAAGCTAAAATGCTTCTTTGTGAAAAATGAAATTTAATAAGGACACAGAGTGTAAAGTTCTACTTTGCATAATTAAAAATTTTAAATAGCATTTTTTAATTTCGTTACCTCTATATTTTTGGTAGTTTCTTGCGTAACAACATAAAAACGTAAGCGTGCGTTTCTTTAGAAAACTGTGTTAGAAAATGTGTGTGTGTGTGTATTTTTTGTACAAAATCATAGTAACTGAAGAGGAATTAATACTTCATTTGTATGCAAAATTTCAACTTGAAACATCGTGCCGTTCAAGATTTATGGATGTTTGAATTTTCTGTCCCTGAAACATACATAAACAGACACATTTATACATACATACAGGCATTATTTTCTAAACCATTTTTGTTGACGTTTTGGACCATTCTGAGTGTTCTGAAATGAAAATCTCGAGAAATTTTTTTTTTCATGGAAACCAAGCTTCCTCTATGCGGAAGCAAAACGAGTTGTATACATAAAATAGTCAATTGACATTTTTTCTCGAATCCTTAACCTTCGTGGAATAAGCGCTTTCCCGCACTAGTATCACAATCTACTATTATCGCACTTCTCGCACCGCGTGGCATAAAAGACTATAGTGAAACAAATGTTCCCATAAATATAAGAGGCGTAAGATAAATTTAAATTAAATTAGATAAACCCCAGCGAAGGGTAGGAATAAAATAAAAATGTTATAAACTGTAAAAAAACTGCGATATTATTCTATTTGGATAGAAACATTGTTGAATGAATGAAATTTCAGAAAACAATCCTTCCGACCATCGACTGGAAAATACAAATTCCAGAACCTGAATACGACGTCGAATTTTTCTGCAATCCTGCAAACCGTGATTCAATTCACAATAATATAAAGCACAGGAAAGGTGTGGGAGATATAGACAAAGTCCTAAAATTATCAGCACTGCCAGAAGCTTGTAACGAGTTACAGAGTGAGCTTGGAAAAATTCCAAATCAAACATCTCCAGGAATATTAGATTACGGAAATGAGCCAAAAATTCTGAGCATATGCGGCGTTAAAAGAACATTTGACTTTGAACCATTGTCATTCAACAAATTGGCGAAAAATCTTCAGCTAATTAGAATCGAAGATCTGGGCCCATTGGCTGGAGAAAAGAGTTACATTCTTTTGGGCGATCTTGCACAACTGGAAGAAGCACTTGTTCGGTACAGTGTTAAAAAGCTCTTGAGACACGGGTTCCGATTAGTCTCGGTACCTGATATTCTACCGACAAAGGTCATAGAAAGATGTGGATTGATAGTTGACGGCGAAAGGACACTCGTTTATTCATTAGATGACCATTACGGTGATGATTTTAGTCTCTCGGGTACAGCCGAAATGGCTCTGGCTAGTAAGCTCATAAATTCCGAGATATCGGCTTCCGAAATGCCTCTAAAGCTCGCTGCGGTTAGCAGATGCTACAGAGCAGAGATATCGAATCTCGCGGAAGAGCGAGGACTCTACAGAGTTCATCAATTCACCAAAGTCGAGATGTTTGCGTGCTCAAGTCCGGATTATTCATCACAATTGTTGAATGATTTGCGCGATATTCAACAAGATATTTTTTCGAGTTTGGGACTGCATTTCAAAGTTTTGGACATGCCCGCCCACGAATTGGGAGCACCTGCGTACAGGTGAGACGCTTTTCTCTTAAGGTAATCCTTTTGCTACAGACATATCAATGAAGAACTAAAATTTAAGATCGAAAGTTAAGCAGTCATAGTCGCCTCATATGCTAACAAGTTTAGCGACATTCTTTTACTCATTTATGACCGCATATTTATTCGGTACAGCAATAGAAACATAAATCTACCGATTCCAAGCTTTATAAGCTTTCTTTTTTTATGATAATATATCAAAGAATCTATGAGCCCTAACAATATATCATATGGCTTTTATTTTGAGTCACTGCCAACAGGCCGCAGATTCCCAAAACCATTAAGATCGATCTGGTAGTCCTAAATGTTTTCTTACATGTTCCGGGCTTTCGGAGAAGTACTTTTAGATGAAAAGGAACAAATTTGACTATGATCTTCGGAACGTAAAAATACATTTTAATAGAGTACATTTTTCATAATAGATGCGGCAGTACTAAATATCGTCCGAGAGACCTCATCCTTTGCACGAACTCCTTTCATATCGTAATAAACAAGAAAATCAATGAAGCGGATCGCGCATGTTAAAAAAAAAATGCTCAAGATCCTAGTTGCGCATAAACTTCGATATCGGTGTGGCAGTACTAAATTTGAAAATACCGGCCCTGGGCTCTGCGATAGACATTTTTTTGGTATGAATGTAAATGAAGACGGATGAGATGTTCGACATTTTGAAAACGCGTATTTTTTAACAGTCCTAATGTGCATTGCATACGTGACACCGAAGTGGGAATATCTACGATTCAACATTCCTCGATAATTGGCATCGAAAACAGTGTTTCGTCTGGACTAGATACATTCTTTCTCTTTTTGCTACTTTCCACTTGAATACATAGTTTATTATACAATGCTTCAGTACACATGTTCCCATTCTAACGGAAAAACGCTGCAAATTATATTTGCACATCGATTCCTCATCAGTTATGATTTATGGAAAGTACGCCCATGTCACTGTTGGCTTCTGCAAGAAGCTTTGTTTTGCGATTACTTTTATCAGAACTATGCGCCTGGTGTAAGAAAACATATATGATAAATTTCAGTTTCATAATTCAACCTGTCTCTAAATTATGAAGGTTCATCTTTTTTTTTTCGCAGACTTTTTAGCAGAGAATTTTAATTGTTAGCAAACTTAAGTTTGCTGACAATTAATTTTGATGGAACACAGAATTCGTCAAATTTTCCCGCGTAGGATTCGGATGACGGATTGCATTTAATTAGCGACAATAGGCAAAGGTTCCCTCATGAAAGTGAGTGTTCTATCAAGAATTGAACCCAAACCATTTTCATTCGGTTACTGAATTTGAAACAATCCTGGGAGCTAGAACGCGCACAGACATTTGTGAAAAAATTCAAAACGTAGAAACAAGAGAACTGCATAGATTTTGCCCAAATTCAATCCCACTACTCGTTCTATTATAGTCCAACTTCGTATTAATTTTTAGCCCGATAACTCAAAAACTGTGGGAGCTAGAGCGCGCATAGACATTTTTGGAAAAATTCAAAATCGTGTGGAAACAAGTTATATTCTCAAGTTATAAATGTTAAATGGTTGACACACACAGACACACACACCCGGACATTTTTTCTAAATCTGATTTTTCGACGTTTTGAACACCTTTACACGAAAAATGTCACGAAAACAAAGCTTCTTGAGGAAGCAAAACGAATGTGACACGAGACGATTATGCGTAGATTTACATACCTCAGATAAACAGAGTTAATATTCATTTATAACACTTGTTTAACACATTTTTTTACTTGCAGGAAACTGGATATTGAAGGCTGGTTACCTGGTCGTCAGCAGTACGGCGAATTATCGAGCTGTAGCAACTGCACGGACTATCAGTCTCGAAGACTGAATGTTAAGTACAAAAGCGAGGACGGTGAATTATCGCACGTGCATACTTTGAATGGTACTGCATGCGCGATACCACGTATGCTGATCGCATTATGTGAAACTCACCAAACGAAGAATGGCGAAATAATGATACCGGATATATTAGTGCCTTACATGAAAGGTAAAACTGTAATAGGAAAGCAATCGATTGCTTCGATGAGAGATTATAAGTACAAACAAAGGGGACTGTAAATAAATAATGAAAGATTACGTTAAGATTTTTACCTATCTCAGTTACTTCCCTGGTGAAAATATTTTTCTGACAATTTGTCTGAAAAACTGTAATCGGGCCGTTTCAGTGATTTTCATAGATTTTACGACAGTTTTCTCTGAGTTTCACTGCTACTGGCTAAATATCTCTACCATTCCCTCCGCACAACCTTCAGAAATCACAATCTGATTATTTTCCGTAAAATTATGGAAAACTCTGGTTTTTTTTCTGATAAGGTACGTTAAAAGAAAATACGAGTGTTCCTTAATTGTAACATCTACTCATTCTATTACTCGTCCCAATAGTAGATCGTTTCCGAGAAAATACGATTTATTTTCTGAAAAACGCCGATCCTCAGAACAGTTTAAAAATTATATTGTGTTAAATAGTTAAAAGATATATTTGTATAGAATGAGCGAGAAATAATAGAGATTTTAATGTGCTTTTAGAGAATTTGACATATGAGTTGAGATTTTTAAAAAGGATTCCGGAAAATAAGTTTGACGGAGCACGTTGAGATTTTCAATGGAAACTAGAACTTTCCTCGTGACGTCCCAAAAGTTATATGAGAAATTCAATGATAATCGGGGCTGTTCAGAGGAAGCTTTCTAAATACAAAAAATAAATAACCAGAGAAAATCAACAAAGTTCATAAATTTTAAGAGAAGTCTGCAGAGAAAATGATAGAGTTTCAGACTTTCCTAGAAATTGTCCAGGAGAAAGACTTTAAACATACTTTGTATGAGAAATTCAGCGACAATTCGACTTTTTCAGAAAATGATTTCTGCATATGAAAGAAAAACAGGCTTAGAATATCAATGAAGTTGATAATTAGGGAAGTTGGCAGAGAAACTCGGAGATTTTTAGAAAAATACAAACTCACATTGTTCATTGTTTTTTATGTATCTGAACTTTATCAGCAACAACAAATTCCAATCAACGGTTCCCAGAAGTCAACGGCTTTCGTGGCTCTTCCCCGAAACCTGGTTTTTTTAAAGACGTACTTCAGAACAAATCGCTCAGTGTGTTGGACTCTATGTCTCATTTTCTTCGTAACAGCATTCTACACTGGCTATGCAGAGTAAATAATGAGAAAAGTCAAACTTTAAGAGTTACACACCTCTGAACACCAGGTTTATTTTCACAACTTCGGCTTGGGAGCCATTAAAAAAAATCCCCTTGGTTAGACGGTGTAGAATATTGCAACAAACAAAGTGAAACATCACAGAGCAAAATCTTTAGTGATTAATTCTGAATCATGCACAGAGTTGAAAAGGCCCAAGTTTTGTTTACAAAAAGAACCGGATAACCAAATTTGTTTTAACATCGACAGAACATTTTTTCGTTCCAGTCCAAGATTTTTTTTCCGTCGGCCCCGTTATAACGATATGAAACAAACTTGGACTTTTATAGAGTGCCAATCGCTTCTAAGGAACCGCAAATTATTGCCATCTTCATCTAGTAGTTGCTAATAACTTATCTTGAAATATTTCTCACGTCCCGTTTGCTCGGAAATTTTGGGAGAAATTTAGAAAATAAAAAAGGATCCAAAATATTTCTTCTCATGTTTTGTAAATATAGTGGAAGCTCTCACATGTTACGTTCTGCTAGTTTACGTAGGCAAATGGTGAGGATGAACAAAGTGTTCGCATTGGAACAGGCGAAGAGAAGTGTTACTTCGTCAACGTGATTGGCACTTCGCATAGATTACTTCGAAAAAAATAGTGTATTTGATTTTCAAACAAATCTCTAGTCTCCCTTAAAAGGTTATTTATTATATGGAATCAGGTACCACAAAAACGTCGAATATCAAACACCACCTGACAGTATATTTTTTTTTCTATAAACTAATACAATATTATCGTACAAAGTAAGACAGGGTTTCGAAATTCTTACGTACACAGGGATAAAGTTCATGGTTCGTATTACTTTTTTTTCATTTTCTTGCAAATCGTTATATCGACAATGATTTTTTTCGTCGATCTGTATATATTTCGTAGCGGAGTTATAAAAATGTAACACAAAATATTTTTTTTTCTTAAAGTAAATACAATTCAGAGACATTGCAAATTTACAACTCATCTCCTGTGCTAATCTGTTGATTCATTTAAATATCTTTTCTCTATATTTGTCGTGCTTGGCCAATTGAAATCGATTTTTAACTTCGCCTCACCGTAGTCTGTCCCGGCATCCGATCCGCATCGTTTTCGCTTTGTATCGATATTTTATTAATATTTTTACAGTTTTTTTTTCTTCGTCTTTATTACCATTGAATTCACCCGTCACCGTAACTTGCGAGTCAGATGTTTATTCCCCCGAGGTGTTCCAATAAATTGGGACAGAATACTGACGTATTGGTTTTTTTTTTTTTTTGTTTGTTTGTTTGTTTTTCTGGCAATGTGGTTTGAATGTATCTACAATGAAATTATTTTCAACGTGAAAATCATCCATGGGCTCTTGGCATTCGCCGCCGCCGTCATTCCGAGTGTCAGTTGAGAACTTACTTTTTAATAATATTTAATCTTCCTCCTCGCCCGATTCGGATTCTTCCTCGGCACTTTGTAGCCATTCGATGAATTTTTTCATTTGGTCCAAAAAGAGCATTTTACCCTTGAGCGAGTGTCCCTCCTTGTACCACTTCAAAATCACTTCCTCCGAGACAACATCCTCTGTAAAAAAGAAATAGGTCATGAACAACGAATGATTAATTGCGCTGAGAATAAAAACAATGAAATTGTTATTTCTCGTCGATATATACGTACTTTTGTAGAATAACAATACGATCTTCTGGAAGACTTTCATGAAGTTCATGTTTTCGTAACAGAACTCCTGAACCTTAAGGATAAGAGCGAGCTCAGATCTGGCAGTGGATGTGAATGCGCCGAACAGAGGAGTATAGATCTGCAAATGTTTGAGTGCTTGTTCGGCGACTAACTCTTCCTTCTTGTTCCACTCGGCTTGGCCCATAACTACGACCCATATCTACGACAAAATTCCGATAATTACCATTAGAACAATATTGTTTTTATCGTTGTTGGTCGGTTCTGTTGATGTAAGGGTCATTCTACCAAATATTAACCTGGCAGCTAAAGCTTCGTCACCCGGATTGCATTTGTAACTACCACTATGTAGAAACTATGTGATTTTCTTTAGAAATTCTTCTATGTTCCCTCTATTTTTTCACGAGTAAAAAAAAAAAACCTTTTTTTTTAGATTTATTTTTAAGCCCTATTTTTAAAAAAAAATTCATCTTTTAAACAAAGCATGCAAAGTAAAACTTTGCACATTGTTTCATCACTCTCGAATTTTTACAAAGCTACTTCTATGAGAAAATATGTTCATCTATTTTGGTTTCCTCATGAGGGAAGTTTTGTAATAGTAATGAGAAAGCAATGTGCACAGTTTTACTTTGCATCTTCGTTTTAAGTAAATTTAAAAAGCATGTTATACTTATGAGTCAAAAAAGTCAAGTCAGCCACCCCAAATTTTAAATTCAACAAAACGTCCTCACATTTCTTCAGGATGTTAGTCTACTTGAAGAACAAACGTAGGAATCTTTTCAGATTTTTTTATTGCATATCCCAGCCATTGAAATTCGCTGAAAATAATCATTGTTTATTTTTTAACGCCAATACTACGGCTCGCAAAAAGAAATCATAAGAACGTCAAATTTTGGATTTTCAGCGTACATTCAAACAACATTTTTCCAAAATTCTCCGATTTCATTTTATTCAATTAAATAAAGTTGCCACTTTTTTTCCTTCCGAAACGGCATTTCCGATTTAGTTGAAATTTTCACATTTTGTTCGTTGAAATGCCTAGAATCTTAGAAAAAATTGAACGAACGATCAAACATTGCGGTAAGCTAATACAAAAAACAAGAATTACATAATAAAAAAATGTAATGCGGGCTTTAGAATATTTTCCATAGACATTCTCAGCCCTTCTGAACGCAGAGAGCAATTACACATTAGATTACCACGATGTTCTATCGTTCGAAGAGCTGTAACTCTGGGGCGGAATTTTATACTCACGTAAAAACCCATCTCACCAATTTTTTCTAAGATTCTAGATATTTCAAAGAACAAAATATGAAAATTTCAGCTAAATCGGAAATGCCGTTTCGGAGGGAAAAAAGTGGCAACTTTATTTAATTGAAAAATAGCATTAAAAAAAATGTTGGAACTATTCTTTTGTATTTCATTCCAAGGATAACGCGATAGTTCTGAACCCTCGTATTCGCTTGTTATTGTTTATTCGTTACCAATGTTCTGACTCGATAACATGCTGACAGGGATAATTTATTTCCCAATAAATAATATTCCATAATAATCGCGTGTGTGTCCTAATTTATCTCGGAAGTCGATTCACCTCGTTCCCACAGGTTATGGGCCCAGAATACGAGAATAACGAGATAAATAACTAAGCGTAAACCGGTAAACGCGTATAAAGTCAGATCGTTCGCGAAAGCTTAAAATGAGTGGAAATTCGGTTCGACTTGAATCTCTAAACGAGAACAATTATGATACGTGGAAGATCCAAGTGAAAGCCCTACTCAACAAGAGTAAAACTTGGGGTTACGTCTCCGGTACAAAAATAAAACCGATAATCGTCGAAGGAGATGCTGCATCACAAGCAACTCTAGAGCAATGGGAAGAAGGCGAAGTCGCTGCAATGTCAGATTTGTTGCTTTCCATCAGTCCATCACAAGTAAAGTTGGTCAAGCATTGTGAAACTTCAAGAGCCATTTGGCAGAAACTCGAGGAAGTTCACCAATCGATGGGACCCGCCAAAATAACCACACTCATGAAGCGTCTCTTGTCACATCGAATGCAGGACGGTGACAATGTAAAAGAGCATTTAACGAAGTTCTTTGATACCGTGGACAAATTGAAGGACAAGGATATCGAAGTAAACAAACCGTTGCTGTCAACGATGCTGTTATATAGTCTGCCACCAAGTTATGAAAACTTTCGGTGCGCGATCGAATCGAGGGATACGCTACCAGAGCCAACGTCCCTTAGAATAAAGATTATCGAAGAAAGTGACGCGAGAAA
Source organism: Perithous albicinctus (assembly GCA_964016905.1). Lineage (NCBI taxonomy): Eukaryota > Metazoa > Arthropoda > Insecta > Hymenoptera > Ichneumonidae > Perithous > Perithous albicinctus. Next base: position 5,647,068 of record OZ024692.1, on the reverse strand, counting down.
AGGAGGTCACGGAGAAGAAGGACAAAATGCTTTGTACGTCAAGAAGGACTACAAAAATCAGGCGAAGAAGTACCAGAAGAACGACCAAAAGAAAACCGGAAAGCAAGAAAATCAAGGAGGATTCAAATTCAAATGTCATCGTTGTGGAAAAATCGGGCATAAGACTGCGGAATGTTACACGAAATTAACAAATAACCAACAAACGTCGAAGAATAGTGAAGCGAATGTCTATTTCGCAGAAATCAAAGAAGCAACACAGCACTCAGCATTTATTGCAAATCACAAACCGGAAGAATGGTGCTTGGACAGTGGCTGCACGGCGCATTTGTGTAAAAACGAAGAAAGGTTTCAAGAAGTACAAAAGGTCGAGTGCGGAATATTGAATTTCGCAAACGATTCCTCAACGGAAATACAAACGAAGGGTTCGGTAAAAATATCGACTCTGGTCGGAACTGAGAGAAAGGAAATAATTCTCACCGACACGTTACACGTACCAAATTTACGTGTCAACCTTCTGTCAATCAGCAAAATTGTTGACAAAGATTGCGAGGTTACCTTCACAAAACATGACGCGAAGGTCATCGACGCGACGGGATGCGTGAAAATGGTTGCGGAGAGAGCCGACGGATTGTACTACGTACGAGAACAACCAACATTCGACTGTCGACAGACTATCGCAAAGAATTCAAAATCAGAGCTCGCAGAATGGCACAAACGATTGGGTCATCTGAACCCAAGAGACATCATTGAAATGGAAAAGAAGAAAACTGTACAGGGAATGAAATTCAACGAAAGAAAAATGCCACCGTGTGAAGTATGCCTGAAAGGTAAAATGACGAGAATTCCTTTCCCTCAAGAATCGAAGAAGTCGACAGAATTATTGGAAATTATCCACACGGATATTTGCGGACCAATGAGGGTGGAATCACTAGGTAAATCACGATATTTCATAATATTCGTAGATGATTATTCCAGGTGGTGTGAGATTCGCTTATTAAAAAATAAAAGCGACGCACTCGAAGCGTTCAAGGCCTTCCACGTCATGGCAGAACGACAAACTGGTAAGAAAATAAAATATCTCCAGTCGGACAACGGAAAAGAATTTTTAAACAAGGCATTTGACGAATATCTGAGAGTCAATGGCATCAAGCGCAGACTCACCGTCGTTCATACACCCGAGCAAAACGGTATCGCCGAACGTATGAATCGCACGTTGGAGGAAATGACACGATGTATGATGATTGAATCGGGTATGCCCCGATCATTTTGGGGAGAAGCAGTTGCCACAGCCACGTACACGCGAAATAGATGTCCGACACGCGTTCTGGGAGGAGATACTCCATTTCAAAGGTGGACAGGCAAAGTTGCACACGTAAAACATCTTCGAATCTTTGGACAAAAAGTGTACGCATTGAATCTCGATCCAAATAAAGGAAAGTTCGAATCGAGATCAAAAGAAGGAACGTTTGTCGGATACTCGGAGGAATCCAAAGCTTATCGTATTTGGATAAACGCAGAACATAAGGTAATAATCGCACGAGACGTACGATTTCTAGAGGAATTCACTTACCACGAAGAGTACCAGGAATTCGTAGGACAAGAGGACTCTCGAAATCATCACCAAGAGCGTGAACAACGAAATCTCATCAATTTCGATGCGAAAACATTCGAGAGGGTCGACGAAAGACCTGCAATGGATGTTGAAGTCGCAAGATCAGAAGATTTAAATGACGAACTCATCGAGTACGAGGAAGATTTGATCAATTTTAATAGCGATCACACAACGTCGAGCGGCGAAGATCAGATTGAGGAAATAGACGATCAATTCAGACCTCCGAATAATTTGCCGACGAAAAGAGGACCAGGAAGACCAAAAATGATCAAAACGGGTCAAAGAGGTCGTCCAAGAAAAATGCACAACATGGTACCTGTCGACAACGAAGAACACGATTTTGAATCTGAAGAACGGCGAGCAGATCAAGCGAATCTAGCAGAAATTCCATTGAAATAAGCAATTTCAAGCCCCGATGCCACTGAATGGAAGACGGCCATTGCCGAAGAAGTAAGGTCGCTTGTGAAAAATAATACGTGGAAACTCGTAGATCGCCCAGAAAATCGTAACGTGATCGGTTCACGAGTAGTTCTCAGATACAAATATCGCGCAAACGGAGAATTGGAGAGAAGAAAAGCTCGCATCGTTGCCAAAGGCTTCACACAAAAACCCGGAATTGACTTCCATGAAACTTATTCACCAGTAGCAAGACTAGGTTCAATACGGTTGATAACGGCGCTGGCGGCGAGTAAGAATATGCATATACACCAACTGGATATCGCCACTGCATACTTAAATGGATCGATCGATGAAGAAATTTTCATGGAGCCGCCACAAATGTTGGAAGAAGCACTAGAACAAATCGTCTCTGAGGAGTCAAAAGAAACACTTATCTGCAAGAGCGCTACAAAAATGTTGAAGGAAATACGGAAGGGAAACAAAGTCTGTAGATTAACAAAAGCACTATACGGTCTCAAGCAAGCCGGCCGACAGTGGTATCACAGATTTGACGAAAGTCTACGAGCTCTAGGTCTCAAACCCACGACGGGTGATCCATGTGTATACCAAGCTCAACGGGGAGAAGACTCAATTTTAATCGCTATATACGTAGACGATGTAATCATTGCGTCGAAAAACGAAAAGTGGATTTCGAAACTGAAACAAGAACTGGGGCGCGAGTTTGAAGTCAGGGATCTGGGGATCGTGCAATACTGTCTTGGTATTCAGTTCCAAATAAATGATAAAGAAATCATCATATCGCAAGAGGGCTATATCAAGGACATCGTGAAGCGATTCGGGATGAGCAATTGCAAAGCTATTTCCACCCCTCTAGATCCTAACGCGTGTCTCACAGCAAATGAAAAGTCTAACGAGGAACCCGAAGAAGACATGAAAAATATTCCATATAGGGAATTAATCGGAGCGCTGATGTACCTGTCAGTGGGAACTCGACCAGACATAGCACATGCTATAAGCGTACTCAGTCAATTTAATTCGAATCCTCAGCTTATTCACTGGAAGGCTGCAAAACGAGTACTCCGGTACTTGAAAGGCACAATGCAACACGGAATACACTACGAAAAATGCAACGAAGGATTGATAGGATTCGTCGATGCGGATTGGGCCGGCTGCCACTTTGACAGACGCTCGTACACCGGGTATTCTTTTATTCTCAGCAAAGGAGCAATTTCCTGGGAATCGAGAAAGCAGAGAACTGTTGCTCTGTCATCAACGGAGGCCGAGTACATGGGGATTTCCGATGCTACGAAGGAAGCGATGCACCTAAAAGGTTTAATGACCGAACTTGGATATGAACATTTAGCCAACGTCGTTCTCCACTGTGATAATCAAGGAGCCATTCGCCTATCAGAAAATCCTATTCATCACGCGAGAACGAAGCATATTGATGCAAGACAACACTTCATTAGAGAGGCGTTAAAGTCCAATCTTTTGAAGCTCACGTACATGTCAACTGACTTGATGCCAGCTGACGCTCTGACGAAAGCAGTAACGAGGACCAAACTAGAAAAAGACATGAATGCATTGGGACTACGAGATTCCAATCGTCGTGTATGATCCTTGTCTTGAGGGGGCGTGTTGGAACTATTCTTTTGTATTTCATTCCAAGGATAACGCGATAGTTCTGAACCCTCGTATTCGCTTGTTATTGTTTATTCGTTACCAATGTTCTGACTCGATAACATGCTGACAGGGATAATTTATTTCCCAATAAATAATATTCCATAATAATCGTGTGTGTGTCCTAATTTATCTCGGAAGTCGATTCACCTCGTTCCCACAAAAAATCGGATAATTTTACAAAAAATGTCGTTGGAAAGTACACTGACAATCCAAAATTTCATGTTATGATTATCAATAAACAATGATTATTTTCAGAAATTTTGAATAGCTGGAATACGCAATAAAAAATATGAAAAAATTTCTCCGTTTTTTCTTCAACCAGATCAACATCCTGAATAAATTTGAGGACGTTTTGTTGACATGAAAAATTGAGGTGACCGACGTGACGTTTTTTGCCTCTTATATATTGTTTCTTGCTTACTTTCCTCAATTCTTTTTCAAATAAAACTTTCACTATTTTTTATATTCAAAATCGAATACAGTCTGAACACGGGTTTCAATTCTTTTGGAAATGGAAATGAAAGGTGTCTGACTATTTCACATGTGTGCCAAATTTCAGCTCGATTGATGAAGCCGTTCTTGGGATACGAAGATTTTTATTTTGCAAGTCGTCCCTACACATACACACACACACCAATTTTTTCTAAATCATTTTTCTCGATGTTTAAACCATTTAAAATTACCTCGACCTAAAAATCACGGAAAAAGTTCACGAAACCAAAGCTTTCTCTGTGTTGTGCCGAGAATTCGTGCTAAATTCTCTTAATTATTACGATTACACAATGGACACTCAACGGCCCAGAAATAAAAAGCAGAATCTTGAATTTTCGTGAATTGCATTTAGCATCTGCAATCCAACGATAGTCTAAATTTTAACATTGAGCAGAACGTCGGTCTTGAGCCAATCTCACCTAGCAATAATATTATTGAGCCGTGCTCCATATTGTAATAAATTGTCAGCTGTTTAAATAAAGCTTTCTAAATTTTACCACATTCACTCTAGTTCAAATCCTTATTGGCAAACGATCCCAATAAATAAAATATATTATAGTCTGTCCCCGGAGCTGCTATGCTCCGAACCCAGCATAACATCCATCAGGAAGCAAAATGCCAATCAACAGTTTCCAGAAATCAAGTTCTTTTGTTGCTGTTTTCCCCGAACCTTGGTTTTCTCAAAACTCTGCGCGTACTTCAGAACCAACAGCACAATGGATTTTACTCTATATAATGTCTCACTTTGCTCGCAAAATAATTTTACATCGGCTAAGCGGAACAAATATTTGAAAAACTCAAAACGTTAAAAGCCTCTACACTCCAACATGATTTTTACAGTTTCCAAATTAGTGGATAACTTTATCATGGGGACCACTAAAATAAAAAGAAAGCCCCCCACTTAGTCGACGTAGAATATTATTACGAACAAAATGAGAAATTTCTAAGTAAACATTCTTCGAGTGATTAATTCTGCATCACGCCAAGAATTGAAAAAGTCCAAATGTGGTTTACAAGAGAATTAACCAAATTGGTTACAACACTGACAAAAAAAATCTTTGTTCTAATTCTGAAATAAAAGATAAATTTCATATTTATCTTTTGACAGGAATAAAAAAAAATAACTCTTGGAAATTTCTTTATCACTCCTCCGTGCAGAAAAGTGCACTTTTCGCAAGCTGTCGCTTGCGAAGACCGCGCCTTTCCGACGTCGGACTGAAAATTTTCGTTCATTACTCGAGAGGAAAACTTTTTTTAGCTCGTGTGATTGTAGAACTCGCCTTCGGCTCGTACTACAAACCCACACTCGCTGAAAAATATACATACGCAAGAAATAGTACATTTCAACACTAGGGAGAAAAGTTCTCCCTAGTGTTGAAATGTACTATTTCTGGCTGTCTCGGTCCCTTTGAAAAGTATTTTTATCAGTATTTTTCTATTACCAGTCCGATGACTTCGTGTTCGGGAATTCCACACCTCTGTGCAGTTTCCTTGAGATCAAGTACGATGTCCTTAATGGGTCGATTGTCGGCCAAGTGGTCGAGCAGCAACTGTTGAAGGTCGCGCTTGGCTTCCTGACTCGCTTGAGCTTTGTGCAGCTTAACGATATCCGCGAGACCGACGGCCTCAAACGTCGAGCGAAAATGTTCTTCGGTTCTCTTGTTAGGCGGCACAAACTCCATTAACCTGAAAAAGGTAAAGGTAGGATGAGTTACAAATGCTCTCAAGTAAATTCAAATTGGCGCGAAAAAGTTCACAGTTTCTAAAATCATTATATCCTAACTATATTAAGTGGCACGACTGACGCAGCTTGTGGTATCGTCGCTGCGACAATAGCACGCGAGCTATTTTTTTGAGATTTTTGGCGATCGAAAGTAACAGGGAATCATTGTTCGGGCGAATACCATGTGAGGAAAAATAATTTTGAGGGTACGTAAATTCTGCCAGGAGTGAAATCGAGGGAATTAACTTTTATCAGTGTATTATTTATTGTACGCGGGAATGATTCGTGTCCCACGTTACTTTATTTTTGCCATTAAACGACCTCGACGTTTAGGGAAGTGAGTGGGGAAAGACGCGATGTTTAAATCATTATGGGGTTCAAAATTCCCATAACGGTTTAATTGGATAATCGGGAAGCCGGAATTTAATTCAAACTCAGGTAGATATTTGAAGTTAGTATAAAATCGTATCTTTGGTCGTGTGTGTGAATTTATGAGAATTTTTCGGGAAATTAGTCATTTCAATATAACCAATTTTAAATAAGTAGTTCTTTGCAATTTCTGCAATAGAGTTTGAAGCTTATTTTATTTTCATACTAGACGAGTTTCCGAAAACGAATCCCGCCTAAGTGGTATTTAAGGAGGTTTGTCACTTATATAAAAATGTAGAGAAGAATCTGAAATTATTATCAAATATTTTCTACTTTGTGGTGAATTCACCTGAATTATTTCGAAATTTTCATCTACTCCGTTACCGCAAAATTAAAGTAATTTTGCAATGTGTTTTCACATGATTTATTATGGCAGACCAGCTTTTACGCTTTATAACTCATTGTCAGGAGAAAATGTAGAGAAAAAATTAAAAACTTGTTATATCGCTAACGTATAGTTGCAGTAAACACCATTAAAAAAATCAGCTTTATTGTCTACTTCCTTTATGAGGAAATTGCGTAAGAACACAACTTTCGCAGTTGTTTATGCATTGTTTACCCTTCTCGATATAAATATGGAAGAAGTACGGCAACGTTGGAGAGTTCAGTTAGTTAGATTAGGTGTTACATCCCCACGTAAAATACGCGCCTACGAGATTCTATCCTCCGAGCACCGCTGCATGCCCAAAACTGCATGAGCAATTTTTGTATTTTAGTCAGTCATATTTTTTTTAATCTTCAAGATAACATCTCCAACCAAAGTCAATATAAGTGCAGGTTAAGAAGTCAATAATCGTAAGTTTTCTTCGTCTACGCCTTCGTTGGAACGAATGTAGTTTGGTTGCATTCAACCATTCCTATTCCTAAAAACTCAGAACGAATGCAGTACGGTTGCATTCTTTCTATTCCTTTAACCAAATACTCGGAGAGTATGAAGACTGGTTGCAAACGTTCCTCTTCCTAATTTCTAACTCGAAACGTATGCAGATGGTTGCAAACGTTTCTCTCCAAGACTGACGCTTTTTCTCGCAGACAGATCCAGTTTAAAACATTTAACAAATGCGGTTTTGTATCAAGCGTTTAACTTTAATAACAACTACCTTTACGCGGAAGAGCGGAGTCATAGCAAATTCTAAATTCAAGACTCAGAAGTTATTCTAAGTCTCTTATTTCTTTTTAATCAAATTATTATCTATATTATTCTGATGGGAAAACAACGTCGCGGTGATAGAAAATACCAACTTAGAAAAATCGTAGCTCAACACCAAGACATTCCTCATCCCATTAAAAAACAACAAGTCCAAGTTTATTTTACCATTGAACATCTAGAAGCAAACAATATAATCCCTAATTTTGACCTTTGGGAATTAAAGAAAATAGATTTTACTATTAAATTTTTGAAGAGTAAATACATTCCATAGAACGATCCCAGATATAATTTTTATTTCGAAAAGGAAACAGAAAATAAAACAGTAACCTCAGTAGAAAATCATATCGTATCGCCCGCATCCCTGACCAATTAGCCGTAGCTAAGGTCAAAAACAGGGCATATTATTTTTGTTATATCGGACGTAACATAGGCTAAGAGCGATAGGCGGGTGATTCAAATGATCGTGTCTCGATAAACGCGATGGAGTTGAGCGTTCTCATTGTAAATCTAATATTTATGTTAATGGACTAACTATGTACTCGTTTTAACACATGCTTGTAACATTTTTCACTGATAAGCTTCCCTTTCCACTTGTATCTTGTATCATTGATTTACCATGATTGCGAAAACGGCGAAAAAACAACCGCTCCACTATCAACTGGCAGTCGCCGCCATGACACTTCATGGTGCGCAACTGCACAAAATACGTATCTCGTTGCCACACTTCTCCACTAAATCGCGATACCACAGAATCGAATTCCTATCAATTCGTGCGTTACAAATTTATTTGGATTGATTCGATACTCCCAAAAAACGGTTATATATATGTTAAAAATGATATTATTCGTCGTAATTTCGCAATTTTCCGAATCAAGATGCACCATTTATACCGTTGGCTATCGTGCAGTACGCCCATGTAAAAGCATAGGACCTCCACACCTAACTCCTCACCTCCCGCGCGAAGTGACGAACCTCCTTCACAGTTTCTATTTTAATATGTGTTTCTAGTTTCGTGTTTTAGAATAGCAAGTTTTACACGAGAAACGATAAGGGCTCGAATAATTATTAAATTACGAAATATATTACCTTCCTTCGATGCCGCCGCGTTTAAGTGCCGTCATCAAACTTGATAGTCCCTTTTCCTGCTTCCATGTTACGAAAACCTCCATCAGAAAGTCCAGAGCCAAATTGTCCTTGACGAGATGCTCGTTGATGAGAACTGAGAGGACGGTCGGTGGAACGGAACCATTTGAGATCCAGAGAGCGGTCATTCTTGCCAACTTGATTCGCTCCAATGGAGTGAATCCTTTCATGAACACCAGAACTTTCTTCATCTCCTCTTCAAACATCTTCTCCAAGTACTTGTAACGTCGCATCAATTTGGTGAACACCTGAAATAGATACAACGCATAAAATCACTCGGGATAATTGTGACAAAAGAAAATCCAATTGGTTAACTTCATGTTAAGGTCATTAAGGAACCTTTAATCGGATTTCTTTAATTCTTTCGAGGTAGTTATTGGCAATCATTCTTTTTAAAATCCACAACACATTGGAACGTCTACTGTTGAGATATATTTGCACAATTAAAATTCTTCATCTCAATCAAAATAAAGTAGCTAGAAGATAAGACATTCATAAAGCTTTTTCCTTGTTTTCACGAATCACAAACGGAACCACTATCAATTTACCAGAAATAGAAAAGTTACCTGGCGTGTCAGTTTATTGCAAATCAGCGTTTTACAAAATGTTGGGTAATTCAAATTCGATCAAATATTAACTTGTGCAGTTAACCTTGTGCAAGGGGTGGGGATTATTAAGGAAGCAATGTGACAATTAAATTTTCAGTGTATTCTTTTGTAAATCTAGCGAAAAAATGGAACCAAATTCTCACAAATTGATTGATTTTTGTTTCAATATGCTATCATTTCATTCTTGTAGACGTGTTCAACTTCTTCTGTTCGTTCATCCGTCGCAACTATATATCGCTCATAGCATTATACCACTCGTACATTTCATTGGATTCCCGTAACTTTCGAAAAAACTTTAATTGATGTGCTACACCGACTGAGCCACCGTAAGTGCAAGAACCTAGTAAGTGCGGTGGAGTAAGAGAGAACGACTTAAACTTGTACCACATCGCGTTATAATTAACACGCGTTTGAGGAGATTGAAGCGGTCCAGTGGCGTCAATTGATGGTTTCGGAAAAAAATGTATTAGGCTACTAAACAATCTATATTTGGTCTCATTTTGATCGCGATAAGTTACTACGTTAGAAAATCTGTAATAAAGGCATCATATTGTGCATTATATTTTAATGAACTAAAAACGATTTTTTTGCCAATGTCAACTTGAGAACATGAGATATTGCTGATTATTTCAATTTAAAAAAACACGGATTTAGGTTTTACTGTTGATAAAATATAAACATGATTATTACTGATAGCTTTAGGCAGAAAGAAATTAGTCATCGAATTTTTAATAAATTTTCGTCGATCATGTTAAATACGATCGAAGCGTGACGACGTCGAACTTTTTCGAAATCGGCAGCAGTGGTCACCTCCGAGTTCAAGCTCAACGGCACGCGGCACTTAGTAAACATAAACATGGAGACGTCAAACGATCGCAATCGCGATACAAAGGGAAGATATTCTACAAGAAGAAGACTGGAAGGAAAATCTCCAAATCGCGTAAATGAATAAAACCTGATTATATATCACGGTTAAGCTAAAGACAAGAGTTAGAACGATTGTTAATCATCAACTCAAGACCGCTGACACATGCACAACGTTTAAAATTGCCGCCCTGTTATGATAACGACTTGTTTTCCGTAATTGTCCTGCGGACGATTACGGTTATACTAATACCGATATAGCGTTGCCATATCTATCTACTCGCGAACTATCAACGACGATTTCTGGCCAATTTCGGTTGCTTTATCTCGTAATATATTTGTTATCAGGTGGTAAACGCAATTTTTCTTTTCGTTACAAGTGTTCGCTATGATTTAGTGTATACGAAGACACGTTTTCCAAGTATTTATTCTTTGCGAAATATGAATGAAATTCGGGTCCAATAACCGTTGTTCAGACTTTCTCTGTATAACTCAATGTTAAACGACACATTTTCAGAAATAAATATCTCAGCCCGTGAAAGGTAAAAATATCTGAATTTTTTTGTAAACACGCAGTACATTCTATGCTAACACATATAATTTTTTCAGGCCAAAATCTTTGATTGTATATAATGCTCCAACCTGCTCAATGTAACCGTAGTCGAGGAAAGTAACGTACAGTAAAAGAACTTGACAAAAAATAAATATTCGTTAATTCAATAAAAAAAATTAAAGTAACGTAAAGTGGACGACCTTCAAAAAATAGTACTTTGTTTCACTCGGTGCGTAAAGTGCAGTTTTCACACCTTGTGAAGTAAAATTTTGTACGATACTCGTGCGAAAAACGTTTTCTAAACTCGTGTGATTGCAACATTCGCATTCGGCTCGTGCAGCAACCTCACATTTCTAAAAAAAAAAATTTTATCGCACTAGTATCGTAATCTACTATTGTGATACAGGGGCGAAAAAGCTTGCTGTCACCTTCATAAACGCCAGGGGGAGACCGCTTTACCGTACCAGTAATAATATTTTTTGTAATGCAAAAAAGTAACTAGAGTGTTTAAAAAAAGTACGTTTTAAAGTAACTAATGTGATTTACGCATGCGCAATCTTTGTCTCTTATACCTAACCAAACGCTACTTTCGCCATGCACAATAGGCACAAAAAGGAGAACTTTTTGTGCATGTGTTACATAAAGTAAATTATCGATATATTAATAAACAAAAAAAAAAAAAAAAACAAAGTGAGAACTTAAGCGAGAATTTTCACGTGATTTTTCGTTACTTTAAACCTGCCATTAAAGTAACTTTTACGTTATTGTACACATTACGATTGGTAGTCTTTTTCGCTTCCTCATAGAGAAAGCTTTGTTTTCGTGAATCTTTTTTTTTTTTTTTTTTTTTTTAGATTTTCATGTCAGCATACTCAGAATGGTCCAAAACGTCGAGAAAAATGGTCTACAAAAAATGTGTGTCTATGGATGTGCGTGTGCGTGTACGTGTGCGTGTTTGTTCCGGGGACAGAAAATTCAATCATCCATAACTCACGAACGGCATGATGGATCGAGCTCAAATTTGGCACGAAGTAGAATAGTAACTCTTTTTTAATTAGTGTGATTTTTAACAAAACGTATCCATATATATATATATATTTTATAGAATTCTTAAATTTTTGGAAAAATGACGTGATCGCTCTAGCTTTCGTAAAAGTTCGACGATTTAGCTAAATAGTTTTTCATAACTGAAGACAGGTTCAATGTTGTTTGGTACTTAATTTCGACGAAATCGGTAAAGCGGTTCGAATTTTATAGAATTTTGAATTTTTCGAAAGAAAAAAAAAAAAAAAAAAAAAAATGCTTTAAATCACGTCAAATCACAACAAATCAACTGAAATGTTCAGCAGGCGAAAAATAACATACAGCGCTGCTACGTACCAAATTTGGTGATGATCGGTAAAGTTGTTCGGATTTTACGCTATTTCGAATTTTTCAAAGAATTTCAATTTACGCTCTAACTTCCGCAAAAATTAAGAAAGTAAGTCAAAAGTTTGTACTAGATGGAAATATGATGCAACGATATTAATTATGGAATTTTCGTTGTCATGTGTAACGTAAGTTGTCTTTTTTTATAGATAATACATTTTTAACTTTTAACTTGTGTTGTTGCGCAAGCAACTACCAAAAGTATAGAGGTAACGATATTGAAAAAATGCGAAAAAAATGAAAAATGATGCAAAGTAGAACTTTGCATGTTGCTTCCTCATTAAATCTCATTTTTCACAAAGCTCCCTCTATGAGGAAGCCAAAATTAATAAATAAGCTTCCTCATAGAGGTGGCTTTGTGGAAAATGAGATTTAATGAGGAAGCAACGTGCGAAGTTCTAGTTTGCATCATCTATCATTGTGTAGTTACGCCTCTTGCACCTCGAAATTTCATTACGACCTTAATTGCAATTAAACTGTCGTTGTATCAATTAATTTTACCTGTTCGAAATTCTTCATAGACTCCATATCCTCCGGCTGTGCGAAAACGCACGCTGTTGTTTTGACCGGTTTGTCTCCATCTTGGGCAATTGATCCACCGGGTACCAAGAGGCCACCAGCTATAAGAATATCAAATAGGGCCTCTCCATACCGACGGTAGTCCAATTTAGAACCGGCCGTGTCTAGATACTTGTATATAGCTTCTAAGTCGTTGCCAGCCTTCTCCAGGCCCAGCAAAACTGCATCTCGAAATCCAGTTGGATCATACTTCTCTTTTTCATCTGAGAATAAAAGATATAGTTTTTTTTTTAATTGAGAAAAAAACGTCAAGCAAGATCGTTGCATTATTTATATAATTAAAGTGCCGCATTCGTACCTCTTTTTCTGGTCTTTATGCGTTGACCTGACAGCACTGGCTTTTCTATTTTTTGACTCATACAACACCCTTCTGAAATGAATAAGAATTACATTATACATTATATTGTTATAGAATTAATAGATTGATGATGAAAAATAATTTTATTTTTATTTGCTGTTGTACAGTATGTCGATTTTTGGCTTTCGACAATCAAACTTGTGTGATATCCCAAGATAATTATGATATATTGGACGTACGACTATGCGTTGCGGTTTGGCGTTTGCCCTTGTTTGTCGCCCATTACCGGTTTCGTAATGTTATTATGGTTCGATATTTCACGTTTTTTTAAAGTAATGATTGCAGGGGTATAAGGCATTATTTACAAATGACGTGGTGAGTAGAAGTGAGCTAGCTCTTTACATCAGTACAGAGTTTTGGGGTCTTGGGATCTCGATTAATATATACTTGGATTGATATCTTAAGAGGCAACAACCAGAAGAGAAATTTCTAGCAACATTAAGAAAATGTGGTACAAATTTAAAACTTATAATCAGTAATAGAAATGAAAATCCAATTAAAAACACTCTGCTTAGAACTTAAAACAAAAGCAATTTTTCTTTTACTTAAGAGGTAGTGTCATTTCCCCCATGACTTTCAAAATTTAGAAACCTATTTTTTTTTTTTCCAAACGTCTTGATAAATGAGGCTCAAATTTTGAGAGGCTACGCGGAATTACGGTAAAAATGAGCTAAGATTCTGGCTCTACCATACTCAAAGCCATATTTTCAAGAGAGTCGAAAAACGAAAATTGAGGATTGGTGCGAGAGATAGTCCTATACGCGTTTCGTATTGGGCGAAAAAATTCTCGCGGGTGCTTCACTGCGTCTTAAGTCTATTGTATGGTAGAATAAAATTAGCTTTTTTCTGAAAGATAAATTCTCTCAAAAGGAAAATTATTGGATGAGATGTCTGGTTTCAATGCCAATTGTAGCTCAAGATCTGTGTCACCACTTTAAGAAGGTTGAGTCAACCGAAAAATTATAAATGTGTATATGTTGTAAATATATATATTTTTTTCAGTCTCCTAGTAAACTTGATTAAAGGTCTATCGTTTGCAAAATAACATTGAGAACTTTTCTGTAAGTCAGAACTAATCGGGTTTGGCCTTTTCAATTCCCAATATCTTCCATTCTCAATAATGGTTGAGTGAGAGACTTTTTTTTTGGTTCTTTTAGATTCTATACCAGACTCATCACAAAAATTATATTATCAAAAATGATATTATTTTTAAAACCGACAAAAGTTTTGAAGTGGAGTGGTAAAATAATTGAGAAACTATAGTATAATGCATGTAGCAGTTTTTTATAACAAGCTTAAACAGAGGCGAAAATAAATGATGCACCCATTTCTGCTTGAAAATACCAAGTCTTTTGTTAATTTGAAATACACCTTACAATGTTTTTAAAATTTAACCTATTCATCTAGTATATTATGCAACAAGGCAGGAAAGAGCGAGATTTTCACAGAGCAAAGCGAGGGCTGAAATCATAATCATCCACGTCCTACCGTGTGGCATACGCTATTTTTTCCAACTTCGTTGAAATAACCATGTCCCTTACGTCGCAAAAACTGCCGTATTATTGTGACCATTACGGCTCCAGAAGTAACAGAGCTAACACAGGGTGAATGATCTCCCTAGGGAGTAATAGGCGCTTTTCCGACGGCAATGCAGGCAAGAAATGTGATTATTTTAGCGAAGTCGGAAAAATATTACGATTCAATACTAGGGGGAACATCTTTTGTTGTCGAGTTTGCTACGAACACGAGCCGAAGGTGAATTCTACAATCACTCGACCTGAAAAAAGGTTTATTTCACTACGGATGTAAGACGCGGTTTTACGGACGCCTCGCGTCCGTCAAACCACATTTACGCACCTTGTGAAATCAAATTTTGTTCGATACTCGTGCGCGAAACGTTTTCTAGAAAAAGTTTTCTCGTCCTTGAAACGAAGAGTACTATTTCTCCCTAGTGTTGAAATTTACTATTTTTTTAAATTATAGAATGATCTTTAATGTATTATTTTTTGTGACTACGCAAACGAGAATCGGTTACACTTCTTTATATTGATGATATAAACATATATAGGCTGTTCATTGCCAGCATAAATTCTTTTAAGAATAACAAAAGATTTCATAGACCCCAATAACGGGATACAATCATGTCTGAACTCCAAGAAAAATATATATAAGTCCAAATAAAATGATGAGTAGATAATGATGAGTAAATTCCTTACTAAGAGAAGTGAATAATAGTAATAACAGTAATGTTGTACATCAATATTTCAAGCTATTTTTTTTTTTTTCAATTTATTGATATAAACAAATCTGCAAATTAGGTCCAGTCTCCCTGTAGGTATGTTTACATTGTGGTTTTATAGGAATTACAAAGTACTAAATAACAATAATAATAATAAAAAGTAAAATGTAATATATTGTACTAAATAGGATAACACATTTGTTTTAATTAAATATGATTTTCCAACTTGCCTTCATTAGTAGCACTAGATACTTCTTTTCTTTGTTATTTGGAATACATGGACTAAAGTACAATACTATACTTTACTAGCAACCTCTACATTTTTTTTTAAGTCTAGGGGTTCTTTATCAGTTTGGGAGAAAGTTTCTCAGTTATTTTGGGTACCTAATCATAATAACAATAATAATAACAACAATAATAATAATAACTATAGTAACAACCGGAAACTTTGAAACAACAGATTAAATACTTTGAAACAACAGATTAAAATAATGTTAAATTCTAATAGACCTCTGAATATATTTTCAAATCATAATTTCTCCCTGACTGAAATTTAAACTTCTAATGTGATGAAATTTTTTAATGGAGATCAAAATTTATCTGAACTCAAAAAATAAAATGTTTAAATCTACCTGACATGAAAATTATATTTATGTATAACTGAGTCACCGAGACTTTTCTCAACATTTCTGGATTTCCCTCATTAGTGGTCATTATGATTTACAAGAATCCATTTCACCCTCATTTCTCACACTAATTTCAGGTACCCAAATGGAATAAAAAGATTTTTAAATGCTGCAAAGTAGATGCACATTCCTTTCTCATTTTTGTTGTCTGCTATCCATAAAGCCTCCTCTATGAAGAAGTACAAAAAGTATGACAAAAAAAGCACAAGCTCTTTGTGCTAAAAAGATTGAGTCATTGTCTGTTTTATCAATTTAACAATAGAAAAATTCTGTTTTTTTTTTCTTCAGTTACAAATGGAAATACCGTTCTTTTTCTTTGTTCAATTTAAAAATGAATAATTTTGTCCTTGTTAATTAAAAAAATGAAAAATTGTATTTAATCACCTTAAAATATGAAATAACATATTTCTTTGAGTATTAGTTTTTAATATTAATATTAGTTCTGAATAATTAAAATTAATGAACATTCACAGCAATACAAATTGTACAATAGCTTCTGGTAAAAAATATAATTAACTTATTTAATTGATTATTGAACCGAATAGTTCAATTCAAAATGTAATGGAAATTGATTTTAAAAAATAATAAAAATGGAATTTCAATTACAGAATTTTTCTACAAGATAACTACAACTTTTTACAAAATGAAATTTTTTTTAGAAATCTCGAACTTAGTTGTAGAAGTTTGTAATTTGTTGTAGAAACAGCGTAGAAAGTTGTATATTTTTCCGCCAGGGATGCTACTGTTTCAAATTGGGTTCAAATTGGAGAAACAATTACCTTAATATTTGAGATATATTTATTTTATTTTTATTTAAATTTTGTGTATCCATTGAATCTACTAACTTCGCTATAAAAATCAATAGTAAACAAAAACATTGTTACAGCAATTACAGGACAAATATTCACTTCAATCATCTGTGATAAATTATTTCTTTATAATGTTCTTTCATCTTGTTGCTTAAAATGCCAGAGAGCAAAAAGTACAACAAAAAACATATTCTTTGTGCAAAAAACATTGAGTTCTTGTCAATTTTTTTTAACTTAAAAATTAAAAAATCTGTTTTTAAATTTTTAGATTTTTCACTAACTCAGATTAGTTAAATTCAAAATATAATACAAATAGATTAAAAAAAAAAAATAAACAAAAATAAAATTTCAATCACCCTAAGTAATGTTTGGGATATGTTTGTTTGATAATTATTTAAGTCTGTGTATGCATTGAGTCCACAAATTTTCCTATAAAAAATAAATAGTAAACCAAAAAAATGGTTAGGCAAATTGCAGGACAATTATTTACTTGAATCATTTACGATAAACTTTTTTTTTGTAATGCACCTCCCCCTTTTTGCTTAAAATGCCACAGAGCAAAAAGTATTTAAAAAAAAAAGTGCTCTTTGTGTTAACGAACATTGAGTCATTCTCCAAGTGCGGGGATCCGAAAAAGCGAAAATAATAATAATAATAAATCAGAGCGCGTCCATGAGCTAGGAAGTGTGAAGTAAATCGCACGTAGGACCTTCGTGGTAAAGGTGAAGAAGGCGGCATGCAAAATCCCGATTCAATGACACTTGACCTTAAGATCGGCGCTTGTTCGATGTACGTATAAGCTAATGCAGTTATAGCCGTGGTTATACGAGCAAGATAATAGCGTCGTGTATTTGGCGCGAAGCAATGAAGCGCATGAGCCAGCTAAATAGTGAATTTCACGAGGAGAAAAAGAAGCGCGATCGCAATCGCCTTTTTCGCGCGAGGTTAAGGTCGGCGCCAAGAGCGCCACGATGGCCGAAAATACGCAAAAGAATACAGATAAATACGTTCCTATTACGGTTAGCCGTATTAACCTCTAATGGATTAATGCGATTGAAGGACCTTTCTTCACTGTGATCTAACTTACTTGAATGCACGTACAACTGTAGAACCGCTCCTTTCTAGGCGAGACGAAAGTGATGCGAGATGTTTCCGAGGAGGACTGTTGGTGCTGTTGGCCACTTGGGGTCAGCGAGACGAAGAAATAATAAAATGGAAAACGGAAAACGACGTGCGTTCCGCGCAGGTACGCTTTTGCGCCGTCGCAGCCGGAAATGAATTGAATGCCCAACAGCTTCCCTCCCCTCACCATAACGAATGCTCGATTACTGTCTCGCGCTCGCGGCTTCTAGACCGATTGAATTTTTTTTTTTCTTGTCGAATACAACGATATTCAATTTGGCACATTTAATTATTATAATACTAATAATTGTTATCGTTGAGCGGGATTGATTAACATGCATCTAATGTTTTTTTTTTGCTTGTCGCGTTACGACAGACATCTGTTGTACCGATGGAGCATGCTAGTGTTATAATTTTACCGGTAAGTTTGGTATGCTTAAGGGGATGTAAAAACTCAACGAGTGCGAGAGAGATAGAGCTAATCTTGCGATTCCAAATTTTTCCGTCATCGTTAATCTTTTGGATAAAAAGTGAGAAACTCGACTTCCACAAACGTTAGACGAATGTCGACTTTCTCATCTTTTATCCAAAAGATCAATCGGGACGGAAAAGATCGATTTACAGTTTTCGTTACCGATCGAGGACTTTCACATCGTCTTAATGCTACTCATACGTCAAACACAGATCATAGATAATGTCAAAATTACTATTTTTTTTGTTCTTGTAAAGTGAAAATAGAAATGAGTAAAAAATTATTTTTCTACTTTCTTTTAAATCTTTGACTAGAAATGCATAAACATATTTTTGTACTAATTCATAAAAATAAGGTTGTACATTTTGTGCATAAAGTTTGATTAAACCACAAAAAAATTTATTTCGTTTTTACTGTTCAGACAAGACCGTGCTATCGACTCAATTATATTTGACAGCAGGTAAAAAATATAAAATAGCTGCGGTTCATTAACCGGTTTTTTAGCCGGTTATGTACCACGGCGGGAGGACACATCATGCTCAGTCTACTCGGTCGGTAACAAAAACTGTAAACAATTATTCCGACGATGCTAAACGTTTCTGGATAAAAAAAAAGTCTTACATAATCATTCGTCTTTTAATTCTCAATGATGTAAGAATTTTATTTTTCCAGGTATGGGTCTAGTTTTCGTGTATTATTGTTCCGCCGAGAATTATTTGTTATTATACTAGCACTCGTCGAGATTTCGCCTTCCCTTAAAATGTGAGTTACCATACCGACTGAGTTACCATAAGTGTGAGAAAGATAGCTGAATCGTCCCGAAGCGTTTTTCTCGGCCATCGTTAATTTTTTGGATAAAAGACGAGAACGGTTTACTGCAGAATTCTAAGACGCAGTGAACTGTTCCCATCTTTTGTTAAAAAAACCAAATCCTAATGAGAACAAAGCTTTACAGTTTTTGTTACCGACCGAGCAGCAGCACATCATCGCCATGTGAAAGATGATCTACGTGAAATATGAGTGCGAGAGAGTTAGTTACATTCTTCAAATCAATGTCATTCAAAGACGAAACCCAGAAAAAAAGGCCGATGGAAAAAAGGCCGTAAACACAGGCACATTCTTTGACATTTCGTACAAAAGGGAAGCGTCATCGGACGCGGTATTAAATTGTACATCCGCTAATGCTTTGCTTCGCCTCGAAATGGAGCCAATCAAAATTCGCAATTCCGTTTTGTTATCCATCGGAAAACTAATGATGATTCGCTCCAACCACGAATCATCATGGAACTACGCTCGATGTGGCGGCGCCCTAAATGTTTTTGATCCCTGCCTAATTACAATTTTATAAAGTTCCACGATTACCAGAATCTGAGATAATTGAAGGATTTGCAATAATGAAACAAATTAAAATAAATTACATTTTTATTTCGTTAGTGAGGGCTAAATGTTTTTTTACAGAATCTCCTCGAAACATTTTTTTTCAGTACTCCTCATAGAATTGTGAGGTGTCGAGTAAAAAAAAATAGTTACATTTGGACCACCGTAATACGTGCGCGCGCGCGCACACACACACACACACACACACACACACACGTACGCACACGCGCGCGCGCACACACACATACACACACACACAGACGTTCTCTCAAAACCATTTTTCTCAACGCTTTAAAATAAATAAAAAAAGTTCACGAAAACAGACCTTCCTCTACTGGGGCCCAATTCTCCAATCTGCCCTAAGGATCCTCATATACGACTTTCCATTTAAAAAGCGTTGACCAGTCGCATGCGAAACTCGTGCAAACGGTTCGAGAATTGGGGCCCGGGGCACCAAAATGATTGGCATTCTAGCCACGATGATGTCTTCGCGCTACTGTCGCGCATTAGCGGCTCCACGCGTGTCTCGTATTTCATGACGTGGCCGCAATGCGCCGCCAAGTGGCAAGACACAAGACACACAGTTCCTTGCTTGAAGTTCGTACGGTGAGAGCTGTACGTAGCTGAGACACGGCCTTTCAGTCAGACACAAGATTTCCGCGAGGAAGTTGACATAAGTAGAGCCGAAAGTTTTTATAAAATGTTAAGGAAAATGAAGAGCTTTGTTATCGTGTTTATTGTTGTTGTTGCGGTTTCAAGCGCGTTCGCAGAAACTTGTCAGAAACCAGAGGTTTCGGCATCGGCATACGTCACCGAAGATGCTACGATTCTTATGAACGTAGCGTTCACAACACAATTCACACTGAAATGCAGCAACGGAGCCAAGGATATCTCGCTTTACGCCGAAGTTGAGGGTAAAGCTCTGCCTGCTGTCCGACTTAGCGCAGATAACAAGTATCAGGTAATTTTTTAATTCATTAAACATTATCTTTATCATCGTAATTTCTATATCTTTATCACTCCATACTGTAAACTTTTAGTCACTAATTGCTCAGTGTCCCATTTTAATGCTGAATGTAGGGCATTCCATACAGGTTCAATCTGGATCTGAGCCTCCCAGATCCATAATTTTTTATGTTATTGCTCCAGTTTTAAGAGACAACCAGGATTTTTATTAGTTTTTTTTTTAATCATTTGATATACTTATTATTATTTAAAACCGATCAACGTTACTTAAAAATCTGAAAAAAAATTAAAAAATGGTTAAACTGCAGAATCTGACTCCGGTGTGAAATTAGTTACAGAAAAATCATTAATTCATCATATAACAGCTAGATGGCAGCACCAATTATTTCTTTATTTCGCCAGTAGATGGCGTTACATGCTTATTTAAATTGTTGTTTTCAAAACAGAAGTTTCTGGACTTTTCTAAAAAATGCGGGTACTGGAATTGCGACATTGCCTCCCTGCTGTTATCTTTTTTCATACATATTCTGTTATTGTAGGTAACTGGGAAACATTAATTGAAGTTAATATTCCAATTAAAAACCTATAATCCCGTAAGACCCACTTTTTTACCATCGATCAAAAAAGTGGAAGAATTAGAGTATTTACTGAAATATTGAAATAAAATGAAATTCGAACTACTTGATCGATTCTCGCGAAATTCGAACTAGAACCTTGATTTATCATAGTCCAAAAGTAAATAGTATATTGTGCAAATAGGGTCGATAGTTGGCGATTGCGACGAGTGTGAGGTTTCAAAAAAAGAGAAAGTCGCCCTCTTTCTAATAATTTGACGATCCCTCTAATGTAGGTGGACATTCTCGACTTTTATCGAATAGACAAACCATCGCGGAAAAATTCAAGATTGCAAGATTAGTTCTATCTCTCTCACACGCACACATGTTTCACATTACCTTCAAGCGAGATGCAATTAATCGCAAAAAACCACTACGCCTATATATAACATTAGAAACATTCTAAAAAATTGTACCTGAACGTCGTAAGGTTTCCCTGAATAGAGGATCCCATTAGAATCAATCAAACAAACAAAAAATCGGATCGAAACCGATTAATTTCTAAAACGGAATTTTGTCCATTTGTTTGGTTCCTATTAATTTTAATCGAAAATTCTAAGCATTAATGTCCGAGGTTTCATACATTTCCGTTCCATTTGGAATACAACCAACGTACTAAAATTATTAAAATCCTTTAGGTTTCTTGGATTGAGGACGTCAAGAAGGCGCGATCTGGTGACTACAGCGTAAAATTGTACGACGAGGAGAGCTACGCAGCTATTCGCAAAGCACACAGAAACGGCGAAGATCCGGAATCCGTCAAGCCTCTTGCCGTGGTCATGCTAAACAACCCCGGAGTCTACCAAGGACCGTGGGTCAACTCCGAGCTTCTAGCTGCTTTCTTAGCAGCTCTTGTTTCGTATGCGGCTTTCTCCGCAAAATCTAAACTCCTTGCTTAAGATTGTTAATTACTTAAACTTTCGTGGGATTGCTAACAAAGTTTTATTATTTATATAAGAATTTTTGTACAATTCATTTCTATTTATTGGATCGTGCTTTAAAAAAATATATATAAAGACTCGATCTATGGAATAGGATTTCCTTTGTTTTGTGGTTGTTATTGTACATACATGAAAACACTCTTGATTGAAACTGTAATATAGGTACAATTACGGATACGGCGATATTGGCATACATTGCGTTTGATAAAACTGATAATTCGCAACCGATCTTAAGGAGGTCCTGTCGAATGTACCTACTTGAACTTTGACGTTCGAAACTTTTATATGTTGTGAATTAAACAATTCTGAATTGAGTTGCAAAATTTGAAGGTCGGTCACCGACAAAAATATTGAGAAAAATAATATTAAAAACGGAACTTTATACACGGACTCAAAGGGCACTGAGATCGGACTTCAGCTTCGGATGAGAAATTAACATATTTAAAGTGAATTTTCAAGCAAGAATTGGTATACTACGGACTCGATAGATACCATAAAACAGTGACCTTATCGGGGGTTTTCAAGAGTAACGCAAATTGAATTACGCAAAATTTTCCGAATCATAAGATGCTGTTGTCTGCTACAGTGAACAATGGAAACTTGGAAACACCGCGTCAAACGAAAAATATATAACTCGGTGTACCTGAGCACTTAGACACGGCCGGTAACGTCACAAATATGCAAAGAAACGATTAAAAGAAGTTTTTCAATAATTAGATCAACATAAGATATTCAACGATTCATTATTGGGGTGTTTATACTACGTTCAGACTACGCCAGTAAACGCGACGTTGCCAGATTTCCATCGACACCCCGACTGTGACCCCATACATACATAAGTAAGAGTCAAATGAGAGTATAATTTTTAAACATATTTGTATAAATGAGCTAATTTCGCAAAGATAAACACCCGCAAACAAATTTCTATACTTGTGAAATGTGTGAATAATTCTGTTAACCCTTACATGCACAGCGGGATGTTTAACATCCCACCTAGATTATTATCATTTTTAAAATATTTCAACGTTTTCTTTCTCGATTTTAATGATTTTTCATTGAACCCAAAAAAAAAATGTGTGCATGTAAGGATTAAAAAACCGGCCTGCTTTAATCGATTTACACAATTAATTCTATAGTTGATCAGTTGACTAGCATGCATCGACAGGACCTCCTTAATTAATCAGATCCTCATTTATTGATATCAAATATTAAATAGCATCGAAGTAGAAAGTTCGGGGACTGATTGGTAGCCTAATTATAAAGTTCGGTAGTACTTTGGATTCGGTCTTATCTGTGTACACGAAACCCAAATCAATTGAATCCGGAAAATTTCGGGTCAACCGGTACCGCAAATATTCATGCATCAGAACTGCGTGATATTTCGCGTATCTGGTATAAAGATGTAAAAATACATCTCTACTTTGTCAACTGTGTTCTTGAAGTCTCGTATTGCAAAATTACGGTCACAATATTTTTGTGAAAGTTTACCGTAAAAATGTGCAAAACTCGCATATCTAGTTATAAAAAAAGGTTGCAAAGTCGAACATTGCACATTGTTTCCTTATTTGTTTGGCCCCTCACAAAGATTCTTCTATGATAAAGTACTTTGCTCAGTTTTGGCTTCCACGTAGAGGAAGCTTTGTGGATGACGGGTCAAAAAAATTATGAAGCAAGGTTCGCATGTACAAGGTTCGACTTTGCAACTGTTTTTAAAAAAATGTACGAAAATGGAAATTTCTATAAAATCTTAACTACTTTATCGATTTAGCCTAAATTTAGTATTAAAGATTGACACACCCTATTTTAGTTTTATACAAAAATAGATCTATGTATCCTAGTTGAGGTATGTAAACGATGTAACTCCTCTTAGCAAAAGTAGTTAGTATCTCCGGACGAAAGTTTATGTAAAAATTGAAGGTCGTTTAGATCGTGCAAAGACTCAGGGATACCCAATGCGAACGAAGTATCGGAAAAACCATGATCTTCACGAAGCATCCGATTTTCTGACTTAAAAGCTCCAAGCTTGAAGAACTTATGCTTCACGCGTTCGAACCTGTTGATGTGTGTCCCGTAAAGTGGCATCCACATAACCGAGGCGTTCGATAGAATCGGTCGAAACAAGGTCACGTATAGGCAGATTTTAGCCAAGAAATAGGTACAGTGGAATTAGGATCCAAAATTAACTTTTATTTTTGCTATCTCATAGAGGAAGCTTTGTTTTCGTGAAATTTTTTCCGTAAATTTGTAGCTATCGAGTTAAATCATTTTTACACATACAGCTATGTTAAAGGACAATGGGTGTTGAATTTTGAATGGATCGACAAATAGATTCGGTGTTTATGGGATTTAAAATTTCAGAACAAGAATTCGATTTGCTCTAACTCACGTCAAATCTCACCAAATGAACTAAAATGTTCTATAGACGAAAAATAACATTTAGCGTTGCTCTGCGTACCAAATTTGGTGATGATCGATAAAACAGTTCGAATTTTACGTGAGTTTGAATTTTTCGGGTTGACCTGAGTTATAACATAACGATAATGAATGACAGTGAATAAAAAATACAGATGAAAAGTATTCGCCGTTGCTACGTAGCAAATTTGGTGACAACCAGTAAATGACTTCGGATTTTGCAACAATTTGAATTTTTTAATTTTAATAGATTATAGTTTAGATATAATAAAGCGGTGTAGAGGTGTAAACACGTGTACAGTTTTTTTCACAAAGCTTCCTCTATGAGGAAGCCAAAATTAATAAATAAGCTTTCTCATAGAGGTAGTTTTGCGAAAAATCGAAATTAATAGTGACGAAGCAATGTGCAAAGTTCTACGTCGCAAATTTTTGTTGCTTTCATCTAGCACCTGAAATTAGTGTGAGGAATGAAGAACAAAGAAATGTATTGTTTGAAATTTTCTTTTGTTTAATACAACTCCGTAATTATTAGGCACAAAAAGAAGTAGTAACTCTTATTATGTGATAACTCTTATATTATCGAAGTGGGCGTACTTATTGTTATTGAAAATAGATATATTATTTTACTTCTTACTTTAAACTAGGTAAACATGTTCGATATGATGATTATAATTTTTTAATTATTTTCATATTCGCGATGAACTAATTGGTCATATTATTTATATCAAAAGTATATTTTTAACTGAACTTACAATGTTTTTAATTGCAAATATAATATTTTTCTTGCCTGACACAAGTCAGGAACGGCCAAAAAAAAAATCACAGATGTTAATTTCAGTGATAACTCCAGTATTAAAAAGAAATATTTATAAAAGGGTAAGGTTTCATCCTGTGTAAAAATGATCCTCTTCATTAGGTGTCAATTCGAAAAGATAAACGTGTAGAATAAATATTGTTAGGCAGCAAATTTGAATATAGCAAAATTCAGGATGACCTACAGTACTGTAAATTCAAAAACGCAATTATTTGTATCTAACTTAACAGCGCCAAGCTAATAATCGTAGATTCAATACTGTGAAATTAATTGAAGTACTCTTTTATAGAGGAGATCTTTCACATCAAGGGCCCATATAAAATCCATATGGTTGAACTTATCAAGCGGCACAGCTTCGAGAATTGTAACGTTTCCCAAATATTTCATTAGTTCGCATATCTCCTGTAAATATACACAACATTCAAGCTTAATTTAATATACATTGAGTTGAGAAAAATTACCTCATATGTTACAATAGCGTCGTTTCTTCCATAAATCAATGCTACCGGTGCTGTTACTCTCCACAATGGATAATATAGCGGTTGGATTTGATTGTATCGTATGAGATTTTGCTCAGGATTGAAGTCGTAGCTTTGAAATTCACCTGTCGACAGATATCTTTTTTGTATAATCGAATTCGGATTCAAGAAATTATTTTTTACAAAAAAGAAAAAAAATATCGTATTACCCGACAGCATGTTCTGATGGAAATGAACGATAGTACGCAACGATGTTCCAGCCGGAAAATATAAGAAAAGATAGGGAAGAAGTGTCTGCACATAAAATATATCTGTTCAATAACGAGTTTAAAAATAATGATATATTTTTCCCATGCGCTTCTCAACGAGATTACTAATTTTTTAAAACACATAACAGGTGCAGAGTAGAAACTGCACATCGCTTCCTCAATCTATTGGTCAATTTGTCATCTATATAAACTGACCAATAGAATTCTCCATGTGAAAAAGTACGAATTGTTACGAGAATATAATCCTAAACCTTGCGTCTTAGCCAAAACGATGTAAAAAAAAAAACCTTACGCCACGTTGTAAAAAAGACAACCCCCAACTAATTCAAATTTTTTATATTAATTCCAAACGTATCACTGGTTAACCCTCAGAGGTTTTTGCTCTCGAACCTTATAGTAATACGATTATGTATGGGATGGGGCATTCCATGACATCTAGATCAGGATCTGGCTATGATATCTCAAATCGACTCGGCAATTTTTTATACGAAAGTAGTTGTCGAAAAACTCGTACCAATTTTTTTTAGATTTTTTTAACACTTTTTACCTAAGATATAGTTTTAAAAAATTTTTTAAAACCTCAAGAAATAATATTTTTCTAAAACCTCAAGTTTTAATAAATTTTGAAATTTTTTTTTTTAGATTTTATAAAACCTTAATTTATAATAAATAATTATATATATATATATATATATATCATATCCCAGATGAAAAGTGTTTAAAAAATCTAAAAAAAACTTGGTACTTGTTTTTCGAAGTACTTTCGTATAAAAAATTACGGAGTCGATCTGAGATATCGTCGCTAGATCCTGATCCATATGTCACGGAATGCCCCTGATATTATTTTAATATAGTCATCATACCACCATTTGGATAATATCAAATTTTCGATCTATATTATAAGAAACTTTTTTTGTTTATTTTTATCCCAAAAATGCATTCTAATTTTTTGTTTTATTTTTCAAATTTATCGTTGGTATTTATAAAATCTCCATCTTCGCATAGGGCTTAAAAATTTGGTTATATTTTATACGATTTTTCAGAATTTTTTCAGATTTTTAAAAAAGTTAGGTTTTTAAAAAATTGAAAAAATTATATCTGAGGTAAAACGTATTCAAAAAATCTTTAAAAAATTTGGTAGGTGTTTTTCGACAAGTACTTTCGTATAAAAAATTACGGAACCGATCTGAGATGTCATCGCCAGATCTTCATCGAAATATCATGGAATGCCCCGTATATATTATGATTATTTATATATTATCACCTTTTATCTTCTTAAATTACTATTAGATTTATGAAATTTAATGTCAAAGACATCCCAACGATAGCGTGTAAAACTCACCCATTAATTTAAGCCTTTGATCATCACAATCATAAATCTAGTTTTTAAGTTATAAGATGATTTCTATGTTTGTCCGCTGTAAAGATATTTCTACAACAATTCAGCAGTTTGCTTCATTGGCAACAATTGCTTCAATTGCTCATTGGCCGAAAAGTTTCGCTGGTTGGTACCGAGCGCGCATAAAGGTATGCGCTGCACCTGTAGTTACTCAACAATGGGATTTGTAAAAAATGTTCACCCCAATCGCTAAAAGTCATAGAAAATAACTAGCACACAAATCGTAGACAAACAAATTGAAAAAAAAACTAGTTAGTTGAGTTCGATAGAATAGGTATAACATAATAATTTATAAACATGTACAAGTTTAAAGTGCCTATAACAAACATAATCAGAAAAAGAGATTTAGAAACTGAAAAATTGTAGTTACTTATTTGCGTCCATACGGGCGACCCTTGAGAAGCTCCCTGGAACAGCTAGCCGAAATGGGTGTTCCGTTGAATAAACAGACTATCTAAATCTTGAGTGCCATAAGTTTAAACGTAATTTTTTTAGCTTCTTCTTATATTATTTTGTTATTCTAGCGCATGGACTCTTCGACCTCTTAAATTCCCAGCTATCGCTGTTACAGTATTTTCTTATTCTATAGTATTATAACTATTGTTCATTCCATTATCACATTCACTTATTCCTATTTTAATAGATCTTTGGTTCTTCCATTGTCACTGTCTTCACTATGTTTTTTTATTTGTACTTATTATACATCAATTACGCTAGCTGCAGTGACTCATTTGGCAACACTATTCACTTCCAATATCCCTTCGCTTTTTCGATCTATCCCTTAATCAATTTTGTCGTCATCAATCTTTATCCTATACACAGCCTGCTTCTCTCTAACTTATGACCCTTAGCCCCATTCAGTTCTCTTCCTCATTCTGATCCCTCTCTCTCTGTTGACTTTTCTCCTCTCTGATGTGGCAATTCTCTCAAATGTCCTAGTATAATCATTATCAATCCTTATCCTATTTACAGCCTGCTTCCCTCTAGCTTATGGCCCTTAGCGCCATCCACTTCTCTTCCTCATCCTGATCCCTCTCAATGTTGAATTTTTTCCTCTCTAATGTGGCAATTCTCTGAAGTGTCCTAGCATAATCATCATCAATCCTTATCCTATTTACAGCCTGCTTCCCTCTAGCTTATGACCCTTAGCGCCATTCAGTTCTCTTCCTCATCTTGATCCCTCTCTCTGATGTGGCAATTCTCTCAAATGCCCTAGCATAATCGCATATTTCTGTAATGGGCTCACCTTTCAAAACTTCAATTAATGCCGTGATTGATTCAACTTCCCGCCAACTTCCTCTCCATCTATACAGACCTGTCATCCACTTCCCCTTCATTTCCTTTCTGGCTTCCCCACATCTCCATATGTGATTTAAACACCTCCAGTTATCGTACCCTGTCTTGCCAACCTTCCATGTATTCCCACACTTCAATCTCGCCCATTCCTTTTTAATTGCCCCACTAATCCCGCCCTTATCCCAATACCTTTCTCTATAAAACCCCATTTTTATTTCCTGGTAGTACTGATAATATATTGATTTTCCGTCTTCACCCAGTCCTCCTGTGTGTCCTGCTCCGCTTTCCTTCTAATCCCTTCCTTTAGTCACTTTTCTATAACTTATGTGTCCTCCGTCTTTCGCATCATCTCCAGTATTTGGCCGGCTCTCACTTCTTGCATTGCCGTTGTTAGTTGTTTCCCCCACAACGACGGGTTTCCGTTGGGTATACTTCTTAATTCCTCTTTCAAACATACCTCTGGCCATCTTCCCGCATCTTCTTATATTTGAAAGCTTCCTTGAAATAAGGAAACTTTCAATATCAATCCAATACTTTTATTTAATTTTGCTTCCTCATAGAGGGAGCTTTGTGTCTGTGAAAAAAAAAATGGAGATTTTCATGTCAGTATACTTAGATTTGTCCAAAACGTTGAGAAAAGTTGTCTGCAAAAAAATTTTGTATCTATGTATGTATGTATGTGCGGGGCTTCAAAAATTTAATTGGTTGTATCTCAAGAACTGTTTGAAGAATCGAGTTGAAATTTGACCCACTAGTAAAGCCGTTTCCCGATAATTTTCAATAAAAAGAATACAGCCATTTTGATTTTATGTCATTTTTCATTTTTTGAAAAAAGGGCGTGGTCGCTCTAACTTTTGTAAAATTTCGGATATATTGCTAAATAATTCTTCATAGGTGCAGGTACATGTAATGTAGTTTGGTATTGAATTTGGCCGTAATCGGTAAAGCAGTTTGGATTTTATGGAGTTTTGAAATTTTTTTTTTTTAAATGCCCGACAGCGGTACAAGTTACTAATCTCAATTTTTGCATGAAAATTAAATAGGGTGTATCAATGTTTAATACTAAATTTAAGCGAAATCGATATAGCAGTAAAGACTTTATAGACATTTACATTTTCGTTTTTTTTTTACCGATATAACTCGAGAACGTGTCAACCAACTAATCCAAAATTTTGCGTACAACTTGAATAGATGTGTCATTGTTTGATACTGAATTTGGTGAGAATCCAACAAAGCGTTCATATTTAGTTTTTAATTCAAAATTTTCGAAAATAATAATTAAATACATTTGTTAATTTTTTGCAGCTCATGCATGTACTTATGTACTTATATACACAGTATATAAACAAGGCTGCAAAGTAGTACCTTGCAAATTGCATCCTCGTTATTTTGTATCTTTGACAAAGCTTCCTCTATAAGGAAGCCAAAATTGATCAACGCGCTTCTTTATAGAGATGGCTTCCCACGCGGAAAAAGGTAGTCTTGGAAGAAGTCTTCATAAGGACTCGGATTCCCTTTCTGAATGTTGAGCTCGGATTCGTAAACATCGAAAAGTCTTCGTGGAAAGTGTCGCCCAAATCTTGGAAAGAGTCTGCCGAATCTCAGAAAGAGTCTTTTATATCCTGGAAAGAGTCTCAGAAAGAGTAACGGATAAGATCCGGAGCAGTACTTTTTCTGAGACTATCACTAAGACTAAAGAGTTTCGGTCATAGTCTGAGAAAAAGTACTGCTCCGAATTGTATCCGTTACTTTTTCTGAGACTCTTTCCAAGATATGAAAGACTCTTACCGAGATTCGGCAGACTCTTTCCGAGATAGTTACTTTCTGCGCGGGTTTGTCAAAGATACAAAATAATGAGGTAGCAGTTAGCAAGGTTCTACTTTGCAGCCTGTTTAATTCTATTTTTTAAACGAGGTCTTGTCTTAAATCTAACTTAACGTCTCGGTCAAATTTACATCATATATATAATAAAAGTCGCTCTCCATGGTCGGCGCTAGGTCTAGTACGTGTGAGTTTTCTTCATACTTAACAACGACAACCCATACTATCGTCGTCGACTAGCTCGTCATAGGGCCAAACGAAACGCTCTTTCTCAGACGCCAACGACCCCATATTCGACTCCGATCTTCCCAGGGGTTCAGCGTCGATTAGTTCGCTGCAAGAACCCACTTCTCATGCCGGTGAAAGATTATAAAAATAGTCTTTCACCGGCACCTTTCCCAGGGGAGTGGAAAGAACTACGGGAGAGTTGTCCACCGTCTGTCATCGCTGCAGTTCCGCGTCAACCGGGCTTCAAGTTTATCGAACCTCTTAGGGTTTTTGCGACAAACCTCTCGGCTATACTCGAACTCGCCGCGAGAAAGGAAGTTCTCGAACAGTTGCTTGAAGAAATTGATCATCTTTGAGAGGAAAAAGAGCTCGCCCGACTGGATCCTATCTCCACTCGAAAGTGAACCGAACCGAAACTTCCTTTGGTCATTCTACGAAACCCTCGTCAACTGATACGCAGCCCGCAACGTCCGAGTACTTCAGTCTTTGCTGCGCCCGACTATCGACTCGTAGTTCCAGTAAACCCATCATGACAATGATCAAGAAGGTTGCGGAGTATCATCATCGTACTAGCGCCGACTAATCGGCCGGCTACCTACGGCCGACAAAATCTTCGCTTCTAGAAATCGTCCATTAAAACCATCGGTCCTTTTAGCGAATTGAGTAGACACGAAACCGCCGAACCAATGAGGGTGCGATCACTGATGGGAAAACGTGAATTAAGCTTGTTGGTTGGTTATTGGTCTAGTGCTCGACGGTTTTCTCTATGATTAACGTCATAAATTCTTTACACATATGATTCTTAGATGATGAGGTGTTAAAAAAACTGTGAAAAACTGTGTTTTAACTCCCGACTATACTAAAACTTTATAAAGCATGAATTAAAAAAAGAATTGTTTAAAAAACGCCCGACTTTAAAAACTGACTCTCGTTAAAAAAAATATATATTGAAAAAAATGACTCACATAAACAAGAATATTGAAAAAATAATTAAATAATTCCTAATACAATTTAATCTCAAGACGAACTCCCTCGAATGCAGTTTTGAAAATTATAAATGTTATAAATGTAGTCGGGAGGTGTATCATTTTAAATAAAGTCCAAAGGGTTTTTATAATCACATACTTCCCTTGTGATACGCCTCTTTTTTTCTTTTCTTTCTTATCTTTTTTTAAGGATAGAAAAGTCTCGATGAGAAGCGCAAACTTAAAATTATGTATTTTTTCAATCGTCCTAACCAAAAATTTATTTATGCCACGCAGAAGTGAGCACTTCTCGCACTAGTCAGATAATAGTAGATTATGATATGAGTTAGATCCAACTTTCGTTGCCATCACACGAGTTGAGAAAAAAGTTTCTCGCACGAGTTTCGTATGCTATTCGTATACAACTTTATCGCACTAGGGCGATAAAGATACGAATAGCACTTCTCGCGCCGCGCGGCATAAAGTTGCATGCGAAACTCGTGCGAGAAACTTTTTCTCAACTCGTGTGATTGCAAGACTCGTCAAGAAAAAGCTTGTTCGTTCTCGTATCATAATATACTATTATGCCACGCGTCGGGCGATAAAGTTGTATACGAAACTTGTGCGAGAAACTTTTTCTCAACTCGTGTGTTTGCAACACTTGCATTCGGCTCGTGCTGCAAACTCACACCCGTCAAGAAAAAATTTGATCGAACTCGTATCGTAATCTACTATTATGAATTTTATGACTTTGGTGTTATAATTGTTGTTACCAAACTCACTGCGTTCAATTGCTCCCGATCTTCGCCAACCACTCCAAAGATCATATTCAAACATGGTATATATGAAAGTGCATCTTCGTGGCACCATTGTTTCACTTGCTGCGCAATTTCTGTGGTCTGCGGCAAAATCTCGTGGATTTCACTGCGCTCGAATGTTTCCTGTGATTATTAAATTGAAGGTCATGCTGATATATATATATATATAAATTTTGCAAAAGTACAACATTCAGGAATGTACTTTTAAATTGAAATAATTGCATATATTAAATTATATTAAAATATAACAAGGAAATTTTTGTGTCAAGACGATGTGTTACATTTCTGTGTCTTTGAAAATCTTCGGATAGCCAAATTCACCGAAAATGATAAAATTAGCGTTAAAATTTTGATTATCGACCGAGCGGTATCACATCGTCTTAATTTCGTTGTTGACGTTGTTACCTGCAAAGGCATGCCGACCTGGCCAAAAAATGATTGCATAAGATTAAGTTGATGTCTCCAAAGTGTTACGGGAGCCAAGCTAACGAGTAATTTTATTTTTGCGTTGTATTCGGGCCGCAAAGACAACATTACGTAAGCGATCGTTGCTCCCATAGAGTGTCCGACATAGTGCAAGGCGTTCTGACTGGTATTTTGGAGGACATAGTCGATCATGGCCGGAAGATCTTCGGTGCCCATTTCATGGTAGCTAATTTGTCGACCAAAAGTAATTATCATTAAGAATGCATGACACGGACATTTACAACCAATATATTGATTCCAATAATACTCTGGGACATGAAAAAAATCTTAATGAATATATTAACATGATTGAAAATACTGAGAATCGACCTCATCAGCAGCCTACCTTATATATAAGATTATCTTAGAAGATAAACTTATATGGAGAAAATATTTTTTTTTTTCATGTATTTTCAGTCCATTAAGTCGATTATCTCTATAGCCTTTGACTTACGCACCGAATACAGCACAAATAATTTTCAAAAAGCGCGCTATGACCTACCGCGTATAAGGGCAGCTGCGTGCCAAAGCTGCGACTTTATTTAATCTTTGACCAATCTCATTAACTGCATATAATTTTTTTCCCCTGGTTTTCTAGTCCCCTCTTAAAAAAGACGTGGCCTAAATATCTCGAAATGTATCGAAATCATGAAACCAGTTTATGAGTCTGTTCATTGGTCGGTATGTCGTAGAGCTCACTTCAGACGTATGTCGTAGAGCTATGAATGGCTCGACAGAGCCATGAATCGAGTGCGCAGCGGCGATCGATCTATGGCGGTCAAATTGAATCGCAGAGATCTTTTGCAGTATACAATTGCTTTCTTTTAGTATAACAAACGTGTTTGCAATACAATAACATCCGGCTCTTGAATGAATCTACAGTCTACAAGCAAAATAACCAAAATAGAGTGCGCGCAACGCGCTCGTTGTTGCTAGTACTTCCTTAAAAAGTTCACGTGTCGCGATATATCGCTGACTCGACACATTTATAATCGCATTGCGAGTCTAATTTGTCGACGCTTTATTCGTCGTGTGATTGGTCGCCGCTGTCATCAGGCACACTTTAAGGACCGGGCTTAAGTTCACGAATTGAAACTAACTGTTTACGTCAAATGTCAAATCTGATTTAAAGAGGTTTAAGCGCTAAACCAATTTTGGAAATGGTCATTTCGACGAAAGTCTTCCAATTTTTAGCGACAAAGAAACGACCAACAATTACTTCAAGGGACGTTTCCTTGGCTCTTTTCAACGGTTTTTTTTGCATTTAACGACGAGTTACACAGTCGTTTCTTAGTTGTTTTCGAGGTCGTAGGGTTTGTTAGGGAAGACAGCAATTCAGAAAAGAAATATGCTTATAAAAATGTTATAATAATTTTCTTCTCAACTCAGAAATTATGTTTATAGTTTATAATAATATTAAAGCATATGCTGCCGCCGCTTTCGTTCGCAGTTTTCAATTAAAGCCCAAGCCCCAGTTTTCTACTATTCATAAACAGCCTGTTTAATGTATATGATGCTAGCATACTATTCTGAATAGGATGCACTCCTTATTTAACATAAACTAGCCCATACGCGCGCTCCGCGCGCTTACCCAGTTCGTTTTGCAATGTCTTGTTACATTTTTTTTTTCATCTCAACATTTATTATTCACTTTTTTATGCATAAAAACTTTCATTGATTTTGTATTTAATTAATTAATATTATTTACATATTTTATTAAATTTATTTATTTCTGCCTCATTCACCTCATTCCTCTACCACTCTGTGTCTGCCTCTTCCTCGGTATCTGGCTATACGTCCATTATTTTAAAAATTGCATGAATTTTAATGTACCTCTACTGGAAGTTTATTTACATAAAATGACATACTGAATTTGATACACAAGTGTGATGTCTAATTTTTTACGGCATACATTAAAAACCTTGAAAGTACTTTAATTTTAATAATGTAAATTGGTTTTGGTGTAAAAGTGCATCGATTTTACATCACGATTGTTGATCAAATTTTGTATGCCAGTCTATGCATAAAAACTTTCAGTACCAAACATTAAGTTACGCATTTTTTTAACAGTGTCCGTGCCTATTATCTGCCCTATGAAAAAAATACACGAAATTTAATGTACCTGTACTGGAAATTTATCTGCATAAAATTATATAACTTGATACACATATGTACCGTACAATAAATTTACGAAATATTAGAAACCTAGAAAGTACTTTAATTTCAATAAGGTAATTTAAATTGACTATAAAAGTACATCAATTTTACATAACCATTGTACATTACATTTAATATACCAGTTTTATGCATTATAGTTCCAGTTGTAACCATTAACTTACAAATGTGATCGACAGTGTGTCGCTTTCTACCTATTCTTCTAACTCTGTCTCTTCCTTAGTATCTGCCTTTATCTACGTTGTAAAAAATGCATGAAATTTAGCGAATCTATACTGGAAGTTTACCTGCATAAAATGGTATATTTAATTTCACACACAGGCGTGACGTACAATTAATTTACATTATATTAAAAACCTTGAAAATAATTTAATTTTAATATTGTATTTTAATTTTGCTGTAAAAGTACATCGAAACTGTATACCACGTCTCTTGATCAATTTAATATCACAATTATACATTAAATAATATATGATAGTTTATGCATAAGAACTTGCAGTCACAGACATTACCTTACAAATTTTGTTACCAGTGTCTCTGCCATTGCCTCTCTGCCTCTGCATCTACCTCTGCCTATCCTGGCTGATTCTTTCTCTTTCCCTTTACCTCT
The DNA here is from genome assembly GCA_964016905.1 of Perithous albicinctus. Lineage (NCBI taxonomy): Eukaryota > Metazoa > Arthropoda > Insecta > Hymenoptera > Ichneumonidae > Perithous > Perithous albicinctus. Next base: position 5,611,070 of record OZ024692.1, on the reverse strand, counting down.
ATCAGGCTCTCACGTTGCTACTTTGCTTTTCTCTAACCTCGATCAACCTTCAAAACTCGCGCGGTCGAGAACTGTCAAACTACAATAACATGACTGAAGCTGCTCGTCGGTTACCACCAGTTTCAGGTAACACGACAGCCAATCAGAGAACGAATAAACCGACAACAATACTAATATCGAAATTGCGAGATATTTTAGCCACTACTTTTTTAAGGAAGGACGAGCCTAATCACACGCGATGGCGCGCGTGCCTGAAAAACTTTTTTGCTGCTGTGCTCTTATAAAGCTTTAAAATGTTACGGGCGCTGCAGTGCCCGTCCTCTTATGTCAAATTTGACACAAATTGAACTTGTTTATAACAGACTTCCCTGGCAACCAATCACAGCACGATTAAAGAGGCAACAATGCAAATATCAAATCTTCCATATTTTCGAGATATTTAGAGACCCACCAACTTTTTAGAGAGAGATTATTAGGATACGATATTTAAATTACCTTTTAAATAATGCTTTTTACTGCCGGGATTACGATTACTTTCCAACATCCATGTCGCAGTTTCAGTCACCTCGCGAACGTGCGTCGCATGTAATACGTAATCTTAGACCACATTTTACTCAAAAACTATCAGGTTTAAGATCTTAATAAAAATTGCTAAAAAATCGAGCATGTTTTCTTTTATAATCGTGCAATATTTTTATACAATCAGTCAAAAAGTAATCTTGGCCGAAATGTCCTTAAGTTATAGCATTTTGTACCTAATGTCTTTTTTTTAAATTAGATCACTTACCTAAAATCCCAAAATTCAGGAGTATGTGGATCTCTTGTTTGGTGAGCTCTCCCGTAAGTATTTCCTCTCACGTTTCCCATCCACACATCGTAACCAGCGTCAGCTAGCATAAATGCTACGATAATTACATAAAAATCAATAAATACAGTATTACTTTCTCATAGAGATCACCTAAGACTGTGAAAAAGAATCTGGCATTCTCTGAGTAGTTTATAATTTTCACTTGACTAAAAGTCAAACTAATCAATTAGACACTATTCATGGTATCAAACAGATGGGCAGCTTAAATTACTTTAATTACCGCTTAATTCCCAATTCCTAACTAATTGGTAACCTTGTTTTATTCAATTCCTTAGAAATTAGTAATTCTATTCTATTTTATTCCTAATTCCCTAATTCTGCGCAGGGCGATGGCCTGATCGAATATAATTAGGCATGACGAGCGGGTAAAGAATTGTATCTACTATTAATTGCTGGTTTTCACCGAAACTCTTGATTTCTCGGAAAATACTGCATCGCCGTCCTGACAAAACTATAACCATGTTTATAATATACGAATTATCATTTCAGAGATATTCCTGATCAAATCAAAATGAAGCAAACAAGAAACAAAGATTGTTGTGACGGCTCTGTACTGCATTGAATATATGAAAAGACGATTCGAATGAGAGAAACTTACAGATACTTAAGGTTTTTTTGACTTTTCTCCGGTTAACGGGTTTTTTCCGCAATGTGTAGTCATGTTTTAGCCACCACCAAGTTAATCTTATGATCAAGCAAGAATGCTCCTATCCGAGTAATGCATTTAACTCCACATTCAAATAATTAACCCTAGAATTCGTGTATGGGGTCGAAAACGACCGCAAACGATATTCAAACTGCGCTCCAAAACTAGAATTTGACATTATCGAGTCCGGACCTAAACGATAATTTAGTTCAACCATCTGACGATGTGTGCAGGCCGGTAGTAGCATCTTCCTTATTTAAAAAAAACGAAGAGATTCATGTGCGGAAAACCCTATTTAGTGTTTACCCGCACAGTTGTACGCAGAAGAAACGCGTGGTGTCGATATATACCCCAATCATGAGTTAGAAGGTAGAACAAATTATACGTGAGGTGTAAGGTTAAAAATCTTTCCACTTTCCTTCAAAAGGTGGGACTTCCAAGTTAGAGGTTCACTCCCTCTATTATTTATGGTATAGTCCTGGCGCTCATGTACCTTCTGTGTGCAATGGAAGAACCATTCGTAAACCTAAGTGTGTCCTTTAGTTTTCATCTCCTGAATTCGAAAATGTTGGTTATTTTTTCATAAAAGTGGTAGAACATATTGTTATTAACAATTTAATTGTTTAAATCGCTATATCTCGAAAACTATTTGCGAGAGAGAAAAATTTCCAAATAATAAATTGATCCCCTCTTTAAGATGAACAAAAGTTGTCATTACGTTTTTTCACGTACATGCATATCTTTTCGAATTAATGAAGGGTAACTAGTTTCATCTCCGGACGATACAGTTTACCCGAGGTGCCAGGTACCGTAGCATCGTAACTATTCGAACTAGCAACATTTGATGGTAGTGTTTTGTAAACAACAGGCCGGTTTTTTTACAGAATTATTCACATTAGGTATAGAAATTTGTTTGCATTTGTACAAATATATTTTATAGCACTGAGTGACTTAAATTCGCTTATACCGCACGCTTTTCCGTGGCGTATGCAGTGTTTTCTGGCATGGTGCAGACGACAATACTAGTGAATCGCACACGCGTATTTCACACTGGTGAAGTACTATACGCTTTTGAGAGGCAGTGTCACACCTCAAAATTTCAAAGCCTATTTTCTCCCAAAATACTCAGCAGATAGAGCTGAGATTTTGACAGAATGTGCGAAAATATTGCAGAACTGGGCTAAGCTTCTGGTTCCTCGACATTTGAAGCCGTTCGTTCAGGAGAATCAAAAAACAAAGAGGTGCGAGAGAGAGCGCTATGTGCGAGAGAGACAGCCCTATAGGCGTTTAGCACTGGGCGACGAAACTCCGAGCCTCACTCTCGGTATCACTGCTTTTTATATAAAAATCTTATATTTTATATAAAAATCAATCAAACAGTTATATTAGGAAAATGCGGTTACATTATAAAAATATTAGATGAAAATTCATGTCAGAAAATATAAACAAAGTTGAATAAAGAAAGTCGTGAAAACGTAACCTATATTCTAACCTTCCTTATGAGGGAGTGATACGTAAACGCCTATAGGGCTGTCTCTCTCGCACCTTTTTGTTTTTCGATTCTCCTAAACAAACAGCTTTGTGTATCGAGGAGTCAGAAGTTTAGCCCAATTCTGCAATAAAAAATTCGGTGCTCCTTTATTGTTGCCAGAAATCAAAATTTTTTGCGAGACCGCTACCTTCATGTTAAGATGGCGGTCCCATAAGTATATAAATGATAAAAAAATATCTTCGTCATCTAAAAATTAGGTGCTTTTTAGATGCTAATTAGGTGCCAAAATAAAAAAATTCGGTGCTCCTTTAGTTTCGCGGTAAAATGAACAAGCAGTACAGCGGTTCTACAGATCCTGACTCTACACACCACTGACTCTATACAACTGCAATTGTACACAGGCGCAATTCAATACAACCGCACCTATGTACAATGTGTAGAGTCGGTAATGGATAGAGTTAGGACTTGTAGAACCGCTGTAGTGCCAATATTTTACCGGAACCGCTAGCTTGACGCGAAGCTAGCGGTCCCGTGGCTAAATAACAGTTGAAAAATATTTTTCGTCACATCAAAAGTAAGTGCACTTTACGTGCTAATTAGGTGCCAAAATAAAAAATTCGGTGCTCTTTTAGTTTCGCGGCAAAATGAACATTTTAGCAGTGCAGCGGTTCTACAGAACCTGACCTGACCAGCTTAACATGAAGGTAGCGGTCTCGCAAAAATTTTCATTTTCCGGCGAAAATAAAGGAGCACCAACTTTTTTTTTCGGCACCTTATTAGCACTTAATAAGCCCCTAATTATGGTATATTCAAAATACAGTTATGTAATTTTCGGCTCGCCAGCTTAACGGAGCTGAATAGTGGTGGGGCTTCTGCCACCACTACTCAAAATTTTGACACTGCCTCTTATATGAATGGCGGTAATAATACCAAAATTGCTGTTATGCAGCTGACAATGTTTTTTGAATTCAAATGAAAGATTTTTGGCGAATTTAAGTCACACGTGCTATAAAATAGTACGATACGCGTGTCGTATGTGGCACTTGTATCGTAATGTACTATAAAAATTATACTCTCATTTGACTCTTACTTATGTATGTGTTGGGTCTCTGTCGATGAGTCGATGGAAATCTGGCAACGTCGCATTTAGTGGCGTCGTCTGAACGTAGTATAAACACCCTAATAATGAATGGTAACCAGAAACTGGATAGGACGTGTTAGGTTATATGTAAATATGTGTATATATAATCTAACATTTACTCATATGGTGGCCAAGCATTGGTTGAATACTGAGTTGTTTATCTTATCTTAATCTCTGCATATTTGTGACGTTACTGACCGTGCCTAAGTGCTCAGGTACACAGCGTTATATATTTTTCGTTTGACGCGGTTGAAAACACCCGGTAAGGTCACTGTTTTATGGTATCTATTGAATACTGAAGAATTGACGAATCCGTAGTATATCAATTCTTGCTTGAAAATTCTCTGTAAATATGTTAGTTTCTCATCCAAAGTCGAAATCCGATCTCAGTGCCCCTTGAGTCCATGTATACAGATCCGTGTTTAATATTATTTTTCTTAATAATTTTGTCGGTGACTGACCTTCAAATTTTGCAATTCAGTTCAGAATTGTTTTTCACAACCTATAAAAGTTTCGAATGTCAAAGTTCAAGTAGGTACATTCGACAGGACCTCCTTAAATGTTTTTTTTAGATGTCTTAATATAATTGAGAGATTTTTTTAACGAATCAAACCATACATCGATCATAAGAATTTGTTTTTGGCTTTGGTCGCTTTTCTTATAACATTATTGTTGTTAAACTTCGACGTATCGACCTAATTTTTTATGGATGGAATTTTTGACACTCGTTCTCGGGGTCTGAGACATCGGTGTCGAAGATTCTGATGTTATCGACATTCCTATACAGGAAAGTTTCAAACATATTTCGAATCCCTGATTTTTTAATTTAGTTCGCTCTAATTGCTCCACTAGTTCATTAAGAAATGATGGAGCAACCAGAGCGACCCATTTTTTACAATTAAAATAAATCGTGAAAAAATATCGCCACACCCGGGCTGTTAAAATAAATCGTGAAAAAATATCGCCACACCCGGGCTGTGGCGATATTTTTTCACGATTTATTTTAATTGTAAAAAATGGGTCGCTCTGGTTGCTCCATCATTTCTTAATGAACTAGTGGAGCAATTAGAGCGAACTAAATTAAAAAATCAGGGATTCGAAATATGTTTGAAACTTTCCTGTATAGGAATGTCGATAACATCAGAATCTTCGACACCGATGTCTCAGACCCCGAGAACGAGTGTCAAAAATTCCATCCATAAAAAATTAGGTCGATACGTCGAAGTTTAACAACAATAATGTCATACATCGATCATCTTGATAGCTCTATAGAAGTTACAGCCCTTGGAAGCGTATTCACGCTTGAAATTTCGCTGACATCCGAGCGCGCACCGGAGCGCAAACTCATCGCCTGTCGATGGAACTGGTTACTCTTCAATAATTCGGAAAGTTGTGCAAATACGGGAAAAAATATAATAACATCTTTTGTTCGTGTTGAAGAGAGGATCAACTTATTATTTGGAAATTTTTCGCTCGCTCTAATCGTTTTCGAGATATAGCGATTTAAACAATTAAATTGTTAATAACAATATGTTCTATCACTTTTATGCAAAAATAATCAACATTTTCAGATTCATGAGATGAAAATCTAAAGGATACACCTTGGTCTTCGAATGGACCTTGCATTGCACACAGAAGGTACGTGGACTACTAGGGCACCTGACTCTGATGCCGGGCAAGGAGAGTATCACTGGCGGGGGCCAAGGTGAGGGGCCACCGGCTTCCTCTTTCATTGTTTAGAAACATATAGGGGACATTAGTGGATTGGTTACAGCACAATTAGTATCAGAATAAAACGAGTACGATCCTCGTCCATCACCGTACATTTTCTCCCTTCGATACTTTGCCTGGGCATCATCCCTACCAATACCTAATAAACTCCCCCTGTTACGTCCTGGCTATTTTTCTCGGCGTGTTCCCACTTATTATTATCTACTTCAGTTATTCTAATTAATTATTGCTTTTAACTCTAAGATGTTAGACATTCCGTAATTCTCATTCTATTAGCGTCTTTTATATGATATCCAAAAAAAATTCCAGTCGCTGATTTTTCAATTCTATCGGATATTAATATTAGATTTCGGTAAATTCATGTACAGCTCAATTTTTCCTCCTTTCCTGCTATGCCGCTGGGGCTGCATGGCAACCGCTAAAAAATTCCCCCAATATGTACGCCAACCATGCTTTCGTCCTTTCCTTTATAACTACTAATCTTCAATCTTTACTTATCATCCAATCAATTATGTTCAAGTGAATTTACCGCGTTACGCGAAGTCTTTGTTGCGTCGAGCCGTCGCTCCGCTAACGTTATAAGTACGCATCGAGTTATTCCGCCAGTTTCTTCGAATATAATATACCGTGCGTCGAGCATTATTCGCCGAAGTTGTTTTAATTGTTAAGTACGTGTCTGTACGTGTATGTTTTATCATGAAATTAATTTAATCGGGTTTTCTTAATCATTGTTAGAGTCAATCGTATAATTTGAATAAACGACTGTTATTTGTCAACTAAAAATAAGTGTAATGATTTAAAATCTGGGATTTCAATCCCGTAATTGAGCAACGTCCCAATATTCCCGTTATTTCCCCCTAAATAAAGGCGAGGACGTAACATCCCCCAAAAATCTCTGCTTCGATGTTACGTTGTTCTGTCAAAAAACGTTTAGAATATTTAAAATATGTTAAATTTGTTAGTATCACACATCCTGTTTCTCAGACTTCTGTAAAGATAAACTTTACATTTGTCGTTTTGAAAATCGTTGAAATGTCATATATTTTCATTATTTTCACACATAAATTTTTCTTCTTTGTGAAGTACAGTTTGTTTTTTCTAGTCTCGAATCACTATTTTTTCCCTTGACCTAAAAAAATATCCTGACATTTCTAGGTTTTCCCTGATAGTGGCCACCACGTAGTTGGGAAGTACTATTTTTGGCCATCCTTAAAACTTTAGTACGTTTTTTTTGTAGATATAATTGTTCTTTACTTGTATTTAATCATGATTTTTGGAAGGGTCGTCTACTTTGGAAATGTTATCGTCGTGTTAACATCAATTCGTTTAAATTACAAAAAATACAGTTCGAAAAAATGAAGGGTCATCATTCATTTCACCAAATTTTCTACTCGTTATGTATATCGACAAATATCGAGACAAGGTTAACCCTTTGCGTCACGTTGGGGCGGTGATCCACGTTTTTGTGTTCGATTTTCAATATACTTTTAACTAATTTTATATGATATATGTAATGTCGAGTTTTTGTATTCATAATTTTATAATGTATGCCTCAAAGAGTTAAGGTATATTTTCAGTTTCAGGCTGTCCCTGACAGAATCAATTTACCTAAAACTGACTATAATCCGACGGTCGTTTGGTGCAAACTTTCCAACAACAAACCAATCCCCTTCGGTCGGATTTTTAATTTTCGACCACAACCCAAACTACCCAGATAGAAAATCGTGCCGTGAAAATGGAGCGTAACGCCACGGGGACGGCACGGTAGCGACACGGCACGGTACGGCGTGTCGGCACCGTGCAGTCATGTGCGACCGAATGTGCCGCATTTCTGTCGACACAGCGTGGTTGTACACGCTGTAGCTCCACAGTAACGGCACAATTGCAGCACTCCGTGGAGCGATATAAGTGCCTAGACCGTGGCGGTACCGTGCTCCAATATCCACGGAGTGCTGCAATTGTGCCATCACTGTGGAGCTACAGCGTGTACAACCACGCTGTGTCGACAGAAATGCGGCACATTCGGTCGCACATGACTGCACGGTGCCGACACGCCGTACCGTGCCGTGTCGCTACCGTGCCGTCCCCGTGCTGCCATATTTCTATCTGGGTATCGATGTTCGAAATATGGGGTCGGATTACGGTCGGAAATTTAAAACCCAACCAAAATTTCACCATCTACTTCGTACATCGAAGGCTCAGGTTACATTAGGAAATAAAAAATCCGACCTTAATCCGCCCGATGTTTGATGATTACGAGTCGGTCTTAGGTTTAGGCATTATAAAACCTACCAAAGACCAACCTAAAATCCATACGACCGTCGGTTGTCGGTAAAGCGATCTAAGTCCACCTCAAAACCGACCAAAACTGAAGATCCGACCAAGAGAGCCAACCCAATCGGTCGGATGAACCACGAGGTGTGTAACTGATTAATTGCAGTCGGCGTTACACGTATGTCTTAAAATCCTTTTTTGAGATTTTGATGTACTAAAAGTAAAAAATAAACGTAAATATTTTTCTAAATATAACGATGTGCATTGAAAAAAACATGTTGCCCCACTTGTAGCCATGATAATATTGCAAATCCTTTTTGCAAATCATTACAGAATTTATGAATTCATTTATAAAGAATAGCTAGATGAAAACGAAAAGCAAACAACGCCTAGAAAATCAAAGCCGGAAATAAGTAGAGTTAGAACGAAAGGGTATGTCAAAATCTACTTACAGAAAAATATCGATCAAAAAATTAAAGCGTACTGTAAGAAACTTTTGAGCAAAGATAATCACTAATTTTTAGTTTTAGTTTAGTTTTAGTTTAGTTTAGTTTAATGAACACAGGTTCATTAAATTTGCTACGGAAGAATTCACGAAACACATATCGAAGAAATAACTAAAAAGTTGTTCACTTGGCATCTGTGTTTTAAAGATATAAATACAATTCTTAGAAAATAAAATGGGTGTTTCCGTCAGTATATAGTTTGAAATGATTAAATTCGGTTTAATAATTTTTTTAATACGAGTTTATCTAGAGTTATTTGATTTTGAAGCATGACCAGAATTGGTGGATTACGTGGAACTGTTGCATAGATGTCCAAAACTTATGAAATGGCAATTATTCTTATTTTTTCCATTTTTTAGTTTTTTTGTTCGCGACACATTTAAATTTCAAGTTAAGAATGATATTATATTTTTTTAATATCATATCCTTCTCAGATCCAAAATATATAAAGTTCAAACCCATTTTTTACTTTTGGTCCTAATTACGAGCATTTGAGTATGGAAAAATGCGTAAAATTGTTAGAACCGGTACATCTACCGTTTCTATTAAAAATAAATGATACTGTTTATTTACACATATCGTGGTTCGGTCCTCTTAGAACAAATGCATCTGAGGACCACAGAATTCCGTGTTGCAGAAAAACTATCGGCTTTCGATGAGAATTTTCCGACAATGGACTTCCGGGTATTCGGAAGATACGCAGTCTATATCCATCTTCTGTTATAAGTCGGTGCTCTTCGATAGGATAGCCATGCTGCTCAACGAGACCAACCTGTACAAACATTCAATGACAACGGAATATCGCGTAGTGCACCTTGCAACACACGGTGTGTTGAAAAAAAAAACGTGAGTAATTTTCAGGCAGATATGGATACATTATAGCTAGATGAAAATGGAATATAAATTTGAGCTAAATCAGTTTGTTTGGAGGTTGCTCAAAGGACAATTAAGGAGGGACACACTTGCACACATTCCGATTGAACACATAGTATTGGACATAAGCCCGATTGGAGACATGGAAATTGGACACAATCCCGATTGGACACATGCCCGATTGGAGTCAGGGCTGATTTGAAACAAACCCGATTGGACACAGGCCCAATTGGACATGCCCGATTGGACACAAGCCTGATTGGACACCAGCTCGATTCGATTTCAGAGACGTCATTCCGATTATGAAGTATTTCTTCTTTAGGATAACTTTGGTACTTTGGTACGGGTTGTGTCCCTTTGGCTTAACCTCCCCCCTCAACCGAGAGCTGCGCCCTTGGTAAAGGACACCAGGCTTCTTGGAGGGAGATCGGTGATATCTGTAGACTCTAAAAAGTGTTTGCACAGTCTCTTAAGTCTTTGCCAAATCAAGGGTGGGCAATCACATAACACGTGGAGAGGTGTTTCTTCCTCTTCACCATATTTCCTGCAGGTTCCTGACTCCTCAGTCCTGAGTATCTGTAGGTGCCTCCTCAGATGGCAGTGTCCTGTAAGCAATCCTGCTACCATCCTTAGCCCTCCTTTGTCCTTCTCTAGCAGTTAATCTGTGCAGTTCCGGTTTGGTCCCCGCACAGCCGCCTTCATCTGCCTCATACCCGGTTGTTCCTCATATAGGATGTGATGTTCTTTAATCAGCCAGTTTTTTAACTCACCCCTGACCTGACATCTGACTATGCCTATAGCCGGTTCCCGTCCTTTTAGAGGTGTCGACGACCCTTTCCTGGCCAGTTCGTCTGCTCTTTCATTGCCAGCGATGCCATCATGGCCTGGTACCCACATGAGCGTCGGCCTGTTGAGGTTCGACAAGCTTCGTAGCGCTGTTCTGCAGTCCGATACCAGTCTCGACGTCTCCCAACAGTTTTCTAGACCTTTCAGCGCGGCTTGGCTATCGGAGCATATACATATCCTTTTGCTCCTATAGCCCAGTTGGATATTTTCCATTGCACAGTTTAGTATTGTAGTTATCTCCGCTTGAAACACTGTGCCGTATTTGCGCAGTGGGATTGAGGCCCCTCTCCTCGAGTTCCGGAGGCAGTATCCTGCCCCTGATCTCCCGTCCATTTTTGAACCGTCTGTGTACCAGACGATCTCCTGTCTCACTAGGGGTACAGGGTCCGTCGACCAGTCTTCTCATAAGGGGTATATCGTCTTCAGTTTCTGGTCAAAACAGTATCTCGTTACGATACTGTCCTGCTTCATTTGCGCCGCGGGGCTCGCCTCTCTTACGAGTCTCACTATACTCGTGTGTCCTCCGCTAAAGAGCTCTCCTACCCATTGCCTGTAGCAGTTTAGTCTGTAGGCGGCTGCCACCACCGCTCCCCTTATCTCCAGCTGTAGTGGAGGTAGATTTCAGAGCGTATGTAGCGCTGCGCTGGGAGTGGTCTTCATGGCCGCCGTTATACTCCTGCACGCCAGCCTTTGGATGTGTATCAGTTTGTCCCTGGCGGTTTTTAGCCTGGTCCTCTCCCACCACACCACGGCCCCGTATAGTATTGCTAGCTTTACCACTGCCGTGTAGAGCCGGTGCAGTACCCCGGGGGTGAGGCCCCATGTAGCGCCGCACGCTCTCCGTGTTGTCCACAGTAGGCAGACAAAAAACCCCGGACAAAAAACCCACGAAAAAAACCCTGATTCTTCGTTTAGGGTTTTTATATTAGGTCTTCTCTTTATTTTTTATCCCCCTTTTTTCCGGGGGTTTTTTGTCCGGGATCCGTTCAATCGGGTTTGTGTCCAATCGGGTTTGTGTCTAATGGGGTTTGTGTCCAATCGGGCATGTGTCCAATCGGGCTTGTGTCCAACCGGGCTTGTGTCCAACCGGGCTTGTGTCCAATCGGGTTTGTGTCCAATCGGGCTTGTGTCCAATCGAACTGTGTCCAATCGGCATGTGTGCAAGTGGGCATCACTCGGACAATTGTGTTTGTCATTTAAATAACATCTGCGAACACGGTATCATTGCTTTCATTGTGTATAATATTATAATCGACTTTGTCAATTTTAAAGTCACGGAACTTTCGACGAACCCAATTAAAGGGTTAAAAACTATAAAAAAATGTCAGAAGTGGATCTTCGAATAAACGATGTTAAAAAGAAGAAACAAGCTAGTCTTCAATTATAAATAACTTAACCACTTTCATTTAAGACTAAGGATGCTTAGTAATGGACGCTTTGAAAATAATGAACAACCCTGCTTGATTTTGTTTATGACAACGTAATACAGACATATGTAACTAAATTCCCTTTCACATAATTCACATCATGAAACTTTGAGGTCACTTTTGAGGTCATTCTGTGATGAGAAAAAAAGCAACAACGTGAGCGCTGTAGGCCCTCTTTATTATTATTTTTTTTGCTGACTGTAATTTTATTTAAGAACCGCCATCAATTGCGTACATATTTTTATACTAAAAGAATCCAATGGCATACTCGGCAAAATTGCTCTCTTCAGTATTTCGATACATTCGATTTTCGATGTGCTATATGCCCTTTTCGAGAGAGGATATCTCGACTATGTACATTAAGGTGCCTAGAAAATCATGGATTATAAAGGAATAGTCATTTTCCCCCCTTATAGAACATGGTTTAATGAAGTATTCGATTTTGTAAACTGCCCCCCCCCCCCCCCGCAAAAAGTTTCACGGCGATCAGCTGATTTGAGCGATTTCTTTGAAGTCAATGTTCTCGAAAACGGTAAAAAATTACTTAACCAAATTTTGTACGTCGATTCTGTGGCTAGCGCCCAATGTCTTTTTTCATAAATTAACGTGATAAACTGTTCATTCGCATATCGATAAATGATTTTTTTCAAATTGTTGCAAATAGCTTATTTGAATATATCGAAATATCATTTTCGTAGCTCACTTTAGGGCTCTCACGGTAGTTCGTAGCTCACTTCAGGCTGCTCACGGTAGAGTGCTTGTACAGATTCTCATCTCCGGTGCTTGAATACTGCCTGCGAGTTTCAACCTGCATTTGTATGAGGCGCTTTAAACTTTAATCCTTTGAATATTTGTCAACTTTTTAAATTTATACATTATGTTATTGCTTTGTAAGAATATTATCATAAATAAGAACAAATAATGGTTAAAATATTATACCGATTGGATGTTTAAAAAAAAATGTTGCTTTACGCCACTGCAACGTTAAATATCACCCTTCATGATAATCGTTTTTATTTTTAATTTATCATACCATTGTGTTGATTATCGAAGCCTCCTCAATACGTTTTCTGTTGCACTTCGAAACATAGGTGAAGTGGAACATTCCATAGTGCTTCTTCCAGAAGGCAGGAAATGTCCATAGTTTCTCAAAGAAGTAACTTTGTGAAACGTGGTAATAATAAAAAAAACAAGGTGCATACCCTGATAAAAATGTCCGATAGAATATGTTAAGAGACAAAGGGTTTCGGAACCAAAGACACGATAGCTATCATGTTTCTGGTTCCGAAATCCTTTGTCTTCTATCATATTCTATAGGGTATTTGAAGCAGGGTAGTTCGTAAGTCAGGTTGGATTCTGCACCTGTATACCCTGCTAAGGAGTTCCGATTGAAACTGATAGAAAACGATCGAATGGATAAATTTCCAGTTGAAACATAATAGGCTCCTACAGGTTTCAATCGATTTTTGTTGTCTGTTTAATTAGTTCCAATCGAATTCCTCCCAATAAGATATGCACCCAAAAAAAAACTTTCAAAGGCATAAAAAAGTAAAAATTTTAATTAAAAAAACTCCCGACTGCAAAAATGGACTCACAAAAAAAAGATATATATATATTGAAAAAAATGACTCACATCTCAAGATGAACTCCCTCGAATGCAGCTTTTAATATTATAAATGTTATAAATATAGTCGGAAGGCATATCATTTTAACAAAGTCCAAAAATGTTATAATCACATACTTCCCTTGTGATACGCCTTTTGACTACATTTATAACATTTATAATATTAAAAACTGCATTCGAGGGAGTTCATCTTGAGATTAAAGTGTATTAGGAATTATTTCATTATTTTTTCAATATTTTTTTTAATGTTGCCCTTCAATACTAGATATTATTCCTCATAAATAGTAATTATCTGAGCAGTTATTATTCGAAGTGGTATCTTCTAGATAGTTCAATAGTTGTTACCATTAGTTCAAAGTCGTCTCGTGAGACTAATAAGTGCATAATATTGTTTGCAGTAGTTGCACCATTAAAGTATAATTATAGTACTATTAGAAAGCCAACAGAAACTACTTATAGAGTTATTAAGTACATTTCAACACAAAGGCGAATAAGTTTTTTTTTTTAAGTTTTGTTAAATAACTTTGCTGAATTGATTTCTTAATAACTTTTCGCGTCATTGTTATTGTTGAAAATCAATATTCTTAATATTTTTGGTAGGGTACATTTTTTAAAACTCTTCCCTTATCGCGGCGTACTCAATTGTCGATGAGGTCAAGCGTTTGGTTCGAAATGTATACGTGAAGCACAAAATTAGTATTTCAACGAAATAGTACATTACGATACGAGTGCGGTAAAACTTTTGCTGGCGCGTGTCAGATTACAGCACGAGCCGAAAGCGAGTGTTGCAATCACACGAATTAGGAAAAACTTTTTCCAACGAGTATTGTAAAAAATTGTATGCAAAGCGTGCGTAAAATGGACATTTTCGCACGGTGTGAAGTAAACGACATAACTGCTCCATTCAATATTGTTGCTCATAAATATGTAAAGTGTCTTATATATAATTGAATTATGATCTAAAATAAGAATGTGTATGGCTAAAATAGTTGTGCCGTCAGTCAGAAAGGTAGGCGGACAAAAAACGCCCAAAAAAAGGGTTCTTTTAGAGTTCTTTTAGGGTTCTTTTAGGGTTCTTTAGGATATGTGTAGTCTTTATTTTTTACTCCCCTTTTTTCTGGGCTTTTTTGTCCGGGATTCGTCAGAAACGGTAACAGTTAAAGTAGCTTTAGCCGAAGTCGCTATACGGTTGGGTGACCGATACAATAGTCGCAATAATCGAAGACTTGTTTTTACTAAATACGGTCCGTGGATTTATAAATCCTGCGATTATGAATTAACAAAATTATTACTCAATTACATGTTCCTACGTGTAATTAAATGGTAAATACAAATGTGCTTTGATTGAGTTCTAAATATTGATCGGTTGAGCTCATATTTATATATCACGTTCATCTAGCTATATATATCTAAACCTGACCGGAAATCCTAAAAAAAAAAAAAATATTGGAACACACTCTAGTGCACCTACTTTCAGAGTCTACTTTCCAATGAGTCGCCCAGAAAATACATTACAACTTACTGTATCAAACACCACGTAATCACTGTCGTTCACCTTCTTCACATTCCCAATACTTATTAATCGTACTCGTAATTCTCGTATCAACGCAGCACCAGGATTTTTGCTATTACATGAAAGCACAAATCCAAATTCAATAAAAACGTTAAAAAATAGCAATATAATCAGTACATTCTTCATTGTTGGAGCGATGTATTATAAGTACTAGGGGAAACGACAAGTAGAAACGAGAATAAATACAAATATGCATCTAGCACTTCGTCGAACGCGGAAATGACATAATAGTAAAAGTCTCATTTACTTCTATTGACGTACTAGAGCAGTGCAAAGTGACGAGTGTCTTATATAGGCGTGTTAAATAATAAAAAATGTATTATTCCTAATATGTCACACTTTCTTTAAAAATAAAAATAAGAAAAAATGTCTCATGGTATTTGCCTTTAAGCATAACAACGACCACTTTATTGAGAAATAGTAATGCAAAATATGCGGTAGGATGTCCGTGATGAAAATATCATTATTTCTCATTGCTCATATTTAAAAGCCATTCTGAAGAGCCCTTGCCCCCTCGGACTTACCAAACCTCGCCCGACTGAAAACTAACGGTTGGTTAATGCATTATATCAACCCTAACCCAACCATTTAATGTAAATTTACAGTTGGAACCTCACCTCCTAACAGCATGTTTCAACCACTATGTATAACGCAATTGTTACGTCCTGGCTATTTTTACTAATACAATTAATTATTATCTTATTATTTCAAGTATTCTTCTCTCAAGCTTATATATTTTTAATCCAACGCCAAAAGAAAACATTACAGACGTTTACGTCTAAAAAGCCTGAAGTTCTGCTAATGCATATCCGGTGTACAATTCCGCGCTTCGATCTTTCCAATTTTACATAGCTCTTGGTGACCGCACGTGTGGTGCGTTGTAAGCATCTTTGGGTCGTCTAATGGCTCCAGCAACCCCCACTTAATTTCCTATTCACACTGTCTTCATTATTTCAATCTTTTCACTCGTCAGTCTTTGATCATGTCTTGAATTGTAATTATCATGCCTGGGTGGCAAATACTACACGCTAAAGTAGTCTGCGTATTATCTGTATTGTTATAATAATATCAAAAATATTTTTGAGGTATTAATCAAATAAATAAGTGTATGTGCGTGATAATTCGAAATTTTTATTTCAATAATTAATCGAGCTGCGAAACCCCAAATCCTCATTCATCCGAGACGTAACACGATGATGGTTGATTTATAGTTGGATTTTCGTGAATCAACCTTATTCCAACTGTCATAGAATATATATTCATGAAATGAATATTAAAAGTTGATTTTTGGTTGGTTTTTTGGAAACCAACCATCTTCCAACTGTCGTAAAATGAAGATTAAAGGTTGATTTACGGTTAGTTTTTTCGAAACCAACATAAACCAACCGAAAAACTTCTGTTGGTTTTTCAGTCGGAATAACGCCCCAATAAACGCTCGGTTTTAGGTTGAATCGAAATAAATCAACCCCTGGCAAGATGTGCGACCGTTGCTTTTTAGAGAAAAACCGAAGATCGGACCGAAAACGGACACGTGTGATGTTCCCCATCGAACGATACGGACCGCAGAGAACAGCATCACGGACCGCTCTTTTCTGATAATGGCGTTCTTCTCTGGTTGCGGAAACTAAAAAAGGACCGAACTTCACTTTTCGAATAAAATGAAAAATGGCTGTTCCATAATTAATTACAAGGCTATCTTTTGGTCTTGTAATTTAAAATTCGAGCTTATTTGTCAGTTTGGTACGTATTCGATCACGGAAAACGATTAAAATTGTTGATAACATCGGTGGGTCTCAAATCTGGGACCCTGTGGATGTGAATCTGGGCCTTAGACCACTTTTTTAAAAATATTTATTGAAGTTCTTAATACAGTTACATCTGTGTTGGTTTCATTAAACATATAAAAAAACAACCATATTTTCTATTACAATATTATTTTGCCCGCTCGGATGCGGTTCTTAAGGGTAAACAACTTTGTTTATGAAAATAATTTATAAAAGAATCTATATAATGATATTAAGTGAGCATCATTTTTCCTCATTACTTTCTCGGCGCTTGACTATTACCTTGATGCCTCAGACCACTCGGCTATTGACTCCTTTGTAATTGCTTACTTTGATTGTCTATTTGAAGTATAAGAAAAGTCTAAATGTGAAATAATTTTAGATATTTATGCGATTGCATCTAAAATTATTAAAATATAAAAACGTTTAGATCATTTTCACGGGAATTTACTGTTTTCATTGTTACGTATTAACTCGCAAAGATTCTGCATGTTCCCATCTTGACGCGTGTATAAAATACATGAATGGCATTGATTAAGCGACCGTCCTTTCGAGGTATTTATTCAAATAATTTTAGATGCAATTATACAAATGTACAAAGTCATAACATTTCCTTATACTTAAAATAGACAATTAAAATAGATATTTTCAAAGGTGCGAACAACCGAGAAACCTTAGGTTAAAGATCAAAATAAAGTCGTGTTCAGTTAAATGCATTATAGCCAATAATTTTTTTCGAAAAAAAGTTCGATCCTTTTTTGGTTCCTGCAACCAAATAAGGACCAGCCGTTCAACAAAAAAGAGCGGTCCCTTTCGTCGTTTCTTGTGGTAGATTTCGTTCCCTAACGTACATGTCCGTTTTTCGGTCCGCCAACTTGCTAGGGTATTTACGGACTTTCAACCATATACCAACTAAAAACCAACTACTAATTATTAATTTAAAAATAGATGTTATTGTGTGTTACGTCTCGAACAAATGAGACGAGAGTAAAACAATATGTTTGGGGTTCGTTGTCCGTTAAGGAATAAATTCCATGATTTTGAACTGACCACGAAATGACAAGTATTTATTTTACTATATAAAATTACACTTATTTAAAGATTAACGCGGTTAAATGTTAGAAGGGTCTGTCGTTGGTAAAACTTGAACTTAAAACTGGTCACCGTTTATGACAGCTAAAAGGACTAACGCGAACTTATACGGACTAAATACTTAAAGAACTATTACTTATTCGTATTGATTAAAGATTGATTGACGACTATCTGATTGAGGGAATGCGGGTGTTTAAATATACTTGAATGGATAAAAGGTGGGTGTTATTAGTAGCCGCGGGGTGGCTCAAAAGAAGTTGATTATACTTGATGCGAGCAGTCAACGAACTCGTTGGGAAATGGGAAAGAATTCGGACAGTGGTTCTTGCATCAATTTGAATGCGGAAATCAATAAGCAACAATGAAGGTTTCATGTTCGATTTGGAAATTCCGTATCGGATGGTTTATAGAGAATATTGAATTGAGATTGTAATGTGAGAATCAGGAGAAAGATAAATTATTGACAGTATAATAATGTTTATTCCCGACCACGCTGTAAAGTTCACATTACATACCTGCGAGGCGGGTGGAAAGTGACCGATTATAACCCAGTAATAAAGTGAGGCAGCGGGCAATAATGTTCTACATTATAGCCCGCTGCCTCACTTTATTGCCCGCTGGGTTATATTCGGTCACTTTCCACCCACCTCGCAGGTATGCAATAAAAAACTTTATAACGTGGTCGGGAATAAAATAACGTATGCTACTCGGGAGGAACGTGTTTTTCATAAACACGCACTTTCCTCCCTTGTGGCATAATGTACTATTATAACAATTGAAGGACGATTATTTCAAATAGCCACCTTGCATATTCCTACATAGCAAGACAAAATCTATTGAATGCAACAAAGTTGTTTCCACGACTATAATTCTCCATCACGTACGAAATTTTATTTTGCCGGCCGGTCTACAATGGCCGCAACCGCAACTGTAACCGCTACGATAGGATTGATCCGTGGAAAGTATACGCACGTCGTCTACAATAAACCGCAGGAATCTATAGAACTGTAACGAAAAATCGTCTACAAGCATCATGACAACACTGTACCGCGTGCGCGCGAGCTTTGAATCTAGTGCGGTTTGGTTACATTGTTGGGTACATTAGCGAGAGTAAAAGTCTTGAAAGACTAAAAAGATTGACGCTATGGCTTGTATATTTACCTTCTCGATATACTTGATGAATAATCTTCTGTTGCATTTTCTGCAGCACAAATATAAATTCGCAAACTAGAGTGGTATTGATAAATCGGAGACCATTTACGTTACATGTAGACTCCCCCGTTTCTTCTAATCTCGCATGCTTAATTTTGTTTTCTCGGTATTCACTTAAAGCTTCTGCACCTCTCTTACGCTGCTTCAACTTTGATTTTTTAATAAATCTTTCTTTCTCTATCAGTTGATTCATTGGTACTAATTAACAATTTAAAATAATGCAAAGTAGAACTTTGCACACTGCTTCTTCATTAAATCTCATTTTTTACAAAGCCGCCTCTATGAGGACGTCTATTTATTAATTTCGGCGTCCTCATAGAGGAAGCTTTGTGAAAAGTGAAATTTAATAAGGAAGCAGTGTGCAAAGTTCTACTTTGCATCGTTTTAAAAATTTTAATTAGCATTTTATTAAATTTCGTTATCTCTATATTTTCGGTAGTTTCTTGTACAACAACACAACAATTATGTTACACATGACACCGAAAAATCCGTAATTAATATCGTTGCATCATATTTCCATTAACTGCAAACTTTTGGCTTATTTTTTTAAAATTCGATTTCTTCTTTTTAATTCAAAATGGCGTAAAATCCGTACCGCTTTACCGATTTCGTCGAAATTCAATTCCAAACAACATTGAACCTGTCTTCAGTTATGAAGAATTTAGCTAAATCGTCGAACTTTTACGAAAGTTAGAGCGAGCAAGCCATTTTTCGAAAATTTACAAATTCTATAAAATCTGTATACATGGATATATTTTGTTAACAATCACAGCAATTAAAGAGAAGTTACTGCTCTAATTGCGTGCCAAATTTGAGCTCGATCCATCGTGCCGTTCCCGAGTTATGGACGATTGAATTTTCTGTCCCTGGAACACACAAATTTATTCTAGACACACACATTTATTCTAGACGTTTAGGACCATTCTGAGTATGCTGACATGAAACTCTGAAATTTATTATAAAAATTATGAAGCATAAATATCCAATATCGAAATCTACACACAAGCAGTTGCGTGCCACTCTCATGAATATACTGCGATGCCTCGTCTCAACCTGTATTTTGCAATGTGATCGTTGCTATAAAAATCAGTTTTTAGACACTGTAAGAGCCAACAATATTTTTCACATTTAAAAATTTGTATTAATTATCATATGAGAGCCGTTATTTAGTCGGAACATACGCGTTCTTATTATCATATAAAATTCGTTGATATTTAACAGACGATACCAGGTAGGAAACTAATCAAATGAGCTATATAACGCAGACTAAATCATAAATTGTCAGTAAAACATAGCTTACATTCTGATCGAATTATAAGCTCAGATTCTTTTTTTTAATGTTGTGAACATTATTTTAATGCGGCAGTGTACTTTTTCGTTTTCTATATGAGGACGAAAAAAACGTACAGTCTCTTGCTTGACTTCAGACAGTTATAACTTAACTACCTTAAGGTAGTTCAGTCATAACGACATGCATACTTTTCAATAAGTTTTGTTGTCTTTTGTTTTTGTTAAAAATTAATGTGAAGCCCGGATTACATTTTGAAATATATTTATTTGGGTCTTCTTAGTATAAAAAGAAAATGGCAAAATATATTTAAAAATGTAATGTCGAATTACTATTTCGACAAAAAAAATTTCTAACGCTCCATATGAGCTCTTCTTATAGTGTTAACTAGATTATGCAATATTTGGTTAAGTTACATACTTTTAAATAAACGCGGGAGAAATTTGAAAACGAAGTTCAAACAGCGCTATTAAGTTCTCAGTGTTTATATGGAGAGTTGCCTAAATTATGCCTAAATGTTTATATGTAAAAAAAGTTATATTGAAGAACATTGGTTATACTTTTAGCGTACTAAATGTATCACTGTTCTTTAAACGAATTTTTGTGCTACTTGTGCTAATTCAATTAACTGAATCTATTTTGTACCTTACCAGGTCGATTCGGTCAATTAATTGATCTTTAATCATCGATTAATCGATCTACGAAATATTAATTAATCGATCTAGGAAATATTAATTAATCGATCTACGAAACATTAATGAATCGATCTACGAAATATCGATTAATCGATGTACGAAATATCGATTAATCGATCTACAAACTATCGCTTAAACGATCTACAAAATATCGATTAATCGATTTAAAAACGGTATCCCTAATTGTTTATGTAAAGAACACGAGTTTTTAACATTGATGTCCTCTCACGATAATGGATATGATTTAAGTCAGTTAAAATTGATGAAAATCAAACTGTGATACACATATAATACACGTATATATAAACTTTTAAAATTTGTAAAAACAACACATTGCAGAAGATTAAAAAAGAAAACATTTTCATAATTGAAGTGATGCCATCATATTTTTGAAGATGAAATATTGTTCCACATTGGCTTTCCAAGGTTTCATTCACTTTGTAAAACGATTGTTCCATTGTGCAGAGAACACAATAGTGTTCTCTATCGTATTTGTTTGCAAAATGGTAATAACTTTATTTTTTATTTAGGTTTTGGTCGATTTTTTTAAAGATAGTGTATTCAAGCTGCGTCTATTAACGACCATTATTATGATGGAAATTTAGCAAATCGTAACTCGGGTCCGAGTCAACGTTGCCGAAGATTCCGGCGTTATCGACTTTCCCATATAGGATAATCTTAAACATTTTCGAATCCTTAATTTTTGTCCACTCGAATTGCTCCACCAATTCGTAAATTGATGAAGCAATCAGAATGGACGATTTTTTTAATGAAAAAGAAATATTTTTTCACGATTAATTTTAATTGTGAAGCAATCAGAGTGAACAAAAATTAAGGATTCGAACATGTTTGAGATTAACCTATTTGGGAAAGTCGATAACGTCGGAATCTTCGGCAACGTTGACTCAGAACCGAATTACGATTTGCTAAATTTCCACCATAATAATGGTCGCTAATAGACGCAGCTTGAATAGACTATCTGTAAAAACTTTACTTTGAGTTTTATTTTAACCTTCTTGTCAAGCTCTTTCGTATAATCAACAAAATATAAAATATTCGTTTTATACAGCATTCAAATTTACGCGCGCTTTTTAAATTTCAACAGTGCATCGATGTTTTCGAAAATTAATCGATTCTCAAACATCGAATCGATGATTTTAGTATCGACGCTGCTTGATAAATATCGATCGCCCATCTTTAGTCGATATCATGCACTAAATCTATAATGCTAAATCTCCATATGCGCGACAGTGACAAATCGATACGCGCAAAAAAAAACAAAAGACAAAAATATATTTTTTCTCTGTCGATCTCGCGAGACTGTTATCAGTGTCGCACGTATGAAAACGTGGCATTAGATACCAGTAGGATTTTGATAACACCACTACAAAGCTATGACACAACAGTAACGCCTTGTCTTTCAATACTACCATTTATGTTCGATGAATCACCCCACCTCACTTCTCAACATTTCGGTTACGACTGATCGAGCCGGAGAATGCGTCATACAATTATGACCATCAGATGGCACGTCGAAATCTGTAAAAGCGAGGAAAAAAAAAAGAAAAAAAGAGCGTGCTGCTGCACTCGTTGTCCGTCATCGTGTTAGTGGAATTTCTCACGTGTAAGTCGGTGCTTCGTTGTTTAATTAATTTCCATATAAATTGCGAAGAAAAATTTTCGCGATAAGCGCATTCGCTTATCAGTAGCAAACTCGTTGAGATTGTTATAATTTCGTCGCGAGCTTTGTCATAAGAACGCCGGAGTATTTTCACGTTTGTCGTTCTTAAGGAAAAAAAAAAAAAGAAACTCTGGATGTTAATCAACTTTACACATACACAAGTGACAATATAGTATGTAACGCATGTTAAAACCGATGGAGGTGGTTCACACGCCTTGTCACAAATAGCGCATAGGCGTAAATGAGTGTAAATTCGTGAAGTATTAAACAAATTAAAAAAAAAATCAAAAGACAATATCGAGTGCGAATTGTTGTTCGTTTCGCGATTTACAACGTGAACGAAAAATGGCTGTGATTCAAGTTTTGTGCCTCTAACGCTAAGTATTACGAAAAAAAAAGAAAGACCTTGGTATCCTCGGTCACGCCCGTGACAATAAAATCGTCTGCTTTAACGACGTGGTAAAAAAAATTTTCTCAACAAAAACAAAAACCGAAGGAAATCGGTTGTATTAGGCTCGCAAAATGAGTCTTAACATTTCAAAGTTCTTTTCGAAGAAGAGCAAAACGTCAAGCGACAGTGTGGGTGAAATTGGCCTGCCCACAAATGTCTCCCATAAGTTTCACGTTAGCAAGAACGAAGAAACAGGCCAGCTCGAAGGTCTGCCGGATCCTTGGATTCGTCTTTTAAACACTCAAATCACAAAATCCGAACAGGATTCGCATCCGCACGCAGCTCTTCAGGCTATTAAATTTTACAACTATTCGATAAAGCGAAAACCTCAGGAAGAGGTATTCAAGCCATTCGTTACGGAGGATTTGATCGAAGAGGAATCGCAGGAGATCGACAAGATTCTAGCTAAGAAGAATTACAAATCGAGGGACAGCGACGATTCGGCTAGTTCGAACGACAGTCAAATTCAGAGAATACCGAAACTTCCACCAAAATTGGGAAAACCGCCGAAGCCAGCACCGAGGAAATATATGGAACGTGTGGAAAAGACATTGACCGAAATTCTGGAGGATCTTAATACTTGCCAGTTGGATCAAGAGCCGCCCAAAGAGGAATGCCAAGATGGTTCGGTCGAAGAGGCGAGTCCGGTACTGAGAAGAAAAACGGAAACTTCCATCTGCAGGCTTAACGACGTCGAAGTTTTTGAGGAACTCAGACGTATTTGTCACTGCGGCGATCCAAACAGAAGATTCGAAAGAAGCAAAGAGGTCGGCGCAGGAGCTTCGGGCACTGTTTTCATTGCCACTGATTTAATAAACAACGATAAAGTAGCGATAAAGGATATCGATCTAGCGAAACAGCCAAAGAAAGAATTGATACTAACGGAGATTAAAATACTGAAGGAATTTCAACATCCTAATTTGGTGAATTTCTTGGATGCTTATCTCGTCGATGAACATCTTTGGGTCGTTATGGAATTATTGCAGGGCGGACCGCTTACCGACGTTGTCACTGAGACTGTTATGAAAGAGGCGCAAATTGCGGCTGTGTGCCGTGAAGTACTAAAAGCCATAAGCTTCCTTCATGCCAAAGGAATCATTCATCGTGATATCAAATCCGATAATGTTTTACTTGGCATGAATGGCGCAGTTAAAGTCACGGATTTTGGTTTTTGCGCGAATATCGACGGTGATGAGAAAAGACAAACCATGGTGGGTACACCTTATTGGATGGCGCCTGAAGTTGTCACGAGAAAGCGTTATGGAAAGAAAGTTGATATATGGTCACTTGGTATAATGGCCATTGAAATGATCGAGGGCGAACCGCCGTATCTCAAGGAAACACCACTCAGAGCTCTTTATCTTATCGCCGCTATTGGCAAACCATCGATTCCACGATGGGACAATCTGACGGAAAATTTTCGTAATTTTTTGGAACGCTGCCTAGCGGTTCAAGTCGACGAGAGAGCCACCGCTGAGGAATTACTTGCACATCCGTTTTTACAAAATTGCGCTGAACTATCGACCCTCACGCCGCTAATACGTGCTGCACAAAAAATTTTACACAAAGCGTTTTAGAATTTTATTTGTAGATTCGTAGTAGCTTACGGATTATCATTTTTTTTTTTTTTTTTTCATTCATAATTTTGCCGAAAAGTTATTCAGTCGAATCGGTCCATTTCATGAGAACACACGCGCACATTGTCGAACGTAATTTCGATGAATCGTCATTTGGCCGAATCGTCAAATTGCCGTAAATTTTTAATAATTGACTATTAATTTTCGGCGATTTACAAAATTACGTTCGTGCAATGGGTGTTTTCGGCAAAACGGCGATTTCGGCTTAATAACTGTTCGGCAAAATGATGTGAAGCCGCATTTTTCTGTCAATTTGGCTACTTTTTCATAGCCTATGTGAGATGTTTCTTATAATTGTATATATATATATATATATATTTGTTCATATTGCTCTGGTAATTATGTTAATTGTATTATTAAACCGCGACCATTATTTTAATTCGTAAAAAGGAGAAATCCGTGTAATAAATAAGTCAAATTAAATGCAATAATTAGCGAGATTTTAGTACTGCTTTGGAGTACTTAATGTAATTTGATTTGATTGTATTTAATTTATTACGCGAATTTCTCTTTGCACAAAAAACAATACATGGAATGGTGGCCAATTAATGATACAATTATAGTAATAATTAGCAGAGTGATTTACAAAAAATTATGAGTATATATACATATTAAAACGAGGGCTAAGATTTAAAAATAATCTTTTCACGTATTTTAAAAGTGAAAAAAGTATAAACTAAGGGAAATCCGTCCTTAATTTTAAAAAGCTTGTTGCGAGATTTTATTGACGTAAAACGACACAAAGAGATTAAAAAGTTCCTTTTTGATATAGAAAAAAAATGATAACAATGAATTAACAGAAAAATAACTGAGTTTTCGTTAATAAGTTCGTACTTTTGCGCAGATTTTTTTTGTAGTTAATTTCTAATTTTATTTCGATTTTGAGGAGTGAGAGATCATTTTCTTTTTTGATAGATACTCTTTTTTTATAAACAAAACGGGTAAAACCTACGACATTAAACCAGCTTTTCTTTGCAATCAGAATTAAAACGAAATTACTCGGTAAATTCATGATGCGTCTTTTGTCGACCGACATAAAATTAGAAATTTACCTTACCAAAACTGAATATAAATTGAAATGTAAATTCATAACATTTTTTGTTTCTATATTAAGTAGGTGCTTTTTAAGCCATATCTACCTTAATTTACACCAGTTTCTCCTTCAAACCGGTTCAAAACATATTTAAAATCTTAACACTCATTGAGTTAAGGTGATAGGAAACATATATGAGTGCTACAAAGTTAGATGAAGTACTTTGGAGTACATTCAGTACTTCGTACTTCGTTAGACGAAGGGTGACTTTCTCGTCCTTCATTGAAAAGATAAACCCGGGACAGAAAAAATGCATTATAGTTTTCGTTATCGACCGATTAATATCGTCTTAACTGTACTAAAAGCACAAACTTAAAAAAATAGCTATATATTTTTGAAGTCAACGTATCTCGACAACTATAAAATGCAGAAAAAAGTGTCATCATATAAGTTATAATTTTTTATTAGATTTATAATAACATTTTCTAAATAATCTATTTCTTTTAAACAACACACTGAATAAATAATTCCACTTGCAAATGCATATAGGGCATTTCAAGTCAACTGACTTGGTCATCTGCCTGATCCCTCGGATTCAGTTGACGAATTTTTTTTTGGCAGATGTTGGTCCAATAAAAAAGATTTTTTCCGATTTTGACCACTTGTTTCATGCTATAAAATAATTGTTTTTTCCATAACTTTTGAGTAAAAATAAATTTCGGCCAGGTATAAAATTCTGAATTTTTTTTTCCATAAAATCTATCACTAAAAAGAAGTATTTCCGTCATAGTTCGAGAGTGGATCGAGAATAATCCTTTTTTTTTTTAATTTAAGAAAAAAAATTCTTCCATATTTTGAAAATTAGAAATTTTAATCATGGTTTCTTGTAGGAAAAAAAAAGAAAAATATGTGGTAAAAAGAAATTTTCTATATTTTCACAGTAAAACGCTGAAAATTCGCTCAATAATTAAAATAATATTGAAAAAATCCATTTCAATTGGAACGAAAATCAGGACAATTTTTTTGTTTTAAAATTTTTTTAAAAATCGAAATTATTATCGACCCACTGTCGAACTATGACGGAAATACTTGTTTTTAGTCCTAGATTTTGTGGAAAAAGTGTCAGAATTTGAAACCTGCTTGAACTTCATCTTTACTCAAAAGCTATGGAAAAAAATATTTTATAGGGTAAAACAAGCGATACAAATCTAAAAGAAACTCTTTGTGGACCGAAATATGCCCAAAAAAAATTCGTCAACCTATCCTAAGGATGTCAAGCCGATGACCAAGTGAGTTGACTTGGAGTGCCTCATATACACTTAATATGTTACGTTTATTTTTTATGCCTTTTTGGAATTGAAATAAGTCTGAGAAATGATGAAAAAAAACTTGTAAATCTTCATTGAGATAAAATAGTATATTACGATACAAGTGCGGTCAAACTTTTTCTGAGGAGCGTAAGTTTGCAGCACTCGCCCTTTCGTTTATGCTGCAATAACACGATTTAAGAAAAAGTTTTTCCAACGAAAATTGTATAAAATTCTACTTCACAAGGGCTTTTCAAATGTAAAGATTATTTTCTTCCTTCAAGAAAAGCGACTTCCATTTTTCTGTTCAGTATAAACTTCAACAAATGTGTGAATTAAATCACCACAGTGCATTCGATGTTTGTTTCAGAGAAATTAAAAAAAAAATTAAATAATGCGAAATTGTATGAAACTTATTTATATTCTTCTATCATATATTATCAGTGCAAACATTGAAATTTACAATTTCCCCGTGGTTAAAATATTTCTAGCTAAAGAATTTTTAAGCCTTGTAAGATTTCGCATCATTTTTATACTCCATTAACATTCATAACACTCACTTTGGTGATTTTATAAAATAGAAACCATACATACACGCCTAAATCTGTCAATTTTACAGTAAATCAAAAGTTGTATTTCTTAGAGGACAAAATAAATATTTTTATCTTTAATGTTATTTTTAAAAAATGTAAGTAACAAGCTAATATAAAACTACAACTTTTATGGTGAAACACTCTTTCCTCGTGATTTACAATTTTCGAGGGACATGAACAAAAAAAACTGCATCTTTTTCAATTTTGGATTTAAGAATCTGAAATAAATCTGGCTATTTATGAGAAATATCTCCGATTTAAAAAAATTACCGAATTGACAGAAAATGTCTTTTATACGAATTTAAGCGCCATTTAATGTAATCGCTCTTGTTCCAACCAATCGCTCAAACGATTAGGATATATCGAAGGGAGTTCAATAAACCAAGGTAACCAAAGTTGCAGAAACTTTTTCTAGTGGTCAATGAAACTGTTGTGCTAAGCAGGAATAGACAATATCGGAATAAAATGTATTTTAAATACTTTTTGGTTCGCATTATTATGGGCAATCATTTAGGGGCGATAAAATTTTGCAAGTTTTCTTGAATTAAGTAAAAATAATTAATTTTCTTAAATCCTAATATTGCTCATGTTTTTTTTTTAGAATAATGCACAATTATTCGATCGGAAAGATATTTTAAATACATTTAAATTTCTTAATTTCAAATTTCTATGTTTTTTTTAGCTGATGTGAATCTTGTATTATAAGTGCCCATTTGGTGTGACTTGATTCGCCCACGTTTTCTATTTTCAAAAAATCTTTTTTGTCAGAATTGTCGAAAGTTTTACAGAAAAATTTACGAATAAAATTTGATATTATGTGAGGCAATCACTGAAAAAAACATCGGAAAGTTTTAGAGAAAACCTGGCTGAATCGATGTTTTCATTTCTTTTTTTTTCTTTTTTTAAAGCAGGATTACATTTTTTTGAACTATTTATATCTTAAAAGGAAAAATCGCGCAAGAAAAAGATTTATATTTTCGATGAAATCTCGATTGCAAATTAAGTTTTACATTTAGACTAGAATAAAGTTCTTGAGCATAATGATAAGATTAAGATTTTTTTTCCACTTGGTTGTCGCATCATTGATGAACCGAATAAAAAAGTCTTTTTGTCCAATTAGAAATCTTTCATTCCATCTTCGATTTTACGGAATTTAAAGAAATATTTCAGCAGCGAAAAAATATATAGTCAATAACGATATCATTCTATTTTGGACAGAACATTATTTCATTTGACTGCTTAAATATTTAGATTTCCTACGACTGATAATTCAAGTAAAATCGATGGTATCGCGAATCAAATGATTAGTTCGACTATTCTGCGCAAAAGTCCGTATTTAAAAAGAATTTAAGCGCAAATTTAAATTTGCAATCTGTAGCTTATCGAGAAAATCCTTTTTCCTTGTATTTTTCATATTTTTTCGTGCAATTTTTCCCTACCAAGAAATTAATAGTTTTTAAAAATGCAAATGTTTAATTTAGAAGTTTAAGTATGTTTTTAAAATGCATTCTTAAGAAAAAAAAAATCAGCAAACATCACGCACATAGAGAAAATAGTGAAAGCCGACAAATTATATGAAACATAAGAAGTAGAGGAAAAATGTGGCTTAACTGAATAAGAATGCCTTATGAATCGAAATGTTCTTCCTTTAGAATGACAAAAGAAAACGATTTTCTCAAAACAGTATGTTAAACAGTTTATCATTGAATTTAATTTGATTGTAGATGTGCTACGTAATAACGCGCTGTTTTGACATTGGTGCAATTTGTTTCGTCTATGACAACACTTATAAAAATGGCGCAGTCATTTTAGTAGACACGATAAGCAAATTTGTATTTACATAGACATTCGATGTGACAAAAGAAGTACTGAGTCATAATTGATTCTGCAAACTGAGTGAGTGACACCTAAGTGCCAATTTTCCTACAATAATTGCCGATCGAGCAAGGCGGCCAATAATTTTTTTAATCGAACATAGTACGACAATTCGAATGTCTATCGATTATAGATAGTAGCGCGATGAGCATCGCTTACAAAAAAAAAAAATTGTTTAAAATTTTGATCTTATGTTTCATTCGAAAGAATAAAAGAAAAAGTCTTTACCTATATTGAGATTAAAAAAGTTATATTGAACGAAATGTATTATCATCGAGTATTATCGTAAACCGAGGGACCAAACGCAACGTCGAAATATACATTTTTATAAATTTTTAAGGAACCGAACATAGTTTTATAGACCTTTACCGAATTTTGTATAAGACCAATTTTTTTATTCCCTTTTTGAGAACGATAGTTTTGTGCCCAAGAGCGTAATGTTGCTCAACCAAATAAATATTCATATTACTACTTAAAACGTAATTGTATATAATAAATAGCGAAGTTAAGAAATTTGTATTGATATAGAATATAAATTTTGCGAAATTACAAATTTACAAAGTACGAACATGTATACTTTTTTTTATTTCATGCGCTGTTAATTTCCACGCTTGATACTCTATTGCTAAGTGAATAAGTCACGTTGACACAATGCGTTGTTACCGTTAAGGAGCCTTATCAATATAAATTTCACGTCGATTATCAATTTGGAAGATTAAATCATAATATTTATGATATATCAAAGGTCAATACAATCTGAAGCAGCTTAAAAATCAGAATTAACTTGAACGGCTAAAAACAGAAATAATTAATATGACTTGTTTAAGAATATTCCATAAGTACCGTTGCGTCATTTCACAACTGAACATACAATATTAAGAGGGAAGTGAAGTGTTGAAAAATAGCTGATTTTTACACATTTTATTTATTATTAAAGGATTGGGGAGGGAGGGGGGGGGGGGGGTACGTTATTAAACATACTTTGAACTATGTTTAAGGCGGGGCTGAACATTCTGTCTCTTTCTAAAAATTGTCAGCCAATCTTTCTCGAAAACAACTGCATATAATTTACATGAACGGTGTCGTCTCGGCCCGTTAATAACGCAGACAGCCCCGCTAGTAAAAGTCATGTACTAGAAAAATTGGATGAAAAAAGTATTGCTATCTCTCCTGCACTTCCATATATTTAGCCTCCCTTTAAACCAATTGTTATTTTTTTATTTGAATGTTATAAGTTGCAATACGGTAGGTCCATAAAAAAATTGTCTCTACGTTGTGCATTCAGCATCTTGATGGTGGTTTGTCTGTAGAAAGTAACCAAACAATTGCTTAAGGGGTTACACCATCCTGACGGTCGGAAAAATCGGTTAAAAAATGATTTTTTTTTCTGACGCAGATATGAAGTTTATAAAAAAAACTTTTATGTCACATACATACATAAAGTACATACATATTTAAGAATAATTTCCAAAGAAAAAAAAATGAGAAAATTACAAAATGGTGGAGATATGAGTTATCCATTAGCCCCCTCTTTTCAAGATCCACGTTGATGGTGTATAAGATTTCTCAATCGGGCATTGTCCGAAAAATACAAAAAAAAAATTTCTTATTTAAGAAGGTAGTAGCTATGGCGCTACGTAGGGAAAATAAAAAAAGTTTATTTGCAAAAATGGCAGCAGTTTGAAGAAAACGACATGAATTTCCATGAAAGTTTCTAGTTAATTAAATTTATAACTTAAAAACGGGACATCGAATAAAAAAATCCCAACGTAGCGCTATAGACAATGTTATAAAGAATTTGTGGTAAAAATTTCAGGTAAATCGATCCAGTAGATCTTGAGATATCGTGTGCACCAGTTTGAAAAAGGTCGCTTCGAGAAAAACGCAAAAGAAAAAGAAAGTGCCGCGGCAGCAGCTACGTACCGGTACGCATCGCACTGTACCGCACCGTTCTGCGTACCGGTCCGAGCGATACCTGAGTTTCGGTGCCCTTCCGCCACTCCCAGTTCTAACGGTTGCAGCTCCTTAAGTACTTTGAATTTCGGAATGGGGAAGCGCTTAAAATATTCTTAAAAGTATGTCAAATTTTTTAATCGAAAAAAAAATTCGATTTTTTTTTCACCGTGGTGTAAGCCCTTAATCTCTATGGTTGCAGGGATCATTAATCGTGGCCACTTTTGGTTTTTATTAATTTTTGCAAAAATGGCTACACCGTAAAAAAGAAATATAACTTTTTTTATTTTTTTTCATTCAAGGGATGTTAAGGGGAGGGAGTCAGGTCAAATTTACGGATATTCATAGACTAACATCTCATTTACGTAGCCGCTAGTATTTTTTAAAAATAAATATGTACTATCGGCAAAAGTACGCGGCTAATAGGGGTCACCTAAACCTTTTTTTCGTTTTTATACAGTCTACACACTTTTGAAAAAAAACGAGTAGGCTAAAGATTCCCAAAAAAAATTCAATTAAGCTTAAGATAAACCTTTATGGCATAAGTGTAGCTGTATATTTTTTGTAAAATCTGGTAAAACTATAATTTATTTAAATACATCGATCGAAATTTTTTTTCTATCGAAAAAAAATCAAAAACACAAAGAAAGCAGATAAAAAAGGTTTAAACTTTAAAATATGAAAATAAGTAACACGTCTAAGCCCTCCTCATCAAATGCTCAATCAAATTTTTAACGGAGTTAAATCGCTCTTTTACCAAATATAATTTTGTACCTTCAATTTCAACTCAGTTTCTTCTGAATCTGATAAAAAATTGACGTTAAATTGCTATACAATTCCGAAGAATGTGTTCTCTGTAAATCGGGCTTTATTCATAATATTGGCCTGTACGGAGAATACGATAAAATAATTGACATTGCCGATAATGACGAATATCCTGACATCGAAAAAAATTTTAGTCCAATACTAAAAATTGGACATTCACGTGCAGAATTTAAGGCAATTTTTCCAATGACGATATCTGACGTCGAAACCGTAAAAAAGAAAAAATCGTTGACTTTGCCGTAAAACATTGCCAAAAATTTCCCACTTAATTCTGAATATTCTTTTTCTTGTTGGTCATGGAAAAACGTACATTTTCGTTTCTTAGAGTTGTCGATACGATTAATCGTTCCTAAGATATTATAGATGAAATAAAAAATGAAAAAATTGGCATATTCCGGTACGAATTTTTTATTTATTTGAAATTTGGTGTATCTATTGAAACCACTGAATCTGATTCTTTGAAATTGTTTTTATACTTTTTTCTTTTGCATCCTCATAGAGGAAGCTTTATTTTCGAGAAAAAATTTTTTTCGGAAATTTTTATGTCAGGAAACTTAGAGTGATCCAAAACGTCAAGAAAAGTGGTTTACAAAAAATGTCCGGATGGATATGTGTGTGTGTGGCCAATATGCAAAATTGAAACCTTCCTATCTCAAAAACAGCTTTAACAATCGAGCTGAAATTTGGCACATATATGGACCAGGTGAACAACGTCGTGAAAAGTTTAAAAAATTCAAACATCTGTTAGAATTCTATTCAAATTTGCATTTTTCGAAAAATATTTGCGCGCGCTCTAGTTGCCGCAAATTTTTATCTGTCAAGCTAAACATTTTTTTACAAGTAAAGCTATGTCAAAGGACGACTGGTATTGAATTTGCGATAAATCGGCAAATAGGTTCGGTTTTTATGGGATTTTGAATTTTTCGAAAAAGATGTATTTTGCCCTAACTCACGTGAAATCTCACCAAATAAAATGCAATCTTCTAAAGACGAAAAATAATACTCTGCACTGCTGTGTACCAAAATTGGTGATTATCGGTTAAGGTGTTCGAAATTTATGGTATTTTGAATTTTTAAAAAAATTAACATTTTCCTCTAACTCAGGTCAACAGACACAAAATCAATTGAAATAAGAAAAGAGAGCAAGATATGATCGATATATAAACAGCATTTATTTATTTAAAACAAGGGTGCAAAGTACAGCTTTGCACATTGCTTCGTCACGATTTTTGAATGTTTACAAAGCTTTCTTTATGAGGAAGCCAAAATGAATAAAGCTACTTCCTCATTGAGGTAGCTTTGTAAACATTCAAAAATCATGAGGAAGCAATCTGCAAAGCTCTACTTTGCACCCTTTTGCTTCCTCATAGAGGAAGCTTTTTCCTAAAAAAAAAAAAAATATCTCGCCATTTTCATGTCAGCATACCCAGAATGGTCAAAAACGTCGAGAAAAATGGTCTAGAAAGTGTCTGTATGTCTTGGGACAGAAAATTCAATCGTCCATAACTCACAAACGGCACGATGGATCGAGCTCAAATTTGGCACGCAAGTAGAGTAGTAACTCCTCTTTAATTGGTGTGATTTTGAACAAAATGTATCCATATATACAGATTTTAAAAATTTTCAATTTTTCGAAAAAATTGCGTAATCTAGCTCTTACTTTTGTAAAAGTTCGGCGATTAAGCTAAATAGTTCTTCATAACTGAAGACAGGTTCAATGTTATTTGGTATTGAATTTCGACGAAATCGGTAAAACGGTTCGGATTTTATAGAATTTTGAGTTTTTCGAAAAAAATAATTTTACTCTAAATCACGTCGAATCTCAACAAATCAACTGAAATGTTCGGCAGACGAAAAATAACATACAACGCTGCTGCCTACCAAATTTGGTGATGATCGGTATAGTCGTCCGGATTTTACGCCATTTTGAATTTTTCAAAGAATTTAAATTTTCGCTTTAACTCCCGCAAAAGTTAAGAAAGTCAAAACTTTGTACTAGATAGAAATATGATGCAACGATATTAATTACGCAATTTTCGTTGTCATGTGTAACGTAATTTTTTTTTATGTATAATACATTTTTAACTTTTCATTTGTGTTGTTGCACAAGCAACTAACAAAAGTATAGAGGTAACGATATTTAAAAAATGTTAATTTAAATAAAAAATCATGCAAAGTAGAACTTTGTACGTTGCTTCCTCATTAAATATATAATAAATTTCCTGATAGACGTGGCTTTGTGTAAAATGAGATTTAATGAGGAAGCAACGTCCAAATTCTACATTGCATCATTTGTTTTTTTGGGTGGCTAAATTGATATGGAATGCCTCATATATATATATATCGATAAAAAAAGAAAGTCTTTTAACCAGAAACGTTTGGCATCCTTGAAAAGGACTGATAACAGTTTTTTCTTCAAACGTCCACGGAATGGCACAAATGTAGAGCGTTATTTCGTACCGTTAAGACGATGAGCTCCAACAACGACAGTACACCTAATGTGAAGGAGACAACGTTATTAACAGTGTGTATGTGTATTTGTGTGTGTGTGTGTGCGTGTGCGCGCGCGCATGCGTGATACATCGATTATAATTAAAACAAAAGAAATAATACAATCGAAGTCTTATGAATCGAGTCCACGAATTACATGTTTATTAACAAATACAGATAAATCTAACATTATTCGTAGAATCGAACGAAAAGACATCCGGACTTCTCACGTTTCCATAGCTTCAATTGTTGCATCTACCATTGGCGTGTCCACTGGTGTGTCCATCGGCACAACTTCCGAAGTATTTTTCGTTGGCGAATATAGCTTTCGCAACTTTTCGTAATGTTTCGCGTCCTAAAACAAACGAAAGTTTCGTCATTCAACATGATCCAATTTCATGAAGTGCTAACCATTATTAGTTAAGTAGCTTATACAATGAGAAAAAGCTCTTCTCACAGAAAAAGCTCTGTTTTCATGAAATTCTTTCGATATCGTCATCTCGAGAATTAGTTGAACGATCGTACTGAAATGTGACAAATACGTTAAAGCAGAAACCACGCTGTTTGGCTTCCTCATAGAGGAAGCTGTGTTTTCGTGATTTTTTTTTTCGAGATATTCATGTCAGGTCACTCAGAATGGTCCAAAAAGTTCGAGAAAAGTGATTTATACGAAATGTCTGTGTATGTGCAAATTGCCTTGTTGGTACGATATTGTCATAATTTTAGATGTATCTTTATCAAAATTGGCACGCAAGTGGCCTGTCATACAACAACGTTTGGTTGTTTGGTTTAGTTGACGCGTACCGGTTGAAAAATTCAAATTTTACAGCATTTTGAACATTTTGAAAGAATCGTTTCCATGCCATAACTTTCGGCAAATTAAGAGATATCGAGCTTACATTTTGTACGTAAATGGACTACCATCAAACTATGATGTGTACTGAATTTGGCGACAATCGGTAGAGTGGTTCTAGTTTTATTCTAATTTCAATTTTTTAAAAATATCCACAAGGACTTAAACCCCTGTAAATTCTGAGATATCCTGCAATTTTTAGCACGATTTCACGATTATAAATAATATAATAATATATAATAAAAATGAAAAAATACCGTCACGAAAAAGAAAAATGCAAAGTAGGATTTTACACATTGCTTCCTTATTAATTTCCATTTTTCACAATACCACCTCTATGCGGAAGCTTATTTATTATTTTTGGCTTCCTCATAGAAGAAGCTGTGCAAACAATGGGAATTAATGAGGAAGCAATGTACAAAGCTCTACTTTGCAACTTTTTAATTTGAATAAGCAGTTTTTTTAAGGCGTTATCTCTATATCTTTAGTAGTTACGGGTGCAACAACACAATAAAAAAAAACAACAGCTGATGATATTCAAGCTTTATGCAACATTTTGAATCAGTTGCTTAAATCGTTCTCGAGTTACAGCGTTTTCAACAAATTTACGAAAATGCAAATTTCTATATAATCTTAACTTCTTTATCAATTTTTCTCAAATTCAACATCAAGTATTAACACTCTCTATTTAAGTTCTATGCAAAGATTTGGATCAGTTGTTTGAACCGTTCTCGAGCTATAGTATTAAAAAAAATAATGACAAAAGTGCAAGTTTCTATAAAACCTCAACTATTTTATCGATTTCGTCTAAATTTAGTATAAAACATTAGCACACTCTATCTAAGTTTTATGCAAAATTTTGAATTAGTTACATGAATCGTTTTCGAGTTGCAGTATTTTCAAAACAATTTAGAAAAAAAGTAAATATTCATAACTTTTGAATCCCTCAACCGATTCTAAGTAACTTGACTCGCGTGGAAAGTTTCAGCTCGATCGCCCAAAAAATTCGGCAGTTATCGATAATAAACTCACCTTTTCGTGTACCGATGGTCTCACTTTATCAAAAGCGACATCGATGTGTCGCATGGCGACTTCGGAAACCTCGATGACGTTTGTTGATTTTTCGGCACCATCTGCCATTGATTCTCGAAGCGCTTCGGTCGCGGCTTCACGGACAAGGCTAGCTAAATCTGCTCCTGAATATCCCTCGCAGTTGCTGCTTTTTCCAATTTCCTCGAAACTCACATCGGCCGAGAATTTTGGTTTTGTACCATTCTGAGATTAACATTATTACATTAATTACATCGTCGCAGTAGTTCTTACTAGGTTGTATTGATTTTTTAAAAGGATTTTCGGCTAGATATGGATACAGCTAGATAAAAACGGAATATACATTTAAGCTCAATCGATTAATACTTAAAAGTCGATCAAAGCGTTTTGTATGTTACCATTTAAATAACATGTAAAAATACTGCATCATTTCTTTCGTTGTGAATAATTCTATAAATTTAAGGTAGCTATAGCAGCCGAGTTCAGTCAAATCTGCCTAGAAAAAAAAAAAATTATTCAAGCCTAAAAATGCATATATTTGGTACCGTTGGATTCGGCACGCGCTCAAACTTACAGAAACATATAGGAATACCAACATATTGATTCGATTTATGCGAAATCAATTGATAATTAAGTGTCTTGATCGCAAGTACCAACTTTTTATAGTAAAAAAGTACCTTTGATATGAACAAGAGAGAATGAAAAATCGGCGTTTTAACAACAAAATGTCGATAACAAACATAAGAAATTGTTTGCTGCAATAATAAGTCATTACGCATGACAAAAAAATATATTTAATTAATATCTTAATCACGAGTGAAACACGTTGGTACGGTTTCCCTCACTGCAAAGAACTCATTCAAAACTGTCTGAACAGGCCGTTCTTAATGTCAATATTCTCAACAAATAACAATAATTTTGTGTTCGCCGTCCAATTTCTTTGTATAATTATTTGTCGTTTCAATATTAATGTATGTATACTTTGACAACAGTATCTTCCTAATTAATGACAAACTTTTAGCAATCAACATAATGTAAGGTTAGATTTACTTGGTTGGCGCGTATTGTCGCTCGCATTAACGAGAATCGTCTCAACATTAAAATTATTTTTATTATATGGGCAGACCACTTTTTTCTTGCACTAAAATGTTCAGCGTACTTCAGTTTGCAAGAACATTCATTTTTTTCTCCGAATTTTTAATTTGCATGTTAGGAACATCTCATGAATCGCGATTTTTAATGCTTTTTGTATATTACTCTATATATAACATACTTCTATGGCAGACGTTAATTTTTTAGTTGTCCTAATGCTATTGCTACCTCAAAAGCTGTGGAGCTTTTGTAAGACACATATCGAATCTAATCTTAAAGTTATTTTTGGGTAAGTCAAAAGGCTACCTACTAATTTTAGAATGGTCTACAGCATAGTTTATGAGAAGAAAAAAAATTGCAGATTTTGCAGCTCATTGCCCTATTGTTATAGAGAGTTTCTGATGATTTCGCCCGGCCGTATTTACGTTATAATAGCTAAGAAGATGCTACCACGTACATAAAAAATGTATGTTTTAAATGATAATCGCTGTAACGTTTGACACCTCCCGAAGACTATTGACAGCGCCGTTATATAATTATTGATTAATGAAAAACTCTAGGTCGTCTTCACTTGGGAACTGAATACACAGTTGTCTCTCTCGCAAGACTAGCTTTAATATTTCTTCTTCTCTTTTTTTCGCGCAACACCGTTCATACGAAGTTTCAATTTTGGAATTTGTAAATTGATGTACTAGTATTTAGCTCATTTCGCACCCTTCAAAATGAGTCTTTCGAAAGTTCCGTAGCTTTATATTGATAAAATTGTACACAATGATAGTACCGGTAACGTTTTTTTGTTACATATTATTTAAATAGCAAACATAAATGTGCTTTCAGCGACCTCTAACTAATATTAATTAAGCTTAAGTATATATTTCATGTTCATCTAGCTATAATGTATCCATAATCGCCTAAAAATGATAAAAAAAAATTGAACACACGCTACTGCCTACAGGCAGCGTTGGTAAGCAGTGTGATAAAAAAAAGGCAAAGGTATGACCTATCAAGTGATATAAGTGTTATACCTTCGTGAGAGCTTTTAGAATGTCTACCCGATCTTCGGCAGTCGGCAATCCAACATAAAGAATTTTGTCGAGTCTTCCGGGTCTGAGAACCGCCGGATCGATGATATCGGGCCGATTGCTAGCTGCCATTAGATAAACACCTTTGCGTCCCTCGACACCATCCATTTCCGTGAGCATCTGATTTACGACACGCGATGTCGCATTATTATCACCGTCCGATCGTTTCGGACATAGAGCGTCCAACTCGTCGAAGAATATAACACAGGGAGCCGAATTTCGCGCTCTTATGAAACATTGTCGCACTGCTTTCTCACTCTCGCCGACATACTGAAAAGAGAAAATCGCGCGTTTTTACTATTATAGATAGAAATGCTCGGCGGGTCCAATGACTAAAAAATTACGGTCTTCCGACGTAATTTTTTTTCACGCATTTTTACAAATAAAAATTATGGTAATTTCGGCGGCTGTCTTTATTTTCATATCGAAAATTTATTTGATTGCTGTAGATATATCGGCAAAAATGTTATCCGGAGTCTATGTCCGAGAGTTAACTTTTATGCATAAGATTGTTGACACATAACACTTTTGGTCATATATGAGACATTTCATATGAATTTCGGCACAAAAAAAAAAGTATTCTCAAAAATGTTCCCAAAATCTGGTTTAGTAGTATCAACAGATGCCCGAAATTTCACAATAAAGAAAAATGTTGCTGGAATATGCCAATTTTTTCATTTTTTAAATTTAATCTGCAATATCTCGGAAACGATTAATCATGTCAAAATCACTAAAAAAAAAACCGAAAATGTGCGTATTTTCATGGTCAGTAAAAAAAAATGTGTTTAGAATTAATTGTGTAATTTCAGGCCACATTTAATAGTAAATACAACAAAAACATTGTTTTTTTTTTAAATAGGAAGACTTCCTGTTTTGTCATCGAGAAAATTGCCTCGAAGTCTGTAGGCGAACGCCGAATTTGGAGTATTTTTGTTTTCATGGAATTCCCAAATGTTTATAAGTTATATCATTAAAAAAAAAAAATTAAATGCATAAAGAAAGCTAATACAAAATATAAAAATTTTAAGGTATTAAAATAAGTAATACGTATATTGGTCAGATAATTGTCTGTACCCCTCGTCAAGTGCTCAGTATAATAATAAAAGGTGTTATATCTTTCCTTTATCGAATATCATTTATTTTCCGTCAATTACAACTTAATTACTTCCAAAACTAAAAAATGTCGACGTTAAACTGTGCTATACCATTACGAAGATAAATAAAAAATGGATTTTTAAAAAAAATTTATTTCAAACTGCTATAATTTATAAACATTTGGGAATCCCATGAAAACAAAAATACTCCAAATTCGACGATCGCCTATGCACTTCGAGGCAATTTGCCCGATGGAAGTCTTCCTGTTAAAAAAACAATGTATTTGTTGGTTTTGACATTAAATGTGACCTGAAATGACAATTCTAAAAAAATTTCTTTCTTGTTGGCCTTGAAAAAAAACGCACATTTTCGTTTTTTAGCGATTTCAGTACGATTAATTGTTTCCGAGATATTACGGATTAAATGAAAAAAATTTGGAATATTTCAGAATTTTTTTTGTTTTAGTTTGGTGCATCTATTGATACCACTAAACCATTTTTTTCTTGGGTGGCTAAATTCATATGGAATGCCTCATATATAATCCATTTAGATAACTTTTCAGTAAGGAACAAATTGTGCTAGCTGGGAAAGGACCAATCGAGCTTAAGGTATTAGCAGGCACAAGAGGCTGCAATTAAAAAATCGGTCACAAAATGATTATTTTTATGTACGTTATTTGACGTCCACGTATCTCTAATTATAAGCCATTTCTACAGATCGTTTGCCAGATTAAATTATTGATAATTCTCACCATGTTGAGCAATTCAGGACCCTTGACGGAAATGAAATTGATCCCAGCCTCGTTGGCGATAGCTTTGGCTAATAAAGTTTTACCACAACCAGGAGGGCCGCACAGCAACACTCCCGTCGGTGTATTTAAACCAAAGGCTGCGAATCTTTCGGAATGTCGCACAGGAGCCTGAAAACAAATTAGTTGTAATGGCACCTTAATTGCAAACCATAAGAATTATATTCAAATAGAGTCCAGAGCTAATCTCAAGCTGCCTCAGCAGTCCTACATTAATGACTAACTTCATTCGGCATGATTCATCAGCGGCGCATTTAGAAGGTTTGTCAGTTATATCAAAATGTAGAGAAAAATCTGAAATTATTATCAAATATTTTCTGCTTTGTGGTGAATTCACCTGAATTACTTTGAAATTTTCATCTCCACCGTTACCTCAAAATTAAAGTAATTTCGCAATGTGTTTTAACATGGGTTCTTATGATAGACCAGCTCTGACGCTTTATAACTCATGAGAAAATGTAGAGAAAAAATTAAAATCTTGTTATGTCACTAACGTATAGTTGTAGTAAACATCATAAAAAAACAGCTTTATTGTCTACTTTGTTTATGAGGAAATTGAGTAAAAGCACATCTTTCGCAGTTGTTTACCCCTTCTCGATATAAATATGGAAGAAGTACGGCAACGTTGGAGAGTTCAGTTAGTTAAATTAGGCTAAGCGCGACTGGCAGGAGATTCAAATGATCGTGTCTCGATAAACGCGATGGAGTTGAGCGTTCTCATTGTAAATCTGATATTTATGTTGATGGAGTAACTATGTACTTGTTTTAACTTATGCTTGTAACATTTTTCACTGATAAGCTTCCCTTTCCACTTATATCTTGTATCATTGATTTACCATAATTGTAAAAACGGCGAAAAAACAACCGCTCTATTATCAGCTGGCAGTCGCCGCCATGACACTTCATGGTACATATACAAAAGCATAGGACCTCCTCATCTCCCGCGCGAATTGACGAACCTTCTTAACGTGATGTGCTACACCTTTCTGTCGCTCTTTGTTACTCCACCGCGGCCACTAGTGCTGTTGTCTCTCTTCCACTTGCGGTGACTCAGTAGGTGCAGCACATCACCTTAATACAACAAGACCCAAGGGCCGACGAACAAAGCAGTTGGCTTTAATCTTCTACCTACCTTGTTTCGCCCTACATCATCTGTAACTTAGACTCCTCCGAACTAAAATCTATTCAATATTTTTCTATTTTTCAACATACTTCGCATCGGTTACTATCCTGACCGTTCATTGAATCTAATTCTTATGGTTCGCAATTAAGGGGCCATTACATAAGAGTGTCGGTATTTCTGTGGATAAGAATCGTGGAATGACGAAAAAGGTTCAATAAACAAAAAGAAATACTAACCAAAATGGCCATTTGCAA
Source organism: Perithous albicinctus (assembly GCA_964016905.1). Classification (NCBI taxonomy): domain Eukaryota; kingdom Metazoa; phylum Arthropoda; class Insecta; order Hymenoptera; family Ichneumonidae; genus Perithous; species Perithous albicinctus. The sequence goes on along the minus strand of OZ024692.1, from coordinate 5,568,796 downwards.
TTCCTGTCTTATGTTTTTAAGCGAACCAACATCGTTCCAGGTGACGTCAGGCACGGTGGCGAAGCCTTCTCTCTTGGCGGACGGTTGAACGACGCGAAGTGCCGTTTCAAAGTCCGAATACTCTATTCGCATTTCTGCCAAACGTTCGGAAGACAAAGGAGCGTCGTTGTGAAGCCACATAAGCAGTCCTTCTAGCACACTTGAAGTAGCAACGTTTACCGGAGCTGCTGGAACAATCGTCTCTGGCAATATCGCGGATGTAGATGCTTCCTGTGTTGGTTCAGTCGTCACTGGTACGATTTCATCCTCGATTTCGGTAGAAACAACCGTTGCAACTTCTTCATTCTCAATTATCCCTGCATCCTTTGGTTCTTCCATTTTATCGGTACAATCTTCAATGCCATTCGCTACCGGAGCTACCTCACTCGCTTCGGGTAATACATCCTTTTTCAGTGGTATCTCGCTTTCTTTGTTTCTCAGACTATCAAATACTCTAAACAAAGCAATAACATCATTATCAAATTACTTCCATATTATAAAAATTGTGACTTCCTCATAGACGAAGTTTTGTTTTCATGCAATTTTTTTTTTCGAGATTGTCAGCATACTCAGAATCGGCTAAAACGTCGTGAAAAATGGTCTGGAAAAAATGTCCATATGTGTGTATGTGTGTTCCAGGCTCATAAAATTCAATCGTCCATAACTCACGAATTTTTTAATTGGTGTGATTTTTAACAAAATGTATCCATATATACAGATTTTATAGAATTTTTCGAAAAAATGGCGTGGTCGCTCTAACTTTCGTAAAAGTTCGGCGATTTAGCTAAATAGTTCTTCATAACTGAAGACACGTTCAATGTTGTTTGACATTGAATTTCGACGAAATCGGTAAAGCGGTTCGGATTTTACAGAATTTTGACTTTTTCGAAAAAAAATTAATTTTCCTCCAAATCACGTCGAATCTCAACAAACGAACTGAAATGTTCTACAGACGAAAAGTAACATACAGCGCTGCTACGTACCAAACTTGGTGATGATCGGTGAAGTCGTTTGGATTTTACATCATTTCACCTTTAACTATCATAAATATGGAGGTAACAAATTGGAAAAACTGCTAATCGAAATTCAAAAAAGTTGCTAAGTAACACCTTGCACATTGCTTCCTCATATAAAATTCGTTCAAATTATAAAAGTTGTAAAGGAGAAATTTGGGCATTTCTATTTTTCACAAAGCTTCCTCTATGAGGAAGCCAAAATTGATAAATAATCTTCCTCATGGAGGTAGTGTTGTGAAAAATGGAAATGCTCAAAGTTCTTCTTTACAACTTTTGTAATTTTCAACACATTCTATACGAGGAAGCAATGTGCAAAGTTCTAATACCTTGCAACTTTTTTAAATTGTGCAATTATTTTTTATAATATAATAAAGGTCGGTATGTTTTCCACAGGCACTCACAGACACTCTCGCAGAGCCTCACACAGACACTCACATACACTTACAGACATTTACTCACTCACACGCCTGGGGATTCTAATAACAGGACTTTGAAAAATGAGGGTCTGGAGGGGTCTAATAGCGAGAATTAGAGGAATTTTTGCCCGGCAGGGGAAGAAGCCCATTAGGGGGACTTAGAAAAATCAGGACCTTTTATAGGGAAACTTATAAAAATGAGGTCCTGAAGGATTTGATAATTAGGACCTGAGGGTCTAACAATGGGACTAAAAAAAATTAGGGCCCGAGGGGCCCATTAGGGGATCTACAAAATCAAGGTCGAACGTGGTTTCGTAGGATCTAGAAAAATCAGGGCTTGGGGAAGGAGGGGGCTTTACAGGAGAATTTATGAAAAATCAGAGCCGAATGTGTTCTTATAGGGGGACTTATAAAGATTAGGGGCGGGGCGCCTCATCGGAAGATTTCGGAATATCAGGGCCTGGAGCGGTTATGGACGATTTGCGAAAAACTGCGAAGGCGCAAAGCGCCCGAGCCTCTATCACCTGCTAGTTTTTTATAACGAGAAACTAGACGACGTCCTTAAGCTAGTATGAGCATGAACGTCCCCATTGGATAAAAATGTGATTATTTTGTATCTTGTAAAATAAGCTTACAGAATGTCATCTGTTACATTACAAAATGCTTCACCGACTATTCAGAATAATTTTCTTTTTTAATTTTTGTATACCTTCTTCAGATTTTACGTGTTTTTCCCCACTCCCTTGTTCCGCCCACAGTGTTACCCGCCGCTACTCTTTCCTAATGCATTACTGTATCGCATTTACACAAGGGCACAGGGAAACTGTGGAAAACCTGGCCGATACAGGCGGCTTTGTTTTTACTGAGTTCCCGTTGTACGAGAATACATCGGAAACTCAGAAAAATTGCCTCCCGCTCAGTAGTTGACGCGCAAATCTATGCATGGCTAAGCGGTCACCCATCGAAGTACCGGCAGCGCGAAACGCTGCTTAACTTGGAGGATCGCCGAAGCCACACACCGACCGCGCCCCCACTGCGGTCGGTTATTATTTAGAATAAAAATTAATGTGCAAAATCGGCAAAATAATTATCCTTCTGAATCAGATACTTTTCAAAATGAAAGTAACAAATTACGAGTAAACTGTCACGATTTCGTACGATCAATAAAAATTATAGGTGGTTGGTGGTGTCCAGGATTTTTTGATGAAAGAAATATATATTGCGAACTAGACTTCATAGCATATTTGAGATAAATTTCAGATACATTGCCCGACTAGAAGTAAAGATATACGCCTTTAAAAATGTACACTATTTATGTGTTTATATGGGAAACACGTTGACGAGAATAATCTATCTAAACTTTTTAGTATCAATAAATCCAAGATACTCGTTCGAAAACGGCGTAGCTATATGTGTAACATATGTGAATAGCTGGTAATATTTAGTAAGAAACAAAAGCACATGTTCACCGTGAAATAACATTTATATTACATATGCAAAACGAGCAAACTAAATTCGATGGAAATCATAAATAGCGCCTTGTAATCAATATATTTGGCAAGTGAATGGTAAAAAAAAGCCTGCAAAGTAGAACTTTGCAAATTGGTTTTCTCACTATTTAGTATCTTTGACAAAGCCTTTTTTTTTTTACAAAACTATGAGAAAGTATGTTGATCAAATTTGGCTTCCTCATAGAGGAAATTTTGTAAAAAAAGGCTTTGGCAAAAATACTAAATAATGAGGAACCAATTTGTAAGTTTCCAGGCTTGTTTGAGCTCTACAGACATTTTTCAAAAAAATGCAACATGTCATAAAATTAGAACCGTTCGATCGATCTGCATCAAATTTTTACTCAAACCTTGCTCAATGGTAATCCATATGTGAACCAACTTTGGACTCGGTATTTCGTGATTTGCACAACTTAGCGCGCAAAAGACAATTTTCAAAAAATAAAAGATGTTATAAAATTTGAAAAGCTCGACCGAATCTCGCCAAATTTAAATTAGAACTTTATCGTATCATAGTCCAGAAGTAAAACAAATTTAAGCCCGACACCTCGCAATTTGCGAGTTAATGCGCGAAAAACTTTTTTCAATAGATACAAAATATTATAAATTTTCAACCGCTTGCCGATTTGCGTTAAATTTATACCCAAACTTTATTTTGAGACAATCTACATATGTATAAAGTTTGATTTAAATCTACTGAAAAAAAAAAAAAATTCGCGACGACAATGTTTTTGTTTTTTCGAGGAAAAAAAAGAATTAAAACCACAGCAACCGTTCCTTGTACCAAATCCATCTTTGATAATCAATAATCATAAAGTCACGTTGAAAATTACAGCTGGATGTCCCAGAATTTACATGAGTTGAAGTGTTTATAGACATTTTGAAAAAAATTGAAATTACAATAAAATTGAAAGCACTCTATCTATTCTCGACAAATTTGGTACAGATCATGGTTCAATATTGGTCCATTTGTGTACAACCATTCAGTCCGATATCTCGTATTTTACTAAAGTTATAGCGTGAAAACATTCTTTTTTAATTTTCCAGCCGATTCGCGTCATCTACAATCCCAAACATTATTGTATGACAGTCCACTTGCGTGCTGAATTTGAAGAAGATACATCTACAATTATGACAGTAATCGTACTAACAAGGCAATTTGCACATACACATATTTGTTCTAAACCACTTTTCTCATCGTTTTGTACCATTCTGAGTATCCTGACATAAAAATCTCGAACAAAAAAAAAATTTCACGAAAACAAAGCTTCCTCTATGAGGAAGCAAAAGTATGTGAAACATACCTGTTTACAGCCGCCATGGCAGCTTCCGTGAGAAGCGCAACGAGATCGGCACCAACAAAACCTGGAGTGAGGGAAGCAATTGTCGATAGACTAACGTCATCGGCCAATTTGAGATTCGCAGCGTGAACGGCGAGAATACTGGCCCTGGCTTCTTTGTCTGGTATACCAAGTGATATCTCACGATCGAACCGGCCGGCTCGTCGGAGTGCTGGGTCAAGTGCATCGGGTCTGTTTGTCGCTCCCAATACCAATACAGTCTCACCATTTTCCCTCGTATTCAGATCTACATTATAATAACAAAAAAATGCTGAATTATATTAAAAATCGGTTCAAATGGCGTGACGAGGAAGTTAATTCTATAATACTAGGACCGACCATCGAGACAAGAAAGTAACTGGGCAACAATTCGCCGTTCCATTTCTTTTTGTGCGGTAGCTCTGTGAGTCGCGACTGCGTCCACCTCGTCCAAAAAGAGAACGCACGGAGCAACGGCGACTGCTTTGTCGAATAGTTCTCTTATTCGAGATTCACTCTCTCCGGACACACCGGCAATAAGTTCTGGCGCTGCTACCTTTATCAGAGGTACTCCCAATTCCTGGAGGTAACGCACAAACATTTATCTCTTCATACATACGTGTGAACGAAAAAAAAAAAAATATCTAGGAAGTGTCTATTGGGACCACACCGTACGGACGGTCTGGAGGAGGTAATCATCAGATGTCGTGCACGGTTTAGCTGCACGGTATACTTCAATAGCACAAAGCCAACTTGGAAAGTATCGTGGTGCCGCGTATGGTACTCATATTCCGAAACGGTTCAAGTTGAAATTGCGATAGGTCTACTTGAGCGAGGTTCCATTCATGTAGATAATAGAATGGATCCATTGTTTCGTGGAACGAAAGCTGTACCTATAGAAAACGACAAATCGGGTATGGATGTGCAGTGAATGCCGTGATGTATGAATTAGAAACCGTTGCAGCTCCAGCAAACTGATCGTAAGTATTCTATGAATGTATATTGTTCGACTACTTTTGTAATGGTAGATAATCGTATTTATATGAAATAATAATAGTATTAAGTAACAATAGTCGCTTACAATTATTAGCGCAGAATGAAGGAAAGTTTTTGGAATATTATAACATTTCGTTATGCTGCTACACGCAAAGCTAACGTCATTTCGTACATAATACTTTTTAATTTATCAAGTAATTAAGGGGTTACGCCATCCTGAAAAAAAAATCGAATTTCTTTTCCATTAAAAAATTTTAGAAGTGAGAGTGGCTGAAGGGCGCCGAAACTCAGGTAGCGCTCGGGCCGGTACGCAGAACGGTGCGGTACGTAGCTGCTGTCGCGGCACTTTCTTTTTCATTTGCGTTTTTCTCGAAACGACCTTTTTCATACTGGTGTACACGATATCTCAAGATCTACTGGACTGACTTACCTGAAATTTTACCACAAATTCTTTATAACATTGTTTATAGGTAGGTTTTTAGTTACGTAGGTTTTTTTTTATTTGAAGTCCCGTTTTTAAATTATAAATTTAATTAACTAAAATTTTTCATGAAAATTCATGTCGTTTTCTTCAAACTACTGCCATTTTTGCAAATAATTATTTTTTTTAATTTCCCTACGTAGCGCCATAGCTACTACCTTCTTAAATAAGAATTTTTTATTTATTTTTCTGACGATGCCCGCTTTAGAAATCTTGTACACCATCAATGAGGATCTTGAAAAGAGGGGGCTAATGGATGACTCATATCTCCGCCATTTTGTAATTTTTTTTTTTTAAATTGTTCTTAAATATGTACTTTATGTATATGAAATAAAAGTTTTAAAAATAAATTTTATATCTACGCCAGAAAAGAATAGTATATTACATTAAAAGGGCGGAAAGTTGAAATTCCTGCATCATATCATCATCATATCTCGCAGTGCAGGGCTTTCAAACTTCTGTCCGCGTGGTGCAACTGTTTTTCTTCATAGCCGGTCGAAAGTACGGTGATGAATTGTATTTTTATAATCAATATATGTATGTTTTCGCATGTATCGATGCCTGCCCAGACATTTGCGGTACGAGCGAAGCGTGTGCTACTGGTCAATCAACAAGTATAATCACACATTTTCAAAAGAAATAATTTTAATTTTATAAACATGTCTTTATATTTTTGTTATAACTACAACTCAATTATATTATTCATTTTATAATAAAATAATTATAGTGAACACTTATATTATTAATTTCAATAATTTTTAGTGCATGTTTTTTTTTCGCTGGTTTCATAATCAATCCCTGAATAATAAAAATTGTTTATAATATTGCCATTTTTTATAAGTCTCGTAGACTGTATATCTGTCAGCAGATTTTTTTGGTAACGTTTCTGTTTGTACTATTAATTGCGCTTCGGCATCAAAATCTTTGATAACCTCTTCCTCGTCCGTGGTTTCGTCAAATGAATCCATTTCGTTCATTTGTGATTTTTTAAAATTAATCTTTAGTCAATATTACTTTGGACATTATATTAACTAACAGCCAAAAACACAAATTAAATCCGAGCGAGTTTTGAAGTTATATGATTCTGGCTGGCGCCAGCAACGAGTTTCATATATTGAGTATCGGTGCGCGCGAGTAAGTTTTTGCTCCCGCTGTTACAGAGGGCGCGAGTGTAGTTCTATCAATGCTTAAAGTTAGACTTTCTGTCTTACAATCGATGCAGGAGGAACGTACTTTCGACCGAGATATGAAGAAAAATCATTTTTTCCGACCGTCAAGGTGGTGCAACCCCTCAAGAGACAGGATGTGAATTCCTGCGGCCGAATAATGATATTGACATTGAATCATGACAATTCTTGGTCGGATACACCTATAACAAAAGCACGTGAGTGGTGTACATATCCCCTCTTAAAAAAGACATGGCCTAAATATCTCGAAATGTATCGAAATCGTGAAGCCAGTTTATAAGCCCGTTGATTGGTCGGTATGTCCTACAGCCAACTTCACTCGTCTGTCATGGAGGGCGCTGCAGATCATATGGATCGCGTGCGCAGCGCGTTCGATATATGGCGGCCAAGTTGAATCGCACATCTTTTGCCGTGTATAATGGCTCTCTATTTGCATAACAAATGTGTTTGCAATACAATAATATGCGGCTCTTAAATAAGCTTAGAGTTTACAGGAAAAAAAATCAACATAGAGTAAAATACTCTGTAAGATGAAAAGTTATATGATGTCTAGGTCCTCATACGTATAAGTGTACCACTTACGTGCTTTTGTTATAGATATATCTAACCAGGAAGAGTCATGAATCAAAACCGTCTGCAGGAATACACATCCTGTTTCTCAATTAGTGGTTCAGCTAAAATGTGTTATCTAAGAAACGATGTTAGCTTTTGTTTGCAACAATATAATGAAATGTTTTAAATATTCCAAAGACATTTCTTAATTCTCCGCTAATAATCCTAAGCCATCATTACTACTTAGTACGATTATCATTTTCAATAAATACGACTATCGACAATAGAATAATTGATAAATTACAAAAGTAGTTGAATTATATATATTCATGTAATACGTACGCTCATTTTCCTGGAGATGGAAAAGTTTCTAATTTATACATCACACGGCATTCACTGCACATGTATAGCCGATTTGTCTTTTTGTATAGGTACATGCGACATTTAATCCATTCTATTTATCTACATGACCGGAACCATGCTCACTACAGTTATTGCAATTTCGACATGAACCATGTAGGAACGTAGGTACCGTACACGACGGTACTTTCCAAGTTGGCTTTGTGCTTTTAACGTATACCGTACTACAAGATCGTGGATCTATATTTTAGAAGTATACCATGCTGCAAAACCACGTATCGCATCTAATGATTACCTCCTGCAGATCGTGATCACATTTTTCGGAAGTATGGCCAAAACCATGCTCGGTATTACAGCATATTCTCACTGAGCTGGACTGTTAATACCGTAGGAACCAGTGTATTCCGTGCACGGTATAATTACTCGGAGAATGTAATTATACCGAACGTTGGTTGGTTCACGGTAGACCGTAAATTGTTCCACGGTATACCGTGATTCTACGGTGTGGTCCCAACAGACATTTGTATTACGCGTAAATACGCGACCGCAATGCGCTGGATCGTAAGATTGAAATTTTGCGCAGGTTAGGGACCCTAAGAAAAACTAAGTGCTCCAATTTCGCAAAATACTCGGTCCTCTTTCTCGTCCCGGCAGTGGCCAAGACGGAGAGACGAAAATTGATATCTTCATCGTGTGCAACCTACAAATTAGGAGGGCATGAACGCGGTTGATTTGTGTACCATCCCAAAGAGAAATTGATTATGTGAATGAGCGTACTACAACACTTAGGGCAGATGTACGATGACAGGTTAGCAAAAAAAATACCGCCGGAAAAACAGTTTATCACGAATAAATACCGATGCTGATTAAAATAAATAAACAAATTTCGGGAGTCTTTATTTCCAGAATTCGGTGACATGACTATTCGTCCCGACTCAATTTATCTGGCGATAATTGAGCGCCTGTACAATTGATCCCCGGATATACATTTTTTATCTGTATCACCGAAAAATCATAAAAATGAAATGCCTCAGTATTTGTAAATATAAAAATGTTCATATTGATAAAAATGGCAACTGCGCACGCACAAAAAAGAAAGATTTTTGCATGTACAAATTTTTTTTTTGTAAATAAATGCATTGACGCAAATAATATCTTAACCTTGCCTCAAACTCTTTTCACTTTACGTAAGAAGTCGAGAATTTTGTGAAATCGATGACGACACTTCCTTTTTTTTGTACAGTATTTTTTTAAATGATCACTTTAACACAAGCATAAATGTTTCACATTCACAATACACGACGTTTAGAAAAACCACGATTAAATACAAACCAAAAAGAATTATATACACAAAAAAAAACGTACTAAAATTTTGGGGATAACCAAAATCGGCGCAGTGACGAAAACTGGTACTTTTACTGTAGATGAGTACTTAGTACATTATGCTACAAGGAGGGAAGTGCGAGATTTTAGTCGAGTATGAAGTTTGATGACCAAGCGAAGCAAAGGCAGAAATTCGTACGAGGTGAAAACGCACTCCCTCTCATATAGAATTGTATTTATTTACGACTATTCCATTATTTGGATATATAATTTTCAAACTTATTCTCTCAGGATTGTTTAGCATTTCTGACTCCAAAATTCCTTCACTTTTTTGACTTTCACAACTTTCTCAACTCAAGACAAAATATAGAAGAATTTTATCGAATTTTTATCAAAACTTTGCACTTATCGAAGTATAGATTCTTTTCTTTTAGCTTTTTTTTCTAGTATTATAATTGATATTTTAATAGAATATTTGGTATCCTCTTTTACAAAAATTTGTAACTTTAGATTGATGTAAAAAAAATGGACTTACCCCGGCGATAGCGTGGGCCAACAAAGTTTTTCCGCAACCAGGTGGTCCATGAAGGAGAAATCCTCTCGGCGACGATATTCCCAATTGTTTAAAAATTTCCGGATGCCTCATGTGAACCAATAGTCTGCAGACAGTTTCCAAAACTCTGGTGCTACCTCCGATATCGGCGAACTTTACTTTCGATTCAAAGTTTCTCGGGACGGTGATTTTCTTTTTCTTCGAAATTGCGGGACTTGGATTTTCAGTGTCTTTCTCACGTGGACGTTTCTTCGTCTTAAAATCGTCTGTTGGTAATGGTGTCGGGGATTTCCTCAACTAAATACAAGCGAATAAACAAAAATATCACTTTTAATAGAAAGAACCGGCTGGAACAGACGGCTATCGATGTGCCCTCTCCTTTCCATCATGATAATCGGCATTTATTTTCCGCAACTACGGGGATTTCATAAGTTTGTCTTTAATAAAAGATATCCCGTCTATTATGCTAAATCGCTTTTCGACAGGATATATACGTATATATTTTTTTTAATTTGCTATATGAGATGTTTTTATTGAAATTTTCATGGTCTGACTGACCCACTCCCCTAACTTTGATATTTTTTTTTTCGAAATGTATTTTAAAAAAATAAAAAACAATTTTTTTTTGGTTCTACAACAAATATTTCCGACAGAATAAATTTTTGTAAAAATTTGGATTTTTAAATTCTGTATGTTTGCTTCCCAATAGTGGAAACCAAAAGGAAGCGCTTTGTTATGTTGAATATATTTTTTTTCGAGATTTTCATGAAAACGTGATCACAGTGTCCCAAAACGCGCGCGCGTGTGTGTGTGTGTGTGTGTGTGTGTGTGTGTGTGTGTGTGCGTGCGCGCGCGCGCGTGCGTGTGCGTGTGTCAGGTCTCCAAAATTCAAACCCCTATAACTCGAGGATGACTAGACCGATCGGATTGAAATTTGGAACACAATTAGAGTGGTTACGTCCTCTATTTCCCACAATTACAGTGGTTAGACGCTCTAGCTTCCGCAAATTCCGAGTTATCGGGCTAAAAAACATGTTCAGTCGTAGACTAAAATCAAATGACGAATGAGTTCGAATCTGGCGAGAACCGGTTGAAAAATCCAATTTTTATAACATTTTTAAATTTTCAGAAAAAAAAAAAAAAAAAGTGTGTTTGTATTATAGCTCTCGCAAATTTCAAGCTAACGGGTTGAAATTTCGCATAAAAGTGGCGTAACATCAAACAACTTTCGGTACCAAATTTGGCAGAAATTGGTCGAGAGATGCAGATTTGGCGAGGATTTGAGTTTTTTCAGTTTCCCGAAAGGAACATGTATTCGCATACAAGCTTGCGCAATTTTTTAGATATCTGTAGACAACATCTCAATAGTTTGGACAAATGTTTAAAACGCTTATTTCGATAATTTTGCTGCCTCGAAACAGTCTTCGGTTTGAGCCAATTGGCACACGTTTCAAGGAATTTGGTTTATATGAGATTGATTATTAACGGCGAAAGGGTCGTTTTGTTGATATTTATAATTTACAAAGCTTCCTCTATGCGAAAACAAAAAAAAAACCAATGTACTCCGTAGAGCAATGCTCTATGAACAATCTTGAACAATGAGGAAGCAAAATGCAAATTCATTTCCACCCTTTTTTGTGTGTATGTTACGAATTTTAAATGTAAACGCAATAAGGCAATAGTATCTTCAAGAAAAAAATATTTCTCAATACCTCTGTTTAGGTGACTCTAACTTAGATGAATCGTAAAAAAAAGTAAACTTACTGCTACAGAAGTTTGCTCTTTAGGTTCCAATGTCTGTTCTTTAGGAAAAGTCACAATGGCGCACGAGTGAACTGCGGACTTCTTTGAAGCATCGGATTCTCGACGTTTTTTCACAAAAGCCATTGATAGTTGATCGTTCTCGTCATCGCTGCTGATATCGATGAGTTCCTTGTCGCTTGAGTTTCCGTTTCGGCCGTCAACCGATTTTTTGTACATTTTAATCAACTCCCTGCTGAGAGTATCCCCGTGATTATCCGACTGCAATCGTAATGATAATCACTTGTTACTCGACTTGACATTATTCACCGAACATTTAAATACATTCAGTGTGACTTAACGACCTGTGTGAACCTGGAACCCATTTTGCAAAATTAATTTTAATTTTTCAAAATGGGTTCCAGGTTCACACAGGTCACTTAACGGGATTGCGGCCCTTCGTATTAATCAAATCAGAGTTTTATTTTCGTAATCATTGCTATAAACTTGGTGTCGTTATTACGAAAATTTACAAGTTAATGAGTAACCCTTCTTTTTTGTTAAATATTTGTCACGGAGTCAGCAGCGGTACTTACTTCAACCTCGACTTCATCATCGTCATCTTCGTTCCATGGTTCGTCGGATTTTTTACTAAAACTCTCTGTGATTTCGTCGTACGCTCGACGAACCATAGCTCGGAAAGGGCCTCGTTTCTTTGTACGATAATCGCGATACCTTTTTTGCAAACTGTCAGCCATATCGTTTACGTCTATGTACACTTTATCTTCATTCTCGTACATGTACTGAAAACCAAGAGGAGACTTTATGAATATTTAATATCAAATATAAGAATAAAACAAACAAAATTACAACTTTACTCATTTTCAACGAAACTTACAATTGTGAAATATATATTTTATTCCACACCCGACCGAAATGGCCACCTTTTGCCCCTGAAAATCGGGGCAAAAGTCGCATATCTTTCCCGCAAATCGCATTAGGGCAAAAGCAAAATTAGCCTGAGAAAAATGATAAAAATGATGTTTTTAATTTTTTAAATTTTTTAATATCTTTAAATTTTTGTTTATAATACTATTCGTTTTATAATAAATACAGAATCAAAAAGTGGCCACGGTCGAGAGTGGAATAAAATACTATAAGTATGCAACACGAGAAGAAAGTTGATTTTTTCCCTCGGGTGATTACTGCCCTCGCGAGAAGATCTTTCCCGAGGGTGCGTTTACTGCACGAGCGAAGCGAGGGCAGTAATTACCCGACGTAAAATGACCATATTCTATGTCTGCAGCGCAAGTGGAAAGTTACAGTTTCTTTACCAACAGGCCGAAAAGTAGCTGATCAAGAAGAAAAGTAGCCGAGCAAAAGGAAAAAGACCTTCCAGAGAAAAGAAATGGAATGCTCAGGTCGCATGTGGCTCGACTAACTAACTAACTACTAACTAACTAAATACTAACTAAATACTAACTAACTACTAACTAACTAAATACTAACTAACTACTAACTAACTAAATACTAAGTAACTACTAACTAACTAACTAACTAACTAACTAACTAACTAACTAACCAACTACTAACTAACTACTAACTAACTACTAACTAACTACTAACTAACTAACTACTAACTAACTACTAACTAACTACTAACTAACTACTAACTAACTAACTACTAACTAACTAATAAGTAACTAGTAACTAACTAACTAACTAATAAATATACTACGCCGGAGCGGCGGCCCCAGTTCCTCTTATCATAACAGCTTAACTGTGTCGTTGTGCGGTTGCAGACAACAAATATCGTCGATTTCAACATAGTCGGAAAAAAAGTGTCGTATGTCACACGGACGTATCAGATTGTCACCTCGTGTTCGTCAATCCTCACACTTGTCGTAAATTACGCACTTTCTGCCTTAGTAGCATAATGTACTATTTTTTGTTTATCCGTTTTAAAAATGTGTTTGGAAGTATTATACGAAGTTCATAGTTTTTTTAATAACATCAATACGGACAAGTGTAACTAATTCCCTATCACAAAGTAATAACACTTTAAGGTCATTCTGTAATTTTTTTTAAGTATCTGAACTATGGATCGTAAGGTGTTAAAAAAAGGCGGATTATAGAAAAATATTCAATTTTTTTCCCTCATAAAACATGGCTTAATAGAGTGTTCATTTTTTTTTCTTGTGAAGTAATATATGTACTAGAGGTGAAACTTAATTCATAGTCTTCAAAATAAATCCTTCAAAAGCTCTTGAGTTTCAAAATGCGTGAAGTTATTCACAACTGAAGAAAATACACAAAATTGTAAATATCATTTAAATAGAAAAAGAGTTCGAAAACAAGTACGATATTGTTAATTATTCCCTCCTCATAGCTTTGTTTTCGTGAAAAATATTTTGTTTGGGCACTGAATGTTGCTAAAACATCGAGAAAATTGGTTTAGAAAAAAATATCTGTATGGATGTGTGTGTGGACGGCTTGCAAAGTTCAAAGCTTCATATCTAAAGAACAGATTCATCAGTCGAGATGAAATTTGGCATACATGTCGAATAGTTAGACACCTTTATTTTTTATTATTTTCAAAATAATTGAAACACCTGTTCAGATCTTACTCGATTTTGAATTTACGAAAACTGTCTATAGGCGCTCTAGCTCTTGCAATTTTTTGGCTATCGTGCTAAACAGTTATTTACAAGTGAAACAATGTTAAAGGACGATCGTTATTTGAATTTGAGCTAAATCTATAAATAGGCTTGGGTTTTATGGAACTTCACATTTTTTATGTTGACCACCTTTACTTTCGATACACGTGAACAAAGGGATTAAAACTACAGACATGTCCGTAATAACATAAAGGGATATTTGGATATTTTGTACTAGACTTGATGAATTGGCAATATGGTCTGAATTTTATAAAATATTACATTTTTGTATTCACATTGCCAATGTTTGTTTTTTTTATTGTAGAATGTGAGCAAGAAATGATATATAAATTTTTACCCGTTGCAAATTTACAATGCTTTGTCAAAAGGAAGCCAAAACAGAAAATCATACTTCTTCATAGAGGCAGCTTTGTAAAAATCTAAAAATAATAAGAAAACAATGTGCAAAGTTGTAATTTGCATCCTGTTTTGATGGTGCATACAAGAATTAGTAACACTTGTCCATATTCTTGTTATAGACAAGAATAGGAAGGGCAATTAAAATTTTTTTGGTCTCTGATGTCTTAAAGGGCTCCATCACCAAATTTGAAGCAATATGATTTACATAAAAAAGACTTCTCTGACTTTCTTTAAATCATACTTCACCAAACTTCCATAACATTAAAATTGACAAAGATATTCAAAATTTAAGATCAAGTTTAATCACTTTTGTTTTTTTTTTTTTTTTTTCAATTACAACATTGTTTATTCAAAGATTAAGTTTTGGAATTTGTACAGTAATATACTAGTTTTGAATCTCATTTCATAAACTTTAAAATGAGTACGCCAAAATCTCTGTTTCTTCAAAATTAATAAAACAATTCACAATGTAAGAAATGTTCAGATACAATATTTTTACATGTTTTTAAAAAGATAAACACTAATGTGCTTTGAGTAATCTGTAAATATTGAGCTCAAATTTATACTTTATGTTTGTGTAGCCATAACATTTGGCCAGAAATTCTAAAAAAGAAGAAAAATCAATTAGCAAAAAGAATTTCTTTGAACAAGAAAATACCTAAAACCTTATACTTGAATAAAATATCCATCCATTACATTTTATTTTTTCAAAGTGAATAATAGTAAGAACCAAAAATTGGCAAGATACATTCACCACTTTGTATTTTTCCTAATATAATGTATGAGGTATTCTCGGCAAATTCAGTAAGCATTTAACTCTGACCCCTTCAAATATGTTCCATAATTTTTTAGACTATTCTATATGCTCAAAAAAGACTTTTAATTTTTGTTACTGAACTTCTTTTTTCATGAGTTTTCTGGATAACATTTTTCGCCCCTTTTTAAAAGTTTGGAATTTTTTTCAAAAATCCCCAATTAGATATCAACATTTTTGAGCTTTGACCCAGAGTGGGCAGAATTTGTGTCGATTTTTTTAAGTTATTAGTTTGAAAAAAAAAAAAAAACCCAGTAAAACATGGAAAAAAAAGAAACAATATGTCAGTTCGTAGTCAGTTGTTGTGTACAACTTTCTTTGTATGATGCAAGATTGATGTGTTAAGAATCATGTACTAAATAATGAGATGTTGAAATAGAAAATGAAATGAGACATTTTCAAATCTCAATTTGTAAATTTCTCAAATTCAACTATCAACCAACCATTCTTGGCCATGATAAAATGTTGGTTTACAGTTGAATAAGAGAAAATACTCCTAATTCCAACTCTGAGGTGAGAACAAAGTTGATTGGCTTTTGGTTGATTTTTGATAACCAACCTTAAACCAAAGTTTCATCAAATTTACAAATTGATAGTTAAAAATGTCTCACTTTATTTTCTATATCAATATCTCATTATATGATACATGATTTTCTTTTATATTAATAAAAAAAAGTTTAAGTACAAAAAAATTAAAAATTAAAAGTGTTTTTTCAAGGATACAGAATAAAATAAAAAATTATGTAGCAAATTGGAAGGGGCCAGGGTTGAACGCTTGCTGAGTTGGTCACGAATACCTTACCTTTATTATGTATGGTAAATAAAGAGAAAAAATGTTCATTGCAGTCAGACAATGGTGACATAAAATTTGATTGTGTACGCTAATAACAATGACAATATCAGTGAATAACAAAAACAAAGATTTGCGATCATGGCATTCTTGAAAAATAAGAAAAAAGCACTCATTAAAAAAAAACACAAATAAATTATGATAATTATAGTGGATAAAGCATGGAAAGTTATTTGGTTTAAATAAAGGATGCAAAGGGTCCCTTTATTTAAATAAATCCTTTAACACCCTATAACAAAAAAAATGTCTATCCTTTCTTCTTTTTTCAAAATAAATAACAAGAACCAAAAGCAGACCAAATACATTTGCCAGCTTTCTATTTTTCCTAATCTTAATATAATCTATTATATATGTCAACTGAAAAAAAATAATTATCACAGCAATCAAACATTGGTGACATAGAATTGGATTGCATACAATAATAACAATAACAGCGGCTGCAAAGAAAAACAAGAATTTGTGATGACATATTCTCGAAACAATATGAGAAAAAAAAAAAAAAAAACAAAGGAATCACGACAATTATTGTAGACAAAGCGTGGAGAGTTATTTTGTTTACATAGAGGGCACAAAGCGAAAGGTGCGGGAGATGCATACGTACATATTGGAGGTTAAATTGTTTTAAGGTTATGGCGCATGCGGACAATGTAGCAATAAAAAAAAAACGCGATTAGAAAAGTGTTTTTTTTTTCTTACCATCTGGACGCGGGAAATAATCAAAGGATCGCGTGGAACGCGTGGATCCCGCGGTTGCTGATTGTCGACGGTGCCTCTCATGTTTTTCGAGCTACTATCGCTCGTCCCCTGCAACGGTATGATGTCGATCGATGAATTTAATTTGCCGATTTTCTGCATCTTGTCACTGTGCAAATGACGAACTTGCGCTCGTTAGCAAACCGTCTGCGTCAAATGATTTCTGTGCTCTCTCTCTGGAGGGAACAAAAGCAAAGAAAAAAAAAACCGGTTATTAAGCCGTTCTCACGATTAGATGATACCGCCGATGCCAACACAGTGATTGTCGCATCCATAATTTGTGAGGCCTAGTCCCTTTTCCTTTGTGTTGCGTTATCAGTAGTATCCGATTGCAGGCAAGTGACTTACCTCATCAAATTAGCTTGTAGCAGCTACGCGCGTAGTAGATTCAACATTCAACGTTTAATCTGACGAGGTTCGCGAGTGAAAATATTAAAATGGCGGTAGGCTTCAGCTTATCGTTGCCGCCGTGCCGCGCGCGTCTCGCGTCCGTTTCTTCCGCCACTTTGCTGATTTATCGTCGCCGGCCGTTTAACTAAGTAAACGATAAATACCCTTTTTTCTTTTATTCGCTTTTTGCACTGTCGTTTTCATGAGAAAATTATCGAGATCATGGTAATATTATTATCAACGTATATTACTGAAGTAGTCGGTAATGTAGACGGTTACATTATCGCTATTTAGGGATAAATTATCATCGGTCGATTTATGTCGCAGTCGGTGACGCAAATTTGGCTAAAACGCAGTATTGCACTCCGGCTTGAAGTTAGTTACAGATGACAGGGAATTTGGCATGTGCTGCCATCTAGCGGAGGTAATTTTAATTAGATTTTAAAGTGGCGATGTCTGTTGGATATATTTTGAAATTTCGTATAAAAAATAAAATTTTAAAAAGGATACAATTTTCTGTTGCTTTTTTTTTTTGAGATTTTTTTTTTTGGCTTTGATTAAATTATACATTGTTGCTTAAGTATGAGATTTTTAGCAGCCCCGGTTTTTTGGTTGGGGGGATGTTTCATTTTTTATTTTAGTCGACTACGCGTTTCTTTTTTTTTTTTAGTATTGAGGGTTTTTAGAAAAATTGTAGAATCCGACTCCGACGTGAAATTAGCTACAGAAAAATCATTAATTCATCATATAACTGCTAGATGGCAGCACCAATTTGAATAGTTCTTTACTTCACCACTGGATAGAGTAACATTACAGCTTATATAACGTGGCAGCGGTCAGCACCCCCGTGAATTTAGCCGACAAACTTTGACTTTTTTAATTTTTCTTTTTACAGATCGATTGTAGGTCGTTTGTAGGTATTTGTAGGATTAATTAAAACGTTTCTCGGATAATAATTAGTCTAAATTATCAAAAATAAAAATTTACGTTAATTTAGCCGATCTTTTTTTATTTTCATTTTTCAGCAATTCCAAGGTAGCGAATCGACGCGGAATCGTTTGTAGGTCATGAATAATCCAATTATAGACTTTGTCGGATCATTATTTGATCGAAATAGCAAAAAACATATTTGGTGCTATTTTTGTTCGCCGGTTATATGACTGTGGTAAGTTAGCCGTCGAGAATTTTAAATTCCCAAGCGTCATTGCTCAATGACGGAGCAAGACTTTTCGGCGCTGCCGTTTCGGCGCGAGCTATTTTGGTGCCGAGACGTTTCGGCGTAAGGGCGGTTCGGCGCGACCGTTTCGGCGCCAGGTTCATTGGGCGCTTAGACATTTCGGTGCCAGGCTCATTCGACGCTTAGACGTTTCGGCGCCAGGATGTTTCGGCGCTTAGACAGTTTGGGGCCAGGACGTTTCGGCGCCAAGATGTTAGTCGTTTTTTAGGTTCCGTTAGGTTCTTATAGTTCTTCAGACGTTCTTTAGGTTTCGTTAGTTTCGTTAGATTCTTTAAGTTCTCTTTATTTATTCAAAATGTATTATGATTTGTTTTTCAATTTGATGTACTGGCTAGTTTCAATTTTTTATTTAATTCTTGTAACGGATAGATATTATTTTGTTAATTATTATTCTGTTGAAAATCGGATGTTCTGCGAGTGTTAATAAAACAAAAAAAATTCAATCATCATTAGAAATTGTCGTAATTTTTGGTCTGTATGTAACACCGGTAAGTAAAAAACCGTCCTGGCGTTAAAATGAATTCGAATGAAAAAGTGTAAGAGCTGAAACAGCCTGGCGCCACAACGTCTAAGCGCCGAAAGATCCTGGCGCCAAACTGTCTAAGCGCCGAAACAGCCTGGCGCCGAATCAGCCTGGCGCCGAAACGGTCGCGACGAAACGCCCTTACGTCGAAACGTCTCGGCACCAAAATAGCTCACGCTGAAACGGTCGCGCCGAAACGTAGTGTACCCGCTCAATGAGGGTTCAAGCGATTCGGTATTGTTTGTAGGTCACAAAAAATCCAATTAAAACGTTTGTCGGTCTATGGTTCGAAGGGAATACATAAATGACTATTGATAACAACACCGTTTGGTGGGGGGTACAGTACACTGATGGCGGCGGGTACTTTACGTCACTTCCGGTCGTTTGTTTAGCAAACATAGAGGTTAGGATGACGTTAGGACTCATGCCGTGGATCCGATCGGCGCCGAGCCACGCGGACGCGCTATTCCCACCACGACTAGGAAGCAAGGGCAGCGAAGAACCCTTGGAGAAAGAGAACTGACGGAGGAAGATCTCTAGGTACGATTGGACGATGTTCAGCCTGGAGGGACAAACCACCCCCGCTAACGGACCAGCGTGCTGGACACCGGACGAGACTTCGCTAATTTTCAATCTTCTCATCTCTGCTTATAGTAACTGTTCGGAATCTTAGCGATATAGTTTAACTGTTTGTAATCGTAGAGAGTTGCCGTTCAACTTTTCGGAACGTAACGATCGAGGAATATTTGTATGATTTGTATCGGTAAAATATATCGAAGAGTCACCTTTTCTATTTTAATTAACATATTTGTTCATCTTTTATTTCGAAAGTAATACCAAACTCACCAAAATTCATAAAGTGAGTTTCTACTCTTCACCGACAGAACCCAGCAACCGTGGACATCGACGGTCATCATTCAAAATTACCGCTGAAACGACGCTCGGACGTCACAAATCTACAGAGACAACGCTCACGTGACGTCTCGATTCGCGTTTTTGTACCTAAATGAGAAAATACCTAAAATAAAACTCACAGTATATTTTTTTTTAACCAGCGATTACAAACTTTATTTGTGGATTTATCCCCACATTAAATTTCTATTTTCAGAACAGAATTTTCTTGACTTTTCTAGAAATCTTTTTTAAAAACCAAGAAAAAATTGTATCTTTTTAAAAATTGTATTTCTTATTTGAGATTTAAAAAAATATCCAACAGACCACTTAACGTCGTACGGCTATAAATTGCGCGAACAGAGCATTTGATCTATGGCGGCCAAATTGAATCGCAACAAGCTTACATACTTAAATAAGTTTACAGTCTAGAAAAGATCTGCGAAAAAAAAACAACTGATTCCATTGAATATATAAAGAATAACTTTACATATTTACAGGCCACAACAATCTGTTAGTATTGATAATATATATGACTATGTATGATAATATATATACATATAGGGCAATCCGCCCCGTTTCGACCTGGATTTGACCTCGACCTCTCCGATTTGGCTCATAATTTTTTGTAGGCTTAGGCCTCACCTGCACAAATTTTTTTTTTATTGCAATTTTTTTTTTAATATATTTTTAAAGTGACATATCGAATGCCATAATTTAAAAACCTGCAAAAATTCTGAAAAATACTCTATTGAATATCAACATTTTCTAGCTTATTGCTAAAGTACACAAGATTTTTCTTCTTATAGTTTTTAAGCTTTTTTATTTAAAAAATGATAAAAAGTAGAAAAAAAAGTCAATCTACTATGGACGATATGTCGAACATTTCTGTATATTAAACTATTTTTAACTAATATATTATTTATATATTAAACACTTTTGAACTCAAAATTGTTGGTGGCCAACTATAAGATATAATAGTTTTTCCCATCAACGTTGTATAATTATTACCAAATCTCTGCATATAAAAAAATCCAAAAAGAATAAAATCTTTAAAAAATCTGTAATTATTTTTAAAAAATACGATTTCATATACAGAAACGGTTGACGAGTTGCCCATGGTAGATTGATCTTTTTTCCATTTTTTAATATTTTTTTTTACTCGGAAAATCTTAAGAACTGTGAGAAGAAAAGTCGAGCGTACTTTGGCAATAAGCTAGAAAATTTTGATATTCAATAGAGTATTTTTCAGAAGGCATTCGATATGTCACTTTAAAAAAATATAAAAAAAGAAAAATTCCTAAAAGTCTGAAAAAATTCTGAAGAATCTGGTTTTACATAAATAAACATTTGACCAATCGTCTGTAGTAGATTAATTATTTTTAAAAACTGTAAGAAGAAAAATCTTCACCACTATGGGTATAAGCTAGATAATTTTGTTATTGAACAAAATATTTTTCACAATTTTTTCAGATTTTTAAATAATGGTATTCGATATGTCACTTTAAAAATATATAGAAAAAAAATTGCAATAAAAAAAAAAATTGTGAAGTTAAGGCTCCAATTAAGTCAACAAAAAATTATGAGCCAAATCGGAGAGGTCGAGGTCAAATCCAGGTCGTAACGGGGTGGAATGCCCCATATATAGCACATATATGGTGATGTATAATAACATACGACGATAGATATTTCCGTGTCGATTACATACTAGGTATTTTTCAACTTATCGTGAAATGGTTAATCACGAGTACTTGTAAATATACCCTTTATATAATAGTTATTTTAAATTGACAAACAATTTACGACCAAAAATGATGATTACTAACACCGATAAAAACGTATGGTTAGAATTTAAATAAATAAAAATTACAAGTTGCATCGACTAAAAAAGTTTTATATATCACAGTTCAGTCGGTAAAGTAGTGTAAATCCATACAGACGCACGTCTGCTAGCGACGCCTGTTTGCAACATGGACGACGAATGAATTATAGAGGACGACGACGACTGAATTGCTCTTTTGGCATCACGGAAAAAAAGAAAGAAATATATCTTTGGTGCGCGGATTCCTATAAACTTGATTTAGGTCGCAATAGACGAACCGTAAAAACAACATAATATACATGTTCCTAAAAAACATATTTATTTACTATATATTTAAAGAATACGAAAAAAGTTTTTGGAAATGAGCGAAATCAAGTAGGTTCGAGTATAAGAGTCAGTAAAGTCGGTCGTTGTCGGTAATAGGGTAAATCTACTTGTCTCGAGACGCTACCGCGTCTCTTGACAGCGAAGCGCGAATGTCGCAACATTTTAAGAATAATTGTTGCCAAGTCTATGATTGACGTGACTACGCACTACTCCGTTGACTGTTTCATCAAACACATAAAAAAATCAATGCAAACAATTGCGCATCTAATTCGCTACGTCATAAATATCTCTACTATTTATATATATAGTTATAACTTCATATATTCATTCGAACAAAGAGAGACAAATTTTTCGATAACTTATCACTACATCTTGCGAGTTAAAGGAAACAAACATTTCTTTCGCGTAATATAACGAATTCGTGAATAAAGGCAACAAATTTATTAACATATTAATTAAAGATATAATGGACTCAACAAATATTGGTATGTTTTATCAGCCTTTGGACGAACAGTGTTTTTGCGATATACTTTCTTGCGATGCAATAAATTCATTCACGATGAAACCCGTTGTTTTTTTTTTTTTTTTTAACGGGATATAATACAAAGAGACGGTATGTAAGAATTCTGCAGTATTTTGTACTGCTAGTTGCTTGCGCAGTAGATTTCGAGCCGGCGAAGTGTTCTCGTTTGGTCGCGAGCGACGATCACCAACTCAGACGCGTATTTCGCGAGAGTCCAACTCAAATATTAGAAACTATCTTTTAGAGTTTAGTGGCAGTGCGAGCGCAAGGGAGGTACGATGAATTACCTCGTGTTCTTACCAGCATTGACGTTGCTCAGCCTTTTAACCGGTGCGTTTGAGCTAACCAATGAAATTGACTATAATCCACTGAGTAGTTTATTGGAAATTTCTGTTAACGACGAATTCATACGAGCCTACGAAAAAGAAAGTGACGATGGTTTGCCTACCGTAAGTTTTAACATATTTTATTTCATTTTTTTTTCATGTTGCTTTGGCAATCGTCTTTTTTGTATTTTAATCATTTATGTTGTATGAATTTGGCAGCTCAAGCATCAAATATGAAAGAACTAATTTGTATATTCGGCTGTAGGTACAGAAACCCTCGCATACATGTATGTCCCTCCGAGGTTTATGCTTCCCGGCCGGTAAAGACGAATACGCGCCCTTTATCGTTCGAAATTTATCACCTTGAAGATCTCTGCATATCTATCGTGTGTACCTTTTCACCTATTCGCGTAATTGATTCATTTCTGGGACACGTTTTTGTTTTGCAAATTGTCTGTTGACGGTTATTTTGTTTTTTTTTTTATTCCTCATAGAGATTTTAGAGAGGTCTTCATGAAAACATATTCAGAAAAGATGTGTATGTGTATGTGTGTGGGTGTGTGTGTGTGTGTACGTGTGTGTCAGGCCTCCAAAATTCAAACCCTTATAACTCGAGGATTATTAAACCGATTGGGCTGAAATTTGGCATCCAAGTAGAGTGGTTGGGCCTCTATATTTAGGAAAATTTACAAAATAATTGGGACTCCCGTTCAGATATTACGAGATTTTAAATTTTTCGAAAAAAGTTTGTTCGCGCTCTAGTTGCCGCAAATATTGAGTTATGGGGCTAAAAAAATGTCCAATCGTTGACGAACATCAAACGATGGATGAGTTCGAATATGGTGAGGATCGGTTGAAAAATACGATTTTTATGACATTTTGAATTTTTCAAAAAAACGCGTATTTGCGTTATAGCTGCCGCAAATTTCAAGGTGTCGGGTTGAAATTTTTCGTACAAGTGGACTAACTTCGAACAACTTTCGGTACCAAATTTGGTGAGAATCGGTCAACAGATGAAGATTTGGCAAGGATTTTTTTTTATCTACTTAAAAAACGTGCGTTTGCTCTCTAGCTTTCGCAAATTTTGAGTTCTCTGGCTGAAATGTTCTTCAGTGGTAGACTAACATAAAAAAATGTATGATTTAGAATTTGGTGAGGATTGGTTGAAAAATCCAGTTTATACGACATTTTGAAATCATGAAAAAAGTGTGTTTGCGTTGCACAGCTGGTTTATTATTTCGAGGAGTGAAGAAGTTATTCAATGATCAGTAAACGTTTCTATGTGAACTGACCATGAACTGATTAGTATTTGGAACGCTTTTACAAAAAAAAATTACTCGTTTTGCTTTCTCATAAAGGAAATTTTCTTGATATTTATAATTTACAAAGCTTCCTCTATGAGGAACCCAAACACAAACCAATGTACTTCGTCGAGCAATGCTCTATGGGCAATCTTGAGCAATGAGGAAGCAAAATACAAATTCATTTGCACCCTTTTTTATTATCCATTGGCGGTTTTTTCCCGATAATTCTGAAAAACTTACAGTCGTTTTTATAATTTTTGTTTATTATCATCTTATCACCTGTTCGCCTAATTAATTAATCTCTTGTTTTTTTGTCTTTTGATTATCTATGAGCAATTACGTTTAGATGATTATTTTATTTTATTTTTTATAATGACTCTAAAAATTAGCAGTCATTCTTTTTTTGTTTTTTTGGTCTTTTCATATAATTGATAATTTTCGTTTGTCAAAATGACGAAAATTGTATTTTGAAAATGCGTCAACAATATGTAAATCTAACAAATCTTTTTTTTTCGTTACTACGAGTATAACAAAAAAAATCGTAAATGACAAAATTGCTTTATGTCAAAGCAACCGACAGTTATAATATAACTGAACCGAATATTATAATTAAGAAAGTGATGATTTACAAAACGTAGCACTCAGATTATAGAAACTTATTTTTTTCAGTGCTATAAGATTTCGGACAGAAAATGCTTGTTCTTTCGGGAACTCTTAACGATTAAATACGAACAAAAGTGTTTGGAATTCTATTTTCTAAGATACCTGCATCATTAATTGTTATCATGCGCATAAAATATTGCTAGCAGTAATGCAAGAACAGTCCAACATTTCAGCAAACCGTATCTAAATCAATATACGAATTTGCGATATTATCCGAGAAAACAAATTTTGAAAACCGTAATTGTTATACCAACATCTTAGTTACTTATCGTGCAATAATAATATATTATCAGTAAAAAAAAATGGAGAAAAACGATTTTTACCACAATTTTTTTGTGATTACAATGGTTTCAAATCCACCGTAGTAATTGTCATTGATATGCCAACACGGAAAACAATGATAATTTCAAATTGGTTTACCGAAGCTTCCGCAAAATCTGACTATCTGAGCGATTGGCTCGGGTGACTCAATGCTCACGTAACGCCTCTACTTGAGACTTACTTTTCTGCAGACACATGCCATTTGTATCTTGAATAATTCTGTACTTTCATGCTGAGAGGATTAAGCAAAGTTCAAAAATCGAGCGCGTATTTTTCGACTTGTAGTGAGTCTGAGTGTGTCTACATTCAATTCATTGATAGGTGTTAGGCTGACCAAGAGCTGATTCACAAGATGAATCGAGATCACTGCGATGACACAACTCTAATTATGAGTCATGTTATATCGTCTTTGAGCGCGTTGACCGCGCCGAACTTGAACGCACTTTTAATGCCTAAACCGTTCGAATCTCGGAAAATCCTTTTCCAGGATAAATTTGACTTACATATAGAAAAAGAATCAACAAAAAAAAAAAGAAAAATGCGATTTTTTTAAAGTTGCCAAGGTAGAAGTCCCCCTTAATAATTATTTTTTACATACATCGCAAAATACAAAAACGTTTAATTAGATTCTAAAGGTTATTTTGAATGTATGAAAAGGATGTCTCCTCATTCAGTTCAGATTTGGAATAGTAGTCTTTTTCTAAATGTATTCATTTTCATCTCCTTAAATTAAAAACGTTTCAATTTTGATTATATTTTCAAAAAAATAGAAAGATTTCGAATTCTCATTTTTATTCAAAAAAGGATTTATCGTAAAATGCAAACGTAATTAGTTTTTAAATTGTATTTTGAATGTATGACAAAATCGTCGCCTCTATCGGTCCAGAATTGAGATTGCAGTTCTATTTTTATCTTATCATGTATTTTTTTTTATTCTCAATTTTTTTTCTTATCTCCTTTACTATGTATATTTACTATGACTTAGTCAATATTTTTGCTCTTTCAGGCATCATATTACAACATATGTTTTACATACAAGCCTCATCTTCTATGTAGTATCGTTAACCGGAAGTTTCTCCCGGTTACACTGACTTCTTGATAAGAATATGACTTTTTTTTATTCTGTTTTTTTCTTCCAGTTGGACCTGATAGAACGCGCGGGTTATCCAGCGGAAGCCCACGCGGTCACAACAAGTGATGGATACATTCTGACTCTGCACAGAATACCCGGTGAATCGGGATCGGTACCGATTCTCCTGCAGCATGGTCTTTTAAGTAGCTCCGCCGACTGGGTGATAACTGGAAAAGGCAAATCGCTCGGTACGCGCTCCATTTTATAATACATTTATCTGTATGCATATATTTCAGAAATTGAATTTAGCTAGCCTTTCTAAGGCACGAGATCACGGTAACGGCAGAAGAAGAGAATTTTTCGATAATAAGCCATGAAAGTGAACAAAATTGATTCTCTTGATTAATATATACATATTAAGGATTGTATATTAGAGAAACAAATCACTTTTACGATTCGTTTCCGGTATATACATCGCTCTAACCATCATACGGTTAATCTGAAATAAAAGAGAAATCAAATATATTTAGAAACTGGACGCCTCCATCTGTAGCACCACGTAAGGAAAAGTCAACATCTCAAAAAGTAACAACTTGACGGACCTCTAAGTTATGGTTTTTGAGAGCAACATCGAAATTTGTCATCACAACACCCATTCTTTCTACCAAATTCATCTTTCATAATGAATTATCGCGAATTTATATAGAAAATTGTAAGACATACAATTGTTCAAAATTTCTTTCAACATTTGTAAGACATACAATTGTTCAAAATTTCTTTAAAAATTTGTAAGACATACAATTGTTCAAAATTTCTTTTACAATTTGTAAGACATACAATTGTTCAAAATTTCTTTCACAATTTGTAAGACATACAATTGATGAACATTTCTTTCAACATTTGTAAGACATACAATTGTTGAAAATTTCTTTCAAAATTTGTAAGACATACAATTGTTGAAAATTTCTTTCAAAATTTGTAAGACATGCCATTAAATTTAAACCTCTGAACCAATTCGCAACAAATAACAATCCCAAACGTTGTTATATGATAGCCCGGTTGTGTAGCAAATTAAAGCCAAAGTAATAAAAAGTAGCCGAACATATTATGCTCACAAGAAGACACACATACGCATGCAGGAACACATACACTTTTTTTTCTAAATCAATTTCTCGACATTTTGGCCATTTTAAGTGGGATTTTCTAAGTACTTCAAGATGTCATAATTGGATTGCGTAAAGAAAGTAAATAAGTA
The DNA here is from genome assembly GCA_964016905.1 of Perithous albicinctus. Taxonomy (NCBI): domain Eukaryota; kingdom Metazoa; phylum Arthropoda; class Insecta; order Hymenoptera; family Ichneumonidae; genus Perithous; species Perithous albicinctus. The sequence goes on along the minus strand of OZ024692.1, from coordinate 5,541,158 downwards.
TTGTGTTGTTTTTTTATTATAACCAAAATATCGAAATATCGAAGTATGGAAATACCGAAATATCGAAACATTGAAATATCGAAATATCGAAATATCGAAACATCGAAATATTTAAATATTTAAATATCGAAATATCGAAATATCGAAATATCGAAATATCGAAATATCGAAATATCGAAATATCGGAATGTCGAAATATCAAAATATCAAAAGACCACAGTGATCTAGACTTCGAAAACTATGGAGAGGTTGACCTCAAAATATCGAAATATCGAAGTATGGAAATACCGAAATATCGAAACATCGATACATCGAAATATCGAAATATCGAAATATCGAAATGTCGAAATATCGAAACATCGATATGTCAAAATATCGAAATATCGAAATATCGAAACATCGAAACATCGAAATGTCGAAATATCAATATATCAAAAGAGACCAGGTTGATCTAGACTTCGAAAACTATGGAGAGGTTAACCTGAATTCCAGGAAACTACTGTTATCTACTTCTTATGTTGTTTTGGGGCTCAAATACGTGATCTTTGTAATTATCTGTGTAGCTCGGATAGTTCGGGTTGACGGATATAACTATTGAGTTTTCGGATCATCCGGATATTCGGATAATTCGAGTTATCGCGTACTTTGAGTACCCGAGCAATCCGGATAGTCCGGGTATAAGGGAATTCGGATGTCCGGATAAGTTCGTATTGAACCAACATTTCGATTTGAAATATCAGATCCGTGAGATTTGGATAGACCGGGTTATCCAAGAAGTCGATAAATCTCAGGTACTAATTTTTAGAGCCCTGAAAGAAACTTTAAAGTTCTCCTCTTACCAAAAAAAAACCGTTACTTTGAACTAAACTTATTGGTGGTCCCCGGAGATGTTAATCGAACATTTTAAAAGTATAAACTGACAAATTTACAAAAATTCAATTCTTAAATACCAATGAAATGGCTCACTGACATTTCACAGAAAACACTCTGAATTTTTCTGATAAATTATAACTGCTGGAGTTTGTGCGGAGAAAATTGTAGAAATTTTCAGCAAATATCAGAGAAATTTTGAAAAAAATGTAGGATATTCTCTGAAAGTCACTGAAACGTTCCGGTTAGAATTTTTCAGACAAATTCTCAGATAAATATTTTCACCAGGGAAACACCGTCTTCCACTTCCTGGTGTTGCGCAGAAAACTTTCCTTCTTCTTAGGACTAGCAGAGTTGGAAACAGTGAATTTCTCAGCTTTAATTGGGCGAAAACTCCCGTCTCCCACGTTCCTTAGTGCCTTACAGTTTTCGGAGGGTCTCACGAACTTTTCCTCGCCACTATTCCGCAATCTCCCTTCCATGGACCACTTGTTGCAAAGGCCAGTAATTGAATAGCATGTTCTTTATCAGAGGTCCGGTGGGGACGCTTTCTATATACGCAGTCCCCTCCAAATTGATATAGAAGAAGAAAAAAAAAGCTGACAATTGTATTGTCATAGCGCTTCCTCTATCAGCACCGTTTAGGTGAAAGTACGTTTATCACATTTGGCTTCCTCAAGAAGCTTTGTTTTGTGATTAGGTACTTTTTAAATGTTAGTTTTTGCGTAAACGTATCATCAGACATTTTTTTTTAATTGGAAGTCGTATGAAATCTGAACGACTTAACCAATTTTGCCCAAATTCAATACCGATCATCGGTCTATAATTGTTCATTCCTGTACCAATTTTCAACTCGATATCTCAAAATTTGTTGCGACTAGAGCGTATACATACATTTAAAAAAATTTTAAATCGCATAAAATCCGAACGACTGACCCGATTTTGTCTAAATTCAATACCAATCATCGGTCTGTAATAGTCCAACTTTGTACTAAATTTTAATCCGATATCTACAAAATTGTAGAAGCTAGAGCGCGTACAAACATTTATGAAAAATTTCAAAATTGTGTAAAAGCAAATGAACTGCATGGATTTGGCCCAAATTCCATACAGGTCTCTGTTCGATAATATTCTAACTTTGTAGAAAGTTTTAGACCGATATCTCAAAAATTGTGGAAGCTAGAGCGCGTACGGACATTTAAAAAAAAATGAAAAGTCGTGTAAAAACAAAAGCACTACGTAGATTTAATTAAAAATTGCACTTACCCTGGGACATCGACGCCTCAACATGTGTGCCAATTTCAGCTTGATCGCTCAAGCCGTTCTCACGTTATGGCTTGTGCACACGCCACGCACACGCACACGCACACGCACACGCTTGCTAAAAATTGCATTTCTCGGCGTTTTAGACTATTTTAAGTATGTTGACATTGAAATCTCAAAAAAAAAAATTTCACAAAAACATAACTGCCTCTAGATATGAAGATATGAGAGTAAGATGGGATTATGTAGAAGTAGTTAGAGAAAAGGAATGAAGTGGAAGGAGTGAGAAAGAGAGAGAGAGAGAGTGATGGTGTGAGAGTAGTATCATTTTCGGGCACACAGTTGTGGTCGGAGGATTGTATGAGCTCATTCGTTTGCAAACATTTCAAGGGCATCGTAAAAAGATTGGAAAAATAGGACTCGGCAAGTTCATGAATGCGCGAAACTTAATGACCGTCCAAACAATCGTATTGCAAAAGTGAATTGCCAATTAACTTCGTTTACATTTTCGTGCCTTGAAAGAAATAGCTAATTAGATAAATAAATATATCTAATTAGCGACGTAGTTATATAATCCTCGTTTGAATTATTTATCACAAATCAGTAAACACTAGTTGTTTTATTAATTCAGACCTAATTATACGAATTTCTCCTCCAAAAAAAAAGCTTTCCTTCTGGCCGACAAAGGATACGACGTGTGGCTGGGAAATGCACGAGGAAACACGTACTCCCGTGCTCATACAACCCTTTCCACGAGCGACTCGAAATTCTGGGACTTTAGGTCAGATTCACTCTCAACGCGACGATTCCCAGAATATTAATTGTCACTTTATGCTCATGTCATTATTACTTCACCGCAGTTGGCACGAAATGGGAATTTACGACTTGCCTGCTGTGATTATGTACATCACGAATTACAAATCCGACACTATATTATACATAGGACATTCTATGGGCACGACTATGTTCTACGTGATGGCTTCAAAGAGGCCTGAAATCGCTGACAAAGTTCGTGCTATGATGAGTCTTGCACCGGTTGCTTTCTTGAGCCACATAAAAAGTCCTGTGAGATTGGTTGCTCCATTTTCACGAAATATAGAGGTAATTAATTACTTACAATTAGAAACATTTTATATTGGCTTTTAAAAACATAATTACTTCTTTTTTTCATCATTTACTTCACAAAGTTTTCTATATAAGTATGTTAATCAAGTTTGAACAGATTCTTAAAATACGATTATACAACGTTTCAGACTAAATGTTTGCTTCCGTTAATGGTGCATTATTTTAATTTGAAAAAGTCTTTCAAGATTTCAATGACAACATTTCTTTCACAATGAAAGAAAGGTTTTAAAATATTATCTAAATGGAAAACACAAACATGCTTTGGCGACTTTTAAAAACGGACCTTATGAGCTCACCTTGATATTAAATGTTCATCTAGCTTCAATGTATTTATAATTTTCCGGAAACTAAAAAAAAAAATATATGTATATATATATATATATATTAGGGTGTGCCGAAAAAAAACTTTTTTTTTTGTTTTTTATCCGCACTAACATGAAACGTTCAGTTTGGACCACAAAATATGTCAGTTAAAATTCGAGACCCGTCAAAAATAATTTAGGGGTGGCTCAACAAACTTTTTGATTTCCCATTTGATCAACACGTAGATGAATACGAGGCTTAGCAAATGGACGTCGGCATTCTTAGCGACTCATATCCCAGGGATCTCAACCTTCTTCCCTTTAAATGTAGGTAATTCTGAAGAGAAAAGTTACTCACACTTATCGTTCGGGGTTATAGTTATCAAGTTATGAATTTTCTAAATCTCTCACTATCGAAAGACGACATTTGAAGCATTCAGCGTCAACTGAGTCTGTTCTTTCGAGATTTTCCGGCAAAATTGTATTCTAAAATTCTAAAATTCTAAAATTCTAAAATTCTAAAATTCTAAAATTCTAAAATTCTAAAATTCTAAAATTCTAAAATTCTAAAATTCTAAAATTCTAAAATTCTAAAATTCTAAAATTCTAAAATTCTAAAATTCTAAAATTCTAAAATTCTAAAATTCTAAAATTCTAAAATTCTAAAATTCTAAAATTCTAAAATTCTAAAATTCTAAAATTCTAAAATTCTAAAATTCTAAAATTCTAAAATTCTAAAATTCTAAAATTCTAAAATTCTAAAATTCTAAAATTCTAAAATTCTAAAATTCTAAAATTCTAAAATTCTAAGGGGAATTTTTATGCATGTCCCACTTAGAGTGTGTTGGAAAAAAAGTTCTTTTTCATTCTAGATGCCCAAAAACTATAGTTTATGCTTCCAAAAAAGTGTCCGTACTATTTGTAGGCCACGAAAAAAATTTTAAATATAAAGTGAGAGATTTAAAAAATTGATAACTTGGAAACTATACCCTGAACGATAAGTGTGAGTACTTTCTCTCTTCTGAATTACCTATATTTAAAGGAAAAGAGATTGAGATCTCTGGGAAATAAGCCGCTAAGATTGCCGACGTCCATTTGCTAAGCCTCGCATTCATCTACGTGTTAATCAAATGGGAAATCAAAAAGTTCGTTGAGCCACCCCTAAATACATATATGTATTTTCAACTCACGCTGATAATCATATTGATCATCATACTTCCTCATAGATTAATGATGAGATTAATCTCCTATTAAAGTAATAATTCTAATAAATTTATTAAATTTCAAACATAAATCTATTACTAATAATATTACCCGTATTAATCCATAACTACCTAATTTTAACATAAATCCTGGTTAAACTATCGAACGTACTACTGGAGCTACCAACGTGAGCTTTAGGTAATCATAAATAAACAAAATATATTGGTATTTTAACTAAAAATGCTAAAATTAATCATTAAGATGGCTTCGTAAAAAATGGAAAATGGATCTAAATAATGATGATCTCAAAATTGTTTGTTGAATAAAGAAATAAAAATAAAACTTGGTTACAGTTGATAGCGCATTTCCTTGGGGCGGATGAGTTTCTTCCTCAAAATGGATTCATCAAGTTCCTGGCGCGTTACGGTTGCGATATCGACGTCTACGAGGAGAAGATATGTGCGAATACTGTTTTCGTCGTCTGCGGCTTCGACAAGGCTCAATTCAATTACGTGAGTTCCTTCATTTATTGATTTCATCTTTCACATTGAAATTGCATCGTGATTTTCTGATTATCTTGTTTTCGTCATCAGACTCTGATGCCAGCAATTTTGAGTCACGCACCAGCTGGCGCCTCTACGAAAACCCTCGTTCATTATGCCCAGGAAATTATGTCCGGTCATTTCCAAGCTTATGATTACGGTATCGAAGAAAATCATAAATATTATAACAATTCAGTGCCACCGAATTACGACTTGTCGAAGATTCGCGTTCCCATCGCACTTTTTACCGGCGACAATGACTGGCTCGCTTCTGCCAAAGTAACTATCGTCAATAATAAACACATTTTGCTATAACTTTTTGTTTCTTTTGGAAAATCTTATCTTTTTTTTTCTTTCACAGGACGTCGATAATCTCTGGCAGCAGCTGCCAAGGAAAATCGAAAAATACAGGGTCAAATTCTCCAAGTTTAATCACGTGGATTTCCTCTATGCTATGGACGCACCGAAATTAATCTACGAAGAATTATTCTCCGTTATGAACAAATACCGGTGGTAACAAAGTCAAAGGGACTTTAACGGAACAGTAAAACCGAATAAACAGCAAAACCGGCGCATTGGTTCAATTTAAAGTCAGCGCTCTTGTTTGGCGAACAAAATGTTATCATTCAATGTTTTAAAAAATACATTGTGAAGGACAAATGTAGAAAAAGTTGCGTTAATTGACAAAAAAAATGTCACTAATTTTAACGACACTACTACGAATAATTATGGTACTATATAGCAGTAAAAAGTAATGCACGTTTTCTACTTAAGAATAAATGCAAAAAGGTATCTTGTACCTTAGACACGCGTACTATATGGTTCTATAATATTATAAATATGTGGAAGACTGTAGTGAACGACGAGATGAATCTCGTGGAGGTACCGATTAAAAAGAATCGATTTCCGAACAATTTTTATAGATTAATATCCTCATGTACCTACAGAATCATAATTCATACTCTGTTCTTACACCGACTTAAGGTAGCTATAGCAGTTCAGTTGAGTCAAGTTATAGTCTTGGAAAAAAAAAGTTGTTCAAGCCGAAAAATGCATATATTTGGTACCGTTGGATTCGGCACGCGCTCAAACTTACAGAAACATATAGGAATACCAATATATTGTTTCGATTTTTGCGAAGTCAATTGATAATTAAGTGTCTTGATCTCAAGTACCAACCTCGTATATTCAAAAAATACCTTTAATATGAACTAGAGAGAATGAAATATCGACGTTTTACCGTCAATAAATGTCGGTAACAAACATAAGAAATTGTTTCCTGTAATAATAAGTGATTACGCATGACAAGAAAATATATTTAATTAATATCTTAATGGCGAGTGAAATACGTTGGTGTGGTTGCCCTCACTGCAAAGAGCTCATTCAAAACTGTCTAAACAGGCCGTTTCTTAATGCCAAAATTCTCAACAAATGACAATAATTTTCTGTGTTCGCCATCCAATTTCTTTGTATAATTTGTCGTTTCAATATTAGTGTATGTATATTTTGAGAACAATGTCTCCCTAATTAATGACAAACTTTTAGCAATCAACAGCTTGACTTTGTTGGCGCGTTATTGTCGCTCGTTTGACGAGAATCGTGTCTTTACCAAATTTCACTCGCTTGTAACATTAATATTATTTTTATTATATGGGCAGACCACTTTTTTCTTGCACTAAAAAGTTCAGCATACTTCAGTTTACAAGACCATCCATTCTTTTTCTCCGAATCTTTAATTTGCATGGTAGAAAAATCTCATGAATCTCGATTTTTAATGCTTTTTGTATATTACTCTATGTATAACATAGCAACTTTAGAAGTTTATATCTCTGTAACTGAATAGTTAATCATTTTCAAATTGCAGTAAAAAACGTGTTTTATCGCGCTGAACAGCATACGTTTATGACATTAATCTTTGAATTGTCCTAATGCTATAGGTACCTTAAGATGTGCTTTATATACCGTTTGTCTTTTTCAGCTTGTCGAACGAGATAGGTGAAAATGGTTGAAAAATTTGAATCAGAAAATTATGCAAAGTGAGAATATGTGAAGAATTCCTAGTTTATAATTTCTGTTAGTTGAAATGATCTATATCTATGAATTTTTAAAGTTGAGAATTTTTCTATACGTTGAATTAATTAATTTTTGTAATTATGCACAATTTTTAGGGAGCGTTTGATGTATGTTATTAGTTTTAGCAGAATCAAGATGATTTGATATCAAACCTTCTTGACTGCAACGTAGAGAGGAGAAAGTTTAATTCTCGCAATAAACGCTATTTAACATTTTCCGAACTTTTTTCAGTTCTTTTAGTTGTTTCCGAATGCTTTCAAGGAATGTCGTGATGTTGATCTAGTTTAATACAAGGAGACGAAAATTATGTACAATGAGCGTTTGCCGTACGAATTCAATACGCAAAATGGTGCGGTAATGAACGGGATTTGCATTACTTGTTACCGACTGAGCCGTAGCACATCACTTTAAGAAGATGAGAAACATATTTTTGATTTTTCTCTCTTACTCTCTCGATCTCATATATGTCTCACATCTCTATAAGACGTTACGACATGAAATTTTCAATTACTTCCTCAAAGAGTGTGTGTGTGTGTGTTTGTTTGTGCAGGGCTTTAAAAATTCAATCGGTTATTTCTCAAGAACCGTTAAGAGGATCGAGTTGAAATTTGGCACACAGGTACAGCTGTTTCCCTGCTTCAATGTATACAACAATTTTGATTTTATGTTATTTTTAATTTTTTGAAAATGGGTTGCCTAGAGTTGCCTAAGGGTTGCTCTAATTTTCGTAAAATTTCGGATATTTTGCTAAATAATTCTTCATAAGTGCAGATACATGTAATGTTGTTTGGTCGTGAATTTGTTCAAAATCAGTAAAGCGGTTTGGATTTTATGGTATTTTTGAATTTTTCAAACATTGATTTTATTACAATAACTTTCGCAAAACTTAAGCAAGCGAATCTGAATTTTTTTTTATATAAACGGATCGGTGATGATTGGTACAAATTTTTGTAATAATCTGTAAAGCGGTTAAAGTTTTAGAGGACTTTGAACTTTTGAAGTTTCCATAGCTGCAACTTCCGAAAATATTGAAACCGCGAGCTAAACTTTGTTGCACATACCTTGTAGCGTCACAGAATGTTCGGCATAACATTTTAATGAAATTGATAAAAGGATTTCAATGTTACATTAGATTGAATAAAAACATTTTAATATTGCTATTGTTTCCAAAAATGAAAGACCTCGAAATTAAGAATTACTTAAGCAATACAGTTATAATTTGGCATACAAGTAAAACAGGGAAAACTTATTATCTATTACAATTTTCATTAAAATATATGTGAACCGGAAAAATCTATGTAAACATTTTTGAGTAAAAATGACAAAAATACAGAATAACTGCACCTTCAACTAAAAAAAGGCCTATATGTTGAGAATCGGTTGACCAATCGAGCCAAGATTTAGTATGTAAATAAAACGCTACACAAATTCTAATTCCAAACTATTGCATATAAAACTTAAATAAAATGCGACAATATTTGATGCTGAACTTGGAAATAAAAACAATGCAAAGTAGAACTTTGCACATTTCTTTTTCATTAATTTCCATTTTTCACAAAGCCGCCTCAATGAGAATGTTTGTTTATTAATTTTGGCTTCCTCATGAAGGAAGCTTTGTGAAAAATGAAAACTAATGAGGAAGGAATGTGCAAAGTTCTACTATGCATCCTTATTGGATACATTAAAAAATCGTACTTTTATAGAAATTTGAGTCATCATGAAATAAAACCACGTCACATATGACTACGCATCACTGATACAAACACCGTTGCATCATACTTCGATCGGGTACAAAGTTTTTGCTAGCTTGCTTTACTTTTGCGGAAACTAGACCGAAATAGTATATTGTGCACCAAGGGCGGAAAGTTGAACATTCCTTGCGAGCCTGTCGGCTGATGCCCGAGGTGGACAAAAGTCCCGAAGGAACTTTTTGCCCTCCGAGGGCAACACCCAACACACAAGGTGGAATGTCAACTCCGCCCGCGGTGCATATGCGTTTTTTTCACACACCTCGACGAAGAGTTCGTACTCTGTTCCGTGATGAGAGGGGGGAAAGTGATTGGTTTTCTCCCTAGGGAGTAAAGTTCTTACTTTCGCCCCTCTCACCAGGGAGCAAAGTACGAACTTTACGTGTAGGTGTGTGAAAATTAGTACATTTCAATACCAGGGAGAAAAAAGTTTTTTCAGCGAGTATGAGTTTGTAGTACGAGCCGAAGGAGAGTTCTACAATCATACAAGTTGAAAAAAAAGTTTTTCTCTCGAGTGATGAACGAAATTTTTCAGTTCGACTTAGGAAAGGTGATGCGGGTTTACTAAAAGTGTACTCTTTTGCACGGAGAAGTGAAAATGTACATTTTTTTTTTAAATCCAAAATAGCGTAAAATTCGAACGTACCCACATTTATGAATGACTATTTAGCTAAATTCTCCAACTTTTACGAAAAATAGTGTGAAAATGTTATAAATTTTTGAAAAATTCAAAATCACGTAAAATTCGAACAGCTTTACCGATTTTTCCAAATTCTATACCAAACAACGTTGAACGTATCATATATTTACAAAAGTTACAGTGACCACGCCCTTTTTACAGAAAAATCAAAATTCAACAGGCAACATTCAAAGAGGGATGACTACTTCACTTGCGTCAAGACCATTCTAAGTATCCTGAGATTTTCATGTTTAGAAAAAATGTCCGTATGTGTGCGTGCGCGTGTGCGTGTGCGTGTGCGTGTGCGTGTGCGTGTGCGTGTGCGTGTGCGTGTGCGTGTGCGTGTGCGTGTGCGTGTGCGTGTGCGTGTGCGTGTGCGTGTGTAGCGTTTCCAAAATTCGATCGCCTCTTACTCAGTAATCGTTCGAGCGTTTGGACTGAAAATTTGGCATGCAAGGGAAGTAGTTATCCCTCTTTGAATGTTGCCTGTTGAATTTTGATATTTTTTGTAAAAAGGGCGTGGTCGCTGTAACTTTTGTAAAAATATGATACGTTCAATGTTGTTCGGTATAGAATTTGGACGAAATCGGTAAAGCTGTTCGGATTTTACGTGAATTTGAATTGCTCAAAAAATTATAACGTTTTCAGACTATTTTTCGTAACAGTTGGAGGATTTAGCTAAATAGTTATTCGCAAATGTGAGTGCGTTCGGAATTTACGCCATTTTGGATTTTAAAAAATGTACATTTTCACTCCTCCATGCAGAAAATTTACTGTAAAAATTTCAACAGAATCGATGACGTAGTTTTTAAGTAATTCACATATTTGTTGATTGTGACCAAACGAATTTTCAATAAAAAACTGAAATTTTCTGTCGAGCATTGTTTTGTGTCGCTTTTTAACATGCTTCGAGAAAAAGAACAATAAAAAACTTGAGGGTCACGACCCTGTCGAATTGACCTGGAATGCCCTTTATATATTCGTCTCTAACTATCAATTTCGTAAAAACATTTAATTTGTTTGTGCTGCAGAAATCAAAAGATTTGAGAGAAAATATTGCAATAAACAAGTTGTTACCATCGGAGCAACCTGTTGTTATCTCTCACGTGTGATAATATATCGACAGATTATAATATACAGCGTTATAACATCAAGATAGGCGCATCGGCGTCCACTCTCATTTTTCGAATACGATTCTTAGAAATGTTTATATAATACGAAAGAGGTTGCAAGAGTGCCCATATTGGTTTTCTATACGTTTACAAATTTTCTTTGTTTCCCAAGCGTTTTCACCCAAAATTCGAGTGGACGCAGATATGCCTTTATTGATGTTATAATCCTGTGCAATTTGAGACATATTTGCAATACAATAACAACGAATTTTTTAAACTACGAAACCGTACTTTTTTACCGTCCGGTCGGTAAACAAAATCTACACCAGCATCGCCTAAAAAGCCTATAAGATAACAAATACAAATCATATATCCTAAATAAAAACTTAGCGTAAGTTTTGATTTATACAAAAATGATTGTAACTTCGATCGGTAAGTTGAAGATTCATTACCGATCGAGTCAGTCGGATAGAAAACAGTGCTCAGTTCGCCCGAGGAAAGCACTATACTCAAAAACTGTCTCGGCGCGTCCAACGACCCCCGCCGCTTCTCGCCGGGACATACACGCTCTCGTTTCGCGCTCCGTCAAATGCGAATGGCTCAGTCGCAGTTTGATTCGAATTACACGGGAGTGCGCGGTGTGCATAGCGCGAGAGGCTTTACCGGGCCATATCAGTCAACGATTCACTCTACAATTTCACCTAGTGTATTGATGCCTTTTGTCTCGAACAGTATCGTGAATGTCATCGAGAACTGACACTGTACGAGGCTGCAAAGGTAACAAGGGCGACAACCCCTCTCTTATTTCGTATCTCTCTCCATCTCTCGCTCCCTATCACCGCACAATTGGTCCACGATCGGTCGATACTCTCGAAGGACCTCTTTTGACTCGCCGCTCAATTGCCGGATGCTGTGTGCGATGCTCCTTTCTTTTATTTTTTTATTTTTTTTTCTTTTTTTCTTCAGTCTTGACAATCTTATATATAATACAAAAATTCGATAATTATCTATAGAGAAATTACAATTTTTTATAATCATCTCAATGACAGAGGACTTTCATATTTAAATAGCTATGCTGAAAATCAAGATTTTCTATGTTCTCGGAATAATTTACTAATAACAATAACAGGCCTGGCGATAATATTTCTTTCAAAGTATGTGAATTTCTATCACTTTTCGCACTTTTCAGAGAAAGCTGCGTTTTTCTGAAACTGAATATTCCTGATTGTTCTGAAAATCTTTGATTTTCGTGCCAAATTCTCTGGAAAAACTATCAAATTCGTTGATATTTTGTATTGGTTTTATTTTTTATTTTTCAGGCAAAACACGTCAAGTCGGCCATACGAATTTTTCATCTCAACAAAACGTCCTGAAATTTCTTCAGGATGCTGATCTGGTTGAAGAAAAAACGTACGAATTTTTTCCGATTTTTTATTGCATATTCCAGGTATTAAAAAATTCTGAAAATAATCATTGTTTATTTTCTAACGCCAATACTGCGGCTAACACAAAAAAATCATAAGAACATCAAATTATGGATTTTCTGCGTACTTTTCAACAACACTTTTTGTCAAAATCTCCGATTTTATTTTATGCTATTTTTCAATTAAATAAAGTTGCCACTTTTTTCCCTCCGAAACGGCATTTCCGATTTAGCCGAAATTTTCACATTTTGTTCTTTGAAATAACTAGAATCTTAGAAAAAATTGGCGAGATGGCCGGCAATTTCGCCCCAGAGTTACAGCTCTTTGAACGGTGGAACATCGCGGTAATTTAATGTGTAGTTGCTCTCTGCGTTCAGGAGGACTGAGAATGTCTATGGAAAATATTCTAAAGCCCGCATTACATTTTTCTATTATGTAATTCTTGTTTTTTTTTTTTTGTATTAGATTACCGCGATGTTTGATCGTTTGAAGAGCTGTAACTCTGGGGCGAAATTGCCGCCCATCTCGCCAATTATTTCTAACATTCTAAGGTATTTCAACGAACAAAACGTGAAAGTTTCAACTAAATCGAAAATGCCGTTTCGGAGAGAAAAAAAGTGGCCACTATATTGAATTGAAAAATAGCATAAAATGAAATCGGAGAATTTTACAAAAAATGTTGTTGGAAAGTACGCTGAAAATCCAAAATTTCATGTTGTTATGATTTTTTTTTTGCGAGCCGATTTTTTTTGGCGTTAAAAAATAAACAACGATTATTTTCAGCGATTTTCAATGGCAGGAATATCCAATAAAAATAGTCTGAAAAAAATCTTACGCTTTTTCTTCAACAAGACCAATATCCTGAAGAAACGTGAGGACGTTTTGCTGACTTGAAAAATTGGAGTGGCCGGCTTGACGCGTTTTGACCCATTCAAAAACGATTTTTTGAAAAAATCTAAAGTAACTCTTTCTTCTAGAAAGATTCAGCGAGAAACTCTAAGTACTCTTCGTACGAGTTAGAGAGGGAGCAGATCTTAGAGTAAACTCGTAAGTTTTCTAAAATTCTCTGAACTCATGTTACTCCGAGAGAAACAGAGTTTTTCAGAAGACAACTCGTATTTTCTCTGAGAAAGTCTACTCGAATTTTCTCTGAACATACTTTATCCGAAAGAATCAGGGTTTTCTATAATTTTTCAGAAAACACTCGGAATTTCTCTGATAAATTGTAACTGCGGGAGTTTATGCGTAGAAAATTGCAGAGATTTTCAGCAAATATCAGAGAAACTTTGAAAAAAATGTGGGAAAATCTTTGAAAGTCACTGAAACGGTCCGGTTAGAGTTTTTCAGACAAATTGTCAGAGAAATATTTTCAACAGAGAGCCGTCCGGGGAACCGTCCGGGACTGAGACTAGTAAACTAAAACCCTTATAACTTTTTTTTTAACTATTAAGATTATTGAACTATTAAACTAATGAAAACTACTAAACTATTCACCAATAGTGAATTGGCAGAATAGTGACTATTGTTTCTGCCAATTGAGACGATTGGCAGAACACACACGTACACGCTCACGCACACACATGCACACACACATACACACATTTTTTCTTTTTGATTTTAAACCTTTTTCGGCATTTTGGACCATTCTGAGTATCCTGACATGAAAATCTCGAAAAAACATAAATCACGAAATCTCGTAAACAAAGCTTCCTTTATGAGGAAGCAAATTGTGATTGTTGCGGACATAAAGGTTTCTATTAAATTTGCACACATTTAATTATACTTTTTTTTAGAAAATTAAAATTCCTCCATTTATTAATCTTTTAAATTTGTATGTATTTCGACACATAAAACAGCATTTGAAAAAAAGGTAATTTAGAAAAGAGCATTCGAGAAAAATTGTAAATGTAATTTAATATAGCTACAAAAGTACCCCCCCCCCCCCTTTAAAGAAAATAAAGGTGCTGACATCGGTATTTGACGTATAACTATGTTATGATGGCTTTGAAAAAAGTCGCCATGCAGCGATTAAAGGTAACGATTTGCAAATTTTTCGCGACATACACTTTTGTACGTCTGTGAGGAGACGAGAAATGTTTCCGAGTAAAGTGTATTTCGATGTAGATGTATGTATACACACACTCGCAGAAAATGCGAGGATCGAAAAGTAGGTCTCTGCGTATCGCACGTTCCGGCTTGAGCAATGACCGAGGCAAAAGGAACTCGGTGAATTTAAACGAGGATATAAAGGCGCGAGAGTCGCGCGGGCTCTGTTAGTTTTTACGACGCGTGCGTAGTTTCGCTAAAGGAAATTCGTACGATTGAAATCCTTTTCGATCCTTGCACAATATATTCTACAAAAATTCCGGCCTCCTTTTCTTTGTATATTTGCTTCATCTTAGTTACCCATCGCATATCGTTTTTTTTTTCACTTGTCAGCATTCATATTTAAATGAGGTTGCTGACATCAAAAGATATATTTGATTTATGTTGCATATTATATATTTGTTGGCACATAGGAGGTATTTTCTGTCAATTCAGACACTTTTTTACCATCTTAGTTATTTCTTATAATTATCTAGATTTTATTATAGCTTGCAAGCATTTTCTGTGAATTCTATTCATAATTTTGAATCCAATATTTTAGAAAATCCTGTTTCGTTTCCTTATAGAGGAAGCTTTGTTTTCGTGAACATTTTTTTTTCGAGATTTTCATGTCAGCATACTCAGAATGGTCCAAAATGTCGAGAATAGTGATTTGTACGAAATATCTGTGCGTGCGTGTGTGTGTGTGTGTGTGTGTGTGTGTGTGTGTGTGTGTGTGTGTAAATGAATACCGGAAAAAATACCCCCGGAAAAAAGGGGATAAAAAATAAAGGAAGAACCCTAAAAGAACCCTAAAAGAACCTAAAGAACCCTAAAAACCCTCGGGGGTTTTTTCCGCCTACCGATGATTTTTGTCTGTTTCCGGGGGTTTTTTTTTCCGGTGGTATTTTTTTCGCCTGCGATGTAAATTGCCTTGGTAGCACGATACTGTCGCAATTTTTCATGTATTTTCCTGAAATTTGGTACGCAAGTGGGCTATCACACAACAACTTTTGTGATTGCTGTTGACGCGAATCGGTTGAAAAATTCAAATTTTACGGCATTTTGAAAATTTTGAAAAAATCGTGTTCACGCTATAACTTTTGTAAATTACGATATATCAGGCTGAAATTTTGAACACAAACGAACTTACAGTGAATTATGATTGGTGCCAAGTTTGGCGAGAATCGATAGAGTGGTTCAAATTTTATTGCAATTTTAATTTTTTTTTAAATGTCCGTAAACACTTCTACTTTTCTAAATTCTGGGATGACCGACTGCAATTTATCACGTGATTTCACAATTATTGAGTATCGAAGATGAGTTTATTTTAAGGAACGGTCGCTATGTTGATAAATTTCGATTTTATTAACAAAAAGAGCAAAACATTGCTGCCGCGAAAAAAAAATTCGACTAGGTCTGGGTATAAATTTTACGCAAATCGATCGAGCTGTTCAAATTTTATAACATTTTTTATTTTTTGAAAAATCTCGTTTCCGCACTAGCTTGCACATATCAAAAGATACCGGCTTCAAATTTATTTCACGTATTGTGCACCGTGGTGCATCTTGAACAAATATACTTGATATATAATATTTAAAGAATATTTTTAATATTTTATTTAAAAATAAATAATATATTGAATATTTTTATATTTTATAACTAATATATTTGACTAAAAAACCAAGAAAATATTAAATATTTTCAATTCTTCAGATAAAAAAAATCGTGAATCGGTAAAAATTTCGATTAAAATGCCTTTCATGCACAGACAAGCCTGCAAAGTAGAACTTTGCAAATTATTTTCTCATTAAAGCTTCCTCTATTAGGAAGCCAACGTAGATAAACGTACTTCCTCATAGTGGAAGCTTTGTAGAGAAAACAATTTACAAAGTTCTACTTTGCATATATATAAACATTTTTAAAAAATGTAAAATAATGAGGAAGCAATTTGCAAGGTTCTACTTTGCAAGCTTTTTTTTCCTTGTCAATATACTCAAAATGATCTAAAAACGGTATAAACAAAGCTGCCACAAATAGTGATTACTCAAATGAAATATCTAAACATTTTGGGGCGTATACAGTACAATCGAATGTTTCTTTGGTATACATTTCATTAAAATCGGTCAAAGAATGTTGATTTTATAGAATTTTTTAAATTTTGAAACATTTCTCATCAATCTAACTCGAATGAACTTACAGCTGTCGGGCTGAAACTGAGAATGAAATTTTATTTTATTATAATTTAGGTATTGAATTTGGGTGAGATTCTTATAATATTATTTTTATAATTTTTTTTCGAAAATGCCATAATGTAACTCGAGGAAGCATCGATTAAATGATCTAAAATTTCGCAAAAATCTTTAATAGAATATATATTGATGTTTGATACTGAAGTTAGTGAGAATCCGAATGAGAATTTATATTTTGGAGAACTTAAAATTCTTTCTTTTTTTAAAACTTCATCAATTTCTCGCACGTTCAAATAAATTACCTTGTACTTTGTATGTTAATCAAACACAGGATCATCGAATTTTAAATACTGTTTGCAAAGATTGCTTTTTATAAAAGTATAAATAAATAGATAAATAAGGTAAATAAATGGTTCTATTTAACAATTTTTACAAATGTTTGAATTTCTATTCCAAACTATCATCTAGCCACAAATCAATGTATTATCGTGTTATTGTCATTTTTTTCAAGATTTTCTTGCCAGGTTACTTACAAAGTTTCGAGAAAAGAGGTTTAGAGTAAAATATGTGTGCGTGTGTGTGGCTCTGGCATTTTTTAAACATCGTTTTTAAAATTGGTACACAAGTTGACTATTACTTAATAATGTTTAAGATTTAATTTGGTACGAAATGGTGGTTTGAAGTTTTGCAAAAAAGTCTTTTCACGCGCACAACTGTTAGAAATATGAATATATTTGACTGAAATTTTCTACACCAATCGATTAATATTCAACAATTATTGATGTTGACGTTGGCGAGAATCGATCGAGTGGTACCAATTTTATAATAATTTTTTTTTATTTCACTAAAGACTATAATTTTTGTAAATTCTACGTTGCAATTTTCCACTTGATTTCACGATAATTGTTTCTTAAAGATGAATTTAGTCGAAGATATGGCCGTCGTTTCGCGAAGTTTCAATTTTCCTCCGGTAAAACGAAAACATTGCTGTCGCGAAAAAAAGATAAATTCTAGACTCTTTTTTCCAAATTTCATACTAAAATAGAACAAACTGTGTCTCGAAAAAACCTTTACGGATTTTTGGTAAAAGATAAAAGTCTTCAAATTGTTAAAATGATTCCATTTTTGCTTCCTCATAAAGGAAGCTATGTTTTTGTGAAATTTTTTTTTACAAGATTTTAATGTCAACATGCTACAAATAGTTTAAAACGTCGAGAAATGGAATTTAGCCAGCGTCCGGATATGTGTGCGTGTGTGACAAAAAAGACGTCGAGAGGATAACTGCCGCAATTTTTGGGCGATCGAGCTGAAACTTCGCACGCGAGTCGAGTTACCACTAAGGTTGTTTGGTACTGAATTTGCCTCGAATCGGTTCAGGGATTCTAAAGTTACGAATATTTACTTTTTTTATTTTTTTTTTTAATACTATAACTCAAGAACGGTTCAAGTGACTGATCTAAAATTTTGCATAACTCTTAAGTGTGCTAAAGTTTTATATTAAATTTAGGCGACATCGATAAAGTAGTTAAGATTTTATAGAAATTTGGACTTTCGTCTTTTTTTTTTTAAATGCTATAGCTTGAGAACAGATCGAGCACCTGATCTAAATTTTTGCAATAAATTTAAATAGAGTGTGTTGATACTGGGTGCTGAATTTGAGAAAAATCGATAAAGTAGTTAAGATTTTACCGAAATTTTCGTAATTTTTTTTAAAAACGCTGTAACTCGAAAACGGTTTAAGCAACTGATCGAAAATTTTGCATAACACTTGAATACCATCAGCTGTTGTTTTTATTTGTATTACTGCACCCATAATTACCAAAGATATAAAGACCCCGCGCGGAAAAGGGTAGTCTTGGAAGAAGTCTTCAGAAAAGTCGTGGAAAGTGTCGCTCAAATCTTGGAAAGAGTGTTCCGAATCTCAGAAAGAGTCTCTTATATCCTGGAAAGAGTCTTGGAAACAGTAACGGATACGATCCGGAGCAGTACTTTTTCTCAGACTATGACCAAAACTCTTAAGTCTTAGTGATAGTCTGAGAAAAAGTACTGCTCCGGATTGTATCCGTTACTGTTTCTCAGACTCTTTCTGAAAGACTGAAAGACTCTTTCCGAGATTCGACAGACTCGTTCCGAGATAGTTGTCTTCTGCGCGGGACAACACATTGATAAGACTGTCTATTCAAATAAAAAAGTTGCAAAGTAGAACTTTGCACATTGCTTCCTTATTAATTTCCATTCTTACACTGGTTCCTCTATGAGGAAGCCAAAAGTAATAAATAAGCTTTTTCATAGAGGTGGCTTTGTGAAAAATGGAAATTAATAAGGAAGCAATGTGCAAAGGTCTACTTTGCAACTTTTTTTTACTTACTGTTCACAGATATGTTGACTTAAAAAAAACTTGAACTTAAAAATCTGAAAAAGAAACAGTACTAAAATGTGATTAATAATGAGAAATATTAGAGATGAGGGCCAGAAAAAATGTGGCCGAATTGACAGAGAATAGACGCATATAGATGAATGATGGTGGTGCATAAGGTGAAGAAGAATATATGCTCTCTCGAGAATGCCAACTCAGTAGAGGGAGAATAATATTCCAGCAAGCGATCAATCCCGCTTTTGACTCCTGAAGAATCTTCCATTCACTCTTATACCGTGTGTCTATCGTGAGCAGCAGCAGCACTATGACAATTGGCCATTGGGTTCGAGTCTTCCCCTCGAAAACAGCGTCACAAATGACTCATCAAGTGACGGAGAGTTCACATTCCCCATACCTCGAGTCAGCACACATGTTCTCAACATCACGCGAAAGTCTGTAAATGCATCGGTTGTGGCAGACTAACTCTACTTAATTGATTCTAAGATGGCCATTATTCAGGAGAAATTTAACGAGAGTTATGAGCGATTTTACCTCGTTGTTAATTAATGAGGGACTAATTCACAAGCGAAAAAGAAATTGGTCTACCAGACATAATCGTCGCCAATAAAATTTTCCATTTCTCTTCACCGGGAGCAACAATAATAATAATTACCTTGCATTGTACTGATATAATTGAGTATAATCGACATGTTTCTCAACAAGTTTTCTCATTATTTTGTCATTCTGAAGTTGAAGTATCGAATAACATTATGTAAATAAAAACAAAACTTTCTCCACGAGAAAGCAGTGGCGATTGTGGTTTCAATTGTGGGAATGCCTGCATTCCTACAATTGAAAAAAATATATATAGAAGTGATAAGAAAAAGTTGTAAGTATTATCAATGAGTATGGTGGAGACATTATTGGAGGCGATTAAAATAAGATAAAGCAAACAGACTAAATAAACACGCAAGGATCTATAGTGTTCGAAATAAAGTAGAGATAAAGATAATGAAACTGGATCGGGGTTTGATCAGTTTACGATCAAAGGAGGACCCGAAGTTAAGTTGCGAACCTCCAGAATATTCGAAGCGTGATGCGTGTCTGTTAGCAAGACGGAGGATTCTTGGATTCTAGCTGTGAAACGAAGAAAGTTGGGACATTATTTATAACAATATAAAATTCTCATCGCTGATTCTGGTATCGAAGAATAAGGATTAAACTTTTTGTTAGCATTTACGCTTTTCGTTTTTTTTAAATATAACACTTTAAAAGAGTAATATGGGTTTCATATGTAACGATTGTAATAATCTTATGATAAAATGTATTTCGTAAAAAAAATTGCTAAGATCCGAACGACTACATTATTCGATCGCAATTATATGAAAGACACGTTCAAAATTATTACTTCACTCCCTTAGAAAGAACTTCCTTTCTCTCAACAAATTGTTAATTGTAGCTATAAAGTAATGAACAAGGATCACTCGCACGTCCGTTTTTCGATTTTGGACTCTATCAAAAGTGTAACGATTGTTACACATTATGATTAGTTTAAAATTAATTATAATGTCAAATTTTTTGGCACCTTAGGAAATACATATGGGGAATTGTACACCGATTCGACCTGGGTCTGACTCTGGACCTCTCGAATTTCGGCCGGGATTTTTTGTCATTTTGTCCCAACTCTACGGAGTACTCAAGAAAATCATTTCTTTTTGCTTCCTCAAGAAGCTTTGCTTTCGGGAAATTTTTTTTTTTCGATATTGTCATGTTAACGGGTTCAGAATGTTCCAAAATGTCGAGGAATCACGTTTCGAAAAAATGTGTGTGTGTTTTTCGAAAATGTTTTTACGCGCTCTAGCTTCTACAATTTTTTAGATATCGGGTTAAAATTTGGTAGAAAGTTGGACTATTATACACCGATGATTGGTATTGAATTTGAGCCGAATCCATGCAGTAGTTTTGTTTTTACACTAAAATTTGGTCTAAAATTTGGTTCAAAGTTGAACTATTATAGACCGATGATTTGTATTGAATTTGGACGAAATCGGATCAGTCGTTTGGATTTTGTGCGATTTCAATTTTTTTTTTAAATGTCTGTATACGCTCTAGCTTTCACAAATTTTGAGATATTGGGTTGAAAATTGGTACATGAATGAACTATTATAGACCGATGATCGGTATTGAATTTGGGCAAAGTGATTAAGTCGTTCAGATTTCATGCGACTGCCTATTAAAAAAAAAAATGTCTGATGACACGTTTACGCAAAAACTAACATTTAAAAAGTAACTAATCACAAAACAAAGCTTCTTTAGGAAGCCAAATGTGATAAACATACTTCCACCTAAACGGAGCTGATAGAGAAAGCAGTATGACAATACAATTGTCAGCTTTTTTAAAAATTAATTACGATTTTTTATATGATAATATTGTTAGTCCAAATTGAAAAATCTGAAAAAAATCTCAAAATTCCCGTATCAGTTATAAACATTTTTAAGGCTAGACTCAGAGTAGGCTGACGAAATCCGAGAGGTCGAGGGAGCCAGGTCGAATCGGTGTAGATGTGTCTACATATTGTCTAATTTAAGGTACACAAAAAGTAAAAATATGTCAATGCTATATGTTTTTATCTCTTGTCTACCTCACTACATTCATTTATATGATTGTGATCTAAATATGAGCTTTCCGGGCCTCCGAAAATGTCACCCATGTGCAAGTATGGTCCGAATTTTTCGAAGTTCCTTGTAGGACTTTCTTTTCCGAATATTCGATTCGAAGTTCGAATATTCGGTAAATTCAAAACCATTGTAATCCGAATAAAACTAGAAATGAAATAATTAATTGGAATATACAAAGTAAATCAACATTTAGAAACAATATTAACGATTTATTCAATGAACTTCAGTCAAAGTTTTTTGACTGAAGACTGAAGAAGGTTTTTGCACAAGAAAATTATGTGCACGACGCTTACGGAAAGCAATCTCATACGTGCTTCTTTAATAATATCGCTGGCAGAAGAAAACAATCGTTTGCTCTCCGACTTGCCAGTATAGGCAAATCGCCTTGCCATTAACGACAGATTGGGGAATCTGGCAGTCTCCGTTTTCCACCATGAAATTGGATCGGCTACCTTTCCGAAACTTCGAGGCTTTTTCGAATATCCGATAACTCTTCGAATATTCGATTAAAAAAGACGAATCGAATAGTGTTATTCAATTCGATTCGATTCGATCACCATTCGCACACCCCACATATTTCATTGTGGGCGCTTTTATTGAGCCTAGTGGGATTCTAGTATGGAAACCCCACTATGGATGCCACTCTAACCCTAACGTGGTATTCTATTGGTGCCTCTGGTGTGGCTTCCATGAAAATGTCTGTAAAGTTTGGTGTGAACGCCTTTGTTGAGCCAAATAAGGCCCAAGATTGGATTCCCTATCATGGATGCCAATAGCAACCCTATACACTGAGTCCTTATTGTGCTTTAGCCGCTCGTTTAAATTTCTGCACGGTATCAATCAGTAATTTCATTTGTTCGAACAATTTAGTATTTCTGATAGCACTTTGGACAGAAAAAAGCAGTATCTCGTCGATAGTAAGCAATATACTTTAAGCCATAATGAAATAATGAAAGTGCGTGGTGCGCCACTGAATCTATGAACTTCGTTGTTTGTGGGGGTCTTTGCGCGACTTTTCTGAAAGTCGAAGAGACTTCGTCTCGGGGCATCGTAAAAGCGCGTGTTTTGATCGCTCAGTATAGTAAATATAGTGACGGTGAGGTAGAAGCCTTGGCTTTGCCTATGGTCCCACGATAAATTATTCGAAGGGGGCTCGCATAATCGCGGAGCGACGTCGGCTCCCTGGCAATTACCCTCGGAACTCTCGGCATAGCCTGCAGGTATGTACAACCTACGAGAAATGAGAAGCGAGACAAGTTGGTATGCGGTGTGTTGTGGTAGATATAGGCAAACAGGCAGTCCGTGCGAATGAACCTCAACGGTAGAGGCCTCGTGACGCCCTGCTGTCTAGCTCTGTACCAGAGATGGGCAATATTCCAATAAAAATCTCTTTAAAATTCTTTTTCACATGGAATAAGTGTGAATAGGTCGTTAAACATAACTTACTTCAAATGACTTCTTTATTTATGAAAATAATAATAGTTTTATCGTACCCAAGTAATTAAGTTTTCTCATAAGTTTTTGAAAGCCTTGGATAGTGAAGTGGATGTATGAATAATTTTTTTTGTAAAAAAAAATATTCACAATGTTCACAAAGTTATAATGGTCTTAAGATTCGTGCGGGAAATAGCTTATTTGAACGGACCGGAAAGACTCGAGTTCACCCGAACATAGTTATGACGTCACGATGTTGTTGTCTAACTTGTAACAGACACGAAAAGCAACCTAAACTTGATTTCTGAAGACTAATCACGAAAGTAGTATATTGTGCACCAAGGGCGGAAAGTTGAACATTCCTGATGAGAGTGTCGGGTGATGCCCGAGGTGAGTAAAAATCCCGAAGGGACTTTTGTCCTCCGAGGGAAAGTGAGTGACATCCTCCCGTGGAAGTGGTTTCCTCCCTAGGGAGTAATGTACTTACTTTCGCCCCTCTCACCGGAGAGCAAAGTACGAACTTTGCGTGCAGGTGTGTGAAAATAGTATATTGTGCACCTAGGGCAGAAAGTTGAACATTCCTGGCGAGAGTGTGTCAACACACAAGGGGGAATGTCAACTCCGCCCGCGATGCACATACGTTTTTTCACATATCTACGCGAAGAGTTCGTACTTTGTTCCGTGATGAGATGGGGGAAAGTGAGTGCTTTCGTCCCGTCGGAGTGTCTTCCTCCCTAGGGAGTAAAATGCTTACTTTCGCCCCTCTCACCGGGGAGCAAAGTACGAACTTTACGTGCGGGTGTGTGAAAAAATTGCTCTTATTAATGCCGAAATTCGAATACGTTCGTGAAAATTTTCCTTTAAAAATTGTTAAGTAAGTGGCGTAACACACGTTTTAGTGCTTTCGACCGTCAGTCCTTGTCTGGAGGCACTAGCGAAAGGCACGTACGGAATCTCGAATTTTGTTAAGTTGTAAGTATTAAAAGGTACAAAACTAATAATCAATAACGTTAGTAGACATTGTAGTACCGATTAGGTAAAAAATATTTTGTTCTGCGATCCGAAATTAGAACAAAATTGCGAAGACCGTAACTGGGTTACGCAAATTAGGTTAAGTTGTGGTTTCGATCACCTGTTACGCGAACTATGTCAGAAATTTAATTAAAAGTCCAGCAAGAAGAAGTACATGTTGCAAAAACTATTTAAAAAAGTGCAACTACAAATTTTAGAAAGCGGAAGTTATTAAAAGTACACGAGGGTATAAATACAAATTCCGTCTTATTCCATCTTTTTCTGTATTAACGTGAAGATTTTCTTTTGATATAACAGATAATTAACTTTATTTATGATTTACTGTTATAATTTTTTGCTCGCTATATTAATTATATGCACATGTCTGCCCATTTTGCTTCCTGAAGAAGCTTTGTTTTCGTCAAAAATTTTTTTAGAGATTTCCATGTAAACGTGTTCGGAATGTTCCAAAACGTCGAGAAATCACATTTAGAAGAAAATGTCCTGATATGTGTGTGTGCGTGTGTGTGTGTGTGTGTACAAGCCATAACTTAAGAATAACTTGAGCGATCAAGCTGAAATTTGGCACACATGCAATTTTTTATTAAATCTACGCAGTGCTTTTGGTTTTACACGATTTTTCATTTTTTCGAAAATGTCTGTACGCGCTCTAGCTTCCACAATTTTTGAGATATCGGTTTAGAATTTACTACCAAGTTGGAATATTATGCAACAAAAATATGTATTGAATTTGGGTCAAATCCATGCAGTTCTTTTGTTTTCACACGATTTTGAAATTTTTCGACAATACTTGTGTGCGTTTTAGCTTCTGCAATTTTTGAAATATCGGTCTAAAATTTGGTACAAAATTCAATTATTGTAGAGCGATGATTGATATTGAATTTGGATAAAATCGGGTAGGTCGTTCGGATTTTATGCGATTTTCAATTTTTTTAAATATGTCTGTACACGCTCTAGTTCTAACAGATTTCGAGATATCGGGCTGATAATTGGTACACGAATGAACAATTATAGACCGATTGGTATTGAATTTGGGTAAGATTAGTTCAGTCGTTCGAATTTTATGCGATTTTCAATTTGTTTTTAAATTACTGTATACACTCTAGCTCTCACAAATTTTAACATATCGGGTTGCAAATCGGTACACGAATGAACTATTACAGAAGATATTCAATATCGATATTGAGTTTGGGCAAAATTGATTAATTCGTTGAGATTTCATGCGACTTCCAATTTAAAAAAACTGTCTGATGACACGTTTACGCAAAAACTAACATTTAAAAAGTTACACATCGCGTGATCGCAACACGTGACTTTCTCATCACAATTGTTACTGGCGTGAAGATAGTGTTGTAATGGTACTTGGTATTGAGAATAGAGTTATGCAAAACTGAAATGAATGTAGGGACTTGAAAATGTTAAGTTATTTGCAATAAAATTAATGAAATAACATGATTTTAGTTTTTATTTTTGTGTATCTTCAATTAATAAAATGAAGTTTTAATATGGAAGGTGAAAACAAAACACTAATGCCTTTTGGTACTTTACCTGAAATGTGAAAATTAGTTTTTTTTTTTACATTTAAGGTAAAGTACTAAAAGCAATGGGTGGTTTCTCTTCAATTTCAAAACCAAAACTACATTTTATGCATAGAACATTCACAACAAATTTCAGCGCAGTTTGCAGATTCTTTCAAAAGTTATTGGGCTTCCGGACGACACACACACACACACACACACACTTTTTTGAAAAAAAGGAAGTGGCCGCTCTAATTTTCGTAAAATTTAGTCTATTTTGCTCAATAGTTGGTTATAAGAGCAGGGGTACTCAATGTTGTTTGGTATTGAATTTGGCTCGAAACGGTAAAGTGGTTCAGATTTTATGGAATTTTGAAATTTTGTATATAAATGAAACAATATTCAGCCATTATATATGTATAATTTAGTGACGAACGGTTAGAAATTATGTATTTTATGGAATGTTGAATTATTTTTAAAAATATGGGTTATCGCATTTACTTTCGGAAACGCTCTAATAATAACGAAATAACGGAATAACGAAATAGAAAAAGCGAATTCACAACATGTTTATTTATCTAATTAAAAAAAGGATGCGAAGCTTCCTCTGTAAAGAAGCCAAAATAGAATAACATACGTCCTCATAGAGGTAGCTTTGTAAAAAGCGAAAAATAATGAGGAAGCAATGTGCAAGGTTCTACTTTGCATCCTTTTTTTCTTTAAGTTACCCTTTTTTTTAAATAAAAAATGTATATCACAATTGTATGGGCTACCAGAATATTCGAAGAGCAGGGTGGTTGATATTTTTTTACTAAATTTTATAATTGTAGTTCTTCCCAAATTTCTTTTTTGTATTTTTGTTGCACGGTATCCCTGGGATACAAAACAAATTTATTTATCTAACTAAAATGCTTTAACAAAGCCAAATTCTAGTTGATTTACTATTTTTGACAAATATTATAATTGAAAAAGCACCGTAAATTGAAAATTTATACCACTTTATACGTGTAAACAATGCCGCGTCAAAACTTGAATTTAAGTGCTATTTAGATAATTAATATTCTAATTTAAATAATAATATTACATATATACATAAATAAAAAAAATTATATACAGAACAGCTTCTGTTATTGTTAATCTATAATAAGAAAATTAATTGGCCCTTTCGTATTTATGAGAAACTCTTAATCACTCATAGTTCGTCGAATGAAAAACGATAACTTTGAATAAATGTGTAATGTTGAAAAATTCTCTTGAATCAGTTTCTATAATAAAATAATACTATGAGGCGAGGGTATACAGTAGATGTACACGGACGTAGATACAGTCGGTACGATTGCTGCACCGATGTTGGAAGCAACTTTCACCAGGCAAGCGAGACGAGAAGCGAGTGTAACGAGTGTGAGCTAAGACGATTTAGCTATTTACCAGCAGGTACACCAACTGAGTACATATGTATTCAAGTACACGTGTTTTCTCGTAGTAGGGAAAGAAGTACAACTGTGACGTGGACGAAAACGTGAGACAAATTATAACGTCTTAGAAACCGTTCACGCGTATAACTTATAGTCCTGTAATAATCAAGATTTATTCTCACTGCATTTTAATTGAACTTTCACAGTTTATTATAGTTTTGAAGAGTACAGTCAGATTGTGTCCGTGATGTGCAGATGTGCATTACTTTCTCGGGAGGTGTCTTATAATGAAATTATATTCTTTTATCAACATATGCTATTACAGATTTCTTAGAAAATAAATAAGAGTCATTCCACGGTATTTCACACACCAAAAAACCCGATCATCTCCAATCTCCTTCTAATTTTTTTATATCGTTTGCCATGTCAAACGAAGCATCTATGAATTGTTTTAGAATTTTATTCGGATATATGTTCGATCCATAGAATAAAACATGAAAAAATGAAAAAAAATCTAACGTCAAATGAAAAAATCATATCGACAAAAACAACAGAGCCAATATTATCGCAATTCCACGAAGTTTACGATAAAAATACTCCAAATTTTTTTAAAATATCGGTTGTATTTTATTTACGCCTTTTACCTAAAAAAAGTGCTATTTCACTAATTTGAACCCCTTCGATTTCATTGAAAAAAATCACGAATATAGTACATTCAGTGCCAAACACTTTAAGCGCAAACCCAAGATGGAGAAATTAATGCTTCCATTTTTGTTACGGTTTTTCGTGATCGCATTTTTTTTTCTTCCACTGTTCTCCTTAATTTTGTATGTTATTGATAATATCAAAAGGAGCGTATGTGAATTTTTTCATCATTTTTTTTATAGATGCATTCGATTTATAAAATTTAAAAAATGTATAAATCTTGTACTCCAAGTGGAAAAATTATATTGACAAAAACAACCAGGTCATTTTTTTCGTAATTCAACACAGTTTACGATAAAAATACTCCGAATTTAAAAAAAGAACAAAATTTGTATTTTATTTATGCCTTTTTCCTCAAAAAGGTACCATTTCACTACTTTGGACCTCATTGATTTCAATAAAAT
The DNA here is from genome assembly GCA_964016905.1 of Perithous albicinctus. NCBI lineage: Eukaryota > Metazoa > Arthropoda > Insecta > Hymenoptera > Ichneumonidae > Perithous > Perithous albicinctus. The sequence goes on along the minus strand of OZ024692.1, from coordinate 5,512,998 downwards.
TTTTTTTTATTTTCAAAAAGTTTTAGGTCAATTTTCAACTCGGTAACTGGAAATTTGTTCCAGTTAGACTGTTCACAGACATATAAATCGTAAAATCGATTAAAACATTTTGGTTTTATGGAATTTTTTGGATTTCGAAAAATATCTGGTGATAGTCTAACTGGAACAAATATCCAGTTACCGAGTTGAAAGTTGACATAAAACTTTATCGGGGTCGTGCCACCTTTGATACTGAATTTGGGCAAAATCGATAAAGTCGTCAAGATTTTATAGAAATTTGCATTATCGTAATTTTTTCCAAAACAGTTGCAGAGTCGCGCGTTTCATATGCGAACCTGGGTTCATAATTTTTTTTTATCCGCCATCCACAGAGCTTCCTCTATGAGCTAAAACTAAAAGCGTACTTTATAGAGGAGAGTTTGTGGCGGGCAAAAAAAAAGAGGAAGCAATATGCAAGGTTTGACTTTGGAACATTTTTTTTAAATTGACGTATAGATTAATTAAGATTTTCAATATGTCAAAATTCTGCAGGAATATTAAACGTCAAGATTTAAAACATAAAAAAGATCATAACGGATGTCCCACGAGTTTATCGTTTTTTTAACTTTCTCAAGACGGGTCTGGTCGATCCCATTGGTTGGTTGATATATCAACCAGACCCGTCCTGAAAAGGTTAAAGATTGATAAACGTAATGGGTCATCCATGTGGAAAAGCAGTGTGGAAGTTTAAAATGTGAAGGAAAAGCAGTGTGACAGTTCAAAATGTGCAGGAAAAACAGTGTGAAAGTTCGAAATGTAAAGGAAGAGCAGTGTGAAAGTTTAAAATGTGAAGGAAAAGTAGTCTGAAAGTTCAAAATTTGAAGGTAAAGCAATGTAAATGTTCAAAATGTAAAGGAAAAAGCAATGTGGGTGTTCAAAATCTAAGGAACAGCAGTGTAAATCTTCAAAATGTAAAGGAAAAACAGTAGGAATATTCAAGATGTGAAGGAAAAGCAGTGTGAAAGTTTAAAATATGAAGGAAAAACAGCGTGAGTGATTAAAATGTGAAAAAAAAAGCAGTGTTAATGTTCAAAATGTAAAGGAATAAGCAGTGTGGGTGTTCGAAATGTGAAGGAAAAGCTGTGTGAAACTTCAAAATATAAAGGAAAAGCAGTGTGGTTGTTGAAAATGTGATGGAAAAAAAAGTTGAATTTTAAAAATGTGAATGGAAAGTTGTGTGAATGCTGAAAATGTGAAGCAAAAGCAGTGCAAAAGTGTATAATATGAAAGAGAAGCAGTGTGCAAGCAAAGCTTTGTGGGGGAGCGAATGTGTTGAATCGAATAGTGCTGGAATAAAGTGCCTATTGACCATTTCACCTGTTGACTTATCCGGAACCACTCACGTATACCATACAGATTAATCAAGCTATACAGAAGTTCGATAATATATTCCGTGGAATCGACCGTACATGCAGTTCTACTGTATAGAATGCTGAACTAATTATCAAAAGCCAGATTTGGTTGAACTGCGCTAATGGTCGCACAGGGAAATCTGAGGATGCATAGCTAACGACATGCACACATGCTTGTTCTATCTCACACGCAAGTTTAGGGTGTGCAAGCTTTGCACGCTTGTGAGGACGTACAGTGGCGGTTCGCTTTCAGAGGTCGCTCCTCACATCACGTTAATTGATTTTCAATGTAGGGCGCTTGAGGATTAATTAGTTCCATCCCTTCCTACTTCTTGTCACGTACAATTAAGGCCTACACGTACGTCCGCTGCACTAGTTACACATAGACAATACATACGATACGTATATACAATAAATACCAAGTTGAAAATTATATAGTTTAAACAGATAGATTGTGTCACCAAATGTCCACAGCAAATTTGTTTTAATTTCACAGAAATGTTTCTGTTAGTTTCTAGTTTTACAGAAAAATTACATACGTAATGTGTTAAATATTGTGTGTTAACATTTTACATAATTTTTTTGTCATGAAAAAAATGAACATCTTAGATTCATTAACATAAAAATACTCTTTTACTTTTAAAATATTTAAGATTTTCATAACCGCTGTAACATTATTAAAGAAGAGTGTTTTTACGCGATTGAGGTTTAGCCGCAGATGGTTAATATTATTTGGTGGAACTATCCATATATTTAATTCAATAAATGAATATAACAGTTGTATTGGCTTTCATTTTCTTTTAACTTTAAAACTGAATATCTTACAAGCACTCGTACACCTTTTTTCCCACCCACTTGCAATTTTCTCTCTTAAAACATACATAAAATTAATACCTAAATCACCGGGCGGTCTCGGCAAGGATTCGTATTTAAAACGCTGTTGAGCACAACATACCGTAGTACCATTTCACCGCCGATAGATGGCGAAAAGACGCGCGCTCTCCCGCAACCGATTAGGCATGCCAGATTAGCTGGCCTCCAACGCAAAGTGAAACTCGGACTCACCCCAATGAAAAGTGGATTCCTCGTCAGGGTATTAATTTAATTAGTTGACCTATTTATATTTTTATTTATATATTTTTTGCATTCATCTTCTTACCAACAAATACTCTACTACGAAGTGGATTCCCCATCCAGAAAAAAAAATTCATCTAAAATCTTTCGCCCTTATTTTTTTATACATCATTATTGCCCGTTGCAAAGTGGTCTCGCGTTTCAAACTTACTGTAAAGTGGACTATCCTTTTCGGATAACTCGTCATTCCGTTTAATCGTTCGTTAAAATGATTAATATTTTAAATCTATATAGACGAAGCTGCCTCTATGAGAAAGCCAGAATTGTTCATTATACTTCCTCATAGAGGTACCTTCGTCAAAAGTGGAAAAATGAGGAAACAATTTGCAAAGTTCGACTTTTTAAAAATGAATACTGTTTTGTATTGCATATGGGTTTTTACTGAAAAATTGATGAACCTACACCATGTTTGACATAATTGAGACTGGTAAACCTTTCCTTCATTTCATTGGATACCGATTGACAGGTAAAACAAAAAAATGACACGTACTTCTAGAACTCGACTAGTTTCAGGATCGTACCGTTGGCGTTTGACGTCTTTCCGATTGGTAAACATTTCGATAACTTCACTCGGTACGATAAACATATACCGCAGAATAAAAGAAGAAAAAGAAAGATTGCACGGTTCGGTAGGACGAAATGAATGTTCGCCCCGCCTGTCTCAAAGCCCCTGTACCGTACATAATTCGCGGTCTGCTCGTGAACGCTCTGGGTGCACTGGGTACCGTTACGTAGGAACGCGCTCTACTTGTGCGCGGGTGGGCTATAGCGCAAAGCGCACGCACTATATAATAATAATACCTCAGTACAGCCTCTATATGAGCCTTTCTAAATAACACTCTCGCGATCAAGTTGTAATAATATACGTGGTAAAACGAAGAGTTCCGGACATGGGCAAATCCGAACAAAGAGAGAAAGGAAAGAGAGTGCGAATCACGGAGATGCTTCTCGAAGTTTTCTAGTAATATGAGTTTCGCATGAAATACTAATTGCAGAAGCTATTACATTAAAGGCACTGGTTTTAGTAGGACCGGAGACTTTAATAGTTCGTATGGTGGATATAATTATTTTTTGCCTGTATTCAATCGTGATTTTGAAATGCGTCGTGTATTTTGGAAACGCTTATCGTTGTGTTAATGTAAGTTCGTCACCGTCCAAAAAAATACTGTACGAAACAAAATAAAGGGTCACACCATCCACTTTAGCAAACTCTCTCCAGCCCATACGGGACAAGCTTAAAGAGGCTTCGACGATTACAAATTTGGAAGATTAAAATCTAAAATGTAGGTATATCTGACAATGAGATCAGGATATTCCGAAACACCTTGACAAATTAGAACGCGATTGACCGTGTCTAGAATCGGAAATATTTCAAGTGAAAACAGATATTTTTTGTAAATGGTTTCTTATGACAAACAGGTCATACATTTTATATGTTAATATAGAGAAGAAAAATATTGTAAGCGATTGAATTGATTGAATTCTGCTAAAACGATTAAAAAAAGTAAAAGCGTACCTTAACGAAAAAATGTTGCATAAAATTGTTTTGAAATAAACTGATATGTGCGACCTTCAGGACGATACGGCAGTTCTACAGAATCCGACTTTATATGCAACAACGATTTAACACATGCCCCAAGTCGACACAATCCCACCTCTACATAAGCACAAATTCAACAGAACAGAATTCCCCAAGGCCAAACTCTACACAGGCAATACTCTACACACTGAAAAAACAATCAACGAATTTCTTCAGTTACGATGAACTATTTAGCTGAGTTCTTGAACTTTTACGAAAGTCAGAGCGGTTACGCTTTTTTTAAATTATAAATTCTATTAGACCAATATATACGTGAATACATTATGTAAAAAAAATCACAGTTATTAAAGAGGTGTTTGTACTACACTCACGCACACGCACGCGCACACACACACACACGGACACGGACACGGACACGCACATTTTTTTCTAAACCACTTTTCTCGAAGTATTGAATGATTCTGATTATATTTACATGTAAATTTTTAAAAAATGTCATCTAAACAAAGCCTTCCCTTTAACTGAATGCCCGGAAATCGTGCCCCATAGAATGCCCGTTATTTTATTTTGTCTTCAGTTGTCTTCGTGCTTCAATTGGATGCATAAAGACCTTACCCCATTGAATGCCCGCTTTAATTACTTTTCTTTTCAGCATACCAAAAAATCTCCGTATGACTAAAAACCCGAACCTTTTAAAAAAGTTCAATTTATTAAACGTACATAAAGAAATTACTTCCGCTCTTATAATTGCCACGCACGATAACAATTAGTCGTGTTGAAGTTGAAAATGATGCACATGCGACGGTTGGTTGTCAGTAAACCGACCTAAATCCACCTCAAGACCGACCAAAATTGAATATCCAATGAAGATTCGACCAAGATCCATATAGAAATAAAGTATGCCTGACTATATATATTTACTTCCATGGAGGGAGGGCCAAATTTACTTATGAAAAAAATGCGCAAAGTTATATCCTGCTTGTACGAATTAATTAATATCCTATGGAAGTTGGAGTATATATTCTCAATTATAGTTTAGAGCGAGAAGCGGAAGGAAGTTGGAAAGTAGCTCTCGTTGGAAAACCCGGTTCCCGATATCTTGGAGGTAATTAAATTATCGGATCACGAGAGATGAAAGCCGTCGAGCAAGATATCGAAGATATATATGATAGATATATAGTAGCATATACCCGCTAGAAATATAAGTTAGAGTAGAAGAGAAAGAGAGAGAGAGAGAGAGAGGAGCGCTCGTTATGCACACTCCGCATCCCGTCTAACTCCCTGAAAGTCACGGCCGGGTGTGCCGCAATTGCAGCCGGTGCTCCTTGCAATGCTGACCGTGCCATGTGTACTCACGTTACTCTTGTAATCAAACCCCGGGCATTCGGGTCCCTGCTACTGATATAGATTAATCCGAGCTCGGTAGAAAAGCAAATCCAGTTTGAAACATCGAATATAGGTGAGAGAGAGGGAGAGAGTTTTTACTGGGTTATTCGAAGCTATAGAAGGATTCCTCAAACTAGTTTTCAAGATAATCAGCGTCACAGTAGATCGCATTTAGGAGCTAAATATAAGTTTATACAAATTTACAACAGTAAAAAAAGAAAAGAAAAAATTCAATTAGAGCAACTTTCTCTTGTGAATTCAACTCGGGGTGCAAGCTCTCTCACTCTTATATCGTTTTCAACTAGTTAAACTGGTGCACACTGCTTGTACATCGAAGTCGGGCACTGTGTTTTACTCGTATCGTGATGCTCGTTACACTTTCAATGCAGCATGTTTTACTGGCAAGATTGGTGCGAGAGATTTCGGTCCGAAGTGTAGAATTTTTCGGCAGCTCGTGGAGGTATTGTGTAGCTAAATTCATAGAGGAACATTCAATTGAGGGACATTCATCTTGCAGTGATTATGATTCTGCTATCATCAAGTAGTTATAATGATAATGCAACGCTTTCTGTATTAACTGAAAAAAGAAATATACACCGAGAATAGAGAGTTTTTTGGACGTCGTCAATATATTTTCTGATGAGCAGATAATGTATTATATTTTCGGTAGGAATTTTGTAAACAATGCTAATTGCATATATTATTATATGCAAGAGTTATTGATACGTATCATAACAAAACGCAATTACAATAAGGACGAAGAGGTTGACACCGAACAAGGGTTTCTGTTGATAAAATAAAACATATTTAAAAAATTGAACAAGTAAACAAACAAAAGCAAAGATCAATATTTATTTAACTCCGCTCAGAAGCCAAACAAAAGTCCTCGAAGGACCACCAGACGATATACAATGTATGTACAAAGCAACTGCAGCAAGCACAAGATAAATGATAATAGTGGCTGGTAATTCATAAATCCGCGCCACACACCGAAGCAGAAGATTGGCCGACACGAAATTCCGGTGACCAGATTGGATCGCCCACCGATGCGAAAGTTTGTCCAATCGAATTGCAGAGAAGTAGATGATGACCGCTCTACGCCGATAGGTGGCTATCAATTGTAACTTGAACATAGCTCAGTAAACGTAAATAAAATAAATTAAAAAACAAGGCTGCAAAGTCGAACTTTACAAAATGCTTCCTCATTTTTCCACTTTTGACGAAGGTACCTCTATAAGGAAGTATGATGATCAATTTTGGCTTCCTCATAGAGGAAGCTTCGTCAAAAGTGGACAAATGAGGAAGTTCAATTTGCAAAGTTCGACTTTGCAGTCTTGTTTTACTTCTTTTTCAATAGACAATAAAATATCCCGTAATTTGCGACAGCTACTGCCCGACCGACATTTTTCAAAATTCCACCAAATTTTAACCACTTCAACGATTTGCGTCAAATTTATACTGGAACCCTGTTCTAAGGTCGTACACATTAACTCACTCTGTTTAAATTTTATGCAAAAAATGTAGATCAGTTGCTTGAACCGTTCTGGAATTAGACTATTTTTTTGTAAATTACCAAAATAGAAATTCCGACAAAATCTTAACTACATTATCGATTTCGGCTAAATTTAATATTAAACATCGACACATTTTATTTAACTTTTATTCAAAATTTTACATCAGATACTTCAACCGTTCTCGAGTTATAGCATTTTATAAAAAATTGCGAAAATGCGAATTTCTATAAAATCTGAACAACTTTATCGGTTATGCCAAAATTTGGTATTAAACATTGACACACTCCATTTAAGTTTTACGCAAAATTTTAGATTAGTTACTTGAACTGTTCTCGAGTTATAGAATTTTCAAAAAAATTTCGAAAATTTCAAAACGCCGTAAAATCCGAATCGCTTTACCGATTTCATCCAAATTCAATACCTAACAACATTGAACGTATCTTCATTTATGAAGAACTATTTAGCTAAATCGGCGAACTTTTACGAAAGTTAGAGCGACCACGCCCTTTTTTCAACAAATTAAAAACTACGTAAAATCTTAATGACTATATATATATTTATATAAATATATAAATATTATATAAATCGCAACGATCATAGGGGTACAAATACTCTACTTGTGTGTCAAATTTGAGCCTGATCGCTCAAACGGTTACTGAGTGAGAGGCGATTGAATTTTCGAAGCCCTGCACACACGCGCGCGCACACACGCACGCACGCACGCACGCACACGCGCACGCGCACACACACAAACACACGAACGCACGCACGCACACACAAACACACGCACGCGCACACATACAGGCATTTTTTCTAAATCACTTTTCTCGACGTTTCGGACCATTCTGAGTATACTTACATGAAAACCTCGAAACAAACATTTTTCATGAAAACAAAGCCTATCATGAGGAAACAAAACGTATAATATCTACGTTTACATAGATGAGACGTCTGCGCATACGTGTGTTTCTACATAATGTGAGGTCAGTACTGTTATTTCACACGAAATAACAATATTGATTTGAAAAAAAAAAAGAGAAATACGCTTTTTTTAAATTTTCGATTACAAATTAGTGATTTTTCCCAATTGCAATATGTTACTTAGAAGTAACATATTTCAAAGAAAAACAAATCCTATTTTGGCAGTAATTAAGCGATTTTTCAAAATTCGTATATACTACTTGGGAGATAGGTGCACAAAGAGTTAAAAAAAACCTAAAAAATTCTTGCTTAATTCATTTTTTTTCAATTATGGTTAACTCGATTCCTTTAATGATAATAATTGAAAAGAAGTGGGCGAATTGTTCAATGTCATCGCCTCTATCACCGTCATAAATTTAAGTGACCCCTGGAAGTTGACAGGACATAACAAAATGAAAGTTAATTAATGAAATTACTTATTGATTGATCCAGCTGAAATACGCAGTTCTTTGAGAAGAATCGAGGAATTGGTCACACCTGGTTATTCCAGATAGTGTTGATATCTTGAAAGTCATGGCCATCAGTTGGCGGATTCCAACGCAGATGAATTAAATGCCTGATACGTGAAGAGGGCAATGGGCTAGGCTTATGCTGGTCGGTAACCTGGCGGAAGGAACAAGTATCTTCTGCGTATGGGATAAGAGAAGTGTGCAAGCTAACCTCAGGTTCTCTCTCTGACGCTCCGGAATCCGAGGATAACCGGTAGGACAGGTTCATTCTCTCTCTTCCTCCGTTCCTCGTTTATTTTCTCTCTCTCTCTCTCTCTCTCTCCTCTGCTCTGAGATCTTTGAGTCGGTATTCCGAGAGTAATGTGCTCCACGTAACTTCCCGGATAGTCTCGTACAGTATTGTGAGATCAAAACAGACCAAGAACCATATATAAAATCTTCCAAGAAGAAAGAAAGCAAACACTTCTTGAAAAACAAGTTTTTTTTTCCCCTCCCGAATCAAAACCTTCTTATCATTTGAGTTTATGAATGTTCAGTTGTGACTAAAAACACGTTTTTTTTTCATAACACTGACTCCAAATACTGTGAATGACTATCAATGTACCGACATTGGGTTTTTTTTTCATAGACCGATGAAAAGAAATATTTTCGTTGGAAAAATACAAATTTCGACCAGGCCTAGACCGATCAGAAATCTTTTTTTTTCGTAGAAATATTTCAAACTCCGTCGAGGCATTGGCCGAACAAAAGAAAAATGTCGTCGAAAAATTACAAATTTCGTCCAGGCATAGACCGATCAGAAATCATTTTTTTCGTTGAAAAATGTCTAACTCCGTCGAGGCATAGACCGATCAGAAATCTTTTCTTTTCGTAGAAATATTTCAAACTCCGTCGAGGCATTGACCGAACAAAAGAAAAATTTCGTCGAAAAATTACAAATTTCGTCCAGGCATAGACCGATCAGAAATCATTTTTTCAGTTGAAAAATGTCTAACTCCGTCGAGGCATAGACCGATCAAAAAATGTTTACTAGTAATCGCAGGTGAAAAAAATAGAGATATACGATATATAAAACACGATATTAGGCATAGAATCTATTCTATAGAACATTCACATCATTTGACTCTATTTTGAGTCCAAATGCTTTCCTTTAATGAATCGAAATACAAGGTCTGCGACAAAGCTTGTGATAATTGATGCTACAAGTCGCCACCATGATCGCTGGCAGTCAGTTACCCTCACTTTTCATCCTCATGTACATAGCGAATTTTTTTGGTTCATATCAGGTCATACAAGTCATGTGTAAAACACAAACTAGCATACGATAAAACTAAAAATTAAAAAAATCTCATTTTCATAGGATAATGAGAGAATTAGTTTTGCTAAAGTTTTCGAAGCAGCACAATTAGTAACAGAAGTCTCGAGTTTCTGCGGAAGCTACTTCACCGAATATAATGAATAATGGCGAATAATTGGATGGATTCGCTGGAAGTAGTTGAGAGTTAATATTGGCTTGGGCTTGCATGCCTCGTCGCATAATTGGATTTTCCAATAACTGAAAAACACAGGAAGTTCTAGTTTCCTATTATATGTTAACAATAATAGAAACAATTATTAATTGTTTTTATTTTTTTACTTATACATGTAATATAATAATTATTTAAACAGCACGGAAGTTCAAATTTTATCACGTGATAAAAAACTCACGCGATTCGTATGACATCACAATATTATTCCCACCTACAAAAACACCACAGCATTTGTGATGTTTTTTTTTTTCAATTATTGTATTTACTAAACATATCAAATCGACTACAATCTCGCTTTGTCTAAAGCAGATCCTTAAAAATATTAGTTCACATGATTTATTACAAGTGTCCTTACACACTCGGCAGCAACATAGTGACGTCATAATTCAGTTCGGGTGAGCTCGGTTTTTTTCCGGCGCGTTTGATTAGGCGATTTCAAACGTCAATTTTAAAAACTGTGACAGTACTCAAATATCAACTATCTAATGGTAATATTTTAAAAAAACTATTAGTAAACCTAGTTGCGAGTGCGAGAGACGAGCGAGACAGAGACGAGGCAGAAGGACATACCGACTGCATAGTTGATGTTAGTACTTCAGTGGTACAGTCAAAGTCTCCACAATTTAACTCGTTACTATGGTAACCGTCTCCCACAATTGATCTTCCTCTCTGGTGTGTTTCCATTTTACTTCGGGAGCGAACGCGCGCGTGAGTGTGCGCGCAACCGACCTCCCAAGCTCGTTCCTAACCTCGTCGATAAATTTTTACCAGATGCATGTGACGTTAATTTTGCCCAGAGTTTTTAATGTTGGTGAAATATAAGTTGGATTTAAGCTCACGTTGCTTTGCAAGATACCATGGATTTTCACTGGTAAAATAATATCAAGAGACGCGGTAGCGTCTCGAGACAAGGACATTACCGACAACGACCGACTTTACCGACGACGACGACGAGACGCGGCAAGACACTTATACTCGAACCAACTTGGTTTCGGTCTCTTTCAAAAACTTTTTTCGTTTTCTTTAATTACATAGTAAATAAATATGTTTTTTAGGGACATGCATATTATGTTTTTTCTACGGTCCGTCGGTTGCGACCTAAATCAAGTTTATAGCAATCCGCGCACCAAAGATATATCCTTTCTTTTTTTGCGCGATGCCAAAAGAGCAATTCAGTCGTCGTCGTCGCACACAACATGGCGGCGTCCACTAGCGAACACCGCCATGTTGCAATCAGCCGTTGCTAGAAGACGTTCATCTATATGGATTTACACTACTTTACCGACTGAACTGTGATATATAATACTGTTTTAGTTCATGCAACTAGTCATTTTTATTTATTTAAATTCTACCCATACGTTTTTATCGGTGTTAGTAATAACCATTTTTGATCGTAAATTGTTTGTCAATTTAAAATAACTATTATATTAAAGGGTATATTTACAAGTACTGGTGATTAACTATTTCTCGATAAGTTGAAAAATACCTCTAGTATGAAATCGAGATGGAAATCTTGCAAAAAGTGCACAAATCCCACAAAAACACTTATGGAGTAAAAAGACTTGCGACAAGTACATTTACTTTCCCCCTACTTTGCAAAAACTCGACAAATAACCTAAACCAAACGCTTCTCACATTTATTGTCAAGTACACTCGTTTACTATTTTTCAACTAAACTCGAAAATGAATAATAATAGTGGCAATAAAGATTATGATATGATAACATAAAACTGCATAAGCCAATTTATAAAAATTACTTGTCTAGCAGTTCTATTTGGCAAATTAACATATAAATTCGTGTATTAGCTAAATACGCTCAATTAACTTTTTCATCGATCGCCAACACCAACAGTCGATACTATGGCCGGACAAGTTATTTTTGAAAAATTGACTTATGCAGTTTTCAGTTATCATTTCATAATCTTTATTGCCACTATTATTATTCATTTTCGAGTTTAGCTGAAAAATAGTAATCGAGTATACTTGACAATAAATGTGAGAAGCGTTTGGTTTTGGTTATTTGTCGACTTTTTGCAAAGTAGGTGGGAAAGTAAATATACTTTTCTCAAGTCTTTTTACACCATAGGTATTTTTATGGGTTTAAAATACAGGAGTAGATTGAAGCACGATTTCACTTTATACACAATTTTTTTTTAAATTCACCGAATGAATTATATCCTTTAAATACTTAAAAATTGTAATATTATTCATAACATGCTATATTTAAAAAATTATTTTCGTCGGTTACTTATATCTCTCAAATTCTCGAGTTCACTTATAGGCTACGTTTTCCAAAGATGCTCCTTTTCTCTCCTCAAATCCGTCGCTTACAGCATATGTTCGGTGGTGTCGAGTGGGGATTGAAGAGGAAAAATCAAAATGTGGAATTGCGGTCGGTCCCGACCGGCTAAATTGTGGGGACTTCCACTGTATTAGCTTTGCGGCCATAAAAGCTAGTGTCACTATTACTATATTACCGCAGTGTGACTTATACCACTACAAAGACATAATAAACTCGAGGGAAGGCCAACAGCGAAGCAATAGGGCTGCGAGTTTTAATGTACCGCAATAACCAGTACGAGTGTGGCCATCGTCTTGCAACTGTACCGTGCACACTGTATAAGCACATCGCATACCATACGTCCCCCGCAATAATTGTAGGTTGGTGGCTACGCGCAACGAGCAGAGCATCAGCACCGCTCGCGATATTTGAGAATTCGCGGTCTCCCGCCTTACCATCGCAAGTCATCAAGGCGACGGGCTCGCCTCTGCTCGCCCTCTTTCCATTTAACTTCTTCACTCAGATGGACTTTGTCTTTTCTGTCAACCACGCGTCTCACGAGTATACCGCTATACTGGACATTCCACGTCGATACACCCAATTATTTATTATATTTTAAGATTACCGGAGACTCGAGTCATCACAAAAAGAGTATTTTTTTTAACACGCACAAAAACACGCTTTTTCGTGCCTGTTCAGCGAGACGAAAACAGCGTTTCTTGTATATAGACGCCATTTACTTTTGCGCACGTAGTTAGTTGCAAACACAAACACAACAGCACTATCACTTGCAGATGTAGAGATACTTTCTCCACAATTGCGTGGATGATCGGTGATTATTAGTCACTGATTATAAACCGAAATTGCGGCCTTCTTATATTTTACTTCAGCCGCTGTCTCATTTGTGAGAAATACTGGCGTAAACTCGCCATCTCTCAGCGCTTGCGGTACTATGTTTTTAATATGAGGACTAACCTGAAAACGGATGATCGGAAGACAAAGTTTCAAATAACTGCTTTTGTAGTATTTCAAGGGGGCTACGTGAAAAAAGGTATTCAACATAAAGATCGATTTTTCGTCAATAGTGATTTTTTAAAAATATTTCAAACTTTTATTGCCGGATCTCACGGATTCTTTAAATGTAGTGTAACGTCTCGCTTCTGATGGAGAATCCTCACGAATAATCATATGGATCATGTATCAAAAGTTGCAAAGTAGAACTTTGCACATTGCTTCCTCATTAATTTCCATTTTTCACAAAGCCGCTTCTATGAGGAAGGTTATTTATTATTTTTGGCTTCCTCATAGAGGAAGCTGTGTAAAAAATGGAAATTAATAGGGAAGCAATGTGCAAAGTTCTACTTTACATCTTTTTTATTTGAATAAGCAGTTTTATCAATGCGTTATCTCTATGTCTTTGGTAGTTATTGGTGCAACAACGCAAAAAAAAAAAAACAACAGCTGATGTTATACAAGTTTTATGCAAAATTTTGGATCAGTTGCTTAAATCGTTCTCGAATTAAAGTGTTTTCAAAACACAACACAAAATTATACACATGCCTAAATCTCTCGTCCCCTTTATGAAATCGTTCTAAACTGTGATCTGTTAAAACATGAAAAATCTGAAATTGCTCCAAGATCAGCCATTTACCGATCGTCATCAAATTTGGTACGTAGCAACGTTTAATATACTTTTTCGTCCGTAGAAAATTTCAGTTCATTTGGTGAGATTCGACGTGAGTTAGAGCATAATGATTTTTTTTTTCGAAAAATTCAAAATCTCATAAAAACCGAACCTATTTGTCGATTCGTTCCAAATTAAATACCGATCTTCCTTTAACATAGCTTTATTTGTGAAAAATTATTTAACTCGATAGCTACAAATTTGCGAAAGGTAAAGAACATACAGAAATTTTTCTAAAAATTCAATATTGAATAAAAAATAATTATATGTTTCAATTGTTTTGAAAATAAACACAAGCAAAGGTGTCCACCTGCCCCAGGTGCGTGCTAAATTTCAGCTCGATTGATGAAGCCGTTCTTTAGGTATCTAAGTTTGAATTTTGCTTGCACACACACACACACACACACACACACGCGCGCGCGCACACACACATGCACGCATACATACATACATACATATATTCATACATTTTTTCTAAACCCTTTTTCTCGACGTTTTGGACCATTCTGAGTGTCCTGACATGAATATCTCGAAAAACGATTTTTTTACGAAAACAAAGCTTCCTCTATCAGGAAACAAAAACAAGCATTTTCGTGTTTTTTAAGTCACAATACACTTTGGGTTTATCGAGATATCATGCGACCAAACAAAAAATAAGCAACGGGTTTATCTCGTAATGGAACACCGTAGGCTCTAGAAATTTGGTTCTTTTTCTGAAGAAATATAGTATTTTAATACCGCAAAGTTTTTTAGGGAACTTTTAAAAATCGGGTGGCTGAATTAGTGTGGAATGTCTGATATGTTTAGATATTGTACCATATCTAGTCAGACGTGACCGTATACGATCAGATATGAGGTCGCATGAACAATACGTGATCATACATGATTATATATGTGTTCATACATGGTAATTAGCAGTTCAAAAAAACGTTTTATTTTTTCGTTGAGCTGCTTATCCAGGTTCTTGTTCATTGTCACTAAGTTGAGGTTCAAGCAGAGGGGAGAGCCTTGAATATTTTTTTTGCTACTGTCTCGTACATTTTTTTAAATTGCAAAAAACTGTGTTTTTCGTCACTTTTTCAAAATTAAAAATGCCTTTATGCCAGAAACTCTTTTGTGAATATGTTAATTGTGAAACAACAAACATTTTTACAAAACCCAAATATAGTGTCGTGTCTTCTTCTGGTTTTTATCCATACAACAAAGTATTGGACATTTCATATTTAACCCCTTCATACCGTTGAATACACACGGTTCATTCTCAATTTTGTTCATTTTTACTCCACAAATACTTGAAATGCACTATTTAAACAATTTCGAACAAAACTATTAGAGTTGCCGATTATTCAAAAATTTCAACGTGCTTAATGCGAAATTTTCATTTTTTTGTTATTGATAAAAATATTAGAAAAAAAAATAGAAAAAAAGAACACACCGTTCTTAGACTTCGCACAAATATTAGCTTTGTTACGAATAATATATTCATCGAAAAAATGTTGCCGTGCATGCGTTTAAAAATTGGCGGAAATGACAAAAATCACACTCTTTACCAATTTAAAATATTCGCGAGGCAGTAGTGTAAAAATGATTTGAAGCTCGTCCTTTGGGTTAAATCTATTTTTTGTGACAAGGAACTAAAATCTCTGTAGCAAGCTTAATAGAAAAATATGGCGATTTTTTTAACCTCCCCAACTGGTCAGATATGAACATATATATGTATGAGGATTTTCGATAAACGAAAAGAAAAATAAATAAATAATTTTTTACTCAATTTACAGTTTTTTATTCACTTTGAGCGTAATTTTTTAGATGAATTTTCTGATCTTTTCCAAAAAGAATAATGAGATTTAAAAAGAGTTCTTTTATTTAAAACGAAGTTTTTATCACTTTGCATGAACTTGAATAAAAAGTTAATATATACGGGCTGAAGGACCCCGGTCGATGGCCCTTTAACCAGGGAGAGCCTCGAAAACGGCAGATTAATTCGCACATAATTGTTCACACATTCTCCATTTTTGTAATGGTTAATAAAAATCTTGTACCACTACTGTTAATATATTTATCGGAAAGCAGAGCTTTTTTTACATAAAAAACTATAATAAATGATGTTTGTAAATTGCAAACTGAAACCAACAGAAATCGATGAAAAAAATAAAAATGACACGGAATACCTCATACAAAGACTCGGGAAATAACGGAGGAAAAAAATCTGAAAAAATTACGGGATATATAATTTGATGTGGACCACAAGCTGTGAGAGTTTCAATAAAATCGGTGATGGTGAGACCCGGACCGAGGTCTATATTTGGTAGCCTACTCATATGGCACATATGCATCATTCTGGTTGAAGAAAAAACGTAGAAATTTTTCCGGATTTTTTATTGCATATTCCAGCTATTAAAATTTTCTGAAATTAATCATTATTAATTTTTTAACGCCAATACTATGGCTCACACAAAAAAATCATAACAATATCAAATTTTGGATTTTCAGCGTACTTCCCAACAACATTTTTAGTAAAATTCTCCAATTTTATGTTATGCTATTTTTCAATTAAACAAAGTTGCCATTTTTTCCCCCTCCGAAACTGCACTTCCGATTTAGCTGAAATTTTCACATTTTGTTGTTTGAAATATCTAGAATGTTAGAAAAAATTGGCGAGATTGCCGGCAATTTCGCCCCAGAGTTACAGCTCTTCGAACGATGGAACATCGTGGTAATCTAATGTGTAATTGCTCTCTGTGTTCAGGAGGGCTGAGAATATCTATGGAAAATATTTTAAAGACCGCAATACATTTTTTTCATTACGTCATTCTTGTTTTTTGTATTAGATTACCGCGATGTTTGATCGTTCGAAGAGCTGTAACTCTGGAGCGAAATTACCGCCCATCTCGCCAATTTTTTCTGACATTCTAGGCATTTCAACGAACAAAATGTGAAAATTTCAACTGAATCGGAAATGCCGTTTCGGAGGGAAAAAAGTGGCAACTTTATTTAATTGAAAAAAGCATAAAATGAAATCGAAGAATTTCACAAAAAAATATTGTTGGAAATTACACTGAAAATTAAAAATTTGATGTTCTTATGATTTTTGTATTGATGTTAAAAAATAAACAATAGTACATTATGCCACAAGGGAAGAAAGTGCGTGTTTATGAAAAACACGTTCCTCCCGAGTAGCATACGTTATTTTATTCCCGACCACGTTATAAAGTTTTTTATTGCATACCTGCGAGGCGGGTGGAAAGTGACCGATTATAACCCAGCGGGCAATAAAGTGAGGCAGCGGGCAATAAAGTGAGGCAGCGGGCCTCACTTTATTGCCCGCTGGGTTATAATCGGTCACTTTCCACCCGCCTCGCAGGTATGTAATGTGGACTTTACAGCGTGGTCGGGAATAATGATTATTTTCAGCGATTTCCAATGGCTGGAATATGCAGTATAAAAAATCCTACGTTTTTTCTTGAACTAGACGAACATCCTGAAGAAATATGAGAACGTTTTGTTGACATGAAAAAATGGGGGTGGCTGACTTGACGTGTTTTGTCTCATATATGTCTTCAAACATGGGGAGGTACTGTATCATATACAAACTGTAAAGCCCGTGCGGCAAGTATGGCTAATAATAATACAAATACAATACAACTCTCTTCTACGTCGACCGAAAGTATAGCGCGACTAGTAGCGGTATAAGAAGATGAAACAAAATATACGTATAGATGGATGAGAGAGTTTGGTCACGAGGCACGCGAAACCGTACGTTATGAAAAGATACAATATACATGTGAGAGTCAGTGAAACAAGTGATATCGGTGCGAAAGGGAGTGGAAACGAGTGAGTGCGTGCCAAAAAGGATATCGGGGCAGAAGAGGACAAAGCGAGAAAGACGGTACAAGAGAGAAAGACAATATGAGAGAAAGATCACTAGTTGGCGCGTAGCTCGATGGTCTGCGTCTTTGCAAAGCCTTCTTTTGCTTCTCCACTGGGAGACGGGAGAGTTGTTGAGAGCGATCCAGGGTTCCGCCACGACCGCCACCTCTGCCAGCACCAGTCCGCGTTGAGCATCGAGCGAATGCGCGGCATTCCTCGCTTCTACGGACGTGCTTCGACTGCTTACTTCACTGTCCAAACCGCTCGTGTATCTCTCTGTTTACGTTTCACGTGTGTCGCTTCGGTCAAACCAAACGCTACAGGGGCACCTCTATTTCAAATAATAATAATAACCTTATAGTGCAAAGTTTTGTTGTTGTTTTTTTTTTTTTTTTTTTTTTTTTTTTTCGTGCTATATACGTGAAGAAAATAGGAAGTATATATAATGGTCCATTGAATTGTCAGGATTCCAGACGAGGCAAAAATACTCTCACGCCTGTTTTAAACAGCGCCCCGGATTTCCTGCGCATGGAATATTTCTCACAGGTACAAACCCCGGAAATCTAGCTCTCACTCGGCGATTCTGTTGACGATATATATATATATATATATATATATATATATATATATATATACATAAGTACACGAGTTCACGAGGCAACTTGTGAGCCACACTGTCGATCGGACAGGCGACGGCAACTTTCTACTTCTGACTGTGTACGAAGCAGCGTCCTGCTTCTCGTTTTGCAACGGTAATGAGAGGAAAAAAAAGCAACACCAACAGTCTATGATATATACGGCGGTGTGCATGGATGAGGTTTAAGTAGAAAAAATTCGGATGAGTGATTGCAATGTGTTTTGTGGTACTCATGTGGCAGGGAAAGTGGCAGAGAGCTGCAGTGACCGGACTCGGCGTTCAACACGATTTGCTACAAAACGTTTATCATTTTTGTTTTCTACTTCGGTGCGAAACTATACTTTTGATGGAAATCGTATGCAATTTCGTGGAGAAAGTGATTTAAAACAAGCGGACGGAGCAATAAAATACATTGAATCTAATGATTTTTGGATAAATTATATATCTTTTTATGATTTGGGGTTTAGGGACTCATGAATTATATAAATTAGATGTTTATCCTGTTGAGTCCAATATCTGGTTGTTACCAACATATTTGATTGAAGAAGCCTGCAAAGTAGAAGCTTGCAAATTACTTCCTCACAATTTTCTATCTTTGGCAAAACTTTTTTTTTTACAAAGCTACCTGTATGAGGAAGTAGGTTGATCAATTTTGGCTTCCTCATAGAGAATGTTTCGTAAAAAAAAAAAAAGCTTTGTAGAAGATAGAATATGGGCTCGAAAGACATTTTTCAGAGAAATGCAAAATGCCATGAAATTTGAACCGCGCAACCGATTTGCGTGAAAATTTCACTCAAATACTGTTCCATGGTAGTACATATGTGAATCAAATTTGAAGCTGGTATCACGTAATTTGCGCAAACTAGTACGCGAACGAGATTTTTCAAAAAATTCAAAATGCCATAAAATTCAAACTTCTTGACCGATTTGCGTGAAATTTGTATTCAAACCTTCTTCAATGGTAGTTCATGTGTGAACCATATTTAAGCTAAAACTGCAAAAAATGCCAAAATTTTGTTTTTTTTTTCCTAACGGCATGTGTTTCTTTTTTGTTCATCAAAATCGAAATTTATCGACACATTGACAGTTGCTTTGACTAAATTCATCATTGATAATTAATAATCGTGAAATCATGTCGAAAATTGCAGCCGGATATCTCAGAATTTACAGGAGTTGAAGTCTTTGCATTTAAAAATCAATTGAAATTGGAATAAAATTAGAAGTACTCTATCGATTCTCGCCAAATTTGACACACATCATAGTTTGATGGTAGTCCACTTAGGTTAAAAATTTTCGATTTTTTTTTTTTTCGATCGAAAATTCAATTCGATATATCGTAATTTACGAAAGTTGTAGCGTGAAAACGATTTTCGTTCAAATACAATTTTCTAATTTCTTTTCCAACATTTTAGTCATGTGGGTGGTCGACTACGATTTTCACGATAAGTGTGACTACACTGAGAAAAAAAGCTTCTTAGATGGAGTCAACAGAAATGACTTTGAACCAACCGAAATTCGTTCACTCAAATGTATTTCAGATGATAAAACCGGCTGTTTTCACCATATTTCAAGATGAATCGTTAAATGCGAAAAAATGAACATCAAAATTATTGTTGGTTGATTATTTTCGTCTAAGAACGTTAAATAGTCATCAAAATTATTGTTGGTCATTTGGCGTTTTCCAATGGTCTTCTTCTAGCATTTGACGATTGGTCGTTTTGTCGGTCATTTTGCTTAAACTTGGCATACAAGTAAAGTGGTTGGGCCTCTATATTTAGGACAATTTACAAGATAATTGGGACTCCCGTTCAAATTTGACGAGACTTTGAATTTTTCGAAAAAAGTTTGGTTGCGCTCTAGCTGCCGCAAATATTAATTTATGGGGCTAAAAAAATTGCCAATCGTAGATAAACATAAAACGATGGATGAGTTCGAATATGGTGAGGATCGGTAGAAAAATACGATTTTTATGACATTTTGAATTTTTCAAAAAAAGTGTGTTTGCGTTATAGCTGCCACAAATTTCAAGGTGTCGGGTTGAAATTTCTCATACAAATGGACTAACATCGAACAACTTTCGGTACCAAATTTGGTGAGAATCGATCAACAGATGAAGATTTGGCAACGATTTTCTTTTTTTTTTATTTACCGAAAAAAATGATAAATTTTGAGTTCACGTGCTAAAATGTTCTCCAGTGGTAGACTAACATAAAAAAATTGATGATTTAGAATTTGGCGAGGATTGGTTGAAAAATTCCGTTTATACGACATTTTGAAATCTTAAAACAAAACGTGTGTTTGCGTTGCACAGCTGGTTTATTATTTCGAGGAGTGAAGAAGTTATTCAATGATCAGTAAATGATCACGGACTATGAACGGATTAGTCTTTAGAACGCTTCTACAAAAAACAAATAATCGTTTTGCTTTCTCACAGAGGAAATTTTGTTGATATTTATAATTTACAAAGCTTCCTCTATGAGAAAGCCAAACACAAATCAATGTACTTCGTCGAGCAATGCTCTATGAGCAATCTTGAACAATGAGGAAGCAAAATGCAAATTTATTTGCACACTTTTTTGCTTCTTCATCGAGGAAGCTTTGTTTTTGTGAAAATTGTGTTTTTTCGAGATTTTCATGTCAGTACATTCAGAATGGTCCAAAACGTCGAGAAAAGTAGTTTAGAAAAATGTATGTGTGTGTGTATGCTTAAGTATGGAAAACGAACAGAACTGAATCTAACCTAAAAGAACTTTTAAGATTCTTTTAAGATTTTAAGATTCGATTAGTAGTCTTAAAACCAATCATAGGAATTTAGGTTCTTTAGAATAAGTTAAGTTATTTTTTTTTTCTTATTTAAAAAAAAACGAAATATCCAAGATTATTTCAGAACGCCTCCCCAGAACTGCCCTTACATATGAGCAAATATTCCCAAACTGCCTTTACATAACACGTAAATATATATACCTATAAGTGTAAAAGGCTCGCGTTGATCAGACGCAGCGGCTTGCAAAGATCTTGCTGAGAGCGTCTCAATTACCGGTGCGAGAGTAGATTCCCTGTGTTGATCTGGCATGTCTATCTGACTATGTCGAGATATAAGGGTATCACTCGGTATATCTGGCGTAGAAGGTGCCCCGCGAGTGAGGCTTGTGGCAGCTGGCTCTCAAGTCGAAGTAGAAACGTTCCGTGGCAGTTCCGACAATAGAAAAGCGGGATACTTCTGTGAGATATTGAATCTCGAACTCGGGCTTCAGTGACGGCCCTGCTCTCGTTTCGAAATCCAGTAATACCTCGTTCTAGCGAACCGTAAATATCAAGAGTGACGTACACGAACTGAACGCAGTATTGGGGGTCACCTTTTTATAAACATTAGTTATAAAATCTGAGAGCAGATTCTGACACGCCAAAAAAAAAAAAAAAAAAGAAAGACGACTCTTCCTCGGCTAGAAGGTCGTCGAGTTCGGCTAGTACTTGACTTATGCCATCGGATATTCCGTTACATTCTTTAACCAGTTTTGCCAGTTAAATCGCGGTAACACAATTTCAAGAATTCTAAGTACACGTTTTGTTGAAAAATAATATTTTGCTAATCATATTTCGTTGGGATTTAAACACATTGTGATTAATAAAATGAACGAGTACCAATGCATTTGCATCAGAGTAGATCTGTGCCAGACATATAGCCAGTATTTCGAATACAAGTATTTCAAATACATTTTTGGAATAAATTTGTACTTGTATTTGGTATTTCAAATATGATTAATTATTGAACTTTTCGTTTTGTACTTGGAATACAATTTTTTATGTAGCTCGAAAAGCGTAATCCTCCACCAATTGATCTGAAAGTTTGTATAGTAATGTATTTTGACCTGCTAATTACGAATGTGATAGTGAAAATTGGCACAAATGCCATTTTCAATATGAAAATTAGGAAGAGACATGTTTTGACAAACAAAAACCACCACTACTGATATCTTCACAGATGTGTGACCTTAAGAGTTAATTATTTTTTTACTTCTTTCACTTCCTCTTAAAGAAGGCTTTGTTTTCGTAAAACATTTTTTTTTTCGACATTTTCATGTCAGGACATGCAGAATGGTCCAAATCGTCGAGAAAAGTGGTTTGGAAAAAGAATGTTTGGATGGGTGTGCGCGGGCGCGTGTGTGGTCGGCATTCTAAATTCAAACCTACATATCTGAAAAACGGTTTTAACAATCGGGCTGAAATTAAGCATACATGTGGAGCAGGTGGGCTTGTGTGTAATAATTGTTTTAAAAAATTCAAAAATATTCGAAAGCAGAGAGCACACGTTTTTTCGGTAAATAAAAAAAAAATCCTTGCCATCTCCATCTGTTGACCGATTCTCACCAAATTTGGTACCGAAAGTTGTTCGATGTTAATCCACTTGTATGAGAAATTTGAACCCGACACCTTGAAATTTGCGGCAGCTATAACGCAAAAACACTTTTTTTGAAAAATTCAAAATGTCATAAAAATCGTATTTTTAAACCGAGCCTCACCATATTCAAACTCATCCATCGTTTCATGTTTGTCTACGATTGGAAATTTGTTTAGCCCCATAACTCAATACTTGCGGCAGCTAGAGCGCGAACAAACTTTTTTCGAAAAATTCATAGTCTCGTAAAATTTGAACGGGAGTCCCAATTATTTTGTAAATTGTCCTAAACATAGAGGCCCAACCACTCTATTTGAATGCCAAATTTCAGCCCAATCGGTCTAATCATCCTCGAGTTATAGGAGTTTGAATTTTGGAGGCCTGACACACACATACATACATACATACATGCACACGCACACACACATACATACATCCGGACATTTTTTCTGAATAGGTTTTGTAGACGTTTTGGGACATTCTGAACACGTTTTCATGAAAATCTCGAAAAAAAAACAAATTTTCACCTTAACAAAGCTTCCTCCATGAGGAAGCAATATCGAAAAAATAATGAAATAATTCCTAATACACTTTAATCTCAAGATGATCTCTCTCGAACGCAGTTTTTAATATTAGAAATGTTATATATATAGTCGGGAGTCGCATCATTTTAAACAGGGCCCAAAGGGTTTTTATAATCACATACTTCCCTTGTGATACGCCTCTTGACTATGTTTATAACATTTATAATATCAAAAACTGTAGTCGAGGGAGTTCATCTTGAGATTAAAGTGTATTAGGAATTATTTCATTATTTTTTTTCAATATTTTTGTTTATGTGAGTCATTTTTCTCAATGTATATTTTAGAAAAATTGTTTAATCATCTATTCTATAACTTTGAATTAAAGAGGCATGTTCTTTAATCTGAGGAAACTCACGTTAATAAGATCTTTATAAATACATAAACTGTAGTATGCACTCAAGTCTAAGGTTGACTTACCGCGTTTACAAGTTTATTAAAGCGTCTTAAGTGAATTAGATAGCAATGGTTAATTTCCATTGACTGGCTAACACTCGAGTGAATCAGGAGTTCTAGATGTACGAGCCAATGGCTAATATAGCATTTCAGCTATGCCTAGTCTCAGTCACGAGAGTGAGGCGTTGAATGAGTAACGTACGCCAAATACGCATTACGAGTCTCGAGAGAGTTGGGTAACGTTCGTTTGAAGATCAAAGTGGGCGAGGACCGGTCGACAATGTCGACGAATTGGTCGATCGGAATATTATTTCGTGAAGGCAACTTCACTATGTCGCCTGTATTATAAAATACTGAATATAGTCTATCAATTAATTAATATTTTATATTGAAAATTACAGAAAAACGGTGTAAATTTATCATATTTACGGCCAGAAAAGAAATGTGTGAAATTAACAAATAATTCTGTTAAATCAGAAGTGACACAATGATGGTGTAAAAATGACACCAAATTTTCGTAAAATTGAAAATATGAAATTGTCATCATTTATGGATCATTCCATCAAATATTAATCTGTGGCTTTATTAAAGATTTATTTACACAAAAATAAATATAAATCATTTAAAGTTATTGTGAAATTTTGAGATCGGACTCTAAAAATGCATTTAGTGAAAAACTTTATTGTTTAAATTTAAAAAAAAAGTTTAACACTGTAGCAGATATTTAGGAATGCATTTTTAAAGTTCAATGTTAAGTTTAAGTACTTTTTCTCGTTTCCATGTCGAAGATAACATTTTTTTTTAAAGTAAGATTTTTCTTTACGTAGGAATATATTTTTATTTTTAAAAATGTAAGCTTTTTATAATCGCTATAAAATAATAAAAAAAGAGCTTTTTTTTATCACGAAAACTTAACAGCCACGTAAAAAATAAGTGGTGCATAGGAAAAAAGATCTAAAATAATGCAGGTATAACGATAGTTAATAACGCAATAAGTAGTTGTAGCTACTTTTGTATAAAAGCTATAAAAAGTGTTCCATAAGGAATTATATACCTCTAAAAATTTTGAAAACCAGCAAAAAGTCACAGAAAATTTTAAAAAATTTAAGAAACGCAGTTTTCTTTGAGCTTGCAATCCGAAAACCCGATTGGGAAAAAAATCTTCTCACTCACCTTTGGCTCAAACTTCAACATGAAGACTGTTTTTCAATAATAATATAATCGAAACATATGATAAGAAATAGTATTACATTCTGTGCACCTGATTCTCGACACTAATAGGACCAGTATAAGAATGAATATTTATCAATTATGATTTTAACTTGCTACTTATTTAAATAATACAAAATTCTGTAGAACCTTGCAAATTGCTTCCTCATTATTTTACACTTTTTAAAAATGTTTACATGTATGCAAAGTAGAACTTTACAAATTGTTTTCTTTACAAAGCTTCGTATATCAGGAAGATAAAGTAGATAAACGAACTTTCTCATAGTGGAAGCTTTGTAGAGAAAACAATTTACAAAGTTCTACTTTGCACACATGTAAACATTTAAAAAAAATGTAAAATAATGGGGAAGCAATTTGCAAGGTTCTACTTTGCAGGCTTTTTAACAGTACTCTGTACTAAATATTTCGAAAATAATATTCCAGCTGATGAATAAAATTTCCGGTAATAAAATTTTGAAACCATTTTCAACAATGCACTTTTAAAATATTTTGCTATAAAGCTTCCATTACAGGCAGAGAAAGCTTTTATACATAAACGTGTATATATTTTATTTAGTATCTAAGCTTTAAATTTTAAAGCTTAGATTTAAAATTACAGTACTTTATACTAAATATTTCGAAAATAAGAATGTTTAATATAAAAATTTGTAATTTTGAAAAACTTGTGTGTTAAATCTAGTACTCCAGTTGATAAAACCTTCGTTAATAAAAATTTGCAAGTGCTTCGAACAGTGTAGAGAATCCTGTTGTATTGGAAACCATCGACACAATCTCCGAATACTGAAACAATGGAGAGCTCTGACAAGAGCTGCGAGCCGTGATCGCAATTTCGTACAATTGTCCGGATAATGCTACGCTTCATGGTAAAACACTGCTGCTGTTGCTGCACGTGTGTGGCTATCGAACCTGCATGCCATACACAAGTCATTCGCGTAACTCATATACATATATATGTACACTGCTCTTACACTCGAGTAGCGCGTTGCATTCAAGTGCACTTGCACTCGACTCTCGTGTCGTTGTTCTCTCTCTCTCTCTCTCTCTCTCTCTCTCTCTCTCTCTCTCTCTCTCTCTCTCTCTCTCTCTCTCTCTCTCTCTCTCTCTCTCTCTCTCTCTCTCTCTCTCTCTCTCTCTCTCTCTCTCTCTCTCTCTCTCTCTCTCTCTCTCTCTCTCTCTCTCTCTCTCTCTCTCTCTCTCTCTCTCTCTCTCTCTCTCTCTCTCTCTCTCTCTCTCTCCTCTCTGTGAGCTGGCCATTCGAGTTCTTTGTGTAACGGGTTACACCGCGGCATTCGAGCATTCCGCTGAATCTCTCGAGCCTGTTATAACATACATATGGGGCCTTCCATACCAATTCAACCTGGGCCTGAACCTTGACTTTGCCAATCTGTCCACGGTTTTTAAAATCATTTTTCTAACTCTAAAAGTCACGCAGACTTTTTTTTAGATTTTAAAAAGTTTTTTTGACGGATTTATGATTTAAACAAAATATATCGAGGGCCGTAATTTAAAAATATGAAAAAATTCTTAAAAACCTTGTGTTAAATGTCACTAATTTTGAGCTTAGACCCATAATGTCCGGACCTTTCTTTGTATTGGTTTTAAAGCTTTTATTCGAAGAATAAAACGGCGAAAAAAATCTGAAGCAAGAGTCAGAGAATATATGCTATTGCTTGAATATTTATGTGTAACTATACATTTGTGTGCATTTCTTGAAAATACTTTGAAGCGATATCAATTTTTTGATATTTTAGCCATAAATCCTTTGATAAAAAAGAAAACTCAGTATTTCAATAGTGCTCGTTTTTTTTTTTTTTAGGAGACAGACTAATCACCATAACAAATAGTTACCAAATTGTTGGGACGAACATTTGGGTCATGTAAATAAATTTTTCAATCAACTTCTTAATATCTTTATTCAATAAAAATATTTTAACAGAGTGAGCATTTTTTTTTTTGTGATCTGAATCACGTAATCAGGCGATGAAGCATATATTTTCGTCATCGTATCTTTCCGAGTTGGAATAAAACAATCTTGTTTATGATCTCAGATTCTATTAGTTTTATTTAGGTTTACTTGTCTTGTCAATACTTTGATAATAAAAAATCTATGGTAGAAAAAAAATTCTAATAGTTGATGTACAAAATTATATCTTCATTTATTTATGCTGCTTAAAAAGCCACGAACACCAGTGAACCAGTAAAAGAATTTTTTTTTATATAAAAGGACTCATGATTTTAATTTTTGTTAAATTGAAATTGCTTCAATAAAATCTGAAAAAAAATTCACACACATTCTTTATTATATATACAAATATTGAAATAACAGTCAACACTGTTGCTCCTGCTTCTAATTTTTTTTTCAACGTTTTATCCGAAAAAAAAAGCTTTAATAATAAAGAAACCGATGGTCTGGACATTATGGATCTAAGCTGAAAAATGTTGATATTTGACACAGTATTTTCAAGATTTTTTTTTTCAGATTTTTATATTACGGCCCTCGATATTTTTCTTTAAAAAATCATAATACCGCCAAATAAATTTTTTTAAATGTAAAAAAAAGCCCATTGCTTTTTACAGTCAGAATAATGATATAAAAAATCGTGAACCAGATTGGAGAGACCGAACGTCAGACCCAGGTCGCATTGGTATGGAATGCCCCATATACGTATATAGTAGTAGGAGGGGCGCCATGATGAAGAGAGAGAAACTTTTGCACACAGTGGCACTTTGTTTCTGTCAGTCTAGCGTGCACCATAACGAACAGCTTTGCATGGAAACACACATTTCAACAGCATAACTATGACTGCAATAGCAACTGGGAATGCCTGTATACAGTTTTACTATAAAGAGATCAGTTTATATGGAAAAATCTCTGCCGCTTATGTCCTGCACTTACCTGTAAATCTTTGTAGAAAATTGTAGGTAGAATCGTAGGTAGAAGAATCAAAAACATATATTATAATTATTATAGGGACATTCCATGGTAATTCACAGAGGAATAATATGACATAATAATATGCAATGTTTTTCTGTATTATATATACTTTTTATATTGTTGTTGTCACTGAAAAGAACCCCTGTTATTATTATTATCAGACATTTATTTTGCGCTGTTCTTTTATTTATAATAAAAATTAATATACAATTTAAAACAATTCCAATTATAAATATGATTAGGACATAAATAATATGGCAATTTTTTGCTTCCTCATAGAGGAAGCTTTGTTATGGTGAACATTTTTTTTTTTCGAGATCTTCATGAAAACGTGTTCAGAATGTCCCGAAACGTCTAGAAAATATATTCAGAAAAAATGTCCGGATGTATATGTGTGTGTGTGTGTGTGTGTATGTATGTGTGTCAGGCCTCCAAAACTCAAACCCCTATAACACGAGGATGATTAGACTGATCAGACTGAAATTAGAATGATCGGGCCTCTATATTTAGGACAATTTACAAAATAATTGGGACACCCGTTCAAATTTTACGACGAATAACATACGATTATTCGTTGGAACAGATCTTAAAAATCTTACCAATGCATATTGTGTTACTAATATATATTTTTTTCCATGAACGATATTCACTTTATCTTGGACGAATAACGTACGAATATTCATCCGGATAAGTTTTGTTAATGTTTTTCAGAATTACCCGGACGAATAACATACGAATATTCGTCCGGATATGTTTTGTTAACGATTTTCAGGATATGCCGGACGAATGACAGACGATTTTTCGTTCGGTTAAATTTTGTTAACGATTTTCAGGATATGCCGGACGAATAACAGACGATTTTTCGTTCGGCTAAATTTTGTTAACGATTTTCAGGATTACTCGGACGAACAACATACGATTATTCGTCCAAATAAATCTTCAAAATCTTACAAATACATATTCGGACGAATAACATACGATTATTCGCCCGAATAAATCTCGAAAATATTACAAAATTTCACTAAACGAAAAAAAAAAAAATGAAATTGGCCATTTGCTGGACGAATTAGCACCCATTTAATCGTCCGGCTTGAGGAGACACAGCCTATCTTATTAGTATAGAATTTTTTTATTTTTCTCTACAAAAAGGATGCAAAGTAGAACTTTGGACATTGTTTCCTCATTAATTTTTTTTTTTTCACAAAGCCGCCTCAGTGAGGATGTTTTTTTTATTAATTTTGGCTTCCTCAAAGAAGGGAAGCTTTATGAGAGATGAAAATTAATGAGAAAGCAATGTGCAAAGTTCTACTTTACGTCCTTGTTGGATACATTTTAAAAATCTTACCTTTATAGAAATTTAAGTCATCAATAAATAAAACCACGTCACATACGCCTACGAATCACACACACACACGCACACACACGCCCGCACATACACACAAAGCTAGAAAGCTTTGTAAAAAAAAGCTTTATCAAAGATAGAAGATTGTGAGGAGGCAATCTGCAAGATTCTTCTTTGCAGGCTTGTCTGAGCTTGAAAGAGATTTAAAAAAAAAATGCAAAATGTCTTAAAATTCGAACCGCTTAACCGGTTTGCGTTAAATTTACATCAAACTAAAAAGAAATTGATACAGCAATAAAATTAGAACCACTGTATCGATTCTACCCAAATTTTATACATATCATCGTTCAATGATAGTCCGTTTACTTACAAAATTTCAGCCCGATATCTCTTAATTTGCGAATGAATTTCGAAAAAAAAAAAAAAATGTTTCACGGAAACAAAACTTCCTAGATGAGGAAGCAAAATGAGTAAAAATCAGACTATTCCGACCCATCACAGTGCTGTAATCCCTAAAGATAAATCGTTGAAGATTTTGTAACGAAAGCGGCGATCATACTTGGTGTTACCCTATAACGTATAGTAGCGAGTATCCGTCTGTACCACTCGCCGCCTCCACCTCTACAATCCACCTTATCCTCCACCTCGTGCATGCGATAGCGATTTAAACGTGACGCAATCGACGTTATACACAGTATAGTTGGCGCGTCTCTCGCGCAAAACGAAGTTCCAAGGACTCTCTCGCGTCTGCACGGTGCTATCTCTATTTCTCTCACTCTCTCTCTCTATATATCTCTCTCTAGACAATTCTGGGCGAAAGACCTCGGCGGTTCTATCTCGAATAGTCGCTCGTCCCATCACGTTTTGTACGGATCTACGATCTCGCCACGCTGCGCTGTGGCATCCCGTGCAATTACGGTATAGTTGGTACGCGTGTACGCCCTCGGTACCGGACGGTACCACATGGAACCGGAGATGATGATAACGAGCAGCTCTTGTACATGCACTATACGTGTGGAAGAGCAGCTCTCAAGAGTAGAGGAAATTATTCCTGGTACTATGAATAGGAAGGATCGTATGTTATGCATAAAAGAAGAATATATACGTACATGTCCTAAATAAATGTACATTGCGAGGTGAAATGTTATGAATACCTTTCTACGTGACTAGAATCTAATATAAAGGAACCAATTTTCTGGCCGTAATGTGGCTCGTCCTTAGTTAAACAGTTTTATACACTATTACGAATCTTTGGAAAATTACACTGACAATTTTAATTGTTCTTTAAAAATAATCGTTTAATTAATAAATTCAATTTATAATTTTCATATGCTGTTCTGTAATTTGAAATTGTACTTCTATATTAAACTTAATATACCAGTTTACGAATAAATACTTTTAGGTTTGTACTATAAATTTCCAGTAGATTTTTTTAACAGTACAATTCATGGAAACAAGGGGAAAAAATACATAAAGAAATATATATACAAAAAGCATTGAAAATGTATTTAACGATAATTCACGGATATAAATTAATTATAATTCACATACATAACATTTGGCCGAAAACGTAATTGAAAACTGAATTAATATTAATTAATTCAATGTATAAGAAATACATGTAACGTAAATGGAAAATGAACTGTCGCGTACAGTGTACATATATTTTCATACATTCATCAATTAGTATGTGTTTAAGATATAAAGAAAATACATTTTAAAAATATCAACCTTTTGACCAATTGTCAATGTCCAGTTGTGTTAATCTATACATGTCAAGCACATGTAATATTTTGATTTTGATTCGTTGAAACTGTACATTCTTTTTTATCAAATATTTTTTGCCGTTCTTCCAAATAAAATAAGCCGGCGTTAAAAAAAAGAATGCAAAATGGCATAAGATTTGAACCACTCGACCGATTTGCGTAAAATTTTCACTCAAACCTTATTGCATAGTAGTCCATATGTGAATCAAATTTAAGCTAAATCTGCAAAAAAATGTCATCATTCTTTTTTCCAAGATAGCAATTTTTTTTTTCCTATTTATCAAGCAGAATCGAAATTGACCAACATAGCGACTGATCCTTTGACTGAAGTCATCATTGATAATTAATAATCGTGAAATCAAGAGGAAAACTGCAGCTGGATATCTCAGAATTTACAAGAGTTGAAGTGTTTACGGAAATTTAAAAAAATTGGAATTGCAATAACATTAGAAACACTCTATAGATTCCCGCCAAATTCGGCACGGAACATGATATAATGTTAGTCCTTCTGTCTAGAAAATTTCAGTCTGATATCTCGTAATTTATGAAACTTATAGCGTAAAATGACTTTTTGCAAAATTTTCAATATACTGTAAAATTTGAACCTCTCAATCGATTTGCGCCGACTCTACAATTCCAAACGTTGCTGTATGATAGCGCACTTCCGTATCAAATTTGAAAAAGATATATGAAAAATTACGACAGTTAACGTGCTAACGAGGAAATCTGCACACGCACACACACACACACACAGACGTTCCAAACCGCTTTACTCATCGTTTTGGACCATTCTCAGTGACCTAACATGAAAATCTCGAAAAAAAAATGTCACGAAAGCAAAGCTTCCTTTGTGAAGAACCAAAATATGTAATTTTTTTTGTCATTTTACTAAAATAAAATTTGCAAACTCGACAAGCTCGCAAATTCTTTTGGTCACTGGTTAAGTGACCAAATTCAACAGAAAAATTCGATGAATACCAAAAAGAATTGTAAGACTGACAAAAAAAAAATTTATAAAAAAAAAACAAAAAGAATGTAAATAATTTCATTTTTGTATTTATTTTCCTAAATGTTTCTCACAATATCACCCACTGTCAAAGTGGCGAAATCTGCAGTATTCTGTTTTGGCATCGAAAAAATATTTTTGCTTTTTGAAAATCGATCGTCTTCCAAAAATATCTTGGCTTCATAAATTTTGTTTCCAATGAATTCAGCTATTTTTATTTTAATAGTAGTTTTCCGTGATGATATTTCCTTGCTCTCCCACGAGGAGAAGCACCTGCCTCGTCGTGCACCGTTAACTAAAAACTGGTACATAATTAGCATAAATCTGGTAGCTTTTTCGGAGACCGTGACGAGGTTGAGTTCAAGGTGAAGCCAGTCTGCTCCTCTCAGTCTCTTCATTCGTTACTGCTTCGTTAAAAAATTTCAAGCAGGCGCGTGAAACGGTCAGACGCGCACTCAAGCCTGACGACTTGGCTTCGCTACCTCACTAATTCGCCTATTTACTCAAGGGGCTTCGAACGAATTCCCATCGAGACTAGCATCACTCGGTAAAAGTACCGAAACCTGAGAGAAAAATAGTTCATTCTTTTTGCAGCGTTTCTTCATCATGAACGTAAAACCCGGTGCTCTTTCAAACCGGTTTCAATTCAGTTTCGGTGGAACCGTGATATTTATCACTAATGGCCCATATACGAATACAATAATAGTATTTAATATCCAAATGTTCATGCTACTCATTGCACTTGGGAATAGCGCTGAATACAAAAAAGGCTGCAAAGTAGAACGTTGCGAATTGTTTCCTTATTATTTTGTATCTTTGACAAAGCTTTTTTTTTTTTACAAAGCTACGAGGAAGTATGTTTTGATCAATTTTGGCTTCCTCATAGAGGAAGCTTTGTAAAAAAGAAAAATTGAAAAGTCTCCGAATTATGAACTCTTTGTTGGATGCTCACCAAATCCAGTATCAAACAACAACCCATTCTATTCAAGGCGTATGTAAAATGTATATCAGTTGCTTGAACCGTTCTCGAGCTATAGCATTTTTTTTTAAATGACGAAAATGCAAATTTCTATAAAATCTTAAGTACTTTATCGATTTCACCTAAATTTAGTATTAAACATTAGTACACTCTATTTAAGTTTTATGCAAAATTTTAGATCAGTTACCTGAACCGTTCTCGATTCGAGGCAAATTCGTTAGTGGTAACTCGACTCGGGTGCGAAGTCACACACACACACACACACACACACGCGCCCCCGCGTGCGCGCGCGCTATTGGGCTATCGGACGCTTTCTCTTAGTATAGATACTTTTGCGCACCCATCTGAGTGCGTAAAAGTATCTTAGATACATTTCCGCACCCTTCTGCGTGAAAAAATGTATCTACATCGGTGGTGCGCATACTTGCGCATGCCTTACGCCATTTCTGCCACGCGTTACTGTCACGAAACGAGGGACATTGCGTGCACGAGTTTAAAAAATAGATATGTTAGAATAATACACATTTACCCTATTGGTTGTGATGAGAAATAGTAGTAGAAATAAAAAGATAAGAAAGAAAAAAATCGATTTTCAAAAAGCAATCAATGTTTTTTCCAGGCCGAACAAAATTCTGGAGATCTCGTCCCTTTTGACAGTAAAATGAGCATTTTCTGAACGAAAGGAACTATAGTCTCCCCTTAAGAATAGTCTAAAACCAAATGGAACAGATGTCTGATTGGTCAGCACGTTTGAACAGATCACTTACAACTGTGTTCCATTTGATTTAACCCTAAAACAGACATGTTTTGTGGCTAAGAAGAAACTGCTCGAAGAAATTCGCAAAAAGTACATGTAACGATGTTTATGCACAAAAAAAAGATTGGAAAAATACAATTTTTAACCACATTCCTTGCCTATAACGGGGGCGAGAAATCGCCTATTACTCCCTAAAGAGTAATAGGGCTCATTACTCCCTCTGCCAGATGTATAAGGAGTAATAGAGCTCATCGCTCCCTCTGTCAGCTGTATAAGGAGTAATAGCTCATTTCTCTCTCTACCAGGTCTTTTACGCCCAGAATAATGTTCACAATAATAAGGCACGCAAGGAATGTGGTAATTTTAACGAAGTTGAAAACAAAAATAACGTATGCAACATGGGAAGGAGCGAATTTTCACCTCGTGTGATTTCAGCCCTCATTTCGCTCGGGCAACCTTGATATTCGGTGAAAATCACACTTTTTTTTACAAAATATACTACATTGCCATAAAAGTGAGTTGAGCGATTTCAGAATATTTATCAAACATTCCGAAATAGATAAAGATGCTGCGTGTCAAGTAGAGCAAAAGAAAAAAAAATGCAGTCATCTTTGTCAACTGTGCAACATGATGCGCAGTGCAGGAATTTCAAACTTTCTGCTCTTGTAGTGTAATATACTATCACCGCACTCGTATCGTATTGTACTACTTCTCCCTACCTTGAGTAAACCTACCTTGAGTAAAGAGAATATTTTATTCCACTCTCGACCGTGGCCACTTTTTGATTCTGTATTTATTATGAAACGAATAGTATTGTAAAAAGAAAAATTAAATAAGGAAAATGAAGTTTATATTCTTTCCCCGCTGATTTTACTTTCGACCCGCTAATTATACTTTCGCCCCGTAAATGCGGTTTGCGGGAAAAATATGCTACTTTTGCCCCGATTTTCAGGGGCAGAAAATGGCCATTTCAGTTGGGTGTGGAATAAAAGGTTTTTTTCTCTTGAGCGTGGAGCGAAATTTTTCAGTGCGTCGTCGGGAAAGTGCATTTTTCTGCACGAAGTACTGAAAAATATCTATAAGGCAATATAACAGTGCGTAAGAGCCTACGGCCCTGGAGGAACGTAATGTAGATTTAGGTATGCGTGTTGAAACAGGGCAGCGAAAATGGGCGCGACTTGCTTCGCCGCACATTTCCCACGGCTCTTGGCAATGGACTGTGCCCATCATCATTACAATGGCCTATAGGCGGCAGTGTATCTGGCATCTTTGCTATGCTCATGGATTTGAGCATATCTTAACTTCTCTGGCTTTTTGCCTTGTGTTGCTGAGGAGGGAGGAGGGGGGGGGGGGGGGGGGGGGGTTGCGTGAGTTGAGAACGTCGAGAAATTGCATAATCGTCAAGTTACTCTTTAGCTCCCCTGCCACTACCGCACGTTCCATAAGGAAGAGAGCGCTTTGAAACAATTTCGTTGATCTCTTCGTCGACGCGAATAACCACAATATAGACCAATTAGAGGTAGTTGTTCATTTGATACGTGACGGAGTAGTGCTGTAATTTGAGCGTTACGCGGGGGCGGACTCCGAATGGTCAGCATTTAATCCCCCCCCCCCCTCCCCCCTCCCCCCATAATCACTTCTGTATGCGCGGGTAGAGGGATTTGATGGAATACAAAGAACGTCATCACCCTGTTATTCCGAAGCATGCGGATAATAGGGGTCACTCAACATTTTTTTTTGCTTTTACACTCTACACACTTTTAAAAGAGAACCAAGTATGTATAATTAGTAGACGAAATGTTTCCAAATAATTCGCCGTTGTACTCGAGATTAGTCTTTCCGGTATAAGTGTAGCAATTTGAGATTGAGGTCAAAGTTAAAGAAATGCCTTAGGTTTGAATGGTTATGTAAAAAAAAATTCTTAAAAAAAGTTATAACTTTACCAATTTTTACAACACAAAAAAATTAATAAAAGCCACACTCATGCCATGAGGGTTTATCTTGAGCTTAACTGAACACGATTTTCGAAAATTTGGTCTACTGCTTCTCTTCCAACAGTATACATAGTATAAAACTGAAAAAAAAGAAATTTTAGATGACCCGCATTGCCCGAATGCTTTTGCCACCCGGTAAAAAATTCTTCGTTTCATAGGTCGATAGTACTTTATTTGCAAGCATATTAGCGACCACGTAAATGAGGTCGTCTTTGAATATCCGTAAATTTAACCTGACTCCCTTTGCTTAAAAAGTTTTTATGGCAAAAGAAAATGAAAAGAACTCCGGTTTTAGAATGTAGGCGAGTGTTGAAAATATTCTATATGCCTACGGAAGCTTGTTCAAAATGTACGTCATTCAAACATTTTTTCAAATAACATAATAACAAGGGAAAAAACTCTTTTACAAATTATACGTATTTGGAAACGTTAGCGAATTCATTTGAAAAGACAAAAAAATAAAGTTTTCCGAAAAGTTGTTCAACTATTTTTCTTATCGCGATGAACTCAAATTCCGATGAGATCAAATGTTTGATTACACATACCTGCGTGAAGCATTCTTAAAGTGATAAAATTAATATTTTTAACAAAAACTGTGGTAATAGTAACTCCATTCAATGTTTGTTGCCCATAAATAGGTAAAACGACTTATATATGAGGCAAAACACGCCAAGTCTGCCACCCCAATTTTTCATGTCAACAAAACGTCCTCAAATTTATTCAGGATGTTGGTCTGGTTGAAGAAAAAACGTAGGAATTTTTTCAGATTTTTTATTGCGTATTCCAGGTATTAAAAATTTCTAAAAATAATCATTGTTTATTCTTTAACGCCAATACTACGGATCACACAAAGAAAATCATAACAACATCAAATTTTGGATTTTCAGCGTACTTTCCAACAACATTTTTTCTAAAATTCTCCGATTTTATTTTATGCTATTTTTCAATTAAATAAAGTTGCTACTTTTTTCCCTCCGAAACGGCATTTCCGATTTAGCTGAAATTCTCACGTTTTGTTCTTTGAAATATCTGGAATATTAGAAAAGATTGGCGAGATGGGCGGCAATTACGCCCCAGAGTAACAGCTCTTCGAACGATGGAACATCGTGGTAATCTAATGTGTAATTGCTCTCTGCGTTCAGGAGGGCTGAGAATGTCTATGGAAAATATTCTAAAGCCCGCATTACATTTTTTTATTATGTAATTCTTGTTTTTTTTATTAGATCACCGCGATGTTTGATCGTTCGAAGAGCTGTAACTCTGGAGCGAAATTGCCGTCCATCTTGCGAATTTTTTCTAAGGTTCTAGGCATTTCAACGAACAAAATGTGAAAATTTCAACCAAATCGGAAATGCCGTTTCGGATGGAAAAAATTGGCAACTTTATTTGATTGAAAAGTAGCATAAAATGAAATCGGAGAATTTGACAAAAAATATTGTTGGAACGTACGCTGAAAATAAAAAATTTGATGTTGTGATTTTTTTTTGCGAGCTATTGATGTTAAAAAATAAACAATGATTATTTTCAGCAATTTTCAATGGCTGGAATATGCAATATAATGATCCCTACGTTTTTTCTTCAACTAGATGATCCTGAAGAAATGTGAGGACGTTTTGTTGACATGAAAAATTGGGGTGGCCGACTTGACGTGTTTTGCCCCATATAATTGAATTATGACCTAATACTAGAATCTGTTTGGTTGAAATAGATAGGCAGTCAGTCAGAGATCGTAAAAGTTAAGCAGCTTTGGCCGAAGCCACCACAAAGATGGGTGATCGATACAACATCGATCGCCAACAATTTTCTTTTTACTGCATGCGGCCTCCAGTTATAAATTGTGGTTGTATGAGTTAATAGAAGTGTCATTTAATTAATTTAAATAATAATGCCACTTAAATTATATATAATTATATTCCAGCGGTTCCTCCCAACAGTGCAGTTTTATTTCAATATTTTCTCCCAACAGTCCGCTAATTTACAATTATTTAATAGTTTAATAGTTTTCATAGTTCAATAATCTTAATAGCTTTCATTAACTTTTTTTTTCCCATAAGCGACGTTAAAGCAAAATTTTATGAATTTCAATTAAACATTATTTCAGTAATTTATCGGTGCTGCTAATCTACGGACTCCGTCGTTTATTCGTTTAAGCCACTGAGATGACACGAGTGGGTCAAAGTGCACATATTAACAAAGACCCCGAGACGAGGTCTCTCGACGTTTCTGTTGAGTGGAGAAGCATGTATATAAATGTATACTATCGTACATACTCGTCTTGCGAGGCCACTCTTTCGTTTCATACAGTCAAAAGCTCGCATAGAGTAATACATAGGATACACACACACACATATATAGTATAAATATATATATATATTTATAAAGAAGA
This sequence comes from Perithous albicinctus, assembly GCA_964016905.1. NCBI lineage: Eukaryota > Metazoa > Arthropoda > Insecta > Hymenoptera > Ichneumonidae > Perithous > Perithous albicinctus. The sequence continues at coordinate 5,474,834 of OZ024692.1, read as the reverse complement.
GATACCAGTGAGAGAATGAGCACGAACCGTCAAAGTGCAGCCTCGCGTAGTCTGCGCCGGATTAAGCCGGTCTTAAGAGGTATAAGAAAGTCAAGCGGACGTGACTGTACAAATGTCTGGAGTAGACTTATATATAATAATAGTGTTGGAAGGCTGAGTCCGTTCGACTTGCCTCAAAGGCTTTAAGCTTTATTTCACTGCTCTAAATCGATATGTAAATTAATAATAAAATATTGTTAGGTTTCAGTCGGTAGTTGCCTGAAAAAGAGAGACACGATGAAGGCGGTGGAACAGCAGCAGCCAAATTCAATGGATTCGAGCGATTCTGTCACCGGTGGCAGTGATTACGCTTATCGTCCGCTAACAACGAAACACAGAAGAGCCGGTAGTACCGGTACAACAGGCGACGAGGAATACACCACCGACGAGGATGAACTTTATGCCGATGAAGCTGACTGTGCCGGCACGTCGATTCATCCGCCGCATCCAATCATGAAATCTGATCTCGCACGCGCAGCGACGGACCTATTTGGTTACGCTAACAAAGCAGAGGACGACAACGAGGAACCTACGAGCCTCTTCGACGAGGACGACGCTAAATTTTCTTCAGACAGGTGAGCACTGTCCTGTAATACAATACAGGGTATAATAATAAAAAAATACAGAAGTAAGCAAAAGATTAAGTATGCGGAGATTGCAAAAAAAGCTGACAATTCTATTGTCATAGTGCTTCCTCCATCAGCTCCGTTTAGGTGGAAGTACGTTTATCACATTTGGATTCCTCAAGAGGCTTTGTTTTGTGATTAGTTACTTTTTAAATGTTAGTTTTTGCGTAAACGTGTCATCAGACATCTTATTTTTAAATTGAAAGTCGCATGAAATCTGAACGACTTAACCAATTTTGCCCAAATTCAATACCGATCATCGATCTATAATAGTTCATTCGTGTATCAATTTTCAACCCGACATCTCAAAATTTGTGAGAGCGAGAGCGTATGCAGACATTTTTGAAAAAATTGAAAATCGCATAAAATCCGAAAGACTGATCCGATTTTGTCGAAATTTAATACCAATCATTGGTATATAATAGTCTAACTTTGTACCAAATTTTAGTCCGATATCTCAAAAATTGTAGAAGCTAGAGCGCGTAAAAACATTTTTGAAAAATTTCAAAATTGTGTAAAAACAAAAGAACTGCATGGATTTGGCCGAAATTCAGTACAAATCTTCGTTCTATTATATTCCAATTTTGTAGTAAATTTTAGACCGATATCTCAAAAATTGTGGAAACTAGAGTACAGACATTTTCGAAAAAATGAAAAATCGTGTTAAAACAAAAGCACACACGCACACACGCACACGCACACGCACACGCACACGCACACGCACACGCACACGCACGCACGCGCGCACACACAAACACATACATCCCGACATTTTTTCTAAATATGATTTCTCGACTTTTTGGAACATTCTGAACACGTGTACATGAGAATATCGAAAAAAAAAAATTTTCACGAACACAAAGCTTCTTCAGGAAGCAAGAATAGAAAAGGTTGCATAGTAAAACTTTACACATTGCTTCGTTAATATACATAGGGAAATAAGAAGAAAGCAATGTGCCAAATCCTACTTTACAGGCTTGTTTAATGAGTATGTCACTGGGTATCATGGAAAATTAATCATTTTTTATAAAAATTTGTTTAGTTGTCCTCTAATGGATCTATTGGTAAAGTTACAGAGAGAAAATACAGATTAGGTCGTCCAGAATGTAACTGCAACATAACTACACGAGTGCAAAAAGCTACAGTTCGATAGCTTGAAATTTGCATCAGTACAATAGAGTCAGCAGTAAATGAACCGTTAAACAGAACGATTTTTTAATCATGGGTTTTAAAATATTAATATTTCCAGACCGTCTGTGAAAATTTTAACAGGTAACCAGAATGTTGAATTATGTGATGCAATTTTAAAAATATCGTATTTTCATCGGAAAATATATAAAAAAAGAATACTAAACGTAAAAAATCCAAAAACACCAGTAATTGAACGGGCCAATCCAACATACACTTTTTGGCGAAAATAGGCTTCGGTAAAAAAATAATTGCAGTAGATAGCTAAAAAAATATACAAATTCAAAATCTAATGTTGATCTAAGTCGTCAAAATTTCTTATGAACTCTGAAAAAGCTGTTGTTCATTCACAGGTGACTGTTCAATTACTGGTGCATTCACCTTAGGTGTTTTTACGTTATTTTGCATTTTCGCAACAAAAAAAATTCTCCTAAAGATTCGATGATCCCAACAAATTTTAATCCGATAGTTTACGTCATTCTGGAATTACAAGTGATTCATTTTTCTATGAAAAACGAAATGAACAACCGCAAATATTTTTTAACGAAAAAAATCAAACAAATCAAACTACAATGAAATCTAAACAAGAGAACCAATTTCAATTTAATTTGTTGCGATGGAAAGGTATAGCAATGGCTCTTCCAGCGTACCAAATTTCAGCTAGATAATTCAGACCCCACTCAAGTTACAGAAAATAACAATTTTTTATGAATAGCAATTAAGTTTCTGTTAAGTTTACGAATATTACTAAACAGAAGAACGTTTTTTTAAAGTTCCACAGAGATTCCGCCACGTTTCACTTACAACGAAAAATTATCCTCGACAACTGGTGTAATATCCTCGAGACATCGAAGCGCGGAAGAGAATATGACGGTTAAACCGTTCGAAGCACGAAACAATGAGCTAAAACCAAGACGATGCGAGACTGACGTAGTTGAATTTCCAAATGTAAACACGAGACCACTGGATCTCAGGCTGGAAAGGGAGGCCACTCGGGTAGATGAGATTTCCAAGGCTTCGGCTTCCGGGCGATCCTACGAAATTCGTGAACATGTGCCGACAGAGAGGAAGTCTTCATCGACGAGCGTTACTACGGACATTCACACGGAATCTAATCGGATTAAGCAGGATGCGAGTCAAGCGAACCAAGGTACCAACAAGCCGCCTTCACCGACGACTTTACACTGGGAAAAAACAGTTACCGAAGTGAAGGAACATGCCACAGTCAAGCTGCAGGAAGAACTGAAGAAAGCTCACGATGAGCTGAAACTCAAGGACGAGGAGGTAGCGCGACTGTCACGATTTAGGCTGGACGTCGAGCAGGAACTCGAGGAACTCACTGCCAGCCTCTTTCAGGTATTACACGTTCTTTTTTTTATAAAGCAGCAAAAAGGGAATATGAGGCATTATAAATTTCACCACAAGACAAAAAAATTCTCAACATTTTTCTAAAAATCAGGTTTAATGGTATCAATTGATGCACCAAATTTCAAAATTAAAAAAGAAAAATTTGCCGGAATATGCCATTTTTTCCTGTTTTCGTTTAATCTGTAATATCTCGAAAACGATTAATTGTATCGAAATCACTGAAAAACGAAAATGTGTGTTTTTCCATCGTCAACACGAAAAATATATATTCAAAATTAATTGTGTAATTTTAGGCCACATTTTATGGCAAAAATAAGCAAAATGCTTCCCTGCGAAGGTTGAGGAAACTTTTTTTGTTTATGCGCGTTTGAACTAACTCTGATTATTAGCTACGTGCGTGAACTTTCTATCCAAGGTGAGATCAACAGCCAGCGTTCGTAGTGGTGAAATCCTGCAATATTGGAACCGCTGCCAGAAAACCTTATACATACTTTGCCCTATGCAAAATTGAAGTAAGGGAATAATTGTTGCTGATTTTCGAGAAATCAAGCATTGTGATTTATTTATAGATCTAGATTTAGATTTGGATATTTTATTAAGATCCTGGGATGTTCATCCCCTAAGGACCTAAGCCAAAAAAGATACGTAAACAAAAGCAGACAGAGAAAAGGAGTAGTACAGAAAATAATCTTAAACTAAATGGGACGGAACATAAGAGAAGATGAGAGGCGAGCAAAGCATGAAGACTAAAACCGAAACAAAAAAAAAGGAAAATTGTACACATAAAATACAAACACACCATCCTAATCAACGGGCTCGAGAGTCCGTTACTCAACCAGCATGAGGTGCCGCAACCCATGTGACAATGTTAACTTCACACGCAGTACCAGAAATTATTTAGCAACCGTTTCTGCTTGAGGTGGGAGAGATATTTATACATAAAAATGGTGCAAAGGCGAAATTCAGCTCATATCCTCACACACATTACCTGGAGGCATCGAGTGTTGAAGGGGTTAATAAGGACATAGTCTATACTTGAAGATCGGGCCAACCCTACTTTACTTAACACTACGCAACCTTACCCTACCAAACTTAATCCTACTTAGTGTAACCTACCTAATAAAACTGCCTAATTTAATTCTCCCTAACTCGATCCTTCCTAATTTGATCATATCCGATTTAACTTTACTAACTTAATCATATCTAACTTAATCCTACTTGAGGTAATCATACCCAATTTATTCCGACGTATCTTAATCATACCTAACTTAATCCGCGCGCTCTCATTGCAATAAACAGGCCGGTATCGAGATAGTTGCTATGGCAACGGTTGGTATGGTAACGCTTACTGGGGAACGGTTGTTATGGTAACTGTTACTATGGTTCAATTCTAGGTAATCAGAGAATTCTAGGTAATCAGGGAATTCTAGGTAATCAGGGAATTCTGGGTAATCAGGGAATTCTGGGTAATCAGAGAATTCTGGGTAATCAGGGAATTCTGGGTATTCCGGAAATTCTGGGTAATCCGGGAATTCTGGGTAATCAGGGAATTCTGGGTAATCAGAGAATTCAGAGAATTCGGAGTGAGCCGGGAATTCTGAGTAATCAGGGATTTCTGGGTAATCAGGGAATTCTGGATAATCCGGGGATTCTAGGTAATCCAGAAATTCTGGATAATCAGAGAATTCTGGGTAGTCCTACATGTACGTAATACGTTAACGTAATTAGATTTAAATTATGCGCTTATGCTTTCTACTGGTTCTAACATCGCCAGAATCGCTCACAAGCTACGCTGACTCCTTCACGCATGGAGCCAATAACCTGCGCAAAGCAATTGTAATCCCCAAATTAATCGGCTTTTAAATATCAAATTTAACTTAAAATTGACACTCATCCGTTGGATCGAGTAAAATTCAAAGCCGATATCCTAAGTTTCATATCAGATCCTTACCAGGACATGATTTATGTTACAGATAATGCAGCGTATGCTCATTAATGGAATATTTAACGTTTTAGGAAGCGCACAATATGGTACGGGAGGCAAATATGCGTCAGGCAAGTGCCGAGCGTCTTTTGGAGGAGAGTCGGATGAAGGCTGAAGTTTTGGCAGCTGAAGTAGCAGCCCTGAAAACCCTGGTTTTAACATCAACGCCTGCCAGACCAAACCCTCACTTGCATCCTCAAATAGACACGAGATGTCGATCCGGCAACTCGGACGATGGTCAACAGGGTCTTTTCGCGAAGAAGCATAGACGATCGCCGTCGCACTTTAATCTTAAGTACGGAAGGGAAAATTCTCCACCGGACTCACCGGTAAAAGAGGCGAGAACGTCCCTGCCGAGTGAAGGTCATCCCGCTGATCGGGAATGGGACCGGGAGCGAGAAAACAACAGAGACAGAGACAGGGAACGCGATATTCAACGGGAAAAAGACAAGGATTCCAAAGAATCTGGCGTCGAAGTTGATCCCAGGGTATACGCCGAGTTTCTCAGATGGAAGGCCAATCCATGCATCGACAAAAGTGATCCTTTCGTCGCGAGGGTCTTTCACGAGGACATTGATCTCTGTCTAGACTTCCCGAACGTGGAACTCTGCACAAAAGTTCGTCAAGCGGTGCTGGACGGAATAATCTTTATCGAGGCTGTCAGCGAGAAGAACAAACTCGCTTTTCCTAAGTAAGTAGAACTTAGGAGCTTTAATTACTTTACTTTGTAGAAATTAATAAACTTGTTATTATCATGAACGAGAATATTCGTTGGAATGTTTCATTATACTAAGATCGGAATCACAGTCTTTCGAGCGTTATCAGATTTTTTCGAAGTGAACATTTTTTAAAGGATATTTTGTGATTTCACATAGTATTGGTAAGTCAGATATGAGGCAAAACACGTCAAGTTGGCCACCCCATTTTTCCATGTCAAGAAAACATCCTCAAATTTATTCAGGATATTGGCCTGGTTGAAGAAAAAACGTAGGAATGTTTTCAGATTTTTTTATTGCATATTCCAGCTGTTAAAAATTTCTCAAAATAAATATCGTTTATTTTTTAACTTCAATACTACGACTCATACAAAAAAATCATAACAACATCAAATTTTGGATTTTCGGCGTACTTTCCAACAACATTTTTTGTAAAATTCTCCGATTTTATTTTATGCTGTTTTTCAATTAAATACAGTTGCCACTTTCTTCCCTCCGAAACGGCATTTTCGATTTAGCTGAAATTTTCACGTTTTGTTCTTTGAAGCATCCAGAATCTTACACAAAAATTGGAAAGATGGGCGGCAATTTCGCCCCAGAGTTACAGCTCTTCGAACGATGGAACATCGTGGCAATCTAATGTGTAATGTGTAATCTGCGTTCAGGAGGGCTGAGAATGTCTATGGAAAATATTCTAAAGCCCGCATTACATTTTTTTATTATGTAATTCTTTTTTTTTGTATTAGATCACCGCGATGTTTGATCATTCGAAGAGCTGTAACTCTGGATCGAAATTGCCGCCCATCTCGCCAATTTTTCCTAAGATTCTAGGCATTTCAACGAACAAAATGTGAAAATTTCAATTAAATCGGAAATGCCGTTTCGGAGGGAAAAAAGTGGCAACTTTATTTAATTGAAAAATAGCATAAAATGAAATCGGAGAATTTTACAAAAAATTGTTGGAAAGTTCGCTGAAAATCCAAAATTTGATGTTCTTATGATTTTTTTTGCGAGCCGCAGAATTGACATTAAAAAATAAACAATGATTATTTTCAGCGATTTTCAATGGCTGGACTATGCAATAAAAAAAAATAAAATAAAAAAAAATTTTAAACTGAAAAAAATCCTACGTTTTTTCTTCAACCAGACCAACAACCTCAAGAAATGTGAGGAGGTTTTGTTGAAATGAAAAACTGGGGTGGTCGACTTGACGTGTTTTGCCCCATAACACGTCAAGTCGGCACGTGTAACACGTGACACGTTACGCGGATTTTGGGAGTGACATTTCTTTAGCCTTTTGAAGCATACATTTTTTCTTAAGTAAAATCCACTTAAAATTTAGATTGAAAGATTTTAGGATCGCACATTACGAATCCGATTTCAAAATTCAGAAATTCAAAATGGCGTTTACAATATAACGGAGCAAAATGCAAAAAGTTACTTGTATAGGATGAAAATTGATACCGGAATGCTTTCAGGGTCGCTGATTACGAATCCGAGCTCAAAATTTATAAATCCAGCATGGCGGATGAAGATTCAAAAAGTTATTTGATTTGGATGAAATTTGATACCCGCGAGTTTTTTAGGTCGCTCATTACAAATCTTAACTCAAAACTTATAATAAAAAAATGTTTTGTTCTGGCTGCAAATAAATGATGACACTGAAATTCGAGAGTACCTACTTTAAGACAAACTGTCTTAATTTCAATTATTTCCAGATTTACGTTGACATTTAACTTTTAATAAAGTTTAATTAAATGCGTTGATAAATCTTTATTAATGGACGTAGAGTTAAACCATCAATAAATCGTCATAATTTATTTTTAAGCGCAATGATAACATAAAAACCAGAACACACTGTTCGTTTATAAAAAAAAGTGCTACACCTATAAAGAATTACTGTAAGGTTGAAAAGAGCTTTTTTATCACTGACCATCAAAGCATTTTTGTCAATTATAAGGGCTTACGTTAATCACTGTCCTCTGTCACCGCAAATATTTTTCCTAATGGTTGCGTTCACTGATAAATTTAATTGAGCCTCGACCTCGCGTAACCACTGATAACATTACGAAGTCAATGAGAATTTCAATGTTGCGTTATTGTGACTTGTGCGATATTATCAGTCCTAAGATTAACTTTTACAAAGCAATTGTAAATACGGATTGTTTGCTTTTTGTTTCCTTTCTTAATAGGAAGTGCGCCCTCCTAGAAGCACCTCGACAATGTCACTACCGAATGAGATTATCAGACCAGGAGAATCAGTGGCACTGCATCTCCCAGATCTGTCGCAATCGCGTAAGTTTACTTTCTGATTCGTCTTAGATAAATCGGTATTGTGAAGTACTTCCGTCGGAAACGACAACTTTTCTCCGAGTGTCGACATTCCAAAAAAAAACTAGTGCGGAGAAGTTCACGGTAAATTATGTTGTTTCTCATTTTCTTCCAGTAAATTATATTTAACATTTCACCGGTAATTTACTGGTAAGCTTAACAGCCAATTATGTTATTTACTATTTCTTCGGTAAGATTATTCCGGGTAATTAACTGGTAAATTATGTTTTTTTCCATTTTACGGATAATTTACCTGCAAGCTTACCAGCCAAATATGTTATTCACCATTTTACCAGTTGCAAATAACGTTTGACAATATTTTTTTTTACTTATTTCAGATTATCGCGGTGTGTGATTTTCTCAATTATTTGCGGTACGTCGAGCGCGGCCTCGTCAAGAGTTCAGGTAAGCCCGCGTGTTAGATCGTCGGAGATCTATTGAATGATAATTTATTTGCCATTTTATTAATTTATTAATTTATTTGCCAAAATGGCATAGTCGCCTTTTTATAATTTAAATAACTACTTGCTACATACATTTTTTTAAATATTTGGGGCAAAACACGTCAAGTCGGCCACCCCAATTTTTCATGTCAACAAAACTTCCTCACATTTCTTCAGGATGTTGGCCTGGTTGATGAAAAAACGTAGGTATTTTTTCAGATCTTTTTATTGCATATTCCTGCCATTGAAAATTGCTGATAATAATCATTGTTTATTTTTTAACGTCAATACTACGGTTCGCAAAAAATAATCATACGAACATCAAATTTTGAATTTTCAGCATATTTTCCAAGAACATTTTTTCTAAAATTCTCCGATTTCATTTTATGCTATCTTGCAATTAAATAAAGTTGCCACTTTTTTCCCTCCGAAACGGCATTTCCAATTTAGTTGAAACTTTCACATTTTGTTCGTTGAAATGCCTTGAATCTTAGAAAAAATTGGCGAGATGAGCGGCAATTTCGCTCCAGGGCTACAGCTCTTCAAACAATCAAACATCGGGGTAATCTAATACAAAAAACAAGAATAAGATAATAAAAAAATGTAATGCGGGCTTTAAAATAATTTCCATAGACATTCTCAGCCCTCCTGAATGCAGAGAGCAATTACACATTAGATTACCACGATGTTCCATCGCTCGAAGAATTATAACTCTGGGGCGAAATTGCCGCCCATCTCGTCAATTTTTTCTAAGATTCTAGATATTCCAAAAAAACAAAATGTGAAAATTGCAGCTAAATCGGAAATGCCGTTTCGGAGGAGAAGAAAGTGGCAATTTTATTTAATTAAAAAATAGCATAAAATAAAATCGGAGAATTTTAGAAAAAATGTCGTTGGAAAGTACGCTGAGAATCCAAAATTTGATGCTCTTGTGATTTTCATTTGTGCGAGCCGTAGTATTGGCGTTAAAAAATAAACAATGATTATATTCAGTAATTTTTAATAGCTGGAATAAGCAATAAAAAAATCTGAAAAAATTCCTACATTTTTTCCTCGACCAGACCAACGTCCTGAATAAATTTGAGGACGGTTTGTTGACATGAAAACTTGGGGTGGCCGACTTGACGTGTTTTGCCCCATATGCTTCAATGAATTCATATTCATATGAATTCAAGTCTCGTTATACAACATCATCTTGGAGAAAAAGAGACATTTATTGCAATTAATTAAACAACATTTTCATTATGAAAACACTTTCAGATATGACCGGTAATTTTTTTTGTGACAGTAAATTCACTCAAATAAATCGTGATCGGCATTTTTGCAAATAAATAAGCTGATTTTTTTTACCTTTTTTACCGTAAATTGTCAAAAAACGATGTTACCGTAATTTTACAACGCAACATTTCGAATAAAAAGTTGTTAAATTACGGTATTGGCAATTTTACCGATTTCGAAATTAACAATATTTCTTCACATGCCAATTGTACTCAATGGTGAATTTAATGTGTGTATTTTCAGTGCACGACATCTACTGTGAGATAACACGACTGCGAAAGGAGATGGTTTTCGCCCGATTGGGTCTCGCTCTCTCGTCCTAAATCTCGCAAACTTTTTATCTAGTCTTTGAACCCGGAGCTGAGCGTGCGATAAACGGTATATTGCAATGGAGAGGTCACCGTCAACAAACCTCGTCACGAAATCAACGCTTTATTACAAAGAAAAAAAATAAAAATAAAAAAATAATGGTGCAATGATAATTTTTGTAAAGATTGAAGAATCTCTAAAAAAGAAAAAAAAAAGCATTAGCATGACATGCTCGCGCTCTCGAATTTTATGGGCGACAAGATTGATACATCGAAACTGATATTGATAAGAGGCTGTGAATAATCCCGACAGGAAAAAAAATCAGAGAGATTATCGATTCCTATCAAATTAAATAATTGTATATATTGTGTATATTATATGAAGATGGGAAATTTGTATCTGTATAATATCGGTCGTTAAACAAACAGTGCGAGGGAATTTTACTGTATTTTAGACAAATATGGAGCATTCTTAGTCAATCAAGCCACCTGCAGACCTCATTTACCTCAAATATTCTTCATTTTAGGTTGCAGACTGTTTGCGGACTGCTGGCGACCGAAATTGTTAGGAATTTTTTTTTACTGAAAATCCTGAGAGTGGATAAATGGAAGAAAAAAATATCAAACTTCTTTTGTAATATTTATTAAGGGCTGCATGGAAAAAAATTGGTTTTTTTCGTAAAAAAAAGACAAAAATCAGACATTAAGATTGATGTTAAATCAATTATGAAATTTATTACAATTTTCAAATAATTTTATTCGAAATCTACGAATTTTTTGACACACGATAAAATCTTGCTCCCGGCGGAAAATTCCTATCTGTAGATAATATATAAAATTAATAACAGGAAAGAATAGAAAAATAAATATGAAGAAAGTAGAGAGGTGTCGTCACATTTAGCAGTCTGAAAAATGTGTATGTTGTTATGATTATTTATTCAAGTAGGGTTTTGTATTCATATACATTCGGCTGCGGAAAAAAATTTTAGTAAAACTAAATTTTGTGTTTCTCAAATCGGCATTTTTTAAACCTCTGCACAAATTCACAATAAAATCGGTAGACCAATTATTCCCAAAACAAAATGCTTAGTTGAGCAGCAAATTTATTATGCTCACGTGAATTTAGTGACTTATGAAATAGACAAAAGTGATGAAATATCGTAGAACAGTATATAAAAAAAATTATTCCCATTAATCAATTGCAACTTCACTAAGTTTAAGGAAACGAAAAAAAATAAAAAAATGATCACACCATCAGCATACGTGTTACCAACGACAGAGTTTTTTAAAGGAATATTTGGACTAGGTTTTCTTATGAATTGGCACAGGGCTTTTGAAAAATAGGTATCGGGGATAGCTCTATGAAATGTATTCTTCGTTAATTGTTTTTCTTGGCAGCCGAGTGTAATTTAAATAACTGTGCCTAAACTGGGTACTTAACAATAACTACTAGACATTTTTTAATTAGCAGTCATCACAAGTTCACTTTCTTTTAATTATTTTTCGTTCCGTTGATTTTATTTATTTTCTACTATCTACAAATAAGTATTTTCCATCAGAAGCATGACGTTATCTCACGCAAAAAAATCCGTAAAATAAAAAAAATTGTATATTTGAACATCTTAAAAAATGTCATAATTGACGAAAAAAATCGATTATTATGTTTCGTGCATATGTGACATTGACTTAACATTTTTTTTTCATGTAGCCCACGATAAATAATTCAATTTGAAACTTTGTCTGATTCTTAATTTTTGGAGATACAGATTGTAAAAAATTGCCAAAAATTTTGATCGCCAACAATCCGCACGCAATGTAAATACATCAAATTTTATTTCCGACCGCATGTACGATAAAATACTCGAATGGCAGAACAACTTAGGTCACATGAAGTATGAAGGTGACTGGATTGAACCGGGATAGCTCATATTAAAAAAATTCTCATGGTTTTTGAATCTATATTGTGACAAAAAATGTGTTTATGTGTCATCGAAGAAAAATTGATAATTGTATAATCAATTGTTGCGTAAATGTGGACCATCTGGATAGATTATATATATATATATATATACATTTTTTTAAAATAATTATTTATCTGTGTGCAATTTTTTTTTGTTACCACGTACAATGTAGCTACTTCTTGAAACTCTGTTTTTATTTCGCTTGCTGCATTGGCACATCGAAGTACACTCACGCAATAACTGCCCTTATTGTAAATACATTCCGATCGGTGTACAATTCACAAAGTTACCAAGGAATTTAAACTCTGTTGTCTTTCATGGAAAATAGATTAATCTCGAAAAAAAGAAAACAAAAAATGTAGAGTAAAGAATAAAAGTTCGACTAGAGGAAATTGGTGTCGTAAAATTTGTCGATTCTCATATTTTCGTCTGGTTAAAGAGCAATAACAAAAAACTAATCGCTGAACAATGATTGTAGATCTCGCGACATTGTCCGCAACGAAAACGTGTAACAAATGTAAATAGTATCTCATTCTTGTATTTAACAAAACGAAATAAAGGTTATTGTCATTATAAATCGAAATTACGTTTTCATTTTGTTAACCAATCGATCCCCAATATTTCGAGAATGTGTAAAGGTGTATGAAACACGTAGGTAATAACAGAGAGTCCAACAACAAGTGCAACAAGAATTTTTGTTCTGCAAATCCTGAGTTTTCGGGCATAAAAAAAAGTCGCAGCTTTTTATTACGTTACGTATGGTTTATATCACATTTTTTCAACTCTCCTAGATTTTTCACATAGTTAGCCTGATTTTACTAATGCTTGAAAGCATTTTTTTTTCAAGATAACATTTCGCAGACTGTAAGTTGCAGAAAATGGCGATATGAAATTCATGAAAAATGGTTTGAACTCCGAAACGTAAGGCAAATCTTTTATCTGAATTTTTTGTTTTTATAGCTCGTGTGCTTGTAGAATTCGCCTTTAGTTTGTAACCCACACTAGCTAAAAAAAAAGTATTTTCTCCCTAGTGTTGAAATGTACTGTTTTCATAAAGATTATTTTGTGACGGAATCTCCCAGAAATTTACATTTCTAAGTGGAAAATTTCTTACTTTGAACTTGGAAAATTCATAAAGATCCACATCTTCATAAATTTTCATATCTCGAGGACGTTGGATAGTCTGATTAAATAGACATAAACTTTTCATAGCATTTATCGTATAATAACCATTTTCAATAAACTAACATAAATATAAAATATAATGATTTTTCTATGATGATATTTCTTTCGTTCGGCAGCAGGGTATCCCGCCTCCAACTTTTCAATAAAATACATAATTCCACTTTGTACATATCCTTAACGCAATTTTTTTACATGAATCGCAGCATACCTTAAGGGGTCTGGGTCAGCCAGGAAAAAAAGATTTTGAAAGAGTCGTTTTTTACCCCAGTCAATCAATAAATATGAAATGTATCTGTCATTTAAGGACTAGAAAGAAGAATTTGTTTTCTCGGTGTAAAATTCAATTTGATCAACCAGCTATCTTGTAAACTAAATTTGGGCTTTTTCAAATGTGCACGTGATTCACTATTAACCACTACAAAGATATTACTTTGTAATGTTTTGTTTGTAAACATTCTACACCGGTTATACGGAGGGACTTTTTAAAGTGGTCTCCGGATCAAAATTATCCACTAATTCATAGTGCAAATAATGTTCCGATTTGGAGGCATGTACGTGTTTTGAGTTTTCTCAATATTTGCTTCGCTTAGCTAATATAGGATGCCGTTGCGAAGAAGATAAGACATCATGGAGTGAAATCCATTGAGCGGTATATTCCGAAGTACACGCAGAAATCAAAAAGGTTCAATCTGGTTTAAAAGTTAATTGGTTAACCAAATTGAATTTAACACTAAGAGAACAATTCTTTGTTCTAGTGCTTAAGGTGAAGTCCTAAGGTGAAGTTCCGCCTACCCCGGCCTGGTCGAATCGAATCGAGGACAATAATTATCCGAGGTTAAAGTTTTCTCGTAAGGGCAGTAATCACTCGAGAAAAATCTGCTAGTTTCGCCCCGATTTTCAGGGGCAAAAAGTGGTCATTTCGGTCGGGTGTGGAATAAAAACTGTAATGCTCTTTTTTTTCATGGGTGCTGAAACCCTGAGGTCAAACGAAAATAGTATTCCACTACATTTTTCAGCCCCGCAGTGGATTCCTACTTTCAATTGACCTCAGAGTTTCACCCTTTCGAAAGAGCATTACAGTTTTTGTTACCGACCGCGGTATGTCACTTGGCATTAAAGTGAAGTGCTACATCTCGGTCGGTAACCAAAAACTGTAATCCTGTTTTCCCATAAAACGCTGTAGATTTGGGACAGAAACGAAGTATTATGTTCTTTTTCTACTCATTCGCTTAAGACGATATGAAATTACTCGATCGGTAACGAAAACTGTAAACCGATCTTTTCCGTCCTGATTGATCTTTTGAATAAAAGATAAGAAAGTTAACATCTGTCCAACGATAGTGCAAGTCGAGTTTCTCACTTTTTATCCAAAAGGTTAACGATAACGGAATAATTTAGGATCGTAAGATTAATTGTATCTCTCTCACACTCGTTGAGGTTTCACATCACCTTAACATGACGCTCTTCTTTGGCTCCGAATTCCAAGTGTCTCAGAGAAAATACGGATAAAAACTTGCAGCTTTCTTACTTGCACTCATAGCACTTCTTTTGTTACTTCTTCGTAAATGATAAATCTTATATTTATTGGTTGAATAATCATATTAGTGGAACAAATCATAACTTTCTGAAAATCATTTTTTTCTGGTTGACTCGATCACTTTAATGGTCTCATCAGTGTTTACTTCCAGGATTGTCAATCATACTGCACGGTACTAACACTAGCTTCGGAATCATTCCCGGCGGCGTTATAAACTGTTGTGTATTCTTCGGCGTTGATTTATGTCTGGAATATCGAACTTCGGCCTCGGTGACAATTCTACAAACGGCCATTTTAATATCGACCTGAGCTTTCAGCGGCAATAATTTTACGGTTTGCGCCATACTGTTAAAAAATAGTTCTATACTCGTTTTCCCATGAGAATATGATTGATCTTGATTTCGCTCAGTCACAGACAATTCCTTTTGCAGTAAACTTTTTGCAGTTTTAGTCGTTGGCGTTACAGGTACGATTGGAGGAGTGGTTATTATTATTGGCGGCATGGGCTTCGAATCAATTGGACTACTGTTAGTTTGATCAGCTTTCTGAAGCAAATTAAGCCCGGAATTCTTTAAAAGACTGTAATTATTCGGGATATCGGTCGCGACTGTGTGCTCCGTTTTAATCCTCTTTGGTCGTATTTTACGATATTTCGATTGTATCTGTTGCACATAATTTTCTATCTCCTGCTGTTGGTTATCGTGATTATTGTGCTGATTGATTCTTGTCTCGATCTCGGGCACCCGGTCCGTTATTTGCTGCTGACCGTTGTCCAGAATCGAAATGTTCATCGTCGTATCTTCCAACACCGGATCGGCTGTAGTCTCTTCCAGTACCTCCAAATACTCGCTATAATCCTCGTCGGTTCTATCTTCTAGCTGCTCCAAAAGACCCTCCGAACTTAATCCCCCTTCGTTTATTTCTTGAATGTACTCCTTCGTTAGCTCGACGCATTGAGGCTGATAGTCTGGTTCGTACCTGCTTCAGTAATTAATCTTTTATTCTCTGAGCTCCCAGTTAAAATATAGAGTATTTATTGTGTGCAGATGTAGACCAATTACAATTTTACATTAATATTACGCTTTACCAAATAGTATCTTCAATAACCTAACTTCCTAATATACTTAGTGTATATGGGGCAAAAAATGTCAAGTCGGCCGCCCAATTTTTCATGTCAACAAAACGTCCTCATATTTCTTCAGGATGTTGGTATAGCTAAATAAAAAACGTAGGAGTTTGTTCAGATTTTTTTATTGCGTATTCCAGCCATTGAAAATCCGCTGAAAATAATCATTGTTTATTTTTCACGACAATACTACGGCTCGCCAAAAAAAAAAAAAAATCATAACAATTTTGGATTTTCAGCGTACTTTCCAACAATATTTTTTGTAAAATTCTCCGATTTCATTATATGCTATTTTTCAATTGAATAAAGTTGCCAAATTCTTTCCCCCCGAAACGGCATTTCCGATTTAGTTGAAATTTTTACATTTTGTTCGTTGAAATGCCTAAAATCTTAGAACAAATTGGCGAAATGGGCGGCAATTTCGCTCCAGGCTTATAGCTCTGCGAACGATCAAACATCGCGGTAATCTAATACAAAAAACAAGAATTACATAATAAAAAAATATAATGCGGGCTTTAGAATATTTTCCATAGACGTTCTCAGCCCTCCTCAGCGCAGAGAGCAATTACACATTAGATTACCACCATGTTCCATCGTTCGAAGAGCTGCAACTCTGGGGCAGAATTGCCGCCCATCTCGATAATTTTTTCTAAGATTCTAGATATTTCAAAGAACAAAATGTGAAAATTTCAGCTAAATGGGAAATGCCGTTTCGGAGAGAACAAGTGGCAACTTTATTTAATTGAAAAATAGGATAAAATGAAATCGGAGAATTTTACAAAAAATGTTATTGGAAAGTACGCTGAAAATCCAAAATTTGATGTTGTTATGATTTTTTTTTGTGTGAGCCGTAATATTGACGTTAAAAATTAAACAATGATTATTTTCAGAAATTTTTAATAGCTGGAATATGCAATCAAAAATCTGAAAAAGTTCACACATTTTTTCTTCAACCAGACCAACATCCTGAATAAATTTGAGGACGTTTTGTCGACATGAAAAATTGGGGTGGCCGACTTGACGTGTTTTGCCTCATATGTAGCACTAGTATTTCCTACTTCAAACCCTGTTTCTCTTTAAGTTACTCCTTTAAAAAATGTTGTTAGCTGTCTTGTCCTTTCTTTTTCTCGTGTACCCTTAATTCAAACGTACTCCCACAGAACGAAAATGCGCAACTTACTACAAGAAAATAGATAATAAAACTAATTATTTACATCTTCGTTTGACTTACATTCTAAGAGATTGCGAAAGAAAGTCTTGTCATCAAGGCTATTTTCTCCGTAACACTCGTATTACGGACATTTTAGTGAAAATCATTGGAAAATCTACGTTCCGTAGCTTCAACTCTTTATACTAGTGCTTTGTAACCGTTAAAAATTTTTAAAAAAGTACCTGACGCCCAAAAAATACACTTTTATCGTTATTTTTTGTTTCAGTCCTTAGGGTCTATTTTATTTACTTGAAATTTTTACTGAACATAATCTAAGATATCAAAAAGGCACGACAAGCCTTTCAGTTTGCCTTTTTCTTTAGTTCGCTTCAAATTTAATATGATTTAATAATAAAATTTTTATATTTTTTCTGTCTTTACAATTTACTTTATTTACTTGAAAATTTTACTGGACATAGTTTAAGATGTGATAAAAAACGACTACTGTTAAGGTTCACTCTAGCTGCACGTATGGACAAACTATGGCTTTGAGTAATTATACATTATGACAATATGACTTACGGAAACTTGAGAAAGTTCAAATGATCCTCGAATATCCATTTCTTTCTTCTTCCACCCTTGTCTGTTTTGTTTTTGTACTTCAATATGCGACAGTAAGTATCCCTAAGGTTTTTCCACTTGAGTCTTACCCAAACAGCTGCAAATAACCACATTATAAATAAATAAAAATATGCTCAAAATAGTAGCGATAGGGTAGATATATCAGTTGTGACCTTTTAAAGCATCTTTCCATATTCAAATTTACATGGTTAACGCCGAAATTCGAAAAACGGGTTTCAACTTATATATTCCGAATCAGAGAATATAATTTGCGATTCCTAGCATCAAAATCTTCACATGAGTCTGAAGGAAGATGTATAATTGCGATTTCATCAGTTTTAGCCATGTATGCACCGGTTCTGATCACGTAATGTATTTTTTTAAATTTCGTCATGCTTTTCAATTGAATATCTCGAGGCTTGAAATATTTAATTAATGCAGTTTAATTATTTTTAATAGCATTCTAAAGGAATCGACCATTTTCATTACATGAAAATGTATTTTATATAATAAAAACAGAGATGCCAAGTAAACTTAATCAATATTTTTTTTAGATATTACTTCTTTCGGAGTCTGCTGTTCTCATAGGAGACTCCGTTTTTGTGAATTGTTTTTACACGAATATCGTTTGCTGTAATTTTCCTTTTTTTGCTTGTGCTTTTTTCGGAAGTAGATTTTCTCGTAGCTTAATGATGGGAAAGCCTACCATTAATTGTTATTCGTAAAGTTATATCGTTTCTTTTCTTACTCTACGTTTTGTTTTTGCTTTCTGCGTATTGATTCTCGTTTTCTTTTGGCTTTTTTTTTTTAAACAAATAAATCAATTGATTGCGTAATCATTTACAAGAATCCAATATTGCTTCCTCATTGAGAAAAATCTGTTTTCATCAAAAATTTAAAATTTCGATATTTTCATGTCAGTATACTCAGAATGTGGACAAAAGTTGTCGAAATTTTTTTCTTTTTTTTCATGAAAACAAATCCTCCTACTTCTACACTTTCTAAACGAAAATGTTTCATGTGTGTGTGTGTGTTATAGGGACTAAAATTTAACTGAGTCGTCTCAAATTTTCGTTCCGAATACAGCAATCAAATGTTTCTTTGATATACATTTCGTAAAAATCGGATGAAGCATTTTGATTATTTTGGAAGATTTTGAAAAATGTCTGTTATCACTCTACCTTGAACAAATTTCCAGCTATCGGGCTGAATCTTGGCACAAAACTTTATCAAAGTGATCTGACCTTTGGTATTCAATTTAAGCGAAATCGATAAAGTAGTTAATATTTTATAGAAATTTGTTTTTTCGTAATTTTTTGCATCCTCATAGAGGAAACTGTTTTTGTGAAATTTTTTTTTTCGAGATTGTAATGCCGACATACTTCAATTAGTCTAAAACGTCGAGAAATGCATTTTTTAGTCGGTGTCCGCATGTATGTATGTATGTGTGACAAAAAGGACGTTAAGAGGATAAAATCTGCAATTTTTGGTCGATCGAGATGAAACTTTGTCGAGTTCGAGTTACCACTAAGATTGTTTGGTATTGAATTTGCCTCGAATCCGTTGAGGGATTCAAAAGTTATGAATATTTACTTTTTTTGAAAATTCTATAACTCGAGAACGGTTCGAGCACCTGACTTAAATTTTTGCATAAAACGTAAAAAGAGTGTATCGATGTTTAATACCGAATTTGGGCAAAATCGATACTGAAGTTAAGATTTTATAAAAATTTGCATTTTTGTAATTTTTTTAAAAACAGTTGCAAAGTCGAATCTTGCACATACAAATCAGGCTTCATATATATTTTTTTTAAACCGCCATCCACAAAGCTTGCTCTATGAGGAAACCAAAACTAAACGACATACTTTATTATAAAGAAGGGTTTCTGATGGACCAAATAAATGAGGAAGCAATGTGCAAGATTCAACTTTGCAACCTTTGTTGTAAAAAACTATTACCTTTGTAATAGTTTTATGGTGTTTTAAGTGCAGCTAATGTATGCAGTATATTAACAAGCCTGCAAATTGGAGCCTTGCAAATTGTTTCCTCATTTTACTTCCTCATAGAGGAAGATTTGTTTTCGTGAAATTTTTGTTGTTGTGATTTTCATATAAGTATACTCAGAACGGTGCAAAACGTCGAAAAAAATGGTTTAGAAAAAATGTCTGTGTCTGTGTGTGTAGTCCAGGGACAGAAAATTCAATCGTCCATAACTCACGAACGGCACGATGGATCGAGCTCAAATTTGTCACGCGAGTAGAGCAGTAAGTCCTCTTTAATTAGTGTGATTTTTAACAAAATGTATCCATACATACAGATTTTATAGAATTTTTAATTTTTTGAAAAAATGGCATGATCGCTCTAACTTTTGTAAAAGTTCGACGATTCAGCTAAATAGTTCTCAATAACTGAAGACAGGTTCAAGGTTGTTTGGTATTGAATTTCGACGAAATCGGTGAAGCGGTTCGGTTTTTATAGAATCTTGAATTTATCGAAAAAAATTAATTTTGCTCTAAATCACGTCGTATCTCAACAAATCAACTGAAATGTTCTGCAGACGAAAAATAACATACAGCGCTGCTACGTACCAAATTTGGTGATGATCGGTAAAGTCATTTGAATTTTGAATTTTTCAAAGAATTTAAATTTTCGCTCTAACTTCCGCAAAAGTTAAGAAAGTAAGTCGAAACTTTGAACTAGATGGAAATATGATGCAACGATATTAATTACGGAATTTTCTTTGTCATGGGTAACGTAATTTGTTTTTTTTTTTATAGATAATACATTTTTAACTTTTAATATTTGTTATTGCACAAACAACTACCAAAAGTATAGAGGTAACGATATTTAAAAAATGTTAATTACAATGAAAAATGATGCAAAGTAGAACTTTGCACATTGCTTTCTCATTAAATCTCATTAAACTCAATAAACTTCCTCATAGAGGTGGCTTTGTGAAAAATGAGATTTAATGAGGAGGCAACGTGCTGTTGTACTTTGCATAATTTCTTGCATCTTTGACAAAGCTTCCTCGGTGAGAAAGCCAATATTACTTCCTCGTAGAGGTGGTTTTGTGAAAAATCAAAATTAATGAGGAAGCAATTAGCAAAGTTCTACTTTGCAACTTTTTTTAATTTTACAGTTCTGGCCAGATTTGGGCCTCCTTAAAATTTTTCATTTCCTATCTTTTTATGTACAAACCCTTCTTTGGTTTGTGTTTTAAATTTTTCTATTTTTCTAGTGAACTATACTGGTCGGTATTGGCTACATTGTTTTCTTGGATCGACTGGATGTGTTTGATTATTCTAGGTGATGTGAAATTTTGTTTCCTCCTGAGTTTCCTGGTGATCAGGCTCTCCGGTCCAAGGTTATATCTCTGTCTGGATGTTATTTAAAACTCTGATTAAAATATAACCCATACTAACTAGACTCTCTGGCCCCAAGTTATAAACATAAAAATTGTGTATTCAAAAAGTGATAAAGTTAAAAACTCTACAATATGCCACTAAAAATAATCAAATAACATCCAGCCATCTACATAACCTCGGACTAGAGAGCCTGATCACCAACAAAAGTCAGGAGGAAAAAGTTTTTCACATCACCTAGAATAACAAAACATCGAAAAATGGAAAAATATTAAACGCAAATCAAAGATGTAAAAAAAATTTGAAAATTAAAAATTGGGAGGAGGCCCAGATCTGGCCAAAATGTTAAAATAAAAATAAATGCGACTTCAGAATACATTAAAAACTCCTGATATATGGCCTTCATCCAACTTATTGGGTAAACTATGAGTATTTGTTGAATTATCGACTATGGACTTTGTTGAAAATTGTTATTACACAATTTTAATTTGTTTTGTTTTAATTATTTTGCCCTGATCAGGACTCTTTTTGGTGGAGAGGCTCTTGGTTTGGTTTTTCTTGCCTTTGATAGTAAATTCATTCTCTTTTTTGTTTCTTGAGAATGTACATTTTTTTCCCTCTAAATTTTCCCTTTTAGAAGCATGTGGAACCGAGAGTCGAGTCAATAGAACTGATTATTAACTTATCGGGTAATGAATAAAATCTTACGGTCTAGACTAAGATCGTCCGATATCCTTTTCCACACTTTTTGCCTAAACTCCTGAACCTTTACCGAAGTGCCTTTAACATCATTGATATAAAGAACAGGATGTTGTTTTATAGCCTCGATTATTTTCATCGATATTTTGTGAGAATCTGGTGGCATTGTTGGCGTCATTTTTTTTTTCGAATATCCAATTACGAAAAATTCTGTCGAATTCGGGTGGAACCTGCAAAAGAAAGTCACGTTAAAAGTCTCATTTGAGTGGATAAACGCGTAAGCCGAAGATTTGCCAAAAATCGGGCACAGATCGAAGATCGAAAATGGTAAAACAAATAAATAAATAAATTGTGTTTGAACGAATCGAATGTTTGTCTATCTGAAAATTATCATGATTGAGCGAGAATTTTCTTGAAAATCATGAATAATATAAATGTTGTTTCGTTCGAGCGCGACATCTCCTGCCAGAGGATTGGTCGTAAATATACACAGTTACGATGTTGTACCTGAAATTCCGCAAAAATCGCGCCGCTGCAGTCCTCAAGAAATAAAGGGTCCGTGAATGAAACGACAAACTAAGAACGACAGAGTCGTCGGAGCGACGCCATCGTTCGTTATCCGCTCGCCCATTACGACTGTCGCTCACCGGAAGTCGACTTGCCTGTTGGAAACACGCCGAGCTCATCGAGATGCAATACTTCTCATTGTTTCTCATTCGTCCGGGCGGACACTAAAAGGAGTCTTTCGATTACTTGTCCTTATAAACACATTTTCTAAAATAGATAATATTTTTGATATTACATATTATTTAGTAATAATCGCTCTGGCGAATGGAAAATGTATTTTTAGTTGACGGTTTTTTATTCGCACGAGAACGGAAGTAGCAAAGCATCATCAGAAATCACCTATATGAAGTTAGCCATATGACTTTGTATTTGAAATTTTAACGTGTGATCCCTTTCATCTCTGTTATGAGATTCGATTGGTTGTCGTTTGGTGGTGATTGGTAGCCTATTTACAATGTTTGGTGATCAACCGTTTAATTGGAGTTATTTAAGAATGCAGATATGTATGACCGTCCACGTGAAAAGTTAATGAAAATTTAGAGATTTGCAATATCTTGTTTTTCAAAGGTTTCTTCCTTCGAGAAAATGATTTCAAGCCGACCAAAAGGTCAATAAGACCTTCAGTTTTAAGTTTTAACGCACATTTTATTATATAAACTGCTTAACAGTGAGATTTATGCGATAATTGAAATTAATCGAATACTCGAGACTGTACCGTAAGTCAATTTGCGTAACGAAAAATGTTCAAAGTCTAAATCTGCTGGTATAACGATGGGAGTGATCGAATAAAATTCGGATGGTGAAGAGAATATCAGTAAATGCAAGCCGGGCGATTACTGTTTCTTTAATTAAGCTTATATATATATACATGAAAACAATATATGAATATGAACAAGAGATTGTGACGACACTGTATGCCTCCTGATTTTCATTTCATAAGTTGGTAGCAGTGTTTCACTCAGACGCCACCACTGAAATATAGTAATGCTGGAACGCTCGCCGAATAGTTCACGTGACCTTTAACATACCCCCACTCCTTCATGTACAGTCCCTCGCAACATATTTTTCTCTAGACACTTAACCTGTGCTTAACCTCGCAACACATTTCTTTTAATATGCCAGTGATGTGTAATTTTGATGTGTGGCTGAATATAGTCAATCCGAAGAAGGACAATATGCTTGTATAGCCAAGATAACAAAGAAATCTGTAGTAAACGTGTGTTAACGCGATGTGAAACAAGTGTGGACGAAGATAGAATTTGTAGTGCTCCCGACGGAGTGCGAGAAATATTTAAAATTGTATTTTAGCATTTAAAGGTTCACGTAAAAAAGCATGAAGAATTTATTTAAATGAAACTCAAGATAAAAGAATAAAAGTTTATTAAGTATGATACATTTTTTATGGAGATGTAGAAATATTTGTATGCTCTACGTTATATACTCTTCTATGTTTTAACGGGAATAAACTTTCTTATTGGACGGTCTCAACGATGCGTGCGCAGAATGTAAAGAAAGATGGGAATATTCTGTCTATTTGTAAAAGAGAGACGGCAGCGCCTGTTCTCTCCCACCTCTTCTGCTGCCAGCTCATGACGAGTGTTAGAAAAAGACAGAGACACCTTCTTTTTCTACCCTTGTCGTCACTATATCAACTATTGCAATGATGAGAATTCGATATCGACATCTAAGAATAAAAAAGTCTTAACTCAGATATGTATTTGAATATGGTAGTTATGCCCTTTTCATTCTTAGCAGTCGACATAGTATAGTGTAACCTAGTACAGGTACAGCATAATGCATATTGCTCAGCTGTCGGTAAGTTATCGACAATCATGACATCAGCTGGAGGCAGCGTTGCCACACTTTCACCACCATACATCTGGAAACGCGAAAATCATGACATTTTGTAGAAAATTTTTTACATTTCACGGCTAATTTCGTAATAAGCTACAGTAAAAATGGGTTACACATTTTCGGAATTTTATGAATTGGGATTTTGAATTGAGATTTCGTTTTAGGATTTTTTTCCTGAATTGAGATTTTGTATTAGGCTTTTTTCTCATTAAAGAGCGTCGCGTCAAGATACTTTCGCATAGTCCCATAAAAGAGCCCACGTTAAAAATGCAACTATTACAACCTTTAAAACTTTACTAGCAACAACGTGTGCACTTCGCATGGTCCTTATTATAATCGTTTTGCCGTAAGAACCATCTTCAACTATACACGCATTTTTTATACGAAAAGAATCCAATCATACACCGCAAAAGAGTTGGATTTCAAAGTGACCGCCATAGCCAGCTGACATAAGAGGAGGGCATGCGCCATACGCACTGCCTACGTCACACCCACGACTGACCAATCATAGCACGAAGAAAGCGGCTTCACAAATATCTCGGACTTTCGAGATATTTGTGTCCCGTCGCGTCAAGATATTTTCGCATAGTCCCATAAGAGCTCACGTTAAAAATGCAACTATTACCAGCTATTACAATCAAGAGAGGCGGTAGCGTCTCGAGACAGACATTTACCCTATTACCGACAACGACCGACTTTACCTGCGACGACGACGAGACGTGGCAAGACTCCTATACCCTGCAATGACCCAATTTCCCGGTCATTTATAATCTTCGAATTTGTATTGACCCACTTTCCCGGTCATTTATAAACTTTGAATTATTGTCGCGCGAGGGCTCTTTTTGCCCGTGGAACACTGAAGTGTTCGGCTCGCGAGCGCGGGAAAGGATACTTTATTCGAATCTACAATTTAATAAATAAAAGACAAGAAATACGTTTTCTAATTTGAAATAACTGATTCTCTATTCAATTTACAAAATACGACGATCGATCGTCTACAAGAGTTAAATATAGAATGTGTCTAATATAATTCTTCTTGCGAACTCGAAGTCCTCAGGAGCTCCCGTTGATGCGTCGCTGGGGCTGGGTGGTTCACCCTCCGGGGTGAAACTGCATAAGTGAATTTCGTCGATCGCCAATACCAACAGTCGATACTATGGCCAGTCAAGTTATTTTTATAAAATGACTTGTGCAATTTTGAGTTATCATATCATAATCTTTATTGCCACTATTATTATTCATTTTCGAGTTTACTTGAAAAATAGTAATCGAGTGTACTTGACAATAAATGTGGGAAATTTTTGGCTTTGGTTATTTGTCGACTTTTTACAAAGTAGGGGGGGGAAAGTAGATGTACTTGTCTCAAGCCATTTTACACCATAGGTTTTTTTGTGGGATCATATTAATCGGGACCACCATACGATTTCGCATCGATTGAGCCCGATTTGAAGCGAATTAAAACAAATTTTGGTTATCTCTCTGCCTTATTTTGTTTTTTAATTACTCTAATTAAAACGGTTTACTACCAAACATTTGAAATGGGCTACCAATCACCACCAATAAAATTGCATAAGTTTAAATTCTTTAAATTAAAGTTGTTTGGCTAACTTATTTATATAGCTAAGGTATAATCCATTTTGTACTTGTTGAAACTCCCGCGTTTTTTAGAAATGAACTTGCGTGCCACCTGACGGCGACCTGACGGCGAATAAACTTTTCCATAAAAGCACGTCACGTATCGAGTCGCTGCTCACCTCATTTAGAAATTCGTCTCACGTTTTATGCTCTCACAAGTTCGTCGACATCGGCAGAAGATTCGTTACGATATTTTGAATCGTGAAAACCAATGGCGGCCTTGTAGACAAAAACGCTTTCTTGACGAAGCGTCGAACAGAAACCGTGTTTTCTTTACCTCGATAAGCGTTGGAAAAATTATTTCACATCGTTATTAATAAAATAGTTAGTAATTGGCGTGAAAGTGGCCATATTTCCATACAACTTTCCACGATTTTATAACTCATTTCGCGTCAAATAGAAATAAGACGCTGTTTGAGTCTGTCAGACATATCCTGATTATCCTAGCCAGGTAAATATCATCTTTCATTACAATTATTCCGAAACCAACTTTTTCTTCATCGTTTCTTTGTAATTTAATTACCGAAACGGTGAATTTCTGTTCCCTTCAAGATTCTATATTTCCTTTTTTCTCAAATAAAGAATTTGTATATTTATTTAAATGCCAAAACAAGTTATTTCAACGTTTTCAGTTTCACGTGATTAGTTTTTTTTTGTTAAATTTGTAGAAAACAAAAATGTGATGAAATCAACTTTTCTTTAAAAGTAAAACTAATCATATATGGGGCATTCTCTGTCAATTCAACCACTTTTTTAAAAATCTGATATTTAGATATTTATCATAATTAGCAAGATATCAGTTGCTGATTATGAAATACAATTCAGGAATTTCTAGATTTTATTTGTTCACTTTTATAAATCCAAGATATTTCTTGAAAGCTGTAAATCATTTGAAAAAAAGCCTTATCATAATAGTTGTAGTTTTCTGTTAGTTTTTTAATCAAGTTTTAATAGTAGTTTTAGTGAGATGATAAATTTAATATTTTTTGTAAAAATAAAAGTGGCTTTACTTGAAAATAAAAAAAATTATGTTTTATTGTTAATAAATAATTTAATCTATCTTATGTTGATTAAATTATTTGTTCAATTGAATTGAAATGTAAAAATAAGACAAAAATTTTAACAGCTGGACTTTTTTTTTCCTGTACTTTATAGTTTTTTGAAATATATTTACTGAAGAGGCACTCCTGTTTCGAAACATCACAAAAAAAAGTTCAATACTTTTTTTTAGTGTCCAGAATATGTACAAATTATTTCAGATTTTTAAATTTTATATTTCACTCAGAATTAAATATCAGTTTTTTTTGTGTTTTTTTTTTACTAGCTGTATAAAAAACATTCTCTGTCGATTCAACCACTTTTTTTTAATCTGATATTCAGATACGTATCACAATTAGCAAGATTTTAGTATGAAATACACAACAAGAAGAATTTCTGGATTTTTTGTTTACTTTTATAAATCCAAGATATCTCTTGAAAGCTGTAAATCATTAATGAAAACAATGCACTGAATAAACAAAATGTTTTAGCATAAAATGTATGTCTTTGAATGTAGTTTCAACTGAAATTTTTTCATAGATGCACTGAATAAATGACATATTTTTGGGAGGAATTAGGTGAACATTTTTTTTTTTCGACAGATGATCTTGGTTTTGCTCCAAATTTTACAACATTTTTGTTATTATATATACAAAGTAAAAAAAATGGATACAACAGCAAATTCATATATTCAAAATGTTTACTTGTGTTGATGTCTAAAAAAATCAACATATTTTTATGTAATCAATCTCAGCTTAAACAAATATATCATTATTGACATGGCAATGTAAAAAAAAGAATGACATTAAAAGTAATAAATGTGTTTTCAAAAGTATTTTGCAATGTTCTTTTACAAAGTGTCTCTATTGCAAAGTACAGAATTGTCTTCAAAAGTTCTATAGATTTTCAAAGTGGGATCTCAAAATATTGCAAAGATTTTAAATGGTTTAAATTTATCTTCATATATTACATAACTTTATATAGTTTAAATATAGGAAAATCTAAAATCTTG
Organism: Perithous albicinctus; assembly: GCA_964016905.1. Taxonomy (NCBI): domain Eukaryota; kingdom Metazoa; phylum Arthropoda; class Insecta; order Hymenoptera; family Ichneumonidae; genus Perithous; species Perithous albicinctus. The sequence continues at coordinate 5,446,803 of OZ024692.1, read as the reverse complement.
TAATTCATTAATTAAAAGTCAACTAGCTGTGTAAAGTGACTGACAGAATCTTTATTTAAAGATCTTTATCAGAAAATATGTCATTTTTTTTCTGTAGAATCATTTTTTTAACATAATTTCCTTGTAACTTCTGTAGAAGATCTTTGACTGGAAATTTTAATCAGACTTGAGTCTTCCTACACATTCATAATCAGTTACATGTACAGTATGAAAAAATAGTCATTGAAAAAGCACACAATAAGTATCAGAACTGAACAAGCATTTAATATACATATTGAAAAATGTTTACTTAATCCAAATGAAGATGATTTAACAAAATGTAATATTCGGAATGCAAAAATAAAAGATAAACACAAATAAATTAAATAGATAAAAATAAAGGCATTAAGGCTTTAGAAAAAAAAATATATATTCATTATTATTATTATGAATATAAAAATAGCTCTATGCATTTTACATCATTGAGATTGTCAGAAAGTCTTATCTAAAACCTTTCTTTCTTTTTTTTTCAAAAGCCTCAATGCCTTTTTTTAAAAGTAATTTAATTTATTTACGTTTATCTCTTATTTTTGCATTCTGAATATCACATTTTTTTTGTTATCTTCATTTAGATTAAGTAAACATTTTTCAATATGAATATTAAATGTTCGTTCAGTTTTAATACTTATTGTGTGCTTTTTCAACAACTTTTTTTTTCATACTGTACATATAACTGATTATGAGTGAGTAGGAAGAGTGAAGTCTGAATGTTGAAATTTCGAGTCAAAGATCTTCTATAGAAGTTACAAGGAAATTATGTAAAAAAAATTATTCCACAGAGAAAAAAATGACTAAAAAATTTGAGCATATTTTGTGATAGAGATCTTTAAATAAACATTCTATCACTTTACACAGCTGGCTGACTTTTAATTAATGAATTACAAGATTTCAGATTTTCGTATATTTAAACTATATAAAATTATCTAATTTATGAAGATAAATTTAAACCATTTAAAATGGTTTAAATTTTGCAATATTTTGTCACTGATCCCACTTTGAAAACCTATAGACCTTTTGATAAAAATTCTGTACTTTGCAATAAAAATATTTTGTAAAAGAACATTGCAAAATACCTTTGAAAATACATTTATCAACTTTAATGTTATTTTTTTTTACATTGCAATGTCAATAATGATTTATTTGTTTAAGCTAGGATTTGATTGGAGAAAAATACGTTTTTGTAAAAAAAAATTGAAAAATAAATACAAGGATGCAAAGTAGAACTCTGCATATTGCTTTCTCATTATTTTTTAATTTTTACAAAGCCTCCTCTATGAGGAAGTGTATTTGTCTATTTTGGCTTCCTTATAGAGGAAGCTTTATAAAAATTTAAAAAATAATGAGAAAGCATTGTGCAAAGCTCTACTTTACATCATTGTTTTCAGTAAATAAAAAAAAAAAATGTTATATCTATATATCATTTCTTGCTCATTACCCACAACTAAAAAAAATATAAAACGTTCACTACTTCTTGTAACTTAAAAATAAAAATACAATTCAGTGTACAAAAATGTAATTTTTAAATTTTATTGGTAGATGGGAAATGAATCCCTTTTACATTTTATAATAACAAGACAAATCCTTGTTATTTTTAAATAATGAAAGAAACAAGTGAATCAAATGTTTTGTCAAATTCAGACCAATGTTATTTGTTTTTATTTTATTTTTTAATGTGGTACCGAATGTCTTTGTATGATTATACACTAGGTGTGTACAAAATCTTTAAGAAAAATTCTTTTTATTAAACTTTATTATTCTGAAACAAAAATCATGTTTTTCAATGTCTGTATATTGAAAATATACACAAGAGACGTTCGTTGCATATCTCAATATTTTTTTCAATGTTCAATATGAAATTGAGATTGATTTAAGCCAGATGTGAGAAAACAATAAAATAAAGTCAAGTTTTTAATCATTTATAAATCAATAATAAACAAACCAATGGTCCGAAAAATTAGGTACTTGACGTGTTAACCCTGGTAAGCAAGTTGAACTAACTTAGTGAAAAAATTTGAGCTCCAAAACAAAATTTAGACATTTAAACTAATTTATTTAATTAAAAATCACTTTTGGTTGCAATTTTTTTTCTCTTACTCAATATTGCATTTCTTTCTGTTCTTCAAGATTAAAGCTTCAGATGTTGGCCATACAATAAACTGCCGAAAAGATAAAACTTGGCACATTATCCTTAGCGATGGCTCAATCGACATTTAGTTTTAGCGATATATATGCGGAAAACGACATTTCGAAAAATTTTGCCAGTGGATTCTATGTAAAACGGAGCATATTGACATCAAAACAAATACTTTTGCAAGTTTAATAAAAGAACTTTTTTCTTACGCACCCTATTATTATATACGTGTCCGTTGTTTTAGTCCATTTCGTTAGATGTTTCGAAACTCGAAGCAGTTAAAACATGAAAAACAAAAATTGCTGTATAATCCGAATCCCTTTACCAATTGTCACCAAATTTCAACTCAATTGATGAAACAGTTCTTGAAATATGAAAGTATGAATTTTACAAGCTATCCAAACATCAAAGCAAAATTCTCACGTTTTTATATTACACAAATTGAGTTTATGTTATCTTTTTAAATAATTTTATAGGGGGTATAAAAATACGATTTTTTTCTTGTTAACAACGTACAAAATTACAACCTAATTGATTGCATTAAAATCACTAGCTAATATTTGTTGTATTTATAACATTTAAAATTACTTAACAGAGTGAAAATTCTTTTTCAGTTTGGCGAATTGAGCTGCTTCCTGCCCTGTAATTATGTTAAAGGGAAAAGAAAATAGCTTGCAGTCGCGAGCAGCCAATTCGCCAAAGTCAACGGCGTGCGTTAAAACGAGCAATTTCAAGCAGTTAAGAATCGCAAAAACTACGAGCGCTCTGTCAGAGATAAATATACAGGATAATGTAGAAGCGCGTAAAGTAGTTGCGAGCAATTCGAGTGAATCGACAGCAACGAAAACATATGTGGCGAATTCCGCTTCAAAAATTGATGGAAAATCTTCGACAACGGCAGCAACGGCGAGGAATGTCGGTGAATTGATGCCACCGCCAAAATTACCGGTTACGGCAAAATCAGCAGAAACAAACGTGCAAAGCAGCAAATCCGATGCCTTTAGTGATAATAATGGCGAAGGTGGAAAAAATCAACAGGACAAAAAGTGGGTTCTGACGGATTTCGATATTGGGCGACCGCTTGGCAAAGGAAAGTTTGGTAACGTGTATTTGGCTCGCGAGAAAAAATCCAAATACATAATCGCTATGAAAGTATTGTTCAAAGCTCAAGTACAGCAAGCCGAAGTTCAGCATCAAGTTCGACGAGAGATCGAAATTCAAACTCATCTTAGGTAATTCTTTGGTCTTTTTTATTTGCTAACTTCATGTCGAATTAATCGCATTATTAAGAGACGCGGTAGCGTCTTGAGGCAAGTACATTTACCCTATTACCGACAACGACAGACTTTACTGACGACGACGACAAGACGCGGCAAGACTCTTATATTCGAACCAACTTGGTTTCGGTCACTTTCAAAAACTTTTTTCGTATTCTTTAAATATATAATAAATAAATATGAATTTTAGGGACATGTATATTATGCTTTTTTTACGGTCCGTCAATTGCGACTTAAATCAAGTTTATAGGAATCTGCGCACAAAAGATATATCCTTTATTTTTTTCCGTGATGCGAAAAGAGTAATTCAGTCGTCGTCGTCGCACACAGCATGGCGACGTCCATTAGCGGACGCCGCTACTTTACCGACTGAACTGTGATATATAAAACTTTTTTAGTCGATGCAATTTGTAATTTTTATTTATGCAATTTGAACCCATACGTTTTTATCGGTGTCAGAAATAATCATTTTTGATCGTAAATTGTTTGTCAATTAAAAATAACTATTATATAAAGGGTATATTTACAAGTACTGGTGATTATAACCATTTCGCGATAAGTTGAAAAATACCTCCAGTATGAAATCGAGATGGAAACCTTGTAAAAAGTAAACAAATCTCACAAAAACACCTATGGTGTAAAAAGACTTGAGACAAGTACATTTACTTTCCCCCTACTTTGCAAAAAGTCGACAAATAACCAAAACCAGCGCTTCTCGCATTTATTGTCAAGCACACTCGATTATATTTTTCAAGTAAACTCAAAAATGAATAATAATAGTGGCAATAAAGATTATGATATGATAACTCAAAACTGCGTACTTGACGAATGAACATATAAAAATTATGGCCGGACAAGTTATTTTTATAAAGTAACTTATGCAGTTTTGAGTTATCATATCATGATCTTTATTGCCACTATTATTATTCATTTTCGAGTTTACTTGAAAAATAGTAATCGAGTGTACTTGACATTAAATGTGAGAAGCGTTTGGTTTTGGTGTCGACTTTTTGCAAAGTAGGGGGGAAAGTAAATGTACTTGTCTCAAGTCTTTTTACACCATAGGTGTTTTTGTGGGATTAATGGGAACTAAAGTCAAATGCGCGTCTATCATCTTTTGGAGGATATCTAAAACAGCGCGCGCATAACATTTCACCCAATGTACAAATTTGGAATTAGGCAATTGCAATTTCAAATTACTCTTGAAATTTGTAATTAAATTCGATATAATCCTTTATACGACTTATGGGACACATACGTCTCACCTCCTTTGAAATATCATCACTTCTATACCTTCTTTTCAATACATATGAATTTAGATCCACTATGTGCCGAGTATGTCAAATCCCTGGAAAAAAATCGGCCGTTAAAGGGCTAAATCTTAATTTCGATAGAATTTTGTAATTAATTTCGATTTTAAACGATAATCCGCTGCAAATTATTATTAACTAGCAGGCTATTATCGCTCTAGCGCTTCGCCCTCTCGCGATTTTTTATAAATCGTCCGGAACCATCCCAGGCTCTGATATTTCTAAATCTTCTGATGAGACGCCCCGGCCCTTATTTTTAGAAGTCCCCCTATAAGAACACATTCGGCCCTGATATTCTAAGTCCTCCAATAAGTCCACGTTCGGCCCCGATTTTAGTAGATCCCCTAATGGGCGTCTCTGGCCCAGATTTTTGTAAGTCCCACTATTAGACCTCCAGGTCCTAATTCTTCTGAGTCCCATTATTACACCACCAGGCCCTAATTTTTATAAGTCCTTATATTAGAGCCCTCAGGCCCTTATTTTTATAAGTCTCCCTATAAGACTACCCTCAGTCCTGATTTTTCTAATTGGAAGTCCCCCTAATGGGCTCACCTCCTTCCAGGCCAAAATTACTCTAATTCTCGCTATTAAAACTCTGAAACCTTCATTTTTCAAAGTAATCCTATTAGACCCCCCAGGCGTGTGAGTGTCTATGAGTGTCTGAGTGTCTATGAGTGTCTGAGTGTCTATGAGTGTTTGTGAGAGTGTCTGTGTGATTGCCTGTGAATGTCTGTGTGAGTCTCTGTGGGTATCTGTGTAAGTGAAACACCGCCCTTTATTATGTTGTATTAGGTTTATATCCACATTCCAATCCACATAGAATCTGTAATCAAATTAAATTTAAATTTAAATTCCGATGGAATTTCTAGCAAATTTAGATTTTTATCCAAATTGCAATGGAATTTCTAATTAATTCAGTTTTTGTACTTAAGATTTTTTATTTGATTCAAAACATTATATGACGAAAAAATAGTATCCAAGTTATTAAAAAAAAAAAAAATAGCAAAAAAAATGTATTTTCAAAATTACATCATTTTAAAAATGAAGAAGTCAACTTCTGACTATATTGTACACTGAAAATAAGTTAAGGAAGAAATTGCCATCGCTTTACAACTAATGGATGAGGCAGGAAGTAACAGGATAAAAAACAACAAAAAAATCCAAAAAAAACAAAGGTCAATAATTTTGGTTTAAGAAAAACAAATCATGATGCTGATAGACTAGTATAGAAAAAAAGAAAATTATGGAGAGGGCGGTATTCCCATAAGACGATGTAACTACAGCTTTCTGTCGTTCTCTCTCACTCCACTGCAATCACCAAGTGCGCTATATCACTGGCGCTCATAGCGCTTAAGTCCGTGTAGGATATCACCTTAAGTAGACGTTTATTTATTTACTCATTTGATTATATCGACAAATGGCCTAAAGCCCAATTACAAATGAGGGATACTACTCCCAAAAGATTCATACAGTTTAGAAGTGATAGTCGCAGAGACGAAGAGGTAATCGCAAGCATTACAGAGTTAGTGTGTATGAGCCGTGACAGAAAATAGAATAACGACAATTTGTAATGAGTGACCTCAAAAGTTGTGCAGAATTATTTTTTCCTCTTACATTGCAAAAAAAAAAAATGCTTTTTCTTCGATTCCTGATTCTTGAGAAAGTTTAATCAAAATTTTTAAAATATGTATAATTTTTGTTTTCATTTTTTAAACGATATTTTACTTGATTAAAAAAAATGTTCTAGACATCCAAATATTCTACGAATGTACGGCTACTTTCACGACGACAGGAGGATATACTTAATTCTAGAATACGCTCCCGGTGGCGAGCTTTTTAAAGAATTGAACGCCCAGCCAAACAAGCGATTCAACGAAGTACGGTAAGTGCCATAAGCTCAACTAAAATAATACATCGCACGATCTAAATCTTTTGTTTTGTGTAAACATTTTTTTGACAATGTCTTTGAGTCGTACAGTATCCGAAGTCTAGAGAACAAAAAAAGTAATATTTTTGTGGATTTAACAAAACTTTTCGTTCATGAATCTCCTCAATTTTTGTTATTAAAATAAATGGTTTTGTTAATTTAGCTTTACAAACAGAAGTACAACAAAGAACGTTATTTTTATAACAAATATGAAGGAAAGACGTTATTATATTTTACATATTTATTGTCATGTTCACGGGAAGAAAATGTTAACGCTTACACTTTGTAAATATTACAATACCTTTTTTTGTTACAATGACTGTTATTGCTTTTCAAAACAACAAATATTTTATGTTTAATGTTTATAACGAAAGTGAATTTGACAAACGCACTTGTTTTCACTTGATTAACAAGTTTAAACAAGAGAAAAAAAAAGAATCGTAAATGACAAATTGAGTTTTTGGAAAATTAACGAAGAAATTTGTTATTTTTTTAACAAAAATTTTTCTTATAAAACTTATTGTTAGCATTTGTTAGCGGTTTTTTGAAAATTATTGTTTATTGTATTTTATAATAGGTTCAATAAAAAATGTCGGTTGATTTTGAAATTCTGAAAACTTCTCGCGATAATTCTTTATTCTTCGTAGGTGTTAATAATTCCGTGCGTTTTTCTTGTATTTTAGCACAGCGACTTATATCTCCCAATTGGCAGATGCCCTAGAGTACTGTCATAGAAAAAATGTGATTCACCGCGACATAAAGCCGGAAAATTTGCTACTCGGTGTTCAGGGTGAACTTAAAATCGCTGATTTCGGATGGTCCGTACATTCACCGTCGTCACGCAGACAAACTATGTGCGGAACACTCGATTATCTGCCACCGGAAATGGTCGCCGGTAAAACTCACGATCACACTGTTGATCTATGGGGTGTCGGTGTTTTGTGCTACGAATGTCTCGTCGGTCGTCCACCTTTCCTAGCTCAGACTTACGATGAAACATACTTGAAAATCAAAAAGGCTCAATACACATTCCCGAATTACGTCAGCGAGAACGCCCGAGACTTGATATCCAAGGTAATTTATTTAATTTTATTTCCTTATATTGCGATAAATTTAATTAATTATATTGATATCAGGAATGGACTTTCATTCAATAATGATTTATCTTAAATATTTTTTAAACCAAATAATTATGTTTAATTATTATGGAAAACTTCGAATGTACACATTACAGTAATAATTAGGAATAATTTCGATGAATTATTCTTTTACAATGAAATATAATATTTAATAGGTGTATATTAAGGTGGTCCCCAAATTTTTTTTCCCTAGTTGACACCCCTTGAATATCTTCATTTTGAGGACAGGAGCAATTCAGAATTTTCTCAGAAAAAAAAAGTATTTAAAAGGTGCTCTCAGCCATTTAACGAACGGGTCAACGACTTTTTTAGTTATATAAAGTACCACTGAAAAAAATCGATAATTTTTTTTTAAATGTATTTTTATGTTTATTAAAGGATACCAAACAATCGAAATTGAAATCGAAAAAATTAAGGGGGCCCAATTTTCTAAATAGGTCAAAAAAATTTAATTAAAAAAACCACTACACTCGATTGTTGAGAGTAACAAAAGTTCAGTGGATACTAATTTTCAGCAAAAAATATTTAAAAACCTGTAAGTTACGAAACTTTAAAAATATCGATATCACGAAAAATCATATTATGAAAGTTGTTTTTCGTCGGTTATTCATTTTCCAAACCATTTTTTTTTCCAATGCCGTAGTTCGGCCCAATCAAGTAAAATCTTCGGTATTTGGAGACCAGTTCAGCAGTGTTTTTTTTTCTAATTTCTAAGTCATTTTTTAGTATCATAATTTGTTTCTTTTTTTCATTTCATGATAGATGAAAATACGATTAAATTTCTTTATACTTCATGGAAGTAATCGACGTGATCCGTCGCACACAGAACGAGTTTTTTTTTTCAACTGTCGCGGAATATTTTCAAATTCAAACAGTAGGGAAATTCCATAGAACTAATCATTTTCAATAGTTTTCGAAGAAAACTTTATCGCAAACTCCCACCATTTTAACTTGCGCCCACCGTAACAGTTTATCTTACATTCTTAACTAAACAATGAATAGGCGACGAAAAAACAACTTTCATAATATGATTGTTCGCGATATCGATATTTTTAAAGTCGAATAACACCTAGGTTTTTAAATATTTTATGCTCAAAATTGGTATACATTTAAGTTTTGTAGTTCCCAACAATCAAGCGTGCCAGTTTTAAAAATTAAATTATTCTGATTGATTTGGAAAATTGGACCCCCTTAATTTTTTAAATTTCGATTTCGACTGTATGGCATCCCTTTTTAAACATAAAAATGCACATAAGAAAAATTAACGATTTTTTCCAGTGGTCATTTCATATAGCTAGAAAGATTGTTGGACACCCGCCCTTATAATTCCGTGAACTTGGGTAAATCCTAAATTAGTACATTGTGATACTAGTACGGGAAAGCGGATATTCCGCGAAGGTTAGGAAGCGGCGCACGAGCCGAATCGAGCGCCATAGTGACACGAGGCGAAACCGAGTGTTGCTCGTAGCCGAAGAAAAGCCTTGCTTCCTAACCGCCGTGGGATGTCGGCTTTTTCGTACAAGTACCACACTCTATTTTTTTAAATGAATGAACGGTATGTCCCGTCTTTCGTGTCTGTAAAGTGTGAGCGAAAACCTAACCTCAGAGTTAGTTCGCGTGTCAAAAGAGGGGAGAAGAGTGAAATAATACAGGAATGCTGAAATAATGTAGAAAATTAAGGATGTGCGCATGCGCAAGAATATTATTTCACGCCTTACTGCAATCTGCTACTTCGCAAACGCTTTGCAGGCACAAAAAGCGGGACATTCCGTGAATGAGTTAAAACATTTAATTTCTTAAACTCATGCACACAATATCTCTCGTTTCGTGACTGTAACGCGTGACAGAAATGGCGTATCGTACTAAGGCATGCGGGAATATACTTGCGCATGCGCACCACCGATGTAGATACATTTTTTCACGCAGATGGGTGCGGAAATGTATCTAAGATACTTTTACGCACGCAGATGGGTGCGCAAAAGTATCTATAGATGATAATTTACCCGCACACCCGTTACAGACACGAGACACAGGACATACCGTTCATTCGTTTAAAAAAGCAGTATGTGGTACTTGTACGAAAAAGCGGATATCCCACGGCGGTTAGGAAGCATGCTGCACTCGCCTTCTCTCGCGCATTCTCTTTCCCGCACTAGTATCACAATAACTATTATAAGCTTGAACAAATTCTGAGGTGCTTTTTTTTTGTTAAATGAACAAACGTAAGGGGTGCCAGGGATGCTTTTGTCGGAGGACCTCCCTAATGTCAAATATATGAGATTTTGACTTACTTTCGTGCCTTTACAGGCTGTGGGCACCTCCTACATATAGTTTTTAAAATCTGAAAAAGTTCTGGGGTGTTTTTTTCGATGAAATAAATAAACGTAAGGGGTGCCAGGGCCAATTTTTGTTTTGTGGACCACCCTAGTGTATGTAAATTATAATCGCTCAGTCAGGAAAATGATTTCAAATGCATTTTCATCGCATGAATGCCCATCACAGATCTGTGAAGTTTTTAAATTTAAAAAATTTATTTTGTTTATTTGACAAACAAACATTTCAATGCGTAAAAACGTGTTCTTTTTGCTATCTAATTTTAATTCATTTTTTTAGCTGTTGGTGGTCGAGCCCGATCATCGATTGCCGCTGGAAAGTATACTGATTCATCCTTGGATTTTAATGAACCGAACTACGGAACCTTCCAAACAAAACAATTAACACACTTTTTTTATAACTATAGCAACTATTTACGAGATAAATGAAACAATATGTTATAGCTCGATTTAAACGAATGGTGGATAAAGGTTTGAGAAAAAAACGACAAGAAGCACTAGGAACCAGTTGGGTTCTTTAAGCGTTTTTTTTGTTACTAAAATAGTTACAAATTTTATACCAAGCCTAACAAATCTGAATCGCTCGAAATAAATGATAAGCAATCTGCGATCACGTTGAGCTCTCGTAATTTATATAAATTTTGTATTCGCATATCATATTGTTTTTTTTTCACGAATAAACTAGCGCATTTTCACCGAACGTAACAACCCTTTGCTTTAATTAGCTTTGCGTGAATGACGGATTTTTTTTTTATCACACTTGCCATGGGTCGAAAAAGTTGAAACGAATTTAACGGTCGTTATTACTCTTCGCTTCGTTCATTTTTGTCAGAAGAGTGAAGAACGAGTACGAGCTTCGTAATATCTGAAAAGAAGAGAACTTTTAACATCTACAAATTTATCCGCTTGAGAGGCGAGAAAATTTTCCCACTTTATTCGCCAATGGGCAAAAACGTCTTATAACGCGTGCGTGAAAAAGTTGCTTTGTTTGGCTATACAGAGCGGATGTATTTGGGCACTTTTCTGACGTTTGCGTAGTCACTTTCAGAGTCAGTGAGACACCGGTGGAAATTTCTTTGCCAGATGCTAAACTGTTACAGTGCTGTCTCTCTGGCACCGAACTTGATTTTGGTTTTTCGGTATTCCTGAAAAAAAAAAAAAAAAAAAAAAAAAAAACCACCTGAGTTTCAGAAAGCTGGAAACTTAGTTCAATTGCACCATCCTTGTGCGCATTCTCAAAATTTGAGCTCAGTCTGTCGAGTTATTTTGGGAGAAAACAGGTTTCAAAATTTTGTAAATGGTTGGGGAACTGACACTGCCTCTTAAGAGGAGTCGAAACCTCCACGAGTGCGAGTGAGATGGCAAATAATTTTCGAAACAATAATACACGGAAACTAGACCCATACCGAGATAAATAAAAATCTTGCACCATTCAGAATTGAAAGACGAATGATGTAGGACTTTTCTTTTATCTGGAAATGTATGGCATCGTCGCAATAATTGTTTAGAGCTTTTATTACCGACTGAGGTCGGTAAAAATGGTCGATTTCGTAGTTTACAAAATACGTTAATATATTATAAATATGTTTCAAATTTTACAGGATTAACATAAACGCATGTGGTGTTGGTTGAATTTCGGGTAAAAACGCTAAAAAGAATGTGGCCGCACATAAACGTTTTCCAGAATCTTTTATATCTTACAAAACAGGTGATGTTGACAATAATCGAGCGGCTATTTTGGTATTCGGGAGTTTTATTAATAAACGATTTTCTCCAAATGTTGTACATTTACAACCAAAATTCGAGCGTACGTCTATGTGTTTATGTTGATATTACCGTTGTGTCGAATTTCAAGCATATGCGTAGCGTAATAATGATGCATAGTGTAAAATACGAAATAGTTTACTTTTACCAACTAATGGCGATAAATAGTAGTTTTCGTTACAAGGACGAAAAAACTTTTTCTGACGAATGTGAGTTTGCAGCACAAGCCGAAGGCGAGTGTTGCAATCACACGAGTCAAGAAAACGTTTTTCGTACGAGTAACGAACAAAGTTTTAATTCACAACGTGTGCAAATGGGGTTTGACGTACGCGCTTTACGGACGCAGAGAATTAAAAAAATTTACACCGGCATCCCCTTAACTCTTTAAAGCATGGGTCGTTATTGACTAACCTTTATGTCCGTCGTTTTTCATGTTTCAAAAATTGTATCCAACATTAACATCCCTAGACAAAATATACGCGGACAAAATCTTCTATGTTTCTTTAAAAAATTTCTTTTCTTTACTTTATTTACTTTTCATTACTTTGTTTTTACTTTTTTTTACTTTTATTTTCTTGAGTGCCTCTTCAAAAGTCGCGGTAGCGACTCGACGCCAAGTATAAAAAGAAATTAGTTTTGAATGAATTACTTGTACTTTAGATTTCGTTGAATGTATCAAGGGAAGAATTTTGTCCGGGAGGATTTTATATGGGGAGATTTTGATCGGCAGCCTTCAAAATAGTACATTATGCAACAAGGGGCGAAAGTAGCAGATTTCTCCCGCTGGTGGGTTTACTGTCCGAACGAGAAGATTCTTCTCGCCAGGGCAGCAATCACCTGAGGGAAAAATCTGCTACTTTCGCCCCTTGTTGCATATAGTATTTCATTCCACTCTCGACCGTGGCCACTTTTTGATTCTGTATTTATTTGTTATAAAACGAATCGTATTGTAATAAAAAATAAAAATGAATTTTATACACATTTAAAAATAAATAAAATCAATTTTATAATTTTTCATTTTCAATTTTATAATTTTTCACAAATCACGTTTGCGGGGAAAATATGCTACTTTTGCCTGGATTTTCAGGGGCAAAAAGTGGCCATTTCAGTCGGGTGTAGAATAAAATATTCTTTTCTTCCGACTCCGCTAAAATAACCTCATTTCGTGCCCGCAACGTTGACCGAAAACCGTTCATTTTTTATCAGTGTCTCGCCACATGCGCAATCCGGTTTCATTACGCCCTAGGGAGTAAAACGGTTCATTACTGCCCGGTGGGAGTAATGACTACCGTATTACACATGCGTACTAGTCGCAGTTTAAGAATAAGCTATTTTTCATCCTTGTTGCACACAGGAAATGTGATTATTTTTAGCGAGATCGAAAGAAAAATATAGTATTCTACATAGGAGAAGGGAGCGCATTTTCAGCTCGTGTGAATATTTGCCCTCGCTTAACTCGGGCATCGAATTGCGAACTCGGTGAAAAGTCGCACTTCCCTCCCTTGTAGCATAATGTACTAATTCTTACCGCAATAAACGTTTCCATTGTCATCGTGTAAAATTTGCCAGCTGTCAAGCCAAGAGGTCTCGTGGAGCACATCAACGAGATGATCATGAGAGATATAACTTGTGATGAATATTCATCCTCCCATCCCGACAGCCATTGACTCGTTGATAATGAAGCACTCTATAAAAACGTTATTCAACATACGAACCTATGACATTGGTAGAAGAATATATATTTGCTAAAATAGCTGTATTTTTTAAGAGCTCTTATACTGACTTGATATTTTAAAGCATTTCCATTCCAGCACCAGTTCAATAATTGAGAAAATGCTGCTCCAAGATATACGCCGAATTTCAGAAGACTAGAAAAATTCTTTGCCCCCTAGAGATATGATAAGAATTTATTTTAATTATCATTAACATAATGAAAACACAAAATTAATATGCAATTGAAATTTGGTATTCTCGGGGGTTTTTTTTAATCTTCGCTGATTATGAATCTGAAATCAAAATACAGAACTAAACAATGGTGGACAAAAATGTAAAAAGTTAATTAATTTGGACGAAAGTCGGTACCCGAGGGTTTTTAGGATCGCTAATTACGAATCTGAATTCAATGAACAGAAATACAAAATAGCGGAACCAATATGGCGGTCCTAAAATGTAAAAATTTGGGACTGGATGAAATCTACACAAAAAAATTTGACTCTTTGGTGTAAAGATTTTGCGGTGTACTGTTTCTTCGGTGTAGAAATTTTCGATGCACAGCTTTTGCAATCGCGTAGGTGATAAAGTTGAAAAGCCCTTCACGCTTCAAAGAATTCCAATAGTACCGCTGACCGCGCGAATTCTTTGAGGCGTGAAGGACTTTTCTAATTTTATCAAGTTTACCTACCCGCGCAGAAAACAATTGTCTCGGAAAGAGTCTGTCGAAGCTCGGAAAGAGTTTTTCATATCTTGAAACGAGTCTCAGAAAGAGTAACGGATACGATCCGGAGCGTTACTCTTTCTCAGACTATCACTAAGACTCAAGAGTTTTGGTCATAGTCTGAGAAAAAGTACTAGTCCGGATCGTATCCGTTACTCTTTATTAGACTCATTCCAGGATATAAAGGACTCTTTCTGAGATTCGGCAGACTCTTTCACAGATTTGAGCGACACTTTTCACGACTCTTATGAAGACTTCTTCCAAGACTACCCTTTTCTGCGTGGGTCGGCGATCGCAAAAACCGTTTTTGATATTTATCTCAAAATATGATACTAGTTGCATACCAAAGTGCGTATTTTATTTATTTTTTAGTGAGTCGTACTCGTCGTTTTAAATATTGGTATTGTGGAAAAACAAAAAAACATAATATTCTTAATTACAGATTTTCCAGTAGGTAATAAGTTTGTAATATTTTTTTTGTAGTTTTTGGAGAAAAAAACAAAAACGACTCACTGCATGCGCCTATCAATTTTACATATATTGACAACGTTTCGTCGAAATTTAAAGAACCGTTTTTGAGAATAACAGTTGCCAGTTTTTTGTTGTTAATTTGGCATGGGTTGTCGGTACCAGTTTTAACCCCGGAGCACTACCACGCATATTACAGATGTTCAACGGGCGCTGAGATTTTCCCACACGATTAATAAGATTAATTTTCGGATTCAAAAAATACGAGAAAATATTTTTTACTCAACCGAAACCAACTTAAAATAATCGATTCTAGTCAATTCACCAATGAGATTTTGATTTTAAACAGGTTCCACATCAATAAGGAAGAAACTGACTTAATGGAACAGGATATGGGGCAAAACACGTCAAGTCGGCCACCCCAATTTTTCATGTCAACAAAACGTCCTCATATTTCTTCGGGATGTTAGTCTAGTTGAAGAAAAAACGTAGGAATTTCTTCAGATTTTTTTATTGCATATTCCTGCCATTGAAAATCGCTGAAAATAATCATTGTTTATTTTTCAACGCCAATGCTATGGCTCGCAAAAAAAAATCAAAGCAACATCAAATTTTGGATTTTCAGCGTACTTTCCAACAACATTTTTTGTAAAATTCTGCGATTTCATTTTATGATATTTTTCAATTAAATAAAGTTGCCACTTTTTCCCCTCCGAAACGGCATTTCCGATTTAGTTGAAATTTTCATATTTTTGATGGGCGGTAATTCCGATCCAGAGTTACAGCTCTTAAAACGATCAAACATCGCGGTAATCTAATACAAAAAAATAAGAATCACATAATAAAAAAATGTAATGCGGGCTTTAGAATATTTTCCATAGACATTCTCAGCCCTCCTGAACGCAGAGAGCTTACCGCGATGCTCCATCGTTCGAAGAGCTGTAACTCTGGGGCGAAATTGTCGCCCATGTCTCCAATTTTTTCTAAGAGTCTAGATATTTCAAAGAACAAAATGTGAAAATTTCAGCTGAATCGGAAATGCCGTTTCGGAGGGATAAAAGTGGCAACTTTATTTAATTGAAAAATAGCATAAAATAAAATCTGAGAATTTTACAAAAAATGGTGTTGGAAAGTACACTGAAAATACAAAATTTGATGTTGTTATGATTTTTTTTGTGCGAGCCGTAGTACTGGCGTTAAAAAATAAACAATTACTATTTTCAGAAATTTTTAATAGCTGTAATATGGAATAAAAAATCTGAAAAAATTCCTACGTTTTTTCTTCAACCAGACCGACATCCCGAATAAATTTCAGGACGTTTTGTTGACATGAAAAATTGGGGTGGCCGACATGGAATGTTTTGCCTTATAATATAAAATACTCATTTGGTGATATAAACTGTAAAAATCTGATTACATCAAAAGATAACGATGAAACCTACCAGAACTGCTTGAAAACCGGTAAAGCAGATCATGGAGAAGCTTGCGAATAATTGAACGAACATGCTGACACCAAATATTTCATTTAATTCATCGACACAATTGATGAGACGTTGATGGTGCTTTACGCACGTCTTAAATCGTCGTACAAAACCGTCACAGTTAATGACACCAGCTTCTTCATCGTTAAATGGAATGAAGCAATTTATTTCATTATTGTCTTCTGTTGTTTCTATCGGATATTTTTCCATCAGCAGAGAGGCTCGATTGTGCTTCGATACCAGGCATTTCTCGTAGTTGGCGTTTAGAATAACGAGCTGAACGTTCGTCCATTTGTAGAGACCAATGACGATGGTGTCCATACCGATAATCGATATTAAACCGATGCATACTGCACAAGCTTGTAGGAAAAATGCAATTTGATGCATCGGGGACTCCCTGACGTCGAAGGGATATTGGGCTCTTATTGGCAGCTCGCCTTCTTCTACTGGTACGAGTAAGATCAATGCTATAGAAAGCGTCGCACCGACCGCCCAGAAACCATGAAGTAAGATCTTTTCGTAGAAACTGCATGTCTGTACCAATACACGTACGCGTCGGTCTGGAAATTAAAAAAAAAAAATCCATATGGATGGCGTGAAAATAGTATCAAAATAGAATTGGGAACTCAAGCAGAACCATATTACATTTGGTGGTGAATTTTGAACTAGTCCATATGGTTCCAAATGCGCACCCTTATTGACCCATCAATAAATCTGCGCTCGTATCACTTTTAAGTTTTGAATACATATTTGCTTCCCGCCAAACTTTAAAATTTTTCCGCACTCCTTTTTTGTAATATTGCCAACTTTTCCATCACTACTTAATTAAACACTTTTTACGTTTTTATTATTTCCCCTATTGTTGCCTATCTTTCGTCCCTATCGCTAACTACTTCGTTTCTGCTCTATATTCATTTCATCGACCACCTACCTTTTTAAAAAAACTTTTCAGTACAGTCGATATCCACAGATTTTAAGTTCCTATACTTCAACCCCGTCACTGACTGATCCTAAGTTGGGTTGACGGTAGGATTTCGTAAAACCAACCAAGCTCCAACCGGTTCATAACGAATCTGAAGTTGGATTGACGGTTGGTTGTACACAAAGCAACCGTCAATCCGAACCGGTTAGAGTTTTTCAGTCAAATTGAGAAATATTTTCACCAGGGGAGTTAAGGCTAGAAGTAAATAAAAAATATTTAATTTAATAGGATCGCTTCGCGTGCTGTTTCTCCCCAACATTTTTTCCAACTGTGATTTCACGACGTTTTGGAACATTCTGAACGCGTTTACATGAAAATTCTGAGAAAAAAAAATTTAACGAAAACGAAGCTTCTTGAGGAAGCAAAAATCCGAGTAGACTTATAAAATATGAGTTATACATATGAGAAATATAAAAATATGCGTTATTTTCTGAAAAACTCTGCTTCTCTCCGATAACGCAAGTTCGTAGGATTTCACAGAACTTACGAGATTTCTCTGTGATCTACTTTTTCTCTAACTCGTACGAAGAGTAGTGTAACGAGAACCTTTCTATCCCGTATTTTTTCCTTTCCTACAAATTCCCTGTACCACTAGCTAGTTCGCTCGCACCATAATTTATTGCTTCCCTGCCTCACATCTAGTTGCGACCCGTCCATTCGGTCCCTTGACTTTCCCAAACCACAGCTATCATAGACTGCATCTCAATCCCTTCTCACGCATACTAATCGTGTCTATTTCCCAAATTCCTTCTCTATAGCTCTTCTTATTACCCCTTTCCCACAGATATCTCCTTAAGACTTATGATTCGCCTATTTTCTTTATATTTCGCCTATTCTCTCCCAACCGCTGCTTAACACCCGCCTAGTAACATTGTCATCGGCATAAACACATGCATTCCTACTTTCCTCATAAAATCCTAATCTCCTATCCAGCGCCTCCAAGACGCTACTATCATAAAATTAGCAAGTTCATGTCACGCTTCATTAACTTCTTTCCATTTCCCTATAAATCGACTTCCTTGGGAAACTGTCCACAATTCCGTTGCCACAACTTTTCGACTCCCAAAATCTTTTCCCACCTACGATCCTCTCCCAAGATTCCACCCCATCTTTGCCTATAAGAACCACCTCCAACGTAAGCTAGTTAGTCAGCAATTTCCAAATACACTGCGACGCTGTTACGCTGCTCGTTCTGTATTTTTTCAAATAAACGTCTTTTCAAGAATCAATTACGTGTATACCGCGTCTTTTCGGCCTCTACCGCGTTTTGCATGCGAAAACGGCTATACCCTTCTAAAGAATTAAGAGTTTTCGACATCACAGTAGACTTTCCCAGATAAAATACGATTTATTTTCTGAAAAATTCTGCTTCTCTCGGATACATTTCAGAAAACTTACGAGTTTTCTCTAAAATCTGCTCTTTCTTTAACTCCCACAAAGAGTACACAGAGTTTCAGAGTAATTTTGAAATTATTCTTCAACGAACCATGCAAAGAATTTCAAAGAAAACACAGAGTTTCCCGGATATTCTCTAGGATTTTTATGAGAAAAGCAGCTAAAACTGGAGTTTTTAAATAAATATTCGTGAATATAGAAAATTAATAGCCAGAGGAAAACAGCAAAGTTCATAGTTATTAAGCCTGTAGAAACCTGTAGAACGAATCATAGAGTTTTAGAGTAATTCTGAAAAATTTTGTCCGTCAACCATGGGGAGAATTTCATAGAAAACACGGATTTTCCTTGAATCTTTCCACAAGAAAGACAATATAGATTTTTTTAGAAAATGGTTTCTAAGTATAAAAGACAAACCGGCGAAACATCAACGAAGTTAATAGTTTTTCAGAGAATTTGGCACGAAAATCAGAGATTTTCAGAACAATCAGGTATATTTTGTTTTAGAGAAGACAATGATTTTCTGTGAAAAGTGCGAAAAATGATTGAAATTCCGAGGTACTTTCAGATTTTTTCAGAGACATTTTAAGATGTTTGCAGAGAAATATTTTCACCAGAGTGATGGGAGTTTGCAAACAGCGCCGTCAGAAACTATGACACTCGTTCCTTCCTTACCCTGGGGAAAAATGTCTACAACTTTCTACAACAAATTACGAATTTATACAACTAAGTACGAGATTTCTACAATTTGGTCATTTGGTAAAAAGTTGTAGTTTCTTGTAGAAAAATTCTACAACTTTTTATAACTAACTACAATTTAATACTAAAAAAAAGAAGTTAGTTGTAGTTAGTTGTTGAAAAAACAACTTTTTATGAGAAAGTATTACTTTCTGCATCTGCATCAAACTTAACAAAAAACATTCGCATGAAACTTGTAAAAAAATTAAAAAGTAACAGACGTAGTTTCTCATAGAAATTACAACTTTTTACAACTAATTACAGCTTATTACGGAAACCTTCAACCGGTAGAGGCTACAACGACGGTAACTTTTCGTTAAAAAGTTGTATTTACTACAACTTTCTACAACTTATTACGGAAATCTGTAATGGATAAAAATCTGCACGATTGTCGGGGATCTACAACTTTCTACACAAACGTACGAGATTTTAAACAAAATTGTATATATAGTTGTAGATTTCTATAAAATATAGGTGTCCTCTTAACGCCTTTGAGCAGAAATATTTTATAAGAATCTACAGGCATGTTAACATTTATTTTAAATCTCGTACTCTGGCTTGCCATACGGCCAGAGGAAGATTACTCCGGAAGAATAACCCGGCGACGCGAAAAGATTTTCCGTAGGCCGACGTTTGCTAGACCGGCATAGACAGCGAATAGGTCATACCATGGGCACCACGCGAATCCGTCTTCGACCGCGGCATAAGGTGGTCAGCAAGGTAAGACGGGGTCCCCCCAGGAAACATCGAATAAAAAAGCGCAACTATAAAATACCTACGCCTATTGGCCACCGACAGCCAACCAAGCGAACGTTGACCAACAGACACGTGATTACGCCGACGAAGTGCAAGCACGAATCGCACTACCGCGTTGCATGCATGCTGAAGCTTATTATTAAGCTCACCGTTGACGTCACACAACACAGCCGAGCAGTAATCAAGATGTGGAAGCGCCACAATGCGCGTAAGCCACGCTCGCGAAGTGGTATTAAGCACCTCCGCAAATCGCTTAAGTTGTGCCAACACCTCGAAGACGCGTCCACGAATCGACGAGACCTGTAACCCCCAGCCCAGCGTTGGTGTAATGATGACCCCAAGGTAGCGCTTGGAGGCAACAAACGCAATAGGCTGACCAGTAACACTGAGGTTGGAGAGGGAGGACAAGCCGACCTGGTTAAGTAACCTTGCGGTACCAAGAACCATCGCATCCGTCTTCACGGCTTTGAGTGACAACGAATAACCACTGCCCAGCCATGAATTTGCGCGACGTCAGCGTTGAGAAGCGCAATCGAGTCGATGGGCTCTTCCGGAGAGCAGTGTTGATAAATTACAAGGTCACCAGCATACAGTAGGTACTGACAATTACGGAAGATCCCAGGCAGGTCATAAAGATAGATAGAGAAAAGCAACGAGATGAGCACACTCTCCTGAGGGGCACTGAAAGAGACTGCCGCCCACTCAGAGACCCGACCATCAAGTAAGCGCACTGCCTGCCTGCGGCAGCTTACGCGGAGGTATGTAATGACAAATTGTGTCAAACGCCTTGCTGAAGTAAAAAAACACAGCAACGGTCAGTTGCCGCTTGTTCATACCAAGCCTCACGTCATCAGTGAACTCGAGAAAGGCTGTCCGAGTGCTGTGACCTTCCCTGAACCCCGTCTGCAAAGGATCAAGCAGGGTATGGGCCTTCAACCACCCCAAGAGTTGCGCGTGCACCAGCCTCCCATCTTCCACCATCTTAGCAAACGCACAGAGTATCGAGATAGGCCGGAAGTCAAGAGGAGAAGAGGGAGTAGGGAATAACCTTGTTAATAGGCGTGATAAACGAGGATCGCCAAGCAGAGCGGAAGGTGGAGGATGCAAAGGAGAGATTCACGAGGAGCATAATACGAGGTAGAAGCACGCCAGCAACGAGCCGAAGATAGGAAGCAGGAAGGCTATCCGCACCAACCGAGTTCGAGGAAGACCGCACAAGCAGCAATAAAACCTGGTCGGGAGAGACGGCAGAAAGAACAAAACGGGGATAAGGAAATACCGGCAGAGGGGAAAGGGGGTCAAAAGTGCGAGAGCCATCTGATGGCGTAAAGATCGAGCAGAAAGCTCATTAGGCGAAAAAAGAACCGGCTCTTCCCCACGCTTTTTCTTAAGAAGGCCCAATCGCCGAAGCTCCGACCAAACCTGCTGCGATCCCTGACAGGCGACAATCCGGGCATGCACATAGACGCGCTTACCAGAGATAAGAGATGCTTTAGCAGCATCTCGAAGCTGCCGAAATATCGCAACGAGCGTAGACCGAATCCTGGACGACACCTCCGAAAGCGACGGTAAGCTTGATCCCGAGCAAGCATCTTCCCACGAACGAAAGAGTCGATCCAGAACGAAGCGGCGTAAGGGCATGCACAGCGTCACGAACACGCGCAGAGAAAAAATTTACCTTCGCATCAAGGAAATCAGTAGTCTTGAAACTAGACCAATCCTGGCCCGATATAAATGCGACAAGTGCATCCCCGTCAATTGCATCGATAGCTCGATACGAAAAAACACACGGCTGCCGTCGCGGAACCGAAACATCAAGGATTATCTCAAATAAATCGTGGCCTGACAAAAACGGCATGCCAGACTGGGAGCTGCGCAGAACGAGAGACAGATCAGTCACCGTACAAACATCCAGCCAAGTGTCTGAAGAATAAGTATGAAGCGTACCCTCAAAGGGCACAAGCGCAAGGCCATGATCAATGAGGAAGCTCTTCAGGTGAATTGCATCGTACGAATGACCAAGCAAGACGGCATTGAAATCCCCGAGGATAACCACGCACGAGTAAAGAGGCAGCAGAGCTGAGAGGTCGGCCTCGAACATGTTTAAGTACCCTAGATGAGGCGTACGGCCAACTACACAAAATAATATTTTTATTGCCGAAGAGAGACGAACCGCACATATCAAATATTCGGGCTTAATCGAATACGGTTGCGGTGAGACGCGTAGTATAGAAAACGAGAGAGAAGAGTGAACATAAAATGCCACTCCCCCGCCTCTCTTAGCATGACGATCATTCCGACCAAACACGAACGAATCGAGAGCAACAAAATCGCTAGGGATGTCGGTATTGAACCAAGTTTCCGACACCGCGACGATATGAGACGGATTCCTATGGAAATAATCACGAAATTGATCAATATGAATTGGTAAAGATTGGGCATTTACGGCACAAACACGAAGCCTCCCTGAAGCCACCGGGGAGTTAGCACGCATGATGGAAATCGACGAAGTGGTCGTCGATGAGGTCCTCCTGACGATATTCAAGGCGAAATGCAGCATCCGCATCTGTATCAGCAACATTAGCAGTAGCACGAGTGAAATAGTCTACCACACGGCCCACAGCACCGACAGCCACTGGAGATCTGACACGGAGTACGAGAAGCTGTACATTTCACAGACACAGACGTCTCGTATGATGCAACTCAAGGCACTGAGACAGTTGAGCACACTAACACACGTAAGCCCAGAAATAATAAGCCGGCTAATGTAATCAAGCCGCGGCGAAACAACACAGCGAGTAGGAAAGCATGCGCGAATACACACAAGCAGTCAAAAGTCAAAGTCAGAAGTTAGCCAGCCCACACATACACCCCCACCACACCAAGCACCAAGCTAGCTGTCACGAGAACCGAGGAACCGTTACCCGAAAACCGTCCTCAACTAATAAAGAGAGACCACGGTTTAATGAATAGGCAGATCTATGCACAAATGGAATGCACTGAGTGATCGCTTCGTGACGCACAGGCGGATATAGAATTAACGAAAATGCAATCACAAGAACTCAATCAAACATAGTTAGAATACGGAGCGAAGAATAGCGATCCGCACTATTCAAGACTACTGCCTTTTTCATAGAAATTTGTAGAAGTAGCGTAGTTTGACGTAAAAAGTTGTAGTTTTAAGATGTTTTCGCATAGAAAGTTGTAGTTTCCGCGTAGTTATTCGGAGTAGAAAGTTGTAGAAATAGCGCAGTGGCGTAGAAACTTGTAGAAGTTTGTCCGCCACGGTATTGACTGCTATGATTTCATACGTGCAGAGTAAGAGCCTTATTACTAACAGGGCTACTTACCTTATTGGCAGATTAAGCGAGCTGTTCTCAGTGTCCGTGACATCACTTATCATTGTTGGCCCTTTAACCGTTTACTTTCGTGCTTAAACCCGTTTCAGTGCAATTTCCAACGTTTTTCTGTATAAAAAAGGTTTGGGTTACTAACCGGAGGAATGATTGAGAGCAACTACTGGATTATGCACAGCCTCGATGAGGGATTTAATGCGTTCAGAGCGTACGTGAAAATTGAAGGTTTTGAAAATAATCACGCTAATACCAGCAAGGATACATCCATCGTCGGTCAAAATAATCAAATCACCGTAGTTTAAACAAAGATCGGTTAATACTGTAACGGCGAATATACATATTATAACGAGAACTGATTTGTTATAAATTTTGTAGGCGTTCTCCCATGGTGTCTTGTCGTGGCATACCCAGAGACCCGACAACCTATAAATTAATCTGAGTTAGTCAATTTAGAAACATGACCCAGGTATATTAAAGTTAATCTTATAGTTGGCATTTAAGGGGATGCTGGAGTACATTTTTTTATCGACATTGGTGAAAGTAAAAGCTATTTCGTACTTTGCGATATTTATCGTTATTACGCTACGCAGATGCGCTCAAATTTGACACGAAAGTAACATCGAGATAAACAGATGGACATCCGCTTGAATTTCGGTTGAAAACGTACATTAACTGAAGAAAATCGTATATTAATAAACCTCCCGAATTCGAAGATGGCCGTTCGATTTTGTCAACATCACCTGTTTGGTAAGATATAAAAGATTCTGAAAATCATATCCGCCAAATTAGATCGGAGGCAGGGATGGTCACCATTGAATGAAAATTATACTTTTGAATGGTTTTTCATTCGAAAATGCATTTAATTCGTGTCTCTAAATACTTTTTCGAATGGGAAACCATTCGAAAGTGTAGTTTTCAGGCCTCGTGGTCTTACTCCATCCTTATCAGTGGTTGGTTTTGCTTCCTCATAGAGGAAGCTTTGTTATGGTGAACATTTCTTTTTTCGAGATTATTATGAAAACGTGTTCAGAATGTCCCAAAACGTCTAGAAAACATATTCAGAAAAAATATCCGGATGTATGTGTGTGTGTTTGTATGTGTATGTGTGTACGTGTGTGTCATACAAGTAGGGTGGTTGGGCTTCTATATTTAGGACAATTTACAAAATAATTGGGACTCCCGTTCAAATTTTACGAGACTTTGAATTTTTCGAAAAGAGTTTGTTCGCCCTCTAGCTGCCGCAAATATTGAGTTATGGGGCTAAAAAAAATTCCAATCGTAGACAAACGATGGATGAGTTCGAATATGGTGAAGATCGGTTGAAAAATACGATTTTTATGACATTTTGATTTTAAAAAAAAAGTGTGTTTGCGTTATAGCTGCCGCAAATTTCAAGGTGTCGGGATGAAATTTCTCATACAAGTGGACTAACATCAAACAACATTCGGTACCAATTTGGTGAGAATCGGTCAACCGACGAAGATTTAGCAAGGATTTTTTGTTTATTTACCGAAAAAACGTGTGTTTGGTCTCTAGCTTTCGCTAATTTTCAGTTTTCGGACTAAAATGTTCTCCAGTGGTAGACTAACATAAAAAATGTATGATTTAGAATTTGG
The DNA here is from genome assembly GCA_964016905.1 of Perithous albicinctus. Classification (NCBI taxonomy): domain Eukaryota; kingdom Metazoa; phylum Arthropoda; class Insecta; order Hymenoptera; family Ichneumonidae; genus Perithous; species Perithous albicinctus. The sequence continues at coordinate 5,421,660 of OZ024692.1, read as the reverse complement.
TGAGGATTGGTTGAAAAATTCAGTTTATACGACATTTTGAAATCTTCAAAAAAAGTGTGTTTGCGTTGCACAGCTGGTTTATTATTTCCAGGAGTGAAGAAGTTATTCAATGATCAGTAAACGTTTCTATGTGAACGGACTATGAACGGATTAGTCTCTGGAACGCTTTTACAAAAAAAAAAAAAAAATTACTCGTTTTGCTTTCTCATAAAGGAAATGTTGTTGATATTTATAATTTACAAAGCTTCCTGTGATGAGGAAGCCAAACACAAACCAATGTACTTCGTCGAGCAATGCTCTATGGGCAATGAGAAAGCAAACTGCAAATTCATTTGCACCCTTTTTTAGTTGGTTTATGGTTGGAAGTCAATGAACGGTTGATTCATGGTTGAATTTAGGCTGATTTATTTCGTTTCAACCCAAACCCAACCGTTGATTGGTGCGTTATTCCAACTGAAAAACTAACAGAATTGTTTCAGTTGGTATTTATAAAAAACTAACCGTAAATCAACATTTTACGACAGTTGGAAGATGGTTGGATTTAAAAAAAACCAGCCGTAAATCAACCTTTCTTATTCATTTTATAACTGTTGGAAAATGTTTGGTTTTCAAAAAAACAATTCGTAAAACAACCTGCGATATTTATTTTATGATATTCGGAAAATAGATCGTTTACAATTTTAAACCAACCAACAATCAACCATTGATATTCTGTGACAGTTGAAAAATGATTGGTTTACTAAAACCCAACCAAAAATCAACCTTTCATATTCATTTTAAGATAGTCGGGAAATGGGTTGTTTACGAAAAACCAACCTTTGATACATATATTTATTTTATTTTATTTTTTTTATATGTGTTCCACCGTACGGGGTTCTTCCCCTATTACTGTCCCCAACTCCACCTATTTCCTTCACCCCCAATTCCTTCGAAATCCCCCAACCTTTGATATATATATTCAATGACAGTTGGAATTAGGTTGGTTCACGAAAATCCAACTATAAATCAACCATCAAAGCGTTATAAATAATGGTTGAAACATTAGGAGTTGAAATTCCAACTGTAAATTGACCTCAGATCGTCGGGTTACGGTTGACGTAATGCATCAACCAACCGCTTTGGATTTCGGTCGGTCGAGGTTGGGTAAATCCGCGAGGGATGGTGCCCATCCCTGATCGGAGGTTCATTCATTGACGTCCTCTAAATATTTTAAGGCTGTCGAAAAGTCAATTACACTAGAGATTTCGACGCGTAGTGTAATTGACTTTTCGACACCCTTATAATATTTGAAGAACCACAATGAATGGACGTCCGATCTAGTTTGACTGTGTGAATTCGAGAATCTTTGATATGTAGTTTCAGATCAGGTAGGCTGGACGGAAGGACACCGAACTGCGTTCCGGAAAAATGTTGCGAAAATCGGGGAAGAGTGTCATTTCACTTTTTCCCGTATGGCGTTGCTGATGATCCATCATATATATGTTTTAAATGCAATTGCCAAAAATGCACAATTACTGCTAGGGAAGATATACATTATATACGGGACTTAAATTAAATCGGAATTTCGTTATATATTTTTTCGGCAAAGAGTAATTCCGATCGAAAATAATATACATGGGTATACAAATATACCTATATTAGTCATTATATTTAACTTGAATTTGTAAATAGTTAATTATAAATTTACTGTCTTAGCGATAAGACTTTAGATTTTTAACCACCAGATTGGACCAGATACATTTTTCGTCCGTATCGTGTCGGCACCGATAATTCAAGTTACACTTTTGAAAATGACAATAACTCCTCGTTCCTCATTTCAATTTTCTTTAATACTTGGCGTCGAGACGCTACTGCGTCTCTTGATACAAGTACAGTCAATCTAGCTAAACATTCTGATTGCTTCATCAATTTACGAATTGGTGAAGCAATTAAAATGGACAAAAATTAATGATTCTAAATTGTTTGAGATGGTCCTGTATTTGAAAGCCGATAACGTCGAAATTCTGAGTATGCTGAGATTTTCATGTCAGCATACTGAGAATAGTTCAAAACGTCGAGAAAAGTGGTTTAGAAGAACTGGTCGGATGTATGTGTGTGTGTGTGTGTGTGATAGAGGGGCTATAATTCATATTCAAATTTTTGTGGAATATACAGTACAGTCAAGTGTCTCATTGGTATAAATTTTATAAAAAACGCTTGAAGAATTTTGATTTCATGGATTTTTAAAGACTTTAAAAAATGTCTGTAAACATTCTAACTCGAACAAATTTCCAGCTATCGGGCTGAAACGTGGAAGAAAACGTCATTGGGGTGGTGCGACATTTCTATTGAATTTGGGCGAAACCGATAAACTAGTTCAAATTTTATAGAAATTCGCATTTTCGTAATTTTTTTTTAAATGCTATAACTCGAGAACGGTTCAGATAGCTGATCATAAATTTTGTATAAAACTTAAACAGTGGGTGCCAATGTTTGATACTAAATTTGGGCGAAATCGATAAAGTACTTCAAATTTTATAAAATTTTCAATTTTTTTAGTTTTACATAAATCTTAAAAAGAGTGTTTCAATATTTGATACTGAATTTGGGCAACATCGATATAACAGTTAAGATTTTACAGAAATTTTGATTTTCGTAATTTTTTTCAAAACATTTGCAAAGTCGAACCTTGCTTCATAATTTTTTTTATCCGTCATCCACAAAGCTTCCTCTATGAGGAAGCCAAATTAAAAACCGTACTTAATCATAGAGGAGAGTTTGTGACAGGTAAAAAAAAATAAGGAAGCAATGTGCAAGGTTCGACTTTGCACCCTTTTTATATTATTATCAGCTGAGGACAAAACGTTTTTTCCGTATTGATAATTTTTCGTAATCATGAAGTCAGTAGGAACAAACCATAAGTATATCTTGAAGTTTTCACAAAGAATAACAATTGCGACAGAAACGTGGCAACATCGACTATTCAGATAGATAGATAGATTTGTTAATTTCGTGTTCAGGGATATCAGTCCCTAAGGGCACCGTGCAAAATCGAAATACATTTCCCAAAGTATTACACCACATATATCTAATAACAATCCTTACCACATAACTACGACTAGTGGTATATAATTAATAATATGTAGTATACAGAGTACAAAGAGAGCGAAATGGCGGTTGGTCGCGCACGCATCGTGAATTGATACGACTGTGTTTAACAGAAATGCTGTTAACAGAAATTATATATTTCTTTGGGTCCTAAAAACGATATCTGCAATTAGACTAATCACCCGCGCATCCGAATTCACAAAAAACTTTCGCCGAGAATCGTAAATCGTGCCGTTGTGTGCATTTTCCGGGGAAGTGAGGTTAGGGCAACCCACGCCGAGACAATGACTGGCCGTCAACCAACAACCCGATCCAAAGGTATAAAGGATAACACAAAAATCTCTGACATTTTCAAAGTAAAAAACAATCTAATCAACAAGCAAACCCACCCCAAATGGGAACCAAAAGCAGATAGAAGGCAGGAAACACAACCCTCCGACAAACGACAAGTGCGTCTCACCAGGCCCAGAACCAGAACTCACACGAATTCTCAATAAACTAATCGACAAAATAGACGTACTTACAACTGAGGTAAGAGAACTTCCTAAAGAGAATACAACATTAAAAGAAGCCCTAGAAGAATCCCGATCTGACAAGGAAGAGATGCGCACCAGAGTTACCCTATGGGATACGGATATAGCCTTACTAAAATCCAAATAGAGAACGTGAAGAGAAACAAAGAAATATTATCATTAGTGGTCTCGAACTCTCTGGGAAGAATCTTCGTTGGGAAACCCAACATTTCATTGAATCGAGGTTCAATGTACGGTGCGATATCGAGGAAACTTCCCTTATTAACCAACGAGACAAACCGGCTTTGATATTGGCAAAATTTGCCCGGGAAAAACGGTTCATATATAATCATATATAATTGTATATAATTTCATGTATAGTTGTGTATAATTATATATAATTGTATATAACGTAATATATCATTGTATATGGAAACATATATGAGCATATATGAGTTTATATGTACATATACAGTGGTATACATGATCATATATAATACCAAAACCGCCAGCTTGCGATGTCATATATGAACAGATATGATCATATATAGTTATATACAACTATATATCGCCCATTTTTAGCGCATATATGATTGTATGTGGATCCATATACAAATGTATATGAGCGTATATAACTTTATATGTATATATACATTGGCATATATGACCCTATATATGACCATATATAACACCAAAACTGCCTGTTTACCATGTCATATATAAACAGATATGATCATATAGGATTGTATATGAGATCTATTCTGTGTGTCGACTGTGCAATATATGATCATATACAATCATATATGACTGCGCACTGCGTATTATTAAGGTAATAAAAATATGAGTATTAAGGATTCAATAATTTGTGTTAGTCTACATGTTACTAAATCTATATGAAATGAAATCGTCGGACGATTTATATAATTATGGGCACGATTATATATGTACAATTACATTGTAACAATTGTATATGATCATATATAATCATGACTGACCTTATATGCTTCAGAAGATTATATCTATTTAGGCATCGTCTTATATAATCACATATAACTATATATGATTGTATATGCTCAGATACAATTATACACAATTATATTTTCTCATATAGGATCATGTATACCCAGATACAATTATATATGATCATGCATAGTCATATATGATCATGCATGATCATATAGAGACAAAATTCATATACAATCATATATGAGCAGTTTATATATGATTATATATGATTATATATGAATCGTTTTTCCCGGGTGCTTGTGTTGAAGACAAAAAGGAAGTAATGGTGAACAAAAATAAACTCAAAGGATCTAAAATATACATAAACAATGAAGAAACAGCAAAAGACAGAGAGATTCGCAAGAAAATCGGAGCTTTCGCACATGGAGAAGCTGGCCAAGGAAAGAAAGTACGAATCCTCTACAAAAAACTATTTGTGGACGACGTATTATTGGTGTGGAATGATGAGCGTGGTTTAATAAGAGCCAGTTACCCAGGACTCCGTGGTGCGAGGCGCTCTCAGGATCGTAACCTGACAAGATGCTCGCAGAACAACGACAATGGGACAAGCCCGAGCCAAGTGGTGCTCCATGCAGAGGATACGCAGAGGAGGAGAAGGAGCCAGCAAGAATTTTCCTGCGACAAGTCGGACTTTCCTAGCCTCTTTGACTGCAATAGGCGACGCAGCCGGGACAGCAACAACGACCCCAGAGAATAAGAATTACAGCAGGATGCACCAAACATAGCAGTGGAGTCGGTACATTCCAACCCAGGCTCGAGGCACACAGATCTACAGGAATCAACAATCATCTCCATGCAAAGTAGTCGAAATAACGTCATTTTTTAGGAACAGCGAAAAATCGAAATCACATTTTGGAATATACACGGTATCAGTAATTTATATGATTTAACAGAAAAAGATTTCTTAGAAATTGTAGCTGACAGTGCAATACTGTGTGTCTGTGAGACTTGGTCAACAGTCGAGAATCTGAAATTGCCAATGTTATTTGCCAATTTTAAAGCTAAATTCAGACTTGCAATTGAAGAAAAATCTCTAGGCAGAGCCAGCGGTGGCCTTGGAGTTATATATAGAAACGATTTAGTCACAAATGTAGAATTTATTGATATAGGTGAATCGTGGATTATATTTAAATGCAAGATAGATGATTATTTTTATATAATTATTAATGATTATTTGCGCAATGTTTTCTTTGAAGAAAGGCTTGGTGCGCTATGCGATGCCATTTCGTGTACTACGGATACATATGATTTTCCTTTAATAGTGGGTGGTGATTTCAATTCAAGAGTAGGTTTAGGAAATCAGCTAAGCGATCAAATATTTGATGAATCGCCATTTGTTACTGATAGGTCCAATATTGACAAAACATTCAATAAAAATGGTACAATGTTAATTGAGAGGTTCGAAGATATTGGCCTTTTACTCTTGAATGGCATATCCAAATCCGACGAGAGAGGCAGATTGACCTTTATTGGAAATACAGATGTCAGCACGATTGACTTAATTTTGACAAATATGCTTGGTCTCCATTATCTGAGGGATTTCGAAGTTAAAGAAGCGGGTTTCTCGGATCACCTACCCATCAGTATTACACTCCGGAGCACAACTACAATGGCGAACAAGACTGATATTAGTAACGCCCGAATAGAATTGGTTAAGGGGAATCCCGAACTACTAGAGAACTATGAACAAGCCCGTTGAGCTAGGTCACCCATAATTTCGAATAACGTCAATCAGGCCAATCTAAACATAAGAAATATTATAAAACTAATAGCTGAAGAGCTTGGCATGATTCGGGTAAAAACGGTGGTAGCTAACAGTAAACCTAAAGTAAACAAACCATGGTTTGATGACCAATGCTTCCAAATGCGGAAAAAAGTTAAACGAGATTTCAGGGATTAGCGTGACTCCAGACTATTAGAGATTAAAAGAAATTATGTAGATCACAGGAAGGAATATATCTCAACAATTAAAAGCAAAAAAAAAAGAATTCAACAAGGTTACATTGGGCGCGATCTGTAAAGCAAAAAATCCGCAAACCTTTTGGATGCTGATAAAAAATTATAGGAAAAAACCATTCCGTCCGTGCCCAATCCCTAAAGAAATTTGGGAAGAGTTTTACAAAGATATTTTTCCCCCTAGCGAACCAAGTACTCTCAATTTTCTGGACTGCAGGCACCCAATTCTTGACCTAGAAATAATCGAACAGGAAGTTATGGAAGCTATTAAATCACTCAAAACTGGCAAAGCTGCGGGTCCTGACAATATCACAAACGAGTTCTAGAAGGGACACCCAGCAAACTGGCGTTCGTCCCTCACTAAACTATTCAACAATGTGTTACGCACGGGTGAGATCCCCACAGACTGGTGCAATTCTGATATAATACTCTTTTTTAAGAACGGTGACTGTAATGCTCAAAAACGCTCAAAAAACGTGTCAAAATTGATCAATGCAAAAAATCAGAGATCATTGACACCGAGGGGGTGTTACAGGGTGATCCAAGCAGCCCCACACTCTTCTCGCTTTTGCTACATGACATTCAGCAACTTTTTGTTAATCACGGACATTACAATTTAAAGGAAAAAATAGAACGCTTACTTTTTGCAGACGATTTAAGTTTACTTCGAAAGATGTAGTGGATCTCCAACACAAAATACACATTAGAGGCTTACTGCATAGAAAACAAACTCGAGGTCAAGACGATTAATCAAAGATATTAATTTTCAAAAAAGCAGGTAGGAAAAAAACAGGACGAAAAATCAAGTACATCATATAAATATTTAGGAGTAACGTTTTCTACATCAGGCCTTGATCAAACAGCTGTTGATTTGGCGATTTCAAAGGCAAAGGTAGCGTTGGGGAGTATTTGGTCACCCATGGTTGCTACAAAATTGGAAAATTGGAAATCACGAATTACTCTGTTTGAAGCAATAGTTACATACACTCTACTCTATGGATCGGACATTTGGGGATTGCGGCATGTGGATAAATTACACAAAATTCAATCCACATTTTTTAAACAACTACTCAATCTCCCGAGAGGCACTCCTGGTTACATGGTCAGAATCGAAACTGGGTCCTCTAAACTAGACAGACTAATAGTCAAATGAGCCGTCAATTCTTGGATTAAATTATTACGGATGAGCCCTGACCGGTATCTCCGATTATGCCTAGACTCTTTAATTAGACTTGACGCCTCGCACGGCAATGATCTGAAACGAAATTGGTACACATCTCTTAAATCGATCCTCGTCAAATATAATTTTGCCCATGTCATCGACTACCCTCATATTTTAGAAAATGCCCTAGAACCGCTCCAAAGAAACATAATAAATGATAGCTTTAGCTCTGATATATTACGAATACAGGCTTCGACTTACGCTCCAACCTATAAATACATTAAGCAAACCGATGTACTAAAATGCGAACAATATTTATTAGAAATGCAACCCTTAAACTTTGTTAGAGCTGTCGCCCAATGCAGATTGACCGGTAGAAATACACTCGTCTTTAAAATTAAGAATATTACCTATAAAATCAAAGAAGACGAAATATGCCTAATCTGTAATCAAAATATAAACGAAACCATGAAACATTTATGTGTACAGAACCAATTTCTTAGTGGTGCTACCTACCCGGAAGTCCTTCGAATTTGGAACAACGGTGCATCTCGCAAGTTATTTTTATATATCAAAGCAAGCTGTATTCGGCGCGCGTTCACACTAAACGAATAATATTATTGTCTCACTTCATGTACATACCTTTGTAATAGGCATACAAAATAAATATTCTATGGCCTGCGATACAAAATAAATATTCTATTCTATAGAGTACAAACTAATAGTCAAAATAAGCTGTCATATATTAAGCAGTATTTTATACAGTTGCCTAGACTGATTAAAAGTATACTTTACGCTAAGTTGGATTGGAACAGGTAACTGCTGGTACACGATTTCCCCGGCATTCGTTTAGTGGCCTCGCTCCAAACCACAGCAAGTAATAAACTGACGTCTCAATAATATATTAGATTGCCTACTATTTTTCATTATCGCCCTGATGCATCATATAAGCTAAAACACACAAACAATCATAACCTGATACCAAAAATAAGTCGCCTCAAACAAGTATGTAGCTTATAAAAAAATCTTGCCTGTAATCCACAACTGTTTCATTTTGCCTCATTCAATATTTGATTGTATTTCCTGCGTTGCACGCAGCGACGGTGAATGATGCTTGATAGGTCTTATTGTGACAGGGAGGTATGTCCACGCAAGACACGGTGCGTGTGCGTGTGCGTGTGCGCGACTTAGAGAAATCGGGATGGGCCGCGCAAGACGATTCGGAAGAGACCGAAGTGAAAGAATTCTTTCAAGTCGATTTGAACTTACCGATCTATTTTATTTCACTATACATTTTTACACACCAATTTCTCCGAGATGTTGTTCGAAGATTTTAGAAATATAAACTGACTAAAAATGTCGAAGTTTCACATTTAAATAGCTACGAAACTACTAACTAGTGATAGGCAGAGGTTAGAAAGAGAAAAATTCTTAGCTCATAATTGGCCTAGAAGTCACCGTATTCCACTTCCTCCAGCATCCTACAATTTTCGGAGGGCCTGGAACCTCTTTCCCTAACTATCATTTGTATCCACTGCTTGTACAGGGTCCTTTGACCGGGCATCACATGTGGTCGGAGGGTTGTATGATTTTAGAGGTTGCAATTGTTTCGGGGACGTAACAGGCACGGCAAAATCACCACTTTCGAGTGGCCGACGATATCGTCATACAGAAGCTAACTCACGTCTTGCATACCGCTGCGTAAAAAATCACGCAAGAAAAAACTTTCGATGCTGATAATTCGATGAGCGACCTTTCGCCAAACAAATCTGTGATAATACGGCGTAATGTACACATCACGTCTCACCGAATTCAACCCTACCGTAACGTCCGTTATATGCAGCGAGCAGTAACCCAAGTGATGTGTAACACAAGAGCTACTAAGCTTTACTGGCTATGCAATTCGGATCATTTTTAGCGAGAGCCCATCGGTACCCATTGCGTAGGTTTAAGTTGGAGAGATGATCTTACATAGCACTTCAGGGCTGATTCGAGCAGAATAAAATGCTGAATCATCGAAATCATTAAAGTCTAGCCTTTCATTTCATAGTTGAATAGAATGTCGCGGCGTTGAGAAATACAGCAGATAGAAACTTTGCATATAGCACATCCAAAGGCAATGCAGTTTCTACCGATATTTTTCGCCTTAGAGTATATGCGTTAGTTAACGTACCAGGACCCATACCGCTGCAAAACACCTCGTCGATGCAATTGGTTTTATAATATTTGTCCATAGCTTTGTTTATGATTTTTTTGAATTCATCGCATCCAGCTGTACACTTTTTTATAATTGAATACTTAAAGAATTGATGCACTTCTGGATTTTCTCAAACGCTTCACGTAGACGTTTCCGACGTATCATTCGCTATCGGAGACCAGATATAAGCCAAGGAGCTGGGTGCCTTTTACCGTGATTTTTCTCATTGGAGAAAACCGGTCAAGGGCATCCAAGATAGTTTCGTTGAAAACCCCAACTTTTTCGTCAATAGACAGCGTATAATTGAACGGTGACCAATTTTTTCTCTGCAAGATTTTAGAGTAAGGCGTCTCCATCCTAGTTGAATGTTTTAGGCGGGTGGTATGGGACCTTTATGTCATGCTGCACGTATATGTGGTCATGATGGGCAAGGAATGGTACCGGATACTGGTCAAAACCAGTCACCTTTCAGCTGTCCTCGGCTATAGTCAAGTCAATGCGCGTGTTTGTCGTCTTTATATAATGCGATGGTTTATGCGGTATCAAGTTCATTCGATGCAATAAATTCCGATAGACGTATGGAATCTGGTTCAGGGTCGCAATTAAAATCGCTAGGAATCCGTACATAGGTAAGATCTGATACCACCTTAGAAAACGTATCCTGACATCTCGAAACATATCCATACTCTGTGGGTCTGTATACAACGACAAGTAAGAGTTTTGGAGCTCCTGGACTTTCAATACTGGCAACCATAAATTTAGACTCTCGACAGTATTGCTGGTGATATCTGAAGTACTTCCGCACGCAAACTATTGTGTATATAGATGTCTACACCACCGCCAAGTTTAACAACCCAATTGCGATGCAAGATATAATATCCCGGGAGATCAACAAATGTATCTGACACCTCTGATCTTAACTATCAAGAAATTTCTTTATTTTTGGGTTTTCGGTCGATTTTATTAACTGTAGTGTTTACGCTGCGTCTATTAGCGACCTTTGTATTATGATGGAAATTTGGCAAATCGTACCGTGAGACTCTTTCCAAAATATGAAAGACTCTTTCAGAGATTCGGCAAACTCTTTCCGAGATAGTTGTTTTCTGCGCGGGCCGTCAACTCAGAATCGCGACCCAGGTAAAAAATCTTTGTACTTAAATTCCATACTATTCTTGCGCGTCGGTATTGAAATTCAGTGACCGATTTACAGACCTTGCCATATCCTCGTAGATTATGTTTGTTCCCCTGAGCTAGCGGTACTTATAGGGCTAGACGTCGCCACAGCACTCGTAATTTAAGTTCGTCGTAGTGCGCAGACGATTCACTGTAGCAATCAATAGGGTTTTCAACTAGTTAAACTGGTGCACACTGCGTGTACACCGAAGTCTGTGTTTTATACGGATTGTGATGCTCATTATACTTTCAATGCACCATACGTTTTACTGGCAAAATTGGTGTGAGAGTTTTTTCTCCGAAGTGTACACTTTTTCGGCGGCTAACGGAAGTGTGTAGCAAAATGGCGAGACACATTGACATTGCAACGGTCATGCATCTGCTATCAGCAGCTATAATGATAATGACAGGCTTCCTGTATTAACTGAAAAAAGCAACATATACCGAAAATAGAATTATTATAGAATTATAATAGAACTTATAACAGTGAGAGGTATGTTCCAACTTTACAGCAGTGAGTGTGAGGTACCTCCTTTTCAGCAGGATTATCGATGGTGAGCTGCTAGCTTGCAGCAGTAAGCGACGGTATCGACAAAAATGTATTTTTCGGGCTTTATACAAGCGCCCGGGTCACGAGTCGCTTGCGAGAGCGATACATCCTATTTGCCACCTAGTGGCGGCCGAATGAGCCGCGAAGTAGTGAGAGCGCGCTACCGTGCCTGGTCAGAACCTGAGTCAGACAGGGGACTAGGCCGTAACTGCTCGGGCACCGTTTCCATGGCAGTGGCGTGACCCGGCTGACAAGTAGCGGCAAACGTTTGCCCGCGGGTTTAAATATATGTATTTAATTGAACGTTTCATGGGTAATTATTAGCTTCAATATTATGAATGTTTCTATGGAAGTTAGAAAAAACTATGTCCGGGGTAAAAAGTACACGTGTGCGTGTAACAACGTCGAGAGACTCTAACGCGTCTCTTGATAATATACCACTTAAATAAAGATAATTTTCATCAGTTCCAATAGAATTTTCGCTTGGAAAAAAACGTGGCATCTAATATAATTCAAACATACGAGGCATCGCCATTTCGATCTGTGTGCCAAAGTTATGGAGGAGTTGTGGTGGGTAGGAAAATGGCCGATAAACGAGTGTAACTCTGGTGTAATAGTGTGAGTCTGGCTCTGCACTATGGTGGTTTCGCCGTAAACTAGTGTACTGTAATCTGGTGGCTCGTAACCAGTTGAAAACGCTCTACGGTGTACACCGGTGTAATCAATTGAAAACGCATGCACGTACACAAACTTATACGCTCTCCGGTAGACCGATGACGCACACAATCGAGGCTCCCCACACTTGTCCAGGTTGTGTTCGTGTCCAAAAAGAAAAAATGCCCAAAGCCAGTAAACAAGAAAGCTTAATTTACTTCACAGGGAATACGTGAGAGCAAGCCCTGATAGTGACACTGAACAGCAGAACCAGATCAAAGTAGGCAGAGACATGCAAAGTGACAGTAGTGACTACACATACTCAAACAGTAAGATTTTCCACATTTATGAGTTTTGGGAGCGAATGAGTGTGGGAACGAATCTGGTTTATTAGTTTCACACACTGTACAGTCTCTCAAAAAGTAAAAGTCGAGAAATAATACTGGTCAGGGAGGCTAAACATTGGCCAACATAACCTGATGTATAGACAAACACGAACCAACGACATAACCTGCAATAATGGTATTTACATGTTTATCAGACGGTTTGAGATATCAAATCTTGTTCCCTCCAAAATGTCGGTATCACCACATTTTTGCTGGGCTTGTACACCACATGCGCAGTTCAAGGCGAAAAGGACAACCGTCACACCACAGTGAGTAAGAAGTAGAGTGCTGCTCTCAGCATTACATTCGAATATAGCGTATGGCTTCCAGTATATCTATATTTCAGTGGGTTTGCAGCAGTGCTCACTACCGCGGCATTGTCAAATCTATTGACTGCAAGCCGCTATTTACGGTTTCTGTATAATATTTCTTTTGCTTTAAGACAATGTGCTACACCTTTGTGTCGTTCTCTCTCGACCCACCGCGGCCACTAGTTATGGTGTCTCTCTCGCACTTACTACGACTCTGTCGGTGTGGCACATCACCTTAAGATGGGTCGATCACCAGAGGCTTTTCAAGATAGAAATCTATATTTTTAATATGTTACAAAACTGCTTCAAGTTGACTAACCTGTCAAATTTGAAGGAGGCCAACCGTATAGTTTTTAAGATGTAAAATCGTAAGGTTGAGACTTTTTATGTGAATTATTATACTTGCATCGAGAAATTAGCCTAGGATCTCAGAAATGGACATATTTAGATGCCCGAGATCCAAGATAGACGTTCGAAAAACAGAAATTGATATATTTTGAACGTTTCTGAAAACGACAAAATTAAGAAAACATGACTTTACCGCAGATTAAGGGCCGAAATATCAGTTTGAAGTTGTCATTACGCTCACAATAGCAGACGGATTATGCTATATCTTAGCGTCGGCTGCTCGAAGTACAGTCGTTTGGCAACGTCGCGTTCACGGACGCAATTCACATACATAATCAGCTGTGCCTCTTTATAACCTCTTACATTTTAGATATTTAAAAAAATGCGGTCACGGCATTATCCATATAATAGGTACACAGTAAAAAATGGATGAGTAAAAACCAACCAATGGCTTTGCACCAGGAAGATACTTGTGCTTGCAATTTTCCTTGTCCGTCTTATAGGTACACCAAGATCCGCACTTATCGTGTTCGCCAAACGAATGCGGTACGATATTCAATAGAGCATTTCTTGTGGCCACCGCATCATTCTTATTCATTTCAAGGGCGCAACCAAAGCAGTTCCTGAAATATTCTATGACGGGGGTCGACAATTTCGGTACTGAATACAGGAATTGCACCAGCTTCTTAGCAGCATGATTTTAGTCAATCTACTTTTCGATTGTCAGATTCGATTCTCTACGTAAACTTGCCATCATCGATGAGTCTTCGTCACCTATCAGAGTCTTCAAGAATACGTTTTCTGTCACGAAATATTTATTTTTCGTAAAAATTTCGTCTGCCATGTGTGGTTCCACGGCTTTAGAACCCGAGAAATTCAAACGACAATTGTGACTTCCTTTATCCTTTCCAGAATTACATATTCTGCAGCTCTTGTTTCGAGTAGGCAATGCATTTACGACTGTAACGTCCGAATCCATTTCCCTGTCCTGTAAGGCTGTTATAGGAGCGCCCGAGCTCTTTTTTTGTCATCCTGCATTGTAGGAAGCGGTGATACCAATGGGTTCTTCAATATTAGAATCAGTTGACGGCTGAATATGGCTAGTCGAGGGCAAAACTTCAACGACGGCATTACTACTTTCTTCAGAATTTTCGGAAGCAGGAAATTATTTATCGAGGGCGTCAAGGGTGAGGAAGTATGGAGCAGGAATGACCAACATTCTCGACATCAGTTTCACATGGATTCCTATGATAGAAGGATATTTATTATTATATTTTGAAAAACTCAAAAATATTTAAAAAATTCAGTTCGTCTATAATTTAAATCTTTAGTAACAATTAAATGATAGCCATCGCCAAATCGCCTTAACATTGTTCGAGAATATCTCCAACGAAAACGTATAATGACTAACCCTTCTTCAGTATATTTGGAAATCGAACAACGAAAAGATGTCAAGACAGCCAACAACTATTTACGAACAAAACAGTAACACATGAGCAATCAATTATCTGTTATGTACCCAAAAATCTTATTTTCCGATATCGTCGAGGGCCGATGTGCTGTCGATCGTGATGCTATAGTACTTGTATAGGAGTGTTGTGGAAATAAGTTATTAAATTACTGCAAACTAATAGTTTTAGTATAGAACATACAATACAGAAGTTCATTGAGTCATAAAGTACTCTGCTGTAAAGTTTTAAAAATAATTCGGTCAGATCAATGTAATAATCTAAATATTTTACTGACCAATTAGCTCATACGAGTGTATGTGCTTTCAATATGTTATTTACTACCCTTTATTAGCAATAGTCAGAACTTTTCCGGTTTTCAGAGCTGCAAGACAGCTGTCTTTAGCTGTGTCCTCTACGACAGGGCCCACAAATTTTTCATACCGTTTCAGCAAATGATGATTTATGGTAGGTATATTAAGAGCGGAGAAGATCTTGTTCAGATGCATTTCACCAACTCCACCATCTATCATCCCTATAAGAATATAATATTGATATATTTTCTAAATAAAATGATATAAACAAACATCGAAGCAGCATCTCGCATACGGCGTAAACCAATACTTACCGAGAGCTAGCTTTAAATTCACTTGGAATCTGGGGTACTTATTCTAAATTTCGTAGGCTGTGCTTCGCACTTGATAAGTATTTCCGCATTGAAAGCATCTGATATGGAAAATGCTACCGAGGCCTATTATGTCTTCCATTATCAGGTACCGAAAGGAAAGTGGTAATTCATACGTAGAGCACCACAATTCGCGTGCCAGTACACCTGTGTCCACAACTCGTCGTCCATTCAGCGCATTCAGCGATGCCTTCTCGATACATCTTCTCTTATTCGCTGTCCCCATATTCGCTCGCCATTCTGCCATTCTTTTTCGTCCAAATCGACCGTTTGGTAAACGAAATTGTGTTTCTTCCTGAGCCATACTCTTCTTTAGCGTCTAAACCCACTTTCGTCTGTCACGTACGAGACCTGTCAACTCGCCGGATTCATCGCCCGCTGGCCGCGACGTTGCCACATACTTTTCTGCTTATATTCACGCTAGTCAAATGAAATTCTCAATACGATTTTTTTATAATTTTAGGATCCTCAAAATTTTTGTAAATCTTCATATTAAGGTCTGTAAAATATGTATATTTTTAATGATTAACTCTTTATCGTTTATTGTGTTGTCAAATTATAGTTGCACATTTGATTACTACGGTGGTGATCGATCCACCTTAATATGTTATATATCTGTTATTTGGCGAAAGAACATGTGTTCTTTTATTTAACTAAATATTCCCAGAGGTCTTAGCTACACAAATGCATCGACCAATTATCTTGGATTTATAATACTAAAAAGTTAGATAGATCAACCTCGTCAACGTGTTTCCCATATAATTAAATCCCCTTTTAAAAAGTCACTTGGCACGATTTCCGATCCCTGAGGGACCCCTTCCATTAGAGTTCGATCTCCTTCTGTCGAGCCTCCCTGTTTTTGATCAACTGTTCGACATAATTCTTTCTTGGTTGCGAGATTGGTCGGCACGGAATATTTAGATATAGATACTAGGGGGGCCCCAACCCCACCGTGCTTCATCTCTTATTATAAAAATATTCCGTCGATGCCCTAATTATCATGGCACATGTTGCCTCCCTGCTCCGCAACCCTGCACGCTTCGCGTGCCAACTCCCCGGGTCCATCAGTATAGTTAGTCACGGTATAATCGTGAATTTACAATTATTGTGACTTTCAATAAATTTCAAACAGTATATTTAGAACAACAAGATTTTTTATCTGCAGGCATTTCATAAAATGAGATCAATAAATAGTATCATTTCCATACCACTATGAAGTAGATAATATAGCCCGTTCTTGTTTCACCATTCAATCTATCAGAATATGATAAATCGAATGTTCCCCTCCCCCCACTCCAGGCCAGAATTTTTCCGAGTCCCGTAATATCCTCTTCTCGAGGTCAGGACTTTTTTAAGTTCCGCAATATCCCTCTCTCTAGGCGAGGGTTTTTCTACGTACCACTGTATCCTCCTATGCAGGCCAGGATTTTTCCAAGTCCTGCGATATTTCCTTCCCCACGCCAGAATTTTTTCGAGTCCCGGAATATCCCCCTTTCCGGCCAAGATTTTTCAAAGTCCCAAAGTATACCTCTCTCGAGATCAGGATTTTTTTAAGTCACTCAATATCCCTCTTCCCAGGCCAGGATTTTTCGAAGTCCCACGATCCTGGCTAGAGAAGGGAGATATTGCTGGACTTGAAAAAGTACTGACCGGGGCGGGGTGGACAGAATAATTCCGGCATGGAGAAGAGCTTCATAGGGAGGCTTAGAAAAATCAGAAGGGTCAGCTTCACTTTTCAAGGGTTGAGATCAGTACGGTGAAGCTCATCCCTTTTCCATTCTTCATAAATTAGAAAAGGGTCAGCTTCGCAGCACGGGATCCCCTCCCCTCGCGGTGAAACTGACCCCTTCGATTCTTGACACGGTGGCGGCGGCCTGGGGTCATTGTGGCTTCTAGGGCCACAGTCGATCGCGTGCTACACGCGCTCCCATTATAAAAATCAGAGCCAGGGATTTAGAAAAATCCAGTCTTGCGGGCCCTTGGGCAACTTTTAAAATTCGGTCTTCGGAGGCCATTAGAATAATCAAGGCTTCCGGCGATCATTCAGCCGAGTACTGACCCGAATCCTGAGGATATATCTCCATATATTATAAAAAAATCTCGTGCCCCCCCCATTCCTTGAGATTCCTCTACCCCTCTCGAGAACCCCTCAATCGTTGGAACCACCATATCCCTCAAGGACCTCCTATTCCTCGGGACTCCCCTATCTCTCGGGATTTAGAATAATCTGCGCCAGAGAAAGAGGGGCCATTTACAGCGGAGTTAGAACAATCATTGCCTGGAGCGGTCACCTATTCAAGTATTAAACCTCAGTATGGGGTCAGTACAGCTTGGTTCGATTCTTGATACTTGCTATTGCAACGGTTGTTGTACAGGAAAAATTTGGGCCTGGGGGAGGGGGGACTTGGAAAAATTTGGGCCTTGAATGGACCTCATTAGGGGTCTTAGAAAAATTCGGGCCTGGGAGAGGGGCTCAATTATTGGACACGGCGGCGGTGAGGTCTTTATATAGAGAGATAATATAGATAATATAGAGAGATATTCATCCATTCATCTGATTGATTGCTGGCTCTGGTCGCTATTCTGGAGAGATATAGATATACATAAAGATGCTAAAATAACGTACTGTGATTGAAGTTACGTTACGGTACGTTATTTTTCGTTAGGCTTGATAACATCTACCTCGCAGCTGCGGTTAAGGAAAATTTGTTTGAATCAACCGAGGCAGATTTCATTCAACTACGCCCTAGCAGGTTAGCGGGCTGGAAAAAGGACCGAAAGAACAAAGGACAGTCACCGAAAAAGCACTGGTGAACACTGACTGCTTTTCGAATATTTAAAATACCGAAATTTTGATCGAAAGCACCGAAAGTTCGTTTGTTTGCGTCATGAAAATGCCATGCTTCTGGTTGTTTTTTCAATACGAGCGGCAGCGAAAAAGCATGGTACTTTCATGACTCAAAGACAATAAATTATAACTAATTTTCGGTGCCAACGTAAAAAGAAAAAATTCTCATCTACGTGGTATTAAATTTTAACTGATCCAACTATTGACGTGAGTGGAAAAAGTAAAACTCTTATCGAATATAGATTTTTAATTCAATTTTCATCATTAGTTCAGTGAATTGTGTATGTGAAAGGTATATTTAATCGATTGATAAATGTATCGTGTACTGACAATATTTTCGTTAGTCAAGTCAACCTTTTTTAGTCTCATATATATAGTCTCATTTTTTCCCCGGTAACCAATTCTGTGGTCGACTCAAGAATACATATGATCAATTCAACCAAATAATTTGGTTCCCTAATGCCATATTAAGTACACTCAACAAGACATACAATAAAAATAATAAAATATTACATTGATAGGATTGCCTATACTGTTGGGTAAATAGTATATTGTGCATCAAGGGCGGAAAGTTTAACATTCCTGGCGAGTGTACCGGATGTGGAAAGTCAACACCGCCCGCGGTGCACATATGTTTTCTTCACACACCTACACTAAGAGTTCATACTCTGTTTCGTGGTGAGAGGGGAGGAAAGTGAGTGCTTTCCTCCCGTGGGTGTGCTTTTCTCCCTAGGGAGTAAAGTACTTACTTTCGCCTCCTCACCGGGGAGCAAAGTATGAACTTTACGTGCAGGTGTGTGAAAAAAATATTATTGTTGTGGTAAAGGAATTCGTTTTTTTAATGTCGAGGAAAAGTTTTAGTTAAGTCAACCAAACATTTCTTTCGCCACCCGCAACCGCCGGATTTGGTTGGCCCAAACCCAATTTTTTTTATTTTACCACTCCTTTTCATCGGTGTACCGTCAACACCGTATCCCATTCCAGACCCCGTCAAATTGAGAATAAAAGAAGAATAAAAAGATGAAGTTTCTTGGTTTATCCCGCGATTAACTACAGCCGAACGTGTAAACCTCAATAAATCCGCGGTATCCCATTAATATTCAAAATGCAGAACTTCAACATGACGAATATTTTAAACACTATTTAAACGAGCTTGAAATATGCTCTTGAATTTGGATTAGTTTACCTCAACGAAGCAATCGTTGCGTCTAGTGCGATTCGATGCGTCACGATCGTTGAGTGTTTCGTGACCAACTTCATACTATCCGCTCGATAGACTCGAAAATTTCCTTACCTAGCTTCCGTCTGAACGTTTAATGCAATATATGATTTCTGGGTATCGTCATTCTAACTTCACATATTCTTCACTAATAATGTATTCGGCCGAGGCAATTTTCCACTTTTTCTTTTTCTGTAAGACCTTCGACTCGAATGGCTCTCAAGAAATTATTAAGCAACTATGATGGCTTTGTACATTACAAAAGTATCTTATACCGTATTCTACTGGCCGAGGCTAATTTTATTGCCCCTTCAATACATTTTTAACAATTGCAATACGTTATTTCATGTTTGAAACGTTTACAGTAGGACTTACTGTACAATCCGGCCACTTAACTTTATTACATGCTCTCGGTATGAATGTATAAAAAATTGCGTTTAATGGAAGATAATATAAAATCGACAAGTATCGGTGATTTTATGTCTCTAAACTATTCCGACAGTGTATTACAGAGATTTCACTCTTTATATATACGCACTCAATTATTTATGTCTATCGAACCACATGAAGATACGAACCGTGTAGCAGAAGAGCTATACATACTAACAATTCTTTCGTCTTTATAATTTACGTCTAGACATCGGTAGAACGATTTAACAACGTTTTCAAAGTTTAAGGTAGGCAAATTCATGTGGCAAAAGAAAAATATTCGAGTTAAATTTTTCGTCGAATTTTTTAACAGTGTCGTAGTTAAAACTTACAAGTGAATCAAAGAACGGTTCGTCAAATATTTTCTGAATTGCTTGCAGCATCGGTGATAAAGTCCTCTATGATAATGTACGTGGTTTACTTTTGGCTTCCTCATACAGGAAGCTTTGTGGATAGCGGATCAAAAAAAAAGATGAAGCAAGGTTCGTATGTGAAAGGTTCGACTTATTTGCAATTGTTTTGAAAAAAATTACGAAAATGCAAATTTCTATAAAATCTTAAGTACTTTATCGATTTGATACAAATTTAGTATCAAACATTGGCACCCTCTGTTTACGTTTTATAGAAAATTTAAGATCAGTTGCTTAAACCGTTCTCGAGTCATAGCATTTAAAAAAAAATATTACGAAAATGCGATTTTCTATAAAATTTGAACTACTTTATCGATTTCGCCCAAATTCAAAACCAAAGGTCACCTCACCTGGATAAAGTTTTATGCCAAGTTTCAGCCCGATAGCTGGAAATTTGTTCGAGTTGGAGTGTCCATAGACATTTTTCAAAATCTTAAAAATCCAATAAAACCAAAATGCTGCAATCGATTTGTATAAAATGCACTGTATACGGTAAAAAGATTGAAAACGATTTGGTTCAATAGTTCCCGAGTTATGGTAATATGAATTTTCGCACGCTCGGACACTTTTTCTAAACAACTCTCCTCGACGTTTTAGACCATTCTGAGTATGCTCCCTGGCGGAAAAATTTCTACAACTTTCTACGCCAAAACTGCGCTATTTCTACAACTTTCTACTCCGAATAACTACGCGAAAACTACAGCTTTCTATGCGAAAACATCTTAAAACTTCAACTTTTTACGCCAAACTGCGCTACTTCTACAACTTTCTATGAAAAAGTGCGAGACTTGGAACATGGTTGTAGATAGTTGTAGATCCTACAACTTTTTACACCAATTCTGGGCTTAAAAAACTACAACTTTCTATACAAATTTACAAACTTGTCGAATTTTCTACAACTTATTACGGAAATTTTGAATCGATAGCGGGCTAACCGGTTGTAAATTTTCGTAAAAGGTTGTATATAATATAACTTTCTACAACTTATGTCGGAAATCTACAACGGATAAAAATCTATACGATTGCCGGCGATCTACAACTTTCTACACAAGAGTACGAAATTTAAAACAAATTTTAACATGCTTGCAGATTTTTATAAAATATTTTAGCTCAAAGCTGTTAAGAGGACGCCTATATTTTATAAAAATCTACAACTATACATAAAATTTTGTTTAAAATCTCGTACGTTTGTGTACAAAGTTGTAGATCGCCGGGCTATCGTATAGATTTTTATCCTTTGTAGATTTCCGTAATAAGTTGTAGAAAGTTGTAGTAAATACAACTTTGTAACGAAAATTTACCGCCGTTGTAGCCTCTCCCAGGTAGGGTTTGACGGTTGGCGGAGCGGTGGGCCAGTCTTGGGCGCTGTGCTTCCAGTGCTGGTTCGATGCTCTCTCCCAGAGTCGGCACAGAATTCCATGCCGACGCTGTGCCATCACTGGCACAGAGTCAACTCTGGATTAGTACTGGCGAGCGACTCACGGCAACCCTGGACCAATACTGGCGAGCAACCCAAGCAACGATAGAATTAGCTCGGGATAGATTCAAATGCATATAAACATATTTTTAACTAAATTCTAGTAAGTAATAATTGCTTTTTTGTTTTCGACTCATTTTTTGACTCTTATTTTTTACATAAACTTAAGACTCAATTTGTCATTTCAGGACTCAGACTCCTGAGTAGTAGTACATGGTCGTTTTGCAGGATATCTCGGCAAAACGACCATTTAACTTTGTTGGAAGGGACTCTGTCTCGGGAAATGGAGTTTCTTCACCATTTCCATGTGTAAACATAGAATCTTCCGAATCTCTTACATTTTCAGAGCTCACTTCGTCGCCGCCGACTGATGATAGAATCATTTCTAATTCCGATTCATCGATCGCGTTGCGAATTTCGAGGTTAGGATTGTCGAGCCGGACACTGGACAACGAATCCGAAATATCATCGTCAGTTCTCGTCTTCCTCATGCTTGGTTCTTCTGACGACTTTTCATCGCTTTTATCGTTATTGATTTCTTTTCAAAACCGATGCTTTTGCACTCGCAGCCTAGTTGTACGCATAGGCGACATTTTCACGTTGTCGCGTCTTCGCGTTACTTGAGGATATGTTTATATCGATAAACATAACCTCAATTGGATATATTGGCGTCAGGACTTGCGCAGCACTGGGCCAACATCGGGAAAATGCTTTGGCCTGATGCTGATTTTAAACCTTCGCCCAACGCTGGCGTGATCCATCGGCCAGATCCGGCCCGAGGTTACTAGCCGAGCGTTGGCGTCCAACGTTGAGCCAGTTCTGTGCCATATTTCCAGCGTCGGGAAACCCTACCTTATCGGTTGAAGATTTCCGTAATAAAATGTAATTAGTTGTAGAAAGTTGCAGTAAATACAACTTTTTAACGAAAATTTACCACCGTTGTAGTCTCTATCGGTTGAAGATTTCCGTAAGAAGCTGTATAGTTCTAGAAAGTTGTGGTATCTACAAATTTTTTACGAAAATATACAGCCGTTTTGGTCCCTATCGTTTGCAGATAGGTAGGTTGTGAAAGCATGTACACAATATTGTATATATATTAACATATTATATTAAATATTATACTTTCTCATAAAAAGTTGTTATTTCTACAACTATCTACTTTTTTGTAGTACTAAGTTGTAGTTAGTTGTAAAAAGTTGTAGAATTTTTCTACAACAATAAACTAAAAGTTTTTACGAAATGAACAAATTGTAGAAACTCGTAATTTGTTGTAGAAACGGCGTAGAAAATTGAAGAAATTTTTCCGCCAGGGCTGACAAAAAAATCTCGGAAAATTTTTTTTTCCCGAAAACAAAGCAATTAAAAAATATTGCTGTACCAGTGAATGGACACAAAATTGCCAATAAATAAACATCTATTTATTAGTAAATGGACGTGTATCCCTGATGCTGATTTTGATGTTCGTACATACATTGGATAATTGAAGCTCAATATTGTATTTTGAGAATCACTAGACAATTAAAGTTATACACTATATTTTGAGAGTCACTCTGTTCTTTACCGCAGCTGCTGTATATTCAACTTGTTATCAAGAGTCGCGGTAACGACTCGACGCCAAGTATTAAAATAAATTACATTGAATTAACGAGGTTGCACTGATAAGCCTAATTTCATTCACAGGCTCTCACTTTCTTTACACAAAACACTCTGTCCAGTAATTTTCAATACAACCTAAGAAGAAGAATCCGAGTATCGAATTTCATCCAAAAGAAATACATTTTTTGTAACAGTGTACACAAAATTTGATTTTACACCACGATTTTTGGGATATAAAATCCTACTTTTTTTAACACTGCATAATAATCGATTTTGCATATTGTCGGTGTAAAATGAAAAAAAGTTGGTTTTTTACGATTAAACGTCTCACCGATACGATGTCGCGTACGCAGATGCCAGATGCGTCATTAGACGAGGAAGAAGAAATATCTCTCATCTTCTTTCTCTGTTAACCGATCGGACGGCTCAAATGCTACCTTGCCGACTCCACCGATAATATCTCTATGAGTGTATCACTCTTTTACATGCGTAACCGGAGATGAATCTCTGGCGTAACTGTGTTATCGTATATAAAAAATAAGTGATAGTGACTCTTTTCCAAACAGAATTTCTTTTCACAGGATGGCTCCCCCCCCCATACACGATTTACACCTATTGCATTTTGGTTCGCCATGTTGAAACAGCCATTTGGAATTTCTGAACTTGAAATTCAGATTCACAATCACTTATCTAATATAACCGTAAGTACAATAAAAATTACATCCAACTCAAAAGTAACTTTTTATTTTGGTTCGCCATATTGGAAACGCCATTTCGAATTTTTGAAGCGCACCGTGCTTCAAAGACTTAAAAGGGTTTGGCCAAAGAAACCACTTCGTCCCGAAATAGGCAGTTTTTAAAGTACTCGCTAGCGCAGTACGCGAGGAAAATGATAGATAATAATTCACCGCACATTGAAATACTAGCTTCTTCGGGTTTGTGACTATTCTATTGATTGGACGCTTAGTTGATCCCCATTGCGCTTCGTTGACATCAGCTTCTCTTACTTATTCGCGCACAATTCAATTCGTCAACGTGCTCTCGACATAAAATTATCTTTTGAATATACGCTGTACATAGAATATGACACGCATGCGCTAGATAGTATAAGAAAAATGTCTGATAGAATGAGACACGCGGTACTCCCCAAGAGCTTTCGATAAGATAATCTCGTTTGATAAATTCAATACTTATCAAACGTAGTTCCGTTCTCAAGTTGTCATTTGACAACGGGTGATTTCCTGAACGGACTATTGGTTGCAAAAAGTGTTATTATATTTAAAAAAAAAGTATTTATAAAAAGAAGAAAAGAACGGTTCGCGATGAAAAATCCAAAGAAATTAAAGTTGCAAATTGCAGCCAGGGATGAAATAAAAAACAACGTTGAACCAAATACTCCAAATTTGTTAAAAATCACCAACATAAAAGGAAGTGATAAAGAATCAAAGGATTCGTCGGATCCTTCGGATGAAAAGTAAGGGAATGTTTAAGAAAAACTTGTATCGATTCAATTTTCCATTTTTTGTCTCGACATCTAGATTTTGCTCAACTTGGTTTCGCGCTTCATTTAAATTTTCAAGAATTCAAAATCAATGCCAGATATAGATAAGATTTAAGATTTAGATTAAGATTAGATTTCAGTTTTCAAAGTATCGTGTAATTTATTGTCGAGCGGAAAAGAAAAACTATCACAATTGGATCTATCGAATTTCAGGAAAACCGACGAGACTGTTAAGCCAAACGACGACGATGTGCCACCAGTTTCGCAACTTCAATTGGTAAGTTGACGAAGCATCATCGAGTAACATTATTTATTTTTATTACCTCATCGAGAAGTTTTATTTTCATCAATGTTTTCTTCTCGATTTTCGAATATGGTAAAAAAAATGTGCAGGAAAGTGGTTTATGTTAAAAGCATCAATGTGTGTATTGTAAAGAATTTAAAAAATCAAACCTCTCAATAATAACTTAGCAATTGTGCTAACACTTTTTTCAAATAAGTTGAAAAATGTAAGATAATTGTAGTTTTTTTTAAATGAATGAGAGGTCCGCATTATCAAAAGTCAAAAAATAATGTAAATATTAAACTTCACTAAAAACGAAAATGTTGAGGTGTGAGTTTATTTTTCACAACATGTTTGCATTCACACGGATTTCTGAATTATTCCGATGTACCCTAAATTTCTTGTGTACAACTTGTTTCGTGTACTACGTAATTGTGCACGATACGTTTCCGCACTATGTTTTTGTACTATCTTGTTGTGTACAATATTTTTCGTGCATTTTGCAGTTGTGCACAATGTATGTTGTGAACTGTGTACTTGTGCACAATATGTTTTGTGCCCTGTGTACTTGTGCACAATATGTTTTGTGCCCTGTGTGCTTGTGCACAATATGTCTTGTGTCCTGTGTACTTGTGCACAATATGTTTTGTCCCCTGTGTACTTGTGCACAACATGTTTTGTACCCTGTGTACTTGTGCACAACATGTTTGGTGCATTATGTGGTTGTGTACAACATGTTTTGTGCCCTGTGTACTTGTGTACAACATGTTTTGTGCCCTGTGTACTTGTGTACAACATGTTTTGTGCCCTGTGTACTTGTGCACAATATGTTTTGTGCCCTGTGTACTTGTGCACAATATGTTTTGTGTCCTGTGTACTTGTGCACAATATGTTTTGTGCCCTGAGTACTTGTGCACAATATGTTTTCTGTCCTGTGTACTTGTGCACAATATGTTTTATAAACAATGTGTTTTATACACTATCTAGTAGAGCGCGCAATGCAGTTGTGCGCTACAAAAAATGTACACAATCCAGTTATGCACAATCGAGTTGTGCACTATATCAATATGTGCCCAAGGTAAATGCTCATTTTGATTGTGTACACTATGATTTTTTTTTTACCAAAATATATCCTCTAATAAAACGTATACGGGTTACTTGATCGATGACAATTTTATTTCTCTAACAAACTATATTATGGTAGAAAGTTAACTAATCATTGACTAACAATTGTTTTCAGTTTCGTTATGCGAACAAATTCGAAATATTTCTCATGGTTTTCGGGGGAATTTGCGCGATTGCAAGCGGATGCCTTGTACCGACCAATATCTTCATATTCGGTGAGATGGTCAAGGCGATTGTAGATGACGCGTTTGAAAATTCAATTGCCGCTGCAACCAATACAACTGCGTCTAATAATACAGCGGTTCTCGATGCTGTGCAACTCTTTGCAATTGGAAACACCGTGATTGGCCTCACCATGCTCATTCTCGTATATATGAGCATAATGTTATTCAATTATACGAGTCAGAGGCAAGCTTTCCGAATAAGACAGATGTATCTTCAATCTGTATTACATCAAGAAATTAGCTGGTACGATAAAAAAATGAAGAGCGGGAGTGTGGCGACGGAACTCACTGAGTACGCATATGAGTTTCTTTTCATGACTGAATTTCAGAATACAACCCCAACTTGAAGTTGGCTACGAAGCATAGATTCATATTTCCCGGTTATGAAAATAAAAATTGCGACACTATTTTATGAGGCTCAAACTATTTCCGACAGATGACGTCATTTAAAAAATCTCAGCTATTTACCGCTAACTTCAAACGCGAGTTGTATTCTGCAGTCTTACTAATTGTAGGCTTTAAAAAGTTCATAAATTCTCTCATCTTCTTTTCATTTCCAAATTTTCACTTCTGATTCGAAGTCATCGAATCAAAATACCCCTTTGTATAAAATTTAAAATATATCGAATTATAATAAATGCACTATATATAATATATACGTAGAGAATGATTGTCAACGATTTAAAAAAAAAGAAACATGAAACGCTAATTATTTTTATCTTTTTCTATTGATATCTGTAGAGATGTTATAAAATTCGAGGAAGGCATCGGAGAGAAATTTGCAATATTCATCGATCACATGGCGATTTTTGTCTCCAGTATAATCTTCGCATTTTACTATGGGTGGAAACTAACGTTAGTTTGTTTAGCTTCTTTGCCTCTTACCAGCATTATCCTTGGAATTGTAGCAAAGGTAAGCAACACTTTTGAAAACAATAACTCGGTCTTTAAGTCGTGTTGAAAAGATAATTGGCTCTGTTGGCTGAGAATAACTGAGAAAGTGCCTCCATCTGCTAAATAGTATATTGTGTACCAAGGGCGGAAAGTTGAACATTCCTGGCGAGTGTGTGTTAACACACGAGGTGGAATGTCAACTCCGCCCGCGGTGCATATCCGTTTTTTTACACAAGTGCTTTCCTCCCTAGGGCGTAAAGTACTTACTTTCGCCCCTCTCATCGGGGAGCAAAGTACGAATTTTACGTGCAGATGCGTGAAAAAATTCCGCAATTTTTTGTTTTTAAACTTCGAGTTCAGATCAGTATTTAAAGTTTCATATTATTTATATATTTCATATAAATATTTTTTTTATAACAAAATAAAGTGTATAACAATAATGAAAGTACATTTGTTTACAATGTTCGAGCATAGTTGCAATTTCTATTAGATGGTGCCACGATTTTATGAGGTTCAAACCATTTCCGACAGATAGCGCCACTTAAAAAATCTCAACTATTCGCAGCAATCTTCAGACATGACGTTTTCTTCGTCATACGCTAACTGGGTATCTCTCCGCCGTACAAGTGTCGCCGTCTAGGTGGCGACCGGAGGCGTATGGAAGGTGAGTGACCGTCTGTTTTGCGCATGCGCCGCGTCTGTGCGCAGCCGATACAGAAAAGTTTCACATGTTCATATTTTCGAATTATTTCCGGTTACATTCTAACAACCAATAATATGACACTAAGCATGGCGACACCCTTCTTACGTCCGATCTCGCCACCAGGGCGGCGTCATCAGAGATACCCAATTAGCGCATAGCCGTCTTCTTATATTTTAATAATTGAACCGAATCCAGCATTTTCGAAATTCAACTTCAAGACCGAATTGTAGACGAAAAGAAATCTAATCCTTTTAATTTATTTTTTGGCTAGGTTAGTTCCGCTCTCACGCGAAAAGAGCTCGATGCTTTTAGCGCTGCTTCTTCGGTAGCTGAGGAAGCTTTATCGGCAATAAAAACAGTCGTCGCCTTCAATGGACAGAATTCGGAATTATCGAGATACAAGCATAATCTGGATAAGAGTTACAAGATCAACGTGAAGATCGGATTGGCGTCTGGTAGCGGGTTTGGTTTTTTGTGGCTCGGTATTTACGGCAGTTATGCACTGTCATTGTGGTACGGCATTCAGCTGATTTTGGACGACAGAAACCTGCCTGCTGACCAACGGGAGTATGATTCGTCAGTGATGATTACGGTAGAAAAAATTTACTTGCACTTCTCTATCACGTCATAAAACATTCTTTTTATGTATAGACGTCTATATCGGAAAGAAATTTTATTTCGCATCATCATCGACGTTAGTGATGATAACGTTATCTCGCTAGATAATGATGATGATGGTGACAATGACAATGATATTGTTGATAGTGACTAATCCTAGTAAACACGTTTTATCACGGCAGTATAACATGGAAATTTCGTGTTACTTAACAATGTTAATTCTTGCGACACGTAGCGTTTATGCTCTATAGAAGTGACATATAACATATCTGTTGTTATATGACGTTATTTATTTGTTCATTTACTTACATGGAAATTACATGTATTATTTATTGTATGCAATAACTTCGTATAACTAATCTTGTGCAATCAATCCGGAACATGATTGCAATAATATTATGTGCGACAGATGGTCAGTGGCTCGAGCTTTAAGTTGAATTTTGAGTTCAGATTCGTATAATCAGCGACATCAAAAACCGATGACATACTTACATGCTTAATTTCTGAATTTAATCTAGATCACGGTCTTGTATACAGGTCTGAGCGCTTGAGTCAAAAAGCCGTGTTATCGAGGGTATTGCTACTTGATATTGCCGCAAGAGACGTGCTTGTCGAAAGAGTAGGGACCTACTAGGAGTGGGGGTACCCTGCCGAACCTCAAAGCGTACGAAAAAAATTCTCGTGGAGGAATTTTCCCTCCAATCTGGCATCACTGCTTGGAGTCTGGCATTGCGCGTGCGCAGTTATTCGACCATCGGTTTTTATACACAATCTGCAAACACTATCACTCCTGCCAAATATAGATATTTAAAAAAAATGACTCGAAAATACATCGCGCCCGGCTGTAAAAGTGTCTATGCCAGTGAGAAAAACAAAGTTTCTTTATTTCATATGCCAGAAAATGTTCAGTTGCAAAATAAGGCGTTACGAGTGCCAATACCAAATAGAAGGGTGCTACCAGAGATGAGTCGGGAGATTGCCAATGGGTCAATTTGAGACCCTATTGCGTTGCCGAATTGTCCATGGGTTCCTTTTTTGTTTGGTGCCTAATCCAATACAGATTAACAAGAAAAAAGTAAAAATGAATGAACATTCGGCTGAGACATAATAAATCAAATAGAGTTTTGTATCGAAAAAGACGAATGCGAAGCCACGCGGCGATGGACGTTCTAGGAATTTTCGGTTTTCGGTTCGATTGAAAAGCGTCGCTTGAAAATCACATCAAAATCCCATTGCATCCGCGATCGAAGAACCACTAGAAGCGGAGCATTGGCGAACTATCGCAGCTGTTGTTTGGCTAGTGGGATGGCCTGGAAATGGCAATAAGTTTAAATCAACCATTCACGTGGCAGAAGGTAGTCTGCGATAAGTTTGCCAACACTCCGCATTTTCAATGGCTTCAATCGTGGATCCAATTGGATTTTGATGTGATTTTCAAACGACGCTTTTAGGAAGTTCAGACGACGCTTAGGGAAGTGTACCCAGATTAGTATACAAGACCCCGTGGTTTAGATTCGTAGTCAGTGACCTCAAAAATCCCCGAGTACTCATTTCATGCATAGTTTCATTCAAATCAAGTATTTGTGTCCGTACTTCTCTTTACGTGACCAACTTTACAAAAGCGCAATTCTACAATGGCAATTTTCTACACAAATGTATCTCTCTATGGGAAAACTCTACCCGAGCCAAATGAACCACGTCGTTAATTAATGTGTCCTAAGTAACCTAGATTAGTTCATTTTTCTTTTTTACTTTTATTTTCAAGTACTTGCGGGCCTCCCAACTAAAATTGAACCTGAAATCCAACCGATCGGTTGGTGCGGCGATCCAACGGTTGGACTTAGGACGGTCTACGATTGAAATTGCAAATTCTAACTCTCATCCAACTATCAATTTAGTAGAAAGGATCTACGTTGGCATTTCCAATATCAAAAGAGATCCAACCTTTCCGTATAAAGGCTGGAGAGTTGGAACAGGGTTACAATTTATAATTTCAACCGAGAAACAACCTTTCTGTGTGAAGGCTAGAGGGTTGAATGAGAGTTGGAATTACTAATTCCAACCCTAATCCAACCTTTCCATGGAAGAGCTAGAGGGTTGAAGAGCGTCGGATTTACCAATTCCAACACTAATCCAACCCTTCCATTAAAAGGCTAGAGGGTGGATTTACCAATTCCAACCCTAATCCAACCTTTCCGTTTAAAGGCTAGAGGGTGGAATTACCAATTCCAACCCTAATCTAACCTTAGGGTTGGAATGATAAATTCCAACCTTCATCCAACCCTCAAGCCCTCACGCGGAAAGGTTGTTTCTCGGTTGAAATTGTAAATTCTAACCCTCATTCGACCCTAGAGCCATTAAACGGGAAGGTTGGCATTTCGGTTGTTTGG
This sequence comes from Perithous albicinctus, assembly GCA_964016905.1. Lineage (NCBI taxonomy): Eukaryota > Metazoa > Arthropoda > Insecta > Hymenoptera > Ichneumonidae > Perithous > Perithous albicinctus. Next base: position 5,390,448 of record OZ024692.1, on the reverse strand, counting down.
CGAAAACCAACGATAAATGAACCTTCGACAAGTTGAAGATGATTTAAAGTTGCAAGTTGGACTTCAGTCGGATTTTGATAAACAGTAAACAGTTTACGGTCGGATTTCGACCGTAAACTGCTCTGTTAATACAACCGTTGGAATGGCGCACCAATCGACCAGCTGGTTTTTAGTCGATTTCCATCTGTGTCGACCCAAATCCCCCTAAGTATTGATCGAAATTCAACGACCAACCAAGATTCAACTTATAATCCCACCCAAATTCAGAGTTGGGAGGTTCGCGAGGGAACATAACACAAAATCAACTTTTTGAATTTCCTCGCCGCAGTTTTATCAATTTAAATGTTAAAACAGGTATTTTTTTGCACCGTAATTGGTGCGATGAACATTGGCGTGGCTTCGCCTTACATCGAAGTCTTCTCGGTGTCCAAAGCCGCCGCGGCGAAGATATTCTCAGTTATCGAGAGGAAATCTGCAATCAACAGTCTTGACCCTGATGGTGTGAAGCTAGCACGGTTTCGAGGCTCGATCGAATTCAAAAACGTTGAATTCCAATATCCTTCGAGATTTGATGTTCCCGTGAGTGGCTTTAACTAAAACCATCATAATTGGTCGTCACAATTAGCTACATCAGTTGTCTTGTAATCATTGCATTTGGTTATTTCAGGTATTGAAGAAATTGAGCTTCACCATTAGGAAAGGTGAAACTGTGGCGCTTGTGGGAAGTTCAGGTTGTGGCAAATCAACTTGCATACAACTTCTTCAGAGGTTTTATGATCCAGTCAATGGCCAGGTAATGCATTGAGTCAATCGTAAAATCGAATCATATGATCATTATGAGGATATACATCAAGGTGCTTAAGAAACTAACAGCATTTCAAGGGTGGGTTTTCTATACTATGCTATGTTATGCTAAGGAGCCGTTATTTAGAGATGCTAATAAGCATAATAGCGTGTCATAGGGTAGCAATAATTTTCGACTAAAATTATATTTTTTTAAATTATTGACTAAAATCATCGTAATTAGTATAAAAAATAACAAAATTTGCGTAAGCACGAAATAGATGAGGGAATCATATTGGAAAATCAGTCAGCACAATAAACTCATTCTCAGTCGATATTGCGGCAAACCTATCGGTCAAACTGGTAACTTATAGTTCTGGATTCACTAAATGAGACCATTCAAATTCTGCCACTTTAACTACGCTTAGATTTTCAGACCTGTGCGCAAAATCGTGCGTTAGGTGGCCTCATTACGTGTTAAATAAATATCAGATCGCCCTAAATTTCGGTAAAAAAAATTGAGAAAGATATCATTCCAATTCACAAATGATATGCGAGTAAAATGTCTCGCATCATGATTCTAACCAATCTACGAAAAAAATGTAATATTGAATGCGCGTGTTCTTAACTGATTAACCACTTAAATGGAGTTTAAAATCATATTGCATCATATTGTGTCATCGAAACCCACCTAATCGACGAAACCCGGTGATTCAGAATTTATCTATTCGACCAGGACGCATGCGTCGAAAATTCCGAATACACTACGGAATGCGAAAAGTGGTGATTACTATGTTCGTCGAATAGGTGAGTCCATCCGGTCTTCAACACGGTCGAATAGGTGGGTCTTTTGATTGTACTTTAAATGTAATGGTTTTTTTTCCTCTTTTTTATGCACTGTGCACTCAAGATTCTTCTTGACGATTATGATCTACGTGATTTGAACATTGCGTGGCTGAGAAGCAATCTGGGTATCGTCGGTCAAGAACCAGTACTTTTTGACACGACGATAGCCGAGAATATACGTTATGGTAATTTGGATGCTACGATGGAAATGGTTGTGAAGGCTGCTAAGGAATCAAACGCTCATGACTTTATCATGAAATTGCCGTCGGTAAGATATGTCAAGATTTTTCTTTTTCATTAATTAAATTAAAAGGCATTTAAGGTAAATGCACCTATTAGGAGCACTATAAGAACCGCGTTGCAGATATTTCGAAACATCTTTACAACCATAAGTGTCCGGTCATCGAAATGAATCTCATCGGAATGATCAGTTTAGTGCCTATCCAAAATAGCCTCTACGTGATTAATTATATAGTGCTGTTTGAAAGTTACGAATAAAAGTATGGATTCGCTGCGTTGCTCTTATTAGCGACACTGTATAAAGACTGACTTGCACTTATTAATGGTTACTCGATGTATTTGAGGCGAAACACCTTAAGTCTGCCACCCCAATTTTTCATATCAAGAAAACGTCCTCAAATTTATTCAGGATGTTGGTCTGGTTGAAGAAAAAACGTAGGAATTTTTAAAGATTTTTTATGGCATATTCCTGCCATTGAAAATCGCTGAAAATAATCATTGTTTATTTTTTAACGCCAATAGTACGGCTCGCACAAAAAAAAATCATAAGGACATCAAATTTTGGATTTTCAGCGGTGACACTGGATCGAAATTGCCGCCCATCTCGCCAATTTTTTCTAAGATTCTAGGCATTTCAACGAACAATATGTGAAAATTTCAACTAAATCGGAAATGCCGCTTCAGAGGGAAAAAAGTGGCAACTTTATTTAATTGAAAAATAGCATAAAATGAAATCGGAGAATTTTACAAAAAATGTTGTTGGAAAGTACGCTGGAAATCCAAAATTTGATGTTCTTATGACTTTTTTTTGCGAGCCGTAGTATCGGCGTTAAAAAGTAAGCAATGATTATTTTCAGCGATTTTCAATGGCAGAAATATGCCATAAAAAATCTTTAAAAATTCCTACGTTTTTTTCTTTAACTAGACCAACATCCTGAAGAAATGTGAGGACGTTTTTCTGACATGAAAAATTCGGGTAGCCAACTTGACGTGTTTTCCCCCACTTATTAGTAGCCACTGTATGTACCAACATACGAGTTCCTTTTAAAAAGTTTATCGTTCGTGACCACATCTAATGACGTGCAAAAGGGTCTATTTGTGGTCACTACACCATATGTTATTATTTTTAATTGCATTATTTCTAGAGTTATTTAATACGTATTCATTATTATTAATACGTACATAACTGCAATTAGCCGGTATTTTTTATGTGCTTGCGCTATTATTTCCATATATTTGCAATATTTTCTTTTGCGATCGAAAATGTTTAGATATGTTAAAAACAAAAACGTTTTTTCATTACTTTTTTATTTTATAAAGAATCTTTAGCACTTCTTAAAGGTAACTATCATACTCGTCAAACGAAGCCGTTTGAAGATTTTTTCTTAATTACAAGGCCCCGAAGTTCTAAAAAGCTTAAGGGCGTTCGCGAACATGTATACTACGCTATATAACTACGCTATATTATGGTTTATTTTGTAGTGTACTTTATGCCACTAATAATTTATTATATATAATATCATTATTTGAACTCACGGTTCGATTCCCGATTTCTAGTGTAAGCAGGCGCTACAATACGCTTGCGGTACCGTACCGGCGATGCTGTTACAGCCGGCGATGCCGGTACAGTTAGCGACTTGGTTTTTGCACTTCAGGCGCGGACGAGTACATACTTACCGGGCAGTAAAATAATACGCGTACGTCGACTAGCCGATTGTGTTGAGATTTCGCGGCAAGATACCTAAGAACCGCTTTCGGTAGTCCACCCCCGGAAAAGTATCGCTCGAAGCGAAGAAAAAATACGCCCGTGCAGTCGAGTCATGAGGTAAAGCGCGCAAACGTCGCTCTACCGGTCTCGAGTTTCCGCAGTGGCGGAATAGATTCGCGAGACGTGTAGAACTCGAAGACCAGTTTGTTAAGTTGTTGACTTTTATTGTTTGGAATAAATACGAAAAAAATATTGCTCTTGCCTCCTCATAAAGGAAGCTTAGTTTTCATGACATTTTTTTTTTCAAGATTACTATGTCAGCATAATCAAAATCATCTGAAACATCGAAAAATGGTCTACAAAAAAGGTCCATCCGTCCGCGTGTACGTGTGCGTCAAAATAATAAATATCTTTCTCATAAATGTGGCTTTTGTCACTCGAACATCGAGAACAATTGCTATTATGTATAATGCGGTAAACCTGCCACTAAACGGAGCATTTATCTTAATTGTGTCGCGTGATATGCTGTATCTTTTTTTATTATGATGAGGAAATGAAATATACTTATTATTTAATATATTATTTAACCTATTCTTTTTGATCTAGAAATATGATACTCTGGTTGGTGAAAGAGGAGCACAAATATCTGGTGGACAGAAGCAACGAATTGCCATTGCACGTGCTTTGATCAGAGATCCGGCAATTTTGCTTCTGGACGAAGCGACATCTGCACTGGACACGCGTAGTGAACTAAAGGTTCAGCGCGCACTTGACAAGGTGCGAAGAACAAAACAACTGATATATCGCACACTGATTGTTAAATTCTAAAAATATTTTACGAATTCAATGTTTACCGGTTATCCATTAGTTAACCTATTAAATAGGATGAAAATTATAAGATGATGTTTTCTATTGACAGGCTCACAAAGGAAGAACTACTATAATCGTGGCACATCGACTAACGACTATACGTGGTGCAGATAAAATAATAGTGTTTTCGGATGGAGTGGTTGTGGAAGAAGGCAAACATCATGAATTGATGGAATTGAAAGGCAATTATTATGCACTGGTGACTTCACAAGTATCGGAGTTTTCCGAATCGCGGCAAACGCAGCAGCGTTCTGAAGAGAACACTCAGATTGAAGAAGACGACGAAGATCTCGACCCGGTCATAATGAAGAGCGAGGTTTGTAAATAGTGCATTTAAATTAAATATTTATTTAGACTCGTGCCAGATTTTATTTATCTTCTTCCCTTCGCCCCCCCCCCCCCTGGATTGCGTCAGCAGCCGACTTACTCAGCTTTTGTAACGCATTTATGTCAGCAAAAGTGCTGGGCAAAGTTTCTTCAGGACAAAACTCTATACGGGTATATCTACACAGGCTAAACTCTATACATATGTATACCTATCTACATAGCACGATTCTATATTGCACTAATTCGACACAAGCAGAAACGTACACGCATCTAACTTTTACACGCCTGATCTCTACACGACCTCCTCTACACAACCCGTAAGGTTGACCATACCATAGAATAGAGATTGAAACGAGTCTAGCGTAAACCGTACTAACCAACTAACAATTACGAATGTATTAGTGATGACTTCAACCTACTACACAGCAGTGACGGCTACTTCTGCATCTTCAATATAATATAGGGTGGCATTTTTACTTGTATATACATACAGATTCACGGAAACTTTAAACGCCCATAGGCCTTGCGGTCTTAAGGATGTTATACAAGTAAACAGCTTTGAACATTTCTCTCCCGATATTTATTGTTTTCCGCGATACGTGCCCGACCGGTCGCCCGGCGTCAATCGCAGTGCTACCAACGTTGAGACGTTGCGACGTTGCCAAGTCAATGGCGCAAATATACTCAAACTAAAAATGTACTTTCTGGTACAAACCTGTGTACCTCGCAACAAAAACGATTACCAATTCCATTGTAATTTTTCTTGAGAACTCAAAACTGTATGTATGTCACGGATATGCCGTTCTTCCCAATTCAGTTTTTCGTACCAAACAGTTATCGTCAGGACGAATAAGAGTCAAATCAGCAATTTAATGGTCAGAAAAAAATAGTAAAATCCTATTTCTGCTGCATATATCTATTACTTTGTAGCGTGATGCATCGTTGTATATACAACTGCATATTGCAGATATATTTTTTAGCCTGTGTATGTCTTTTTATGATATTCCTCATACAACACATATTGTTCAATGACTTACCAGTACTTGTATAACATCTTTAAAAGGGACTTAGAAAAATTGGAGCCCAGGAGAGTCTATTAAGAGAACTTAAAAAATCAAGACTAGGGGTCGTCTCATATAGGGAGACTTATAAAAATCGGGGCTTGGGATTGGGTTTCGCGAGGGTGCGAGGCGCTCGAGCAAAAATAAAACCAACTATGGTTATTGTTACTAATTATTGTTACTAATTCATCGTTTATGCACAGGCCACAGATAAAGAAGACGTCTCGGAAAAGTCTGCAAATGAAGTCGGTACATGGAAAGTCCTAATGTTGAACAAGCCCGAATGGAGGTCCCTATTATTTGCGGGACTTGTATCCATGGTGGTTGGATCTTCGATGCCAATATTCGCCGTCCTGTTTGGTGATATTATCGGAGTGCGTTTACACTAATTGGAATTAATTTCAGTACAAAAAGCATACTTTATATACGTTTTTCAGTCCTCCGTGCAGAAAAGTGCATTTTTCGCAAGCTATCGCTTGTAAAAACCTCACCTTCCTGACGTGTTGTACTGAAAAATTTCGTTAAACACTTAAGAGAAAATCTTTCTTTCCTCTAGTGTTGAAATGTACTAATTCTGTCTTCAGGTACTGTCGAATCCAGACGACGATGCCGTTAGAGACGATTCGGCCATGTACGCAATTTATTTCATATCAGCTGGTATTGTTATTGGACTTTCCACATTTATTCAGGTAGTGTACCAAATACATTTCTGTTTCTTCTTCAATATCGCGAATCTTTGACAATGTAACTCATTAAAAATACAGATCGTGTCCTATTCAACTGCTTTGATAATTAACAGCTCTTCCTGCTGACTATTGCCAGCGAAAGTCTCACAACGAGACTTCGTGGAGTCGCCTTCCAAGCAATGTTAAAACAAGAAATGGCGTGGTTCGATGAACCGGCCAATGGAACTGGCGCCCTCTGCGCTAAATTATCAACTGAAGCGGCTGCTGTGAAAGGTGCGACAGGTCAACGTATTGGCACGATCATTCAGTCAATTACCACCCTCTTAATTGCCATTGGACTGTCTATTTATTACGAGTGGCGTTTGGGTCTCGTTGGAATGGCGTTCATTCCAATTATTCTTTTCATAACATTGTTGCACGGTCGTGTGTACAAAAAAGAAACACTTAACTATCACAAGAGTTTGGAAAAGTCGACAAAGGTAAGAAGATAAAAACACAAATATAAGTCTGATGGACGAATAGTAAAAACATTTATGACATTTCTCGCACTAGTCCGATAAAGTTGTATACGAAACTCGTGCGAGAAACTTGTTCTGATCTTGTGTGATTCTCACACACGTCAAGAAAAAGTTTGATCGCACTCGTATCGTAATGTACTATTATTTCGCTCGATGCTTTTTTCTTCCTACTTTTTTTCAGCATCCGACACGCCATCAGCAAAGAGTCGCCGAACCTGATCTATCTTTTTGATTGGTCGAATATGTATAGTAAAATACTACGCCTGAGAGTTGTGCGCGGTTGAGGTTTGATTGTCGAAAAATTGATCTTTGCAAAATCTGATATTCGCAAGAAGTTCCTAGAGCAAATGTCCCTATTTAGTTTGACCTAATCGCTCGGTAGATAGCACTGCGAGCTTCATTCCAGAACCTTTCATTGAGCCTTTCCCTGGCGGAAAAATTTCTACAACTTTCTACGCCGTTTCTACAACAAATTACAAATTTCTACAACTAAGTTTGAGATTTCTAAAAAAATTTCATTTCGTAAAAAGCTGTAGTTTGTTACAGAAAAATTCTACAACTTTTTACAACTAACTACAACTTAATACAACAAAAAAGTAGTTAGTTGTAAAAATAACAACTTTCTATGAGAAAGTATTACTTTCTACATCTGCATGATACTTGTAAAAAAATTGAAAAGTAACAGGAGTAGTTTCTCATAGAAACTACAACTAATTACAGCTTATTACGGAAATCTACAATGGATAAAAATCTATACGATTGCTGGCAATCTATAACTCTCTACACAAACGTACGAGATTTTGAAGAAAATTTTATATATAGTTGTAGATTTTTATAAAATATAGGCGTCCTCTTAACGCCTTTGAGCTAAAATATTTTATAAACATCTACAAGCATGTTAAAATTTATTTTAAATCTCGTACTCTTGTGTAGAAAGTTGTAGATTGCCGGCAATCGTATAGATTTATATCCGTTGTAGATTTCCATCATAAGTTGTAGAAAGTTATAGTAACTACAACTTTTTACGAAAATTTACAACCGTTTAGCCCACTATCGGTTCAAAATTTTCGTAATAAGTTGTAGTTATTTGTATGAAGTTGTAGTAACTTAAACTTTTTACGAAACTTTACAACCGTTTTGCCCGCTATCGGTTCAAAATTTCCGTAATAACTTCTAGTTAGTTGTAGAAAGTTGTAGTAACTACAACTTTTTACGAAAATTTACAACCGTTTAGCCCGCTATCGGTTCAAAATTTTCGTAATAAGTTGTAGTTACTTGTAGAAAGTTGTAGTAACTACAAATTGTTACGAAAATTTACAACCGTTTAGCCCGCTATCGGTTCAAAATTTCCGTAATAAGTTCTAGTTAGTTGTAGAAAGTTGTAGTAACTACAACTTTTTACGTAAATTAACAACGGTTTTGCCCGCTATCGGTTCAAAATTTCCGTAATATGTTGGAGTTAGTTCTAGAAAATTCGACAAGTTTGTAAATTTTCATAGAAAGTTGTAGTTTTTCAAGCCCGGAATTGGAGTAAAAAGTTGTAGAAACTACAACTATCTACAACCATGTTCCAAATCTCGCACTTTTTCATAGAAAGTTGTAGAAGTAGCGTAGTTTGACGTAAAAAGTTGTAGTTTTACGATGTTTACGCATAGAAAGTTGTGGATTCCGTGTAGTTGTTCAGAGTAGAAAGTTGTAGAAATAGCGCAGTTTTGGCGTACAAAGTTGTAGATTTTGTTCCGCCAGGGTTATGCTCAGCAAAAGCCCGGTTTGAATTACTTAAAATACTCCGCATGACCTTAGTGTGGGGGAGTATTAATTGGACGGTGTCTTTCGTGGTCCTGGCGTACCACGACGTCATCCTCCAGGTCTAGCTTAACCGGGCGATGTTTCTTCTGGTCCAAGTGTACCAGATTATGTTGACCTCCAGGTCTAGCTTGACCTCAAGGATAACGTCGTCGGTATCCCGGAAAAAAACCTGTGTAATTTTTCCACCAGGGCGGCCCGATTGCTACATCGATGGTTGCTGTCGCGAGTATTGGTATCAAAACTTTCCAAAATATATGTTAAATTCCCTTGATTCACAGATTGCAGTTGAGGCTGTCAGCAATATAAGAACGGTGGTAGGTCTCGGACGAGAAGAAACATTTTACAAGGATTATGTGAATGCTGTTATGCCATCGTTCGAGCAGGCCAAAAAAAATACACATTATCGAGGACTCGTCTACGGACTTTTTAAGTCTATTGGCTATTTTGCTTACGCCGTCGTTCTGTATTATGGCGGAGTTTTGATTCAGAACGATGACGTGGAATATCCAAAAGTTTTTAAGTGAGTTCGGATTTATACCTCTTAATTCGTTCTTTCGAATTCAGTTGGTCTTTCTACATTCTGCTTTAGCTTATATTTTCCCTCTGTTTTAAATTTGCAAGTTGTTACACCGAGTTCAGCTATCTCAAATCTCGACAAGTAGCCTAATACTTGGGTGTAGAGTAAGAATATTAGGATTATTAAATGGTTGCATTACGCTGCTACTTTTTCTTTTTCATGCAGGCACATGTTTAATTCGTTATTCTTTGTTTTTTTGCTTTAGAGTAGCACAGGCTCTAATCAGCGGCACTATTGTGATAGGTCAGGCATCGGCCTTTTCTCCGAATCTTCAAAAAGGTATTATATCAGCTGCGAAAATAATCGGTCTTATAGAGAGAGTTCCGCAAATCCAGGATCCCATCGATCCTCAAGAAAATGACATGGTAAGAAAAGAAAAGGTGCCGTATTCGTTGATATTTGAAAAATCGTTGGTACTTTTGGTAAATAAAAAGGCGTAAATACAAATGCCACATATCCCTTTAAATTAAAGAATCCATAAACTAAGGTACGCGTCGTTACTGCAAAAATATTCCAGAAAACTGAAGCTGAAGTGAATTTCAACAAGGTTTCATTCACATATACCGCTCGACCCGACGTCATTGTACTGGATTCTCTAAATCTCGAAGTGGGAGCTGGTAAAACAATCGCTTTGATAGGTACCAGTGGTTGTGGAAAAAGTACAGTTATCAAGCTTCTAGAACGCTTCTACGATCCTATCTCAGGCACTATCGTAAGCAATGCCTCATATGTTTTATGAAAACACTGTAATAAAGCGTACAGTGCGTATGTCATATGACCCTGGATTGGTACCGACAGACAAGTAGCTTTCCAAAATATTCCCTTTTTTTTAATCCTTACGGAACTCTTTGTCTTTAGGAAACCTCCTATCATGTTGGAAATTCTGGAAAAATCGGCTGCGGGAACATCGATTACAGAAAAATGTGCCGGTAGAAAAATCGGCAGGTGGAAAAATCAGTTGATGGAAAAATCGGTCACCAAACCCTATCGGCTAAATTGCCCACCAACCGATTTGTTCTCGGTCGATTATTCCGCGGCCGATGTATTCAGCGACAAATTTTTCAGCAGCCGATTTTTCCGAATCCCCCTTAGGGAAACCCCTATCCTTACAGAACTCCTGATTGTTAGTGACCCCCCCTATCCTTGAGAAATACCCTGCTCTGAAGGAACCTTCAATCCATAGGAAACTCCGTATCTTCAGGAAATCACCTATCCTTAAAGAATTCTCTATTCTTAGAAACTTTTTTTCCCTCAGGAAACCACCTATCTTTAGGGAGCACCCTATCTGTGGGAAATCCCCTATCCTTGAACAATCTATCTTCCCCTATATGAGGCAATACACGTCAAGTCGGCCATCCCAATTTTTCATGTCAACAAAACGTCGTCAAATTTATTCAGGATGTTGGTCTGATTGAACAAAAAACGTTGGAATTTTTTCAGATTTTTTATTGCATATTCCAGCTATTAAAAATTTCTGAAAATAATCATTGTTTATTTTTTAACGGCAAATTTTGGATTTTCAGTGTACTTTCCAACAACATTTTTTGTAAAATTCTCCGATTTTATTTTATGCTACTTTTCATTTAAATAAAGTTGCCACTTTTTTCCCATCAAAACGGCATTTCCGATTTAGCTGAAATTTTCACATTTTATTCTTTGAAATATCGAGAATCTTAGAAAAAATTGGCGAGATGGACGGCAATTTCGTCCCAGAGTTACAGCTCTTCGAACAATGGAGCATCGTGGGGGCTGAGGATGTCTATGGAAAATATTCTACAGCCTGCATTACATTTTTTTATTATGTAACTCTTGTTTTTTGTATTAGATTACCGCGATATTTGATCGTTTGCAGAGCTGTAACTCTGGATCGAAATTGCCGCCCATCTCGCCAATTTTTTCTAAGGTTCTAGACATTTCAACGAACAAAATGTGAAAATTTCAACTAAATTGGAAATGCCGTTTCGGAGGAGAAAAAAGTGGCAACTTTATTTCATTGAAAAATACTATAAAATGAAATCGGAGAATTTTACAAAAACTGTTGTTGGAAAATACGCTAAAAATCCAGAATTTCATGTTCTTATGAATTTTTTTTGTGAGCCGTAGTATTGGCGTTTAAAAATAAATAATGATTATTTTCCGCGATTTTCAATAGCAGGAATATACAATAAATAAAACTGAAAAAATTGCTACGTTGTTTTTGTCAACTAGACTAACATCCTGAAGAAATGTGAGGACGTTTTGTTGACATGAAAAATTGGGGTGGCCGACTTGACGTGTTTTGCCCCATATATTACACTTCTATACTTTGATAACTCATCTCAGTATAAGTACTATACAGTTGACATTTAAATAACAATTCAGTAACTGACAAAATTCCCCAGGATATCAACAGAACGAATATCGCTTCAATGAGACAACCTTCGTTGAGAATGATGATGGGTCTCGTGGAACAGGAGCCAACAGTATTTGCCAGATCGATTCGGGATAATATAGCGTACGGCGACAATAGTCGGGAAGTCCCTATGGAAGAAATAATAATCGCAGCGAAGAATGCGAATATTCACAATTTCATTGCGTCGCTGCCACTGGGATACGAGACGAAGTTGGGCGATAAGGGCACAATGCTTTCCGGTGGACAAAAACAGCGAGTTGCTATTGCCAGAGCACTCATTAGAAACCCCAATATTCTTTTATTAGACGAAGCTACTTCTGCTTTGGATACTGAAAGTGAAAAGGTAATTTGCCCTCACCTCCCCCCCCCCCATTCTGAACGAAAAATTCAAGGAGGCGCTTCCGATATGACCGAATGAAATATAAAAAGTTCCTTGATTTGGACGTAATTCGACACTTGGGTCACTGAGATTGATAATCAGCAACCTCAAAATGCCCCGAGTACCGAAATTCATCCAAGTCGGGTCACTTTTTGCGTTTCTATCCGCCAATATGGATTTCTGAATTTTTAGTTGATTCGTAATGAGCGACCTCAAAAATTCTCTTGTACCGAATTTAATCCAAGTCGAGTAACTTTTGTATTTTGGTCCGCCATATTGCATCCGTCAATTTGAATCTTTAAATTTCGAGTTCGAATACGTAATCAGAGACTCCAAAATTCCTCGAGTACCAATTTCAAGTCCACTGTATGTAAGAAGAAATGTATGCTTCAAGGGGTTGACATTCAAAAACTATTAATCAACCCATATTTGTATGTCATATTTTTGTACTCCGGCGATTGACACACGTTGAAGTATACCATAGTCGTATGCCAGGTTTCTGTTGCATCCTGTTGATTACATTAATATACTGAACCACGATTTGTTAAAAAAAAATTGTTGCAGGTTGTCCAAGCGGCACTGGACGAAGCAAAGAATGGAAGAACGTGTATACTCATCGCTCACAGATTATCGACAGTTGAAGATGCTGATAAAATCTGTGTAATACGTAATGGTGTTGTAGTCGAGAGTGGAAATCACGAAGAACTGATACGACACGGTGGTCTCTATTATGAGATGCTTTGTCTTCAAACGGGGAGAAAGTAGAAAAAAATTGTAAATAAATACATCGTTAAGATGGAATATAAATTGCCTTGTCAATTGATGATGCTAAAGTATCGGACTATTTTGATAGGTGCTGAGTGAGCTAGCAGACTTCGACGCAGTACGAAAAATTTCAAAGGTAAGAAATAGTTGGAAGAAAAAAATAAGTTATTTCTACGTAATTACTGCATGTCAAATTCTCGTCTTACTTTAAAGTGATTCGTGAATTAACATAAAATTTACTTTAGTCCATAAAAAAGGGTGGAAATGAATTTGCATTTTGCTTCCTCATTGTTCAAGATTGCCCATAGAGCATTGCTCGACGAAGTACATTAGTTTGTTTTCGGCTTCCTCATAGAGGAAGCCTTGTAAACTAGAAATATCAACAAAATTTCATTTATGAGAAAGCAAAACGAGTATTTTTTTTTTGTAAAATCGTTTCAAAGACTAATCCGTTCATAGTCCGTGATCATTTACTGATCATTGAATAACTTCTTCACTCCTCGAAATAATAAACCAGGTGTGCAACGCAAACACACTTTTTTTTTGAAGATTTCAAAATGTCGTGTAAACTGGATTTTTCAAGCAATCCTCACCAAATTCTAAATCATACATTTTTTTATGTTAGTCTACCACTGGAGAACATTTTAGCCGGAGAATTCAAAATTTTGCGAAAGCTAGAGAGCAAACACACGTTTTTTCGGTAAATAAAAAGAAAACCTTGCTAAATCTTCATCTGTTGACCGATTCTCATCAAATTTGGTACCAAAAGTTGTTCGATGTTAGTCCACTTGTATGAGAAATCTCAACCCGGCACCTTGAAATTTGCGGCAGCTATAACGCAAACACACTTTTTTTGAAAAATTCAAAATGTCATATAAATCGTATTTTTCAGCCGATCCTCACCATATTCGAACTCATCCATCGTTTGATGTTCGTCTACGATTGGAAATTTGTTTAGCCCCATAACTCAATATTTGCGGCAGCTAGAGCGCGAACAAACTTTTTTCTTCAAATTCAAAGTCTCGTAAAATTTGAACGGGAGTCCCAATGACTTTGTAAATTATGCTAAATATAGAGGCCCACGCACTCTACTTGTATACCAAATTTCAGCCCCATCGGTCTAATCACCCTGCCCAAACTTCCGGATAGAAGCGGATAAAAAAAATTCTTTTCCATCTACTATGTGTTTTCTGTAACTTTTTTCATCTGTGTTTGCGTATTAATGCGGATTAAAACATGACTTTCGGATAGAAACGAAAGTGAATTATTTTTACCCGTCTCTATCTGCAACTTCGACCAGGATCATAGGATCCATTTACGTATCCAGAGTCATACGCGTATGCTTAAACATATTTTATATGTTTCTATCCGTTCTTGTTTCCCTGCTTTGAAAATGTTTTACACGCTGTTCTATACGCAGATGCCATTAAGTTTTAAATTGGGTTATATACATTTCTTCCAATTGAAATCGTATTACGTAGTTTTTTAGAAGGTTCATTTTGTATACGTTTCTATACGTAGATTTTCTTATCCGTCTATCCGCAACTTCGAAATGTCGAAATGTCAATCCACAATAGCATTTATAGAAGGTTGTTCTGAGATTTCTCGTTAATGCCACTATAGCCAAGGAAAACCTGAAATACCAAGATAGGAACTAAAACATTGTCCGTGAAATCAGGGAATTCTTACAATTAGATTTTTTCAATTCGTTAGTCACAATTAGTTGCGGTACGGAACGAGTAAGAAAATTGCTTAATTGTATAAACGATTATTTTTTCGAAATTTGTAAGAACATTCCACATTTTTTGGTGTTTTCAGGGACTGTATTGAAGGGTACGCAGCAGCTTGCGGTCTTTATATACAGAAACATTTGTAGTCTGAAATGTGAAATCTTTTCGTTAAGGTTTGAAAAAGACTAAATCATAATATTAGTCAGATTGTAACGGTTAATATCTCAATTCTTTATTAGACCACTATATAGTATAGATTATACATCTATAGATTATTGACAACGGTCAACAATTTCTTTTAATGAAATTTTAAACGTAAAGAAAAGACATGGCAAATCATTTGTGAAACTTAGGGTCAAATTTTTAGTCATAAATTCGATCTTCAGATCGAATTTTTGGTAAAGTTCGCCTAGATAGTTATTTTATTCCTGTTAAGATAAAATGAAACAAAAAATCTGTTAATTGATGAATCGAACAAATAATTTTATCACACCAAAACCAGTTTTGTCAACTGGTTTCTTTAGGAACCAAATTTAGGTTTTTACAGGTCTTCACGTGATCCAGAACTAACTACTGGATGGATTTTCACTACGTTGGTTTGGTTTTGTTCGTATCGAAATGCTGTAGAGAGTGAACGATGGCTTTTATAAAAGTTGATACTTTTCATGATACTTGAAGTCAAGCCGGATCAGTAATAAAACAATATATAATTCAATCGATACCTTTAGTCTGGGCGGCATAACAAAAAATTCTATTATTCAATCTGTAGAACATGTCGTTACAAACAAAACAAGGCCAAAAAAATCAAAATCCATCCAGTTGTTAGTTCTGGTTCACGCGCAGACCTGAAAACACCTAAGTTCGGTTTCTAAGTAAGGTTGACAAAATTGGTTATGGTATGATAAAAAAATGATTTGTTCGATTCATCAATTGACAGATTTTTTGTTTAGTTTTATCTTAACAGGAAAAAAGTAACTACCCCGATGAACTTTATCAAAAATTAGGTGACTCGATCCCCTGAAGATTGAACTTTTATGACTGGAACTTAAATAATGGTAATAATTTGGAATTTAAATGAACGAAGATTATCAAGAATTCTCGGAATCTTTCCTAAACATGAGTTATTTAGTAGTTTTCGTTTTTGATGGTTTATGTATCACTGAGGTTACTTAAATGAGGACTAAGCCCTACTCTTTTGACGTCGCTTAAATACTATGTTTATTAAGCTTCGTCGTTTCGACCTAATTTTTATAGATGGAATTTTTGACACGTCGTACTCGGCGACCGATGTCTCAGACCCCGAGTACGACGAGTCAAAAATTCCATCTATAAAAATTAGGTCGGAACGACGAAGCTTAATAAACATAATATGTTAATAAAACAACCAAAGCCCAACAAACAGTTCTTTGTTGCTTAATTACTTTTGCTTCGTGATGCTGAAGGAGATGGCGACGGATAGATATTATATTAAAACGTGCAGATTAGGACGAACTAAAATTCACGTTGGCTTGTTTCTACAGATGAAAGTTTTTGTCGGAAATAAACGGATACATATTGTATTATGACATGCGAATTAGAACGTATTAAAATTCGTATATTCTTATCTTGACGAATCACTGTTTTTGCCAGAAATGAACGGATATTTATTGTATCAACACGTACGGATTAGGACGTATTAAAACTCGAATTGGCTTTTCTCGACTGATCAAAGTTTTTGTCGGAAATAAACGGATAGATATTATATCATAACGTGCGGAATAGGACGTATTAAAACTGGAATTGGCTTTTCTCGACTGATCAAAGTTTTTGTCGGAAATAAACGGATAGATATTATATCATAACGTGCGGAATAGGACGTATTCAAAATCGTATAGACCTATCTTGAAGAATAACTGTGTTTGCCAGAAATTAACGGATATGTATTGTATCATAGCGTGCGGATTAGGACGTATTCAAATTCATATTGACTTTTCTCGTGAAATCAAAGATTTCGCCGGAAGTAAACGGATATAGATATTGTTTCCAAGGCAGCGATCCAAAGCGGATAAGAAAATTACATATTTCTATGCGGTTCAGAACTGATAGACAATGAATCGTATTTGTCGTCATTAGTCGTAAAAGATAATAAAAAATCAAGTCTTCTTATAAAGAACATATAACAGCGAACTTGTTTTCGATACGATTATCCGGACAATCTCGGATACTCCAGTGCGCCGTATTAGATCAGAAACAGTTTTGACCAGCAATTTTGACTACCGGATAGCAATTGCACAAAACGTATTCAAACATATAAAATATTGTTACGTCTCTATAGGTTTCTATCCGGAAGTTTGAGCAGGGCATCTTCGAGTTATAGGGGTTTATATTTTGGAGGCCTGACACACATACATCCGGACACTTTTTCTGAATATGTTTTCTAGACATTTTGGGACATTCTGAACACGTTTTCATGAAAATCTGGAAAAAAAAATGTTCACCATAAGAAAGCTTTCTCTATGAGGAAGCAAAAACGTGGAAACGAAAGATTTATATGATTAGGAAGTGTCTCTAGAGCTGATAATAGTTTCCCTGATAAAAATCTTTGATAGAAAATGATAGAAGACAAAGGATTTCAGAACCAATGTCACAACAGTTATCGTGACATTTTTTATGATGGTCTACCACTGGAGAATATTTTAGCCCGAGAAATCAAAATTGGCGAAAGCTAAAGAGCAAACACACATTTTTTCGGTAAATAAAACCAAAGTCACGATAGCTGTCGTGACATTGGTTTTGATATTAATAGAAAATATTTGATAGAAAATCATCTTTGTCGAAATCCTTTGTCTTCCATCATTTTCTGTCACACTGTTTTATCAGGGTTAACTTGCGGAGATATATATTGTCTGTCAAACTTTACTCAATTAATTTATCTCTAAAAATATCCAACTTTTAGTGTAGATAAACGAATAATAAACTACGCGTTCACTGTAATGAACAATTTAAAAGATACTGACAAAAATCCAAAGTTTTTCACCGTACAGTGTTACAATAAAATAGCAATATAAACCATAATCTCTGAAATAATGTTGTAGTAGAATGTGAAGCGAGCGACTAAATTACGATAATTTAATGATTTACAAGTAACAACGAACGATTACAGGAAAAAAGCATTTGTCGCTCAATGAGTTTGACAGATTTGTAACTTTTATTAATGACAAAATATAGTGTTGACCATTTGGCCACAACTCAAGTACAACTCAGTACGAGATTTCTACAATTTGTTCATTTCATAAAAATTTGTAGTTTCTTGTAGAAAAATTCTACAACTTTTTACAACTTAATACAACAAAAATGTAATTAGTTGTAGAAATAACAACTTTCTATGAGAAAGTATTACTTTCTTCATCTGCATGATACTTGTAAAAAAATTGAAAAGTAACAGGAGTAGCTTCTCGTAGCTTCTCATAGAAACTACAACTTTTTACAACTTACTACAATTTAATACTACAAAAAAGTAGATAGTTGTAGTTACTTGTAGAAATAACAACTTTCTATGAGAAAGTATAATATTTAATATAATATATTAATATATATATATATTATATTGTGTATATGCTTTCACAAACTACCTATCTGTAAACGATAGGGGCCAAAATGGCTGTACATTTTCATTAAAAACTCGTAGTTTCTATAACTTTCTACAACTAATTACAGCTTATTACAGAAATCTTCAATTTTCGTTAAAAAGTTGTATTTACTACAACTTTCTACAATTTATTACGGAAATCTACAATGGATAAAAAAACGTACGAGATTTTAAACAAAATGTTATATATAGTTGTAGATTTTTATGAAATACAGGTGTCCTCTTAACGCCTTTGAACTAAAATATTTTATAAAAACCTAAAACTGTATATAACATTTTATTTAAAATCTCGTACTCTTGTGTAAAAAGTTGTAGATCGCCGGCAATCGTATAGATTTTGATCCGTTGTAGATTTCCGTCATAAGTTATAGAAAGTTCTACTAACTACAACTTATTACGAAGATTTATTTAGCCCACTATCGGTTCAAAATTTCCGTAATAAGTTGTAGGAAATTCGACAGGTTTGTAAATTTTCATAGAAAGTTGTAGTTTTTCACGCACTTAGGAACTACAACTATCTACAATCATGTTCCAAATCTCGCACTTTTTCATAGAAAGTTGTAGTTTCCGCGTAGTTATTCGAAGTAGAAAGTTGTAGAAATATCGTAGTTTTGGCGTGGAAAGTTGTAGAAATTTTTCCGCCAAGGAAGTCGTGCAAGAACCTAAGGTGACTTTTACTTTAATGTAAGTTTAATATCAACGTTTTAAAAAGCAGACTGAATGTATATTCAAACTTTTTGAAAAATCTTTTGGTCAGAAATATTGGTCCGCAGTATGAATAAAAAAAAGACACGTCTTCATTTTCAGAATACATGAAATTTTATGTTTCATTCATATCTAAAACCGTTGACAAAAAAAAAGCAAAGAAAAAAACAAGACGGGGGATCGCAAACATCGATCTGAATGACTATCTAAAACTTATTTTTACCAATGCAATCCGTTTATTAGCAACAACAAATCATGTAATACTCTTACCCAACGAGTTTGAGCATCATTTCGATAAAACAGCAATCTTTTCTGTAGTAGATATATTAATCGATAATCGATAACAAAAAAATGTAATAGTGATTGATCGATATTTCCTGAAAAGTCAAAAATACGTATCATCTACACAACAGCAAAACTTAGAAAACCTCGCAGCTCGATTCGAAAGTGTTATCCGTTCATTTGCGCAAATAAATCACTTACCCATCGAGTTTCTACATCGAGTCGATAAAATAGGACTATATAATAGATTCATTAATCGATAATCGATAACAAAAATATGCTCAAAACTCGATTCTAAATTACAAAAGACATGAATAGATTGAATATTAAGAAGAAACATTTTTTTAAATGAACATAAAATGCAGAAAAATTGTATGTTCAACAATGTATAACAAGACCATAGTGACTTTGAGCTAACATTTCGAGAGAAAGCGACAACTCCTGGATCCTGTCGATAAAACATGTCTCTACCATATAGTAGATCTATTAATCGATAAAAAAGAAATAGTGATTACGACCCAAAATCCTATAAACGATATATAATAGATCTCGCGACTCCCAAAAATCGGCATTCTCAAAACACGATTCTAAATCCGCAAAAATGAATATTAAGCAAAAAACAAAGATTTAAAAAAACGAGCACAAAAGACAGAAAATCGTATCTTCAACAATGTATAGAAAATTAGAGCTAACATTCCGAGAGGGCGTAGGGAGAAGATAAATAGCGTCGACAATCAAAACTCCTAAAATTAAAGCCAAGCGAAGATTTTATCGAGCACATCTCCTTCCGTCATGGTGGTATCGCCTCTCTCTCCAGCTCTCCACGCACTTAGGAATCACGCTAGCAGAAACCGATGGCGGTACAACAGTTATGCGAGAGAGAGTGAGAGTGAGAGAGAGAGAGAGAGAGGGAGAGATCGTCGCGCCCTCAGTGGCGATATTAGACACTATGAATCCAGAAGATCATGTGTTACCTCAGTACGTCGCGGTATCTGCCAGCGCGCGGTCTGTCGTATCGCCAATCGTCGCGCAGTGTTTGTACAATCTATCGCGCATATTCCACGATATTGTTCGATCATTTTCTACGTATAAAATATCGTTCCAAAAATAACAATAATAATACAAGATAATGAAAGTATGAGGAAAAAAATTCTAGAAAAATCAACAATAATTTCTATTCGTTCGTGGATGGTGAGAAAAAATTGATAACAGATAATCAAAAGAGGAATATATTATCTTTGAATATTGAGGGGAAAAAAACGATCTAAAGCAAAGTCACATCTCTGCCAGCCGTCGTTCCATAGATCACTGATCTACGGCGCAGGACCAACTGTGTCGCTGCTGCTGCTGCTGCTGCTACTGCTGCCAACTGCGCTTGCCCGATCGCTCTACTGTCTTTGTTTTTTTGTTCTCTTTCTTCTTCTTTTTTTCTTTCTCCTGTTCTACTCGCCAAAACAAGTAGCGAGTGTTTCACGAGTGCGGCGTTAACGATGAGAGCCGCGCGATAGGCTCGCGCTAAAACTTCATAACCAAGAAAAAAAAAGAAGTTCTCAAGTGTGCGAAAATCGGCGCAATACGAAAAATACACAATTCCGTACAACGTGCGGAAGTCAAGAGAGAGAGAGAGAGAGAGTGTGTGTGTGTGTGTGTGTGTGTATGTGTGTGGTGTGAGTGCGCACAGAAGAATGTGAGTGTGAGTGTAAGTGGGGGGAAAAAACGACGACAATGCTGGCGCTCAAAGCGTTCGGCGTTTACGAAACGAAAAATACGAGTTTATGAGAGATCTATTCGAGGTATCTCGACAATTCTTTTTTCTTCACGTTGGTGCAATCTGTGGTTTTAAGTATTTAATATGATAATACAGAGAGAGCAACGAGAGTGAGTGGAAAAAAATTGATTTTCAAATATTTTACTTTTAAACAAATTTCGACGTTATTGCGCATGGTAACCGGAAATATTTTCCGGGATTCGTGAGTCGTGAGTGTCGTGAAATTTTTTTTTACCCTATAACTGTGCTTCGATTGAGACTACCTCTCGGGTAGGATTTTCGGCTGGTGAAATTTTTTTTTTTTCGGTTCTATGGTGAAAGATAAATAATAGTGAATAATGTCGACGCGATAGACGGAATAATTCTTCAATCATAGGACTGGATTACCATGCCCTACACGGTCACGAGTCACAGGTAAATTCGGAAAACTAGTCATTGTGGTTACTGTATTCATAAGGCGTTTGGTAATCGGACAAATAGCAAACTCTCCACAAAGAGGAAAAATGAAATATTTGTCACATGTCTCGGAAGGAATACTTTAATGCTTACAAAAATTAGCAACGTGTGAAAAGTTTTGATATTCGAATAGAATATTCGTTTATATGAATATCTCGTATATTCATAAAATGGGGTTGTATGAATATTTGCAATTTCGAATAATTTCAGATTTCGTTTGGAATAATTCAATCCTCTTGAATAATTCAAATATTCCGAACACTTTGAATAACTCGAATAATTCGAATGTTCTGAGTAACTCGAAGTATTCAGGAATATTCTAATAATTTGAAATATTCATGAATTTACTCGAAGTATTTAGATATATTCGATATTGGAATAAACGAATATTCGATTCGAATTTCGAATTGAATATTAATATTTCGTTCGATTCGTTTCGGTTCGAACACTATTCCTACATTCCTACCAACACCTCGAATATTAATTTCTTTAATTTCATTGATTTTATTAATTTCACTATTGTCAAAAGAGGTTTTAACACGAATTTCAAAAGTTTATGAAAATATGAAACAAAATTATCTCTGCTTTTGTGCTTCTGAAGCGAAATATTCGAATCATTTGATATATGTAATATATTCAAGAAAATGGAAGGATTTGAATTGTTCGAATCGAATGATTCGTGTTCGATTCGTTACGAGACATACGAAACATCGAATATTCGCGTGTGCCTATTAATATTCATGTAAAAAATAATCATAGAATAAGTATTGTTATAGTTATTCCACCAAAATACCGTAATAAAGCATACAAAATAATAAACATAGATTTAGTTGAGTTCTAGTATTGTTTTCACTGAACCGAGCCCGCTCTCTGGTTGATATTTTTAACTCTTATTTATGCTAGAAATGTGCGATTATTGTTTGAATCCGAATGAAACGAATATTAACATTCGATTCGAAATGTCACTCGTTTATTCAAATAACTCGAATATTCACGAATACTTCGAATATATATTTCCTGAATTTCATTGATTTCATTAATTTCGAAACAGTCTTTGATCCGATTTTTAAAAGCTAATAGGATCCTCCAATAATCTATATCCTTACAGTTTCGAATTTCTTGAAAAAGTAACGCTTACTTTCACGTGGTTAGTAATATTCGTATTATCGTATGAATAAAAATAAAGGGAGAAGTTGAAAAGCTTGAATTTGCTGAAAAACATCTACCGTTTCATATCTTGAAATCTGACTGGATGAATTTACAGTCTTAATTTTCCACATTCATATAGAAATCAACTTTAAGTGAAATTTTTAAGTTTTTAATATTGAAGAAAGTCATTCCGGTACAGTCAAGTCAAATCGTATGCTAAGATGAATAAAAATTGTTTCTACACGTTTTAAACGAGAAAATATTGTAAACTAAGGTGAATCTGGATTAGAGTTCCTACTTTATGTAAAAGAAAAATGTACAAAAATGAAATTACACTTAAATAACTGAGCATACATAAGTAAAACCACATGCATATCTTATCGTAGTTCTTTCGCTTTATTCTACTTAATTCTACGCATTTTGATTCTACACGTTTCACTTCTACATATTCCAATTCTACGCGTTTCACTTTTACATATTCCAATTCTACACGTTTCACTTTTACATATTCCAATTCTACACGTTTCACTTCTACATATTCCAATTCTACACGTTTCAATTCTACATATTCCAATTCTACACGTTTTACTTCTACATATTCCAATTCTACACGTTGCACTTCTACATATTCCAATTCTACACGTTTCACTTCTACATATTCCAATTCTACACGTTTCAATTCTACATATTCCAATTCTACACGTTTCACTTCTACATATTCCAATTCTACACGTTTCACTTCTACATATTCCAATTCTACACTTTTCATTTCTACATATACCAATTCTACACATTGTTGCGCACATTTCAATTCCACCAGTTTTAGTTCTGCAGATTTCAATTCTACATGTTACAATCCTGCTCATTTCCATCCTACTTGAATTCTATACGCTTTAGTTCTACAAGTTTCAATCGTGCCCACTACAATTCTACTTCAATTCTATGCGTGTCAAATCTACATTTCAGTGCTAAGATGAACAAATGTTTCTACACACGTTTGAAACGAGAAACTATTGTAATCTAAAGTGAATCCGGATTTAAAAAATTCCTATTTAGTGTAGAAAAAAAGTAAAACAATGAATTTACAGATGAATAACTCAGCTTCCGTCTATAAAATCACGTGCATAATTGAAAGTAATTCTTCGTAGCTAAGTGGTGATAATTGTTCTCCTTATTTTCTATGTACAGTATTGGCATAAGTTAGTTATTTTTTATTTTTTCTTTTTGTTTTCGAATAACTTGGATGCTATTATTTTCAATGATAATATTTTGAATCGAATGAACCTTAAACATAAAATTACAACGCTTGTGCACATTGTTATTTGTATGTCCATTTTTATAGTCTGTCTCGACTAACTGTTCAACTTGTAAATAAACGTATTTTCTGATAGTTGCCTAAGTGAAAATACAGAATATTTGAATTCAGAATATAAAGTGTAGATTTTTATCGATTCTATATGACATTTTTCTACAGGCAATCTAAAAACCATTAGCTATCCATGTATTTTCTGGCCGGACTTCGAAAAAAATACATTTTGTATTTTGGAATCTGTGAAAAATGTCTATATATTTTCTAATAACTATTAGAAAATATATTTATTTATTACGTCAACAATTGTGCGAGTCAGACTGAAAATGCACATAATCAAGTTTCGAAAAAGTTAATCTCGTGCCCAAATGTTGCATTTTTATGCCTTATATTTTTTAATTGTATTCGAAATATTATTTGGGAAAATAATAAGTATACGGGTTATTTGAAGAAAACACCAAAACCAACTCATAAAAATGCAGTACATAGAAAATTAGTTAATTAAAGAAATTACCACGACTTTACAATGAATGGGACTGAATCGTAAGTTTAAATGGTGATTAAAAAAAAATAATTTATACAAATAAGTATTAACTTTATACTTAAATTAATTATATCTTTATGAATTAAAAAGAAAAATGATAATAATAAATAGCTACACTCATACGTAAGGATGTGTAGCTCAGGCTTAATCGATAATTATATGAGAACATTTGGCCTACTGGTTTTCTTTTAGAAGTGTGCACAGGATAAAAAGAGTGCTTTTTCTACATGGCGAAAAATGCTTCGTTTGGTATTTAAATATTTTTGCAAAATTATGCTAGCGACCAAGTAAGTGAGATATTATTCTACAGATTTCAATTCTACACGTTACAATCGTGCTCATTTATATCATGCTTCAATTTTACACACTTCAGGTCTACAAGTTGCAACCGTGCCCATTGCAATTCTACGCGTTACAACCGTGCTATTTCTGTCCTACTTCAATTCTACACAATTCAGTTCTACAAGTTGCAATCGTGCCCATTGCAATTCTACACGTTACACTTCTGTCATTTCTATCCTACTTCAATTCTACACACTTCAGTTCTACAAGTTGCAATCGTGTCGATTGCAATTCTACATGTCACAATCGTGCTATTTATATCCTACCTCAATTTTACAAACTTCAGATCTACAAGTTGCAATCGTGTCTATTGTAATTCTACTTCAATTCTACGCATCTCAAGTCTACACATTAGTCTTTGAGTAACTCTAATTTTCGCCACACTCCCTCCTCTTAAATCCCAAGAAAAACTGACTATCATGACACACAGAGTACTTATATAATGTCCGAAAACTTGTTTTTGAGAAATTCTTGTTTACAAAGTTTGGCCGTGTCCTGTTGATATTTTCGCGTGAATTTACGGGTACTTATTAAAGTAACAGTTTCAAGTAAGAATAGGAGGAGAGAAAGATTGAAAGGAAACACACCACATGATTGGTACGCCTGATTGACGGCAACAACGTGAATAGGATTTGGAGCATAGAGTAACTTTACTGGTGGTGTGAGTAGAGATCGTGATGGAAAAGACTGTACACGGCGCTGAAGGTGACGAGAGTGGGGGACAGGGGGGGGGGGGGGTCCTCTCAGTGGTTGACGCTTCGAGGAAGTGGGCGGGGGGTAAGAAGGATGAGTTGGCAGGCAAAGGGCCATTTGCATGTTCATTAAACGAATGAGTCCGGTGATCCCTGATGGGCAGCGGTGAACACGTGACGCGTAAATCGTCTACAAAACAATAAATACGAATCTCCTTTTCGGCTACTGAGCTATTCCTTGTATATTTTCGACCCTTGTTACATACTTGTAACACTATTGTTTTTGTCCACTACCAACTTATAGATGGATGCCAATGTAAACTCACGTAAAGAGCTCCTCAATATTTCTTCGCCCAATACTAAACTCTTGGACCGAACCTTGATTTTGGTTTTTCGACGCTCTTCAAAATAAATCT
Organism: Perithous albicinctus; assembly: GCA_964016905.1. NCBI lineage: Eukaryota > Metazoa > Arthropoda > Insecta > Hymenoptera > Ichneumonidae > Perithous > Perithous albicinctus. The sequence goes on along the minus strand of OZ024692.1, from coordinate 5,364,466 downwards.
GCAAAGTAAAACTTTGCAAATTGATTCCTCATTATTTTGTATCTTTGACAAAGCTTTTTTTTTTTGCAAAGCTACCTCTACGAGGAACTATCTTGATCAATTTTGGCTTTCGCATAGACGAAGCTTTGTAAAAAAAAAAAGGTTTGTCAAAGATACAAAATTATGAGGAACTAATTTGTAAGGCACTATACTTTGCAGGCTTGCTTTGAGCTTGAAAGATATGTTTTTCAAAAAAATGCAAAATATCACACAATTGGAAGCCCTCGATAGGTATGCGTCAAATTTGTTCTCAAACCTTGTTCTATGGCTGTCCATATGTGAACGAAATTTGAACCCGGTGTCTCGTAATTTACGGAAACTAGTGCGTGAAGGAGACTTTTCAAAAAGTTCGAAATGTCATAAAACTTCAATGGCTTTTACCGATTTCCGACAAATTTGTTCTCAAACTTTGTTCAATGGTAGTTCATATGTGAACCAAACTGAATCTAAATCTACGAAAAAAATTCAAATTTTTGCTTCCTCATAGAGGAACCGTGTACGTGTGCGTGTGTTAAAGGGGCTAAAATTCATATTGCCATAACTTGGGAACTACTTAATCGAATCATCTCAACTTTTTCTGCCGTACACAGTACAGTCGAGTGTCTCATTGGTATACATTTTGTAAAAATTGATTTCAGCATTTTGATTTTATGTAATTTTTAAGATTTTGAAAAATGGCCATGAACACTCTAACTTGAACAAATTTCCAATTGTCCGGCTGAAACTTGACATACAACTTTCTTGGAGTGGTGCGGCATTTGGTATTGAATTTAGACAAAATCGATAAAGTAGCTCAAATTTCATAGCAATTCGCATTTTCGTTTTTTTTAAACTTAAAAAGAGGGCGCCAATGTTTGATACTAAATTTGGACGAAATCGATAAAGTACTTCAAATTTTATGCAAAATGTCCTTTATTGTAATTTTTTTGAAAATGCTATAACTCGAGAACGGAATAAGCAACTGATCTAAAATTTGGCATAAATCTTAAAAAGAGTGTTTCAATATTTAATACTTAATTTGGGCAACATCGATAAAGCAGTTAAGTTCTTACAGAAATTTGCATTTCCGTCATTTTTTTTTAAAACGTTTGCAAAGTCGAACCTTACACATATGAACCTTGCGTCATTTTTTTTTTGATCCGTCAACCACAAAACTTCCTCTATGAGGAAGCCAATACTAAACAACGTACTTTATCATAGAGGAAAGTTTGTGACAGTCCAAAAACAATGAGGAAGCAATGTGCAAGGTTCGACTTTGCAACCTTCTTGTGATTTTTTTCGATTCACTGTACATAAAAATCGTTTCATTGAAACATCTGCTGTTAAAAGAAGAAAAAAAAATGTTTAGAATGCAAATATAAAAGTAAAAAAGAAACTAAAAAAGGTACTGGGGCTATAAAAAAAGGAGAAAGGCTTCAGTTAAAATATTCTGTCAGTCTTAACTACGTGCAATACAGAGAGGTATTTTTATAATCATTATTATTAGATAAATTTAATTGCTTTAGCGCTTAAACCAACTAAACATGTCGAAAATGCGAGTTCGCCATCATGCCAATTTTTTCGTAGTTTGTATACATAATAACGAAAATTTTCCCAATTTTGGAGCAACATCAATGTGGTCCATCTAAACGCAATTATTAAAAAAAAATTTAGTTTCTGTGAAAAATGCATGAAATTTATATTACGCAAATATGAAAATGAGAAAGCCAAAGTAGATAAACGTACTTCCTCATAGTGGAAGCTTTATAGAGAAAACAATTTGCAAAGTTCTACTTTGCATACATTAAAACATTTTTTTTAAATGTTAAATAATGAGGAAGCAATTCGCAAGGTTCTAATTTTCAGGCTTTCTTCAGCATTTATTTAATGATTTCAATCGCAAGGCACTTTGCCTTTGCTAAGGCAGATCGCTTCTCCGTAACAGTAACATCATAAATAAGAGAATATTTCTTCTTCAATCGACACTACTCATGTGATTGTCACACTGATCTCCAAGTCATTAGTGAATTTTCCTATTAATTTTAATCACAAAACTATTTATCTGTGTTCTATGATTTTTTTTCTATTCAAGATTAAAGTGTTTTCGTCCACTGACTGGCCGGTTTAGCCTAACGAGACTGGTCTCTAAAGATCCAACGAATCTTCGTTAGGTTTCCGTACGGGTAAACGCCCTAATCGTACGGCAGTCTGGCTGTACCAATTATTGTTGATAATATGCGCGCGCTAGAGTGAGTTCACTTTATTGTGTGATAAATGCGCGAGAAAAACATTTGCCGCTGGCGTTGATATGAGGCTTACTCGGTGCCGATTGTGTGTAGCTTGTGGGTACAAGTTAAATTTCAACGTTAAATATCATCAGAGAAAAGAAGCATATGCCCATACGTGCTATGACGCTCCAGTGCAAATGCGATTAATGTCCTAAAAACGTCATTTATTATATTTACAAATGTTTTTGCTTCCTCATAGAGGAAGCTTTGTTTTCGTGAAACTTTTTTTTTTTTCGAGTTTTTCATCTCATCATACTCAAAATGGTCCAAAATGTTGAGAACAATGGTCTAGAAAAAATGGGTGTGTGTGTGTGTTTGTGTATGATGGGTCGAGCTCAAATTTGGCACGCAAGTAGAGCAGTGACTCCTCTTTAATTGGTGTGATTTTTATCAAAATGTATCTGTATATACAGATTTTATAGAATTTTTAATTTTTCGAAAAAGTTGCGTGATCGCTCTGACTTTGGTAAAGGTTCGAAGATTTAGCTAAATAGATCTTCATAACTGAAGACAGATTCAATGTTGTTTGGTATTGAATTTCGACGAAATCGGTAAAACGGTTCGGATTTTATAGAATATTGAATTTTTCGAGAAAAATTAATTTTGCTCCAAATCACGTCAAATCTCAACAAATCAACTGAAATTTTCTGCAGAGGAAAAATAACATACAGTGCTGCTACGTAGGAAATTTAGCGATGATCGGTAAGGTCGTTCGGATTTTACGACATTTTGAATTTTTCAAAGGATTTAAATTTTCCCTCTAACTTCCGCAAAAGTTAAGAAAATAAGACAAAACTTTGTGCTAGATGGTAATATGATGCAACGATATCAATTACGGAATTCCCGTTGTTATGTGTAACGTAATTTGTTTTTTTTTATAGATCATACATTTTTAACTTTTAATTTCCGATGTTACACAAGCAACTACCAAAAGTATAGAGGTGAGGATATTTAAGAAATGCTAATTAAAATGAAAAATGATGCAAAGTAGTACTTTGCACGTTGCATCCTCATTAAATTTCATTTTTCACAAAGCTTCCTCTGTGAGGAAGCCAAAATTAATAAATAAACTTCCTCATAGAGGTGGCTTTGTGAAAAATCGAATTTAATGAGGAAGCAACGTGTTTAAATAATATTCATCGAAGAGAAGGAAAACAATTAATTATCCCTTTATTAATAAGTAACCTTCGTGATATTAATCGTTCATAATTAGTATTAACTAAACAAAATATTTCTGATGTACATAATCCATGCGCAATTATTATTAAAAGTCTTCACAATATTCCTCAATTAAACAAAGTTATTATTTCCCCTATTAATATTCTTATATGAACTATAGATGAATAAGCTACTAATATTTTTATATCAACCAGATATAAACAAATTAAACTTGATAGGCAAATGATCTCTACATTGCACGATATTATCGATCCACGATTAATAACCGCGAGATCTAGTAAGCACTATTGCACGCTGGCCGCCTCAACTATGAATATGTAGTAAAGTAAAGAAATGTCATTTAAAAACTTGATCTTGAATACACAATGATGACTTGTGATATTTTTTTTTGCTGTGATATTTTGCCGTCATGATATTTCGTCGTTGTGACATTTTGTCAATGTGATCTTTTTCATTGTGATATTTTGTCAATGTGATCTTTTTCATTGTGATATTTTGTCAAGTGATCTTGTGTCCGTGATATTTAGTCGTGTGATATTTCTACGGTTATATTATGTCGCGTCACCGAGTTACTCCAGTATCATCGTATTATTCGCGCTGTTATTGGTCGTCGCTGTTTTCAGACAGACTGGAACCGGAACCAAGTTCACGCATTGAAACTTTTTGTTTAGGTCAAATGTCGAAAATGACACAAAAAGAGGTCCCGAGCGTTGAACCGCCCGGGTCGGTATCTAGTTTTTTATTTATGAAGGCTTACAGCACATTTTTTTAAATGTCCTGTATATCAATGCAATCATCTAATTTATTTGTTAATAATGATTACAGGTGGCCGTTAGACGTTCAGGCTGCAGGAGCCTCGCAGAGTGATCCCGATTATAGACGGCATGTTAGCGAAATAGCCACTCAACGATCCCAAAGATCTTCCTGCCGAAGCAACTCTGCAATGTTGTTTAGGTATGAAATTTTCTAAAAAAAAAACAAAAAGAAAAACATCACTTTTTTCACTATTAAAGGGGCCGTGAGCCAACTAAAAAATTAAGATTTTTTGTACGACCTGAATAAAAAATGTGGCTCTTGAAGTCTCTCTGACGTAACCGCAAAAAGATTCTTTTTGTGCCAGTGTGCCTAAAAATCCCAACACATGCGCACATGTTCAGCTCTACGAAGTATTATTTTGTAATGTGAGAGGAAATGTCTAGAAAAGACGGTTCGCCATTTTTTCGATTCGAAAAAATGCCTTTTCTACACACTTCAATTCTACTTGATTCAGTTTTACGAATTTTTTTTTTTGTTTATGAGAGAAAATGTGTAGACGATTAGCCTTTTTTCGATTCGACATACCGTCTTTTCTACACATTTCGGTTCTACACGGTTAAATTCTACATGCTTAAGATCTACACACTTGGACTCTTAGATATTTTGAATCCAACAACAAATCTTAAGCATTTGTGGTTAATTTTTAAAAAATTATATTTATTTTATAGTCTCTTGCCTAATTCTTGAACACGGGAAAAATACGATTTCAATACTCTGGTAAATCTTACAGTGCTACGAAGTAAACTATAACTTTACAACGTAGTGCTGTCGAAAACAAGGTGTACACTGTAATTATTAGCAACGCGTACGATAATTGTAAGAACGTCGTACAATCAAACTAAATTTTGACTGTTTCTTTGCTAAACTAGCAAATGAGATACTTTCCTACAATCCGTATTTTACAGAGCCACGTTGTGTTTCTTCTACTCTTCCGGCCCACACTGTTAGAAATTGCTACCATGATCATTGCAGTTTTTACCATGCAGCCAGGTAAAATGTCGCGTTCACCAAGTCGTTTGCAAATATTACATTGTGACACAGTAATAAACGCTCGATCAGATTTTGGATCATCACGAATTACATTGGGGCACTGTAAAAAGTTTGCCATGTGAGCCAATCGATAGCCTCTCAATATTAAGAAAATGTTTTTAAATTATTTCCTTCACCGTTTGATTAATCGGGTTTAATCTGCCGACACGATTGATTAATTATATGCTAATTAATAAATAAGCATCTTCGGTGGTTTATACAACCTCTCTAAACATAAGTTTATTGCAACTATTATACTATTTGAAATAGTAGAAGTTAAGTAGGTAGATAGGTATTAGGATTTCGGGTTCGACCCCCAAAATTGGTCAGAATTTTTCTGTGATTCAATGATACGGTAATCGCAATTCGATTTTTTTTTGCCAGTTGAATACGTCTGTTTAAACAGATTTTTAAAATTCAATTAATCAAAACGGCTGATCTGGTGGTCCGTATGTTTTGTTAATATATTGCTGTGTCACAATGTAAGAATAGTTCTGTATTAACTATCGGAGCTGCTGCAAATTGAATGACCACAATGTAAAATTTAATTTTGGGTACGCAGTAATTACAATGTGGCTCTAAAAAAATGGGATATGTAATAATTATAGTTCCGTTCACGGAATTCAATATCGTACCGCACTGCAATAAATGATGGATAATCGACTAAATTTCACAGTTTTTTTCCCGTGAAGTTGTAAAAAAGAAGCTGCAAAGCAGAACTTTGCACATTGCTTCCTCGTTAATTTCGACTTTTCACAAAGCGACCTCTATATGAGGAAGCTTATTTATCAATTTTAGCTTCCTCATAGAGGAAGCTTTGTATAAAATTTGTGAGTTACAACGAAACGTTAATTTTTTTTGAAAAATTCAAACTCACGTAAAATTCGAACTGCCGTACCGATCGTCACCAAATTTGGTACATAGCTGCGCTTAATATTATTTTTTATTTGTAGAAAATTTCAGTTCATTTAGTGAGATTTGACGTGTTTTTGAGATTCAAAATCTCAAAAAAACCGAACCTATTTGCCGATTCATTCCAAATCCAATACCGATCCTCCTTACCTTTGTTTGTAAAAAATAATTTAGCTCTACAGCTACAAATTTGCGAAAGGTAGAGAACATATAGACATTTTTCGAAAAATTCAAAATTTAATAAAAAATAATCATAAGTTTGAATTTTATTGAAAATCATCGCAAACAAAAGTGTCCATCGGCCCCACGTGTGTGCCAAATTTCAGCTCAATTGATAAAACCGTTCTTTGGGTATCTATGTTTGAATTTTACATGCCACACACACGCGTGCACGCACGCACACGCTTTTTCTAAACCATTTTTCGCGGCGTTTCGGACCATTCTGAGTGTCCTGCATGAAAATCTCAAAAAAAGAAAATTCACGGAAACAAAGCTTCCTCTATGAGGAAGAAACAACATATTTTCACTTAGTTGTCTACTTAAAATTGCATCAACGTTCTGTAAAATATTGTCTTTGCATGATTGAGAATACAAAATGTAGATTTTTATTGATTTGGCCTCAAACTTTTCTATAGGCAATCGGAGAACCCATTGGCTATGTGAGTATTAGTACCGGAGAGAAAAAAAAATTGGCTTTGCTGACACATTTAGATTGCTGATCCCGCTCAACTTGAATAACAACTTAAATCGCAGCTTAAGCCTACAAATAAAGTTTCCAATTATGAGTATAAATTCGACTCTACTTAAATATGAAAAATTCGTTAAAACACCATACTAATATTTAATATACTGACACAGTGTATATATAAGCAGCAGGTAAATGTATGAAGATTAATCGATTATAAAGTAACGGTGAACAAAAAAAGTGAACAGAGACGTGCAAAATTCACGAGAAGCGAATTTGAAATCTGCTTGCGCGTGCGATTAGTTCGGTTTCTCGCTCGTTCATGCCGTTTTCGATATTATAAATACGCGTTATCACTCGCGTACTATTTTAACGCGTTATCTCCTTTTGCGCGTCCGTCGTGAGACGGCAATATACCAGCCGCAGCGAGCGCCAAGAGAGTAGCGCTCACGTCCCACATTATGAAGTGAAATTTCGCGACAATCGAGAGATTCAAGAAACTCTTGTGATTTGTCCGTTTTAATCGGTCTCTGAATGGTCATCTCAACATTTATTTTTCTGTACGCTAATTATACGATATAGCACAATAAAATACTATTTATAAATTTGACAAGAAATGGGGAGCCCTTGAAAAAAATTAAAATTTCAAAGGCTTTTTGTCGGTCTGCAGAGAAAAAAGATAATTATAAATAAATGAATATTGGTATTAAGTATAATAAATATTTTACATTATTATTCATTATAACAACATTAAATATTTTCTTAAGTTGCAAAACTAAGTTTATGGACTGCGGACTTAAAAAAATAAGGATGCGATATGTAAGGTTCTCCTTTGCAACTTTCTATTTAACGTTCGATTAAACTGTTCCATATTTTCTGTGAGCTTAAATTGGAAGAATTGAAAAATTGACGCCGAAATTTTTTTAGATATACTCATTTTGATCAAAAAAGGAAAAGACAATATGGAAAATATCAAATTGTCAAAACAATGTATGTCAAATTTTTCGACAAGTAGAACATTTTTATGATTTGAAATATTTAAAATGTTATAAAATTTGAGTCATTCTACCAAATTTAGCCAAATTAAATATTTCGGAACCATGAATATTAATTCGTCCCTGGAGAAAAAATGTGTTCAACTGGTTAAAGTTGACGTTACGTTCAGTACCAAGGTCAATTTTTCGATAAACTCAAAGTCCTATAAAATCTGAAATTATTTATAGATTGAGCTTAAATTTAATATTGGTTGTCCTACAACATTACTTTATTTATAGATAACGGTTTAGCTAGACGTTATTAATATTTTTAACACCCACACTCTTAAGGAGACGCATTCTCACTCACACCCACACTCACACCTAAACTCAAACTCAAACTCAAACTCAAACTCAACCTCAAACTCACACTCACACTCACACTCACACTCACACTCACACTCACATTCACACTCACACTCACTCTCACATTCACACTCACATTCATACTCATACTCAAACTCACACTCACACTATTGACGACCATTATTTTGTCGCTTCGATATTTTTTGTCATTGAATAATTCGTCGTGACACGTTATAGTTTTAGCGTTGAATTTCTTCTTTTTTTTCGGTGTAATTTCAAAGATCTCATAAGAAGTTTTAATGAGATCTTCAAATATTTTAATGAGTGGGGGGACGAGACGTGTGTCCGTTGATATGTTACCTATGACAATCAGCATAGGATAGTCGTGATAAGCGCGGTGTCGTGTAACAAAATACGAGCGTGGCTTGTTGTATAGCGTCTCATATATCAAACACGAGGTTGTTACATTAGGAAGTACAATTTCATTTCGATGAACCTAAATACAATGTTCCCGCATATGCCAAAAAGTAGTTACATATTTTCAGCAATATTTCTTATTTTGAAGAAATAATATGGATTTTTTTTGTTAAAGACTCTGAATAATTGTTAATGTAAAAAAGAGATTAATAATCGTTTCTTTTTATATTGAAAAACGTTTATATATTTGTGCATATATAGGCCGAAACGAGATGCAGTAAATTTTAAGACTATCCGTTGTGAAGATATAAAACTAGATATTCGAATGCATTTTTTTTTCTATATTATAAAAGTATCTCGCCGCCGCCGCTGCTGCGTACCTACACAAGGGAATCAAGGGAGGGGGATCCAAGGTCAGGGTCGGGATTTTTCTAAGTCCCTCAAAGACCTCTCAAGTCCTTATTTCTCTACGTCCCCCATGAGACCCCTCCCAGAGTCTGATTGCTCGAAGTCCCCGATGAGACATCCTCTAATGAATAAACCAAATGTACAAAAGCCCGAATGGAAAATTTAGTATTATCGCGACAAGGAAGTTGGCGTACGCAGGGGTGTAATCCCCCTGTGTAATATAATTTTTACAAAGAAATTTTTTTTTTTTGCAGAAGAAAACAATTGTTTCTGTCCGTCGCTATTCGCTTTTAATTTATAGAAATTAGATCCTTCCTATAGTTTTGTTGAACTTATCGAATTGAACAGTTTCATTTTTTTGCTTATTCATAAACAATACTTTGTCCGAAAGAAATTTATTTATTTTTTTCAGTTTTTCATGACACGATCTTCAAAATGATGAGAAACTATGAGAATAGTTGCTCAGATAAAATGTCGGGTTTCATGTGTGCGTATATTATGCACGAAAAATTTGCTGAAGCAATTTGCACAAATTTAGAAATTTACAAATTCACAAATTTAGAAATTTAGGAATTCACAAATTCACAAATTTACAAATTCACAAATTTAGAAATTTAGGAATTCACAAATTCACAAATTTACAAATTCACAAATTTACAAATTCACAAATTTACAAATTCACAAATTTACAAATTCACAAATTTAGGAATTAACAAATTTAGAAATTTACAAATTCACAAATTTAGGAATTAACAAATTTAGAAATTTACAAATTTACAAATTTACAAATTTACAAATTTACAAATTTACAAATTTACAAATTTACAAATTTACAAATTTACAAATTTACAAATTTACAAATTTACAAATTTACAAATTTACATATTTACAAATTTACAAATTTACAAATTTACAAATTTACAAATTTACAAATTTACAAATTTACAAATTTACAAATTTACAAATTTACAAATTTACAAATTTACAAATTTACAAATTTACAAATTTACAAATTTACAAATTTACAAATTTACAAATTTACAAATTTACAAATTTACAAATTTACAAATTTACAAATTTACAAATTTACAAATTTACAAATTTACAAATTTACAAATTTACAAATTTACAAATTTACAAATTTACAAATTTACAAATTTACAAATTCTCAAATTCACAAATTCACAAATTCACAAATGTACAAATTTACAAATTTTGTTCAATTCACAGAAGTCAAGAAAGATGTATACAATTTTTAAAAACTTGCAACAATCAACAAAAATTGTTCATATTACAAATTTAACAAATCTAATTTTAAAATAATGTTCAACAATTAGCAAAAACTCCTTATTTTACAAAAACTTACAGAATATTTTAATTAACAAAAAATCTACAGAAATTAAAAAAATCACAACATACAAAAAATTAGCAATACTTTGCAACGAACGAATGAGGTAGGAAATAAAATTAAAAAACCAAAAAAATGAAAAAGCAAGAGTGTGTTCTGAAATGTCACCTGTTTGGTATATCAATTTCGAAATACAGCAAAAAAAACCTTTACGTTTTTTGTTAAAAACAAAGTTTCGTCTATCGAAAGTATGACCTTGAAGCTTTTCCGCTTATCTCGATGACAGTTGTCAGGTATGTCAGCTGTTCGCTCATCGTTCTACCACCGAGATTACTCAATGCAATTCGTAATATTCGTAACATTACGATAAGGTGCGCCGTGCACTTCGCGATGCCCGATGTGAACGAGTGAGTGAACGAGCCAAACAAATATGTTTGGCAAAGCGAAGGCATCATCGAGCATATTACACACGTCAGCGGTGATGCCGCACCGTGTGATCTCGCGAGTCTTCTGAGGTTTGTACTTTCGATTATCGACTATCCGACGTGTTTCCAGCAGTGCCAACCAGTCGCACCACTTACTGGACTGTTAACGTTCGCGGCTTCTTCAACTACGAAGAAAACGTAACATTTATCATATACATTGCCGGTGTTATTATTTATTCTATTATTTATTACACAGATAAATATGTACACAAATGATTTAAAAACTAATACAAAAACAACAAAGAAAACATAATGTTTATTATGCTCATCGCCAATATTTTTCCCAGTGATTCTTAATTTATCAGAAAAATGCACAAAATTACCGTCGTGAATAATTTTGTTTATCAAGAAACGCTTTAGCGTCGCCAATAGTGATGTCAAATGACCGTCATGGGACGTCCGGACGTCATTTGTAGTTTCAGTTATTTTCTATATCAAATGACGGTCATTTTGTCATCAAGTCATCTGACGTAAATACGACTAACAAACATATATTTAGATGTAAAATTACCGTAATTTACTTTGGTCATTTTTCTTATCATTTTTCTTTAAGGTCATGAGTGACTATAATACGTATCTATCTAGATGTTAATTGGCCATTTAGCCATCTTTTTTTTTCGGTCGCTTCTAACTTTTCAAAATCATGTCGTAAAACCCGTGGAAAGTACGTTGAAATCTTCGGAATAGAGTTTTTTTCGTGTCGATCCTGTAACGGTAAAATTACAAATTACAATTTTCGGAAGGATGATTTAGATCTTAAACGAATTTTCTTTTCTGTAACTTGCGCATGAAAAGCGGTGCTTTTCATGTCAGTTTTGCGGGCCGAAAGTGGCTCATTTCAAGCCAGTATAGAAAAGATGAGTCGCGCAGTTCGCAATTCCTTCACTTTCGTCCCTTGGGATTTTACTTTCGTCCCTAGAGAGGAAAAGTTATAACCTCACATTTCACTGTTCGTCCCGCAAAACTACCATTCAAAGCACGACTATTCATGCGCTCGTTACATAGAAAATATGATGTGCAACGAGGGTCGAATTGGTAATTGCGACTCGTGTGAAACCTCACACTCGTCGCAATCGCTAACTTTCGACCCTTGTTGCACAATAGACTATTAGCTGGGGTATATCTGATTATACCTGAAAAAAGCTTGAAACGCTATAATTTTATCAGTTTCCTATATGACCCTCGAAAAAAAAGTTGCTAAAGTGCGTTGGTTCGAATATTAACAGAGTCTGCGGTAGATAACTGAAACATTTACACATCCTAAATTTTATTCGTTTTCAAATGAATAAAATTTATTTTTCAAATGAATTTTCAAACTTAACATTTGCTATTACACAGCAGGTAAAATGAACTGTAATTTTTGTTTTATCAAACTCAACACAGAAATTATTATACGCAGCAGCTAAAAATAACTGAGATATTCATTGAAACTGAGCATTCGCTATTACGAATAAGCTAAAATTAACCGTGATTTATCACCAAACTAAACAATTGCCATTGCGCAGCAGCTACATTAAACGAGGGTGTTTAATGAAACCAAACATTTTCCATTTTTATTCAAACTGAGTAAGTGCTAAAAATTGTCAATTCCTAAAATCTAGGACTAAAAACAAGTATTTCTATCGCAGTTCGAGAGTGGGCCGAGAATAATTTATATTTTTTATTATTTTAAGAAAAAGAAAATTCCCTAATTTTTGTTGTAATTGTAATGGCTTTTTTTATGTTATTTTAATTATAGGATGAATTTTCGGCATTTTACTCTCAGAATATGGAAAATTTCCTTTTTACCATATGACATGTATTAGTTTTCTTTTTTTTCCTACACGAAATCATCATTGAAGATTTTAAGTTTCGAAATTTGGAAAACAAATTTTTTCTTAAATTAAAAAAAAAATTGAAATACTTGTTTTTATTCCTAGATTTTATGGAAAAATGTTCAGAATTTAAAACCTGGTCGACATTTTTTTCTACTCAAAAGTTATGGAAAATAAGTATTTTATAGGGTAAAACAAGTGATAAACATCTGACAAAAATATCCTCTTTATTTGTACCAAGATATGCCAAAAAAAAAAAATTCGTCAATTGAATCCGAGAGGGTCAGGGCGACGACCAAGTGAATTGACTTGGAATGACCTATATACATCGGTAATTTCGTGTAATGTGAACGAGATATATAGGACATTCCATGTCGAGCAACAATTATATAGCGCATTTCATGTTAAGTCGGCCAGAGCTGTATAAGGCATTTTATGTTGACTGGGGTACATTCTCATGGTGCATTCCATTTATGGGGCAAAACACGTCAAGTCGGCCACCCCAATTTTTCATGTCAACAAAACGTTCTTACATTTCTTCAGGACGTTGGTCTAGTTGAAGAAAAAACGTAGGAATATTTTCAAATTTTTTTATTGCATATTCCAGCCATTAAAAATCGCTGGAAGTAATCATTGTTTATTTTTTAACACAAATACTATGTCTCGCAAAAAAGATCATAAAAACATCGAATTTTTTATTTTCAGCGTACTTTCCAACGACATTTTTTGTAAAATTCTTGGCGATTTGGAAAAAATTGGCGAGATGGGCGGCAATTTCGCTCCAGAGTTACAGCTGTTCGAACGATCGAACATCGCGGTAATCAAATACAAAAAACAAGAATTACATAATAAAAAAATGTAATGCGGGCTTTAGAATATTTTCTATAGATATTCTCAGCCCTCCTGAATGCAGAAAAATTACACATTAGATTACCACGTTCGAAGAGCTGTAACTCTGTGGCGAAATTGCCGCCAATCGCGCCAATGTTTTCGAAAATTCTAGATATTTCAAAGAAGAAAATGTGAAAATTTCAGCTAAATCGGAAATGCCGTCTCGGAGGGAAAAAAAGTGGCAAATTTATTTAATTGAAAAATAGCATAAAATAAAATCGGAGAATTTTACAAAAAGTATTGTTGGAAAGTACGGTGAAAATCCAAAATTTGATGTTCTTATAATTTTTTTTGTGCGAGCCGTAGTATTGGCGTTAAAAAGTAAACAATGATTATTTTCAGAAATTTTTAATAGCTTGAATATGCAATAAAAAATCTGAATAAATTCCTTTTTTCTTTCAGTTTTTTCTTCAACCACACCAACATCCTGAATAAATTTGAGGACGTTTTGTTGACATGAAAAATTGGGGTGACCGACTTGACGTGATTTGCCTCTTACATAGAAATTGAATGTCAAGTTTTTCAGATTTACATAGGACATTCTATATCCAGTAGGCAACATCTATGTATATAGATACATTTCTTTCAAAATTGGATGTATATAGCAAATTATCCAGTATTAGGTACAAGATATTTCATGTAATGTGACCCACATTTATAATGTTATTATTTCACATGAAATAAGTCAAGTTTGAATAGTTAAAAGACGAAAAGAATCCCAGATACAAATTACGTCTGTAATTTGTAATAAATAATATATATGTCGAATCTTGTCACGTTACGCTTTTTAAATTATTTAGATATAGCTATAAATTAAAATTGCAAATTGTAACAAGAATATATTTACTACAAAATGCAATTGTAATTTGTCACTGGAACTTGTTTCTTTACGAATTATACATGTAATTTCGTTTGTAACATATAATTGCTGCTACGCATTACTTATGCCGATCTTTGGGTAATACATAAAAGAGCGAAGCGATCTTGGCCCATGAATGTCAGCCGATGGAACGTAAAAACTAACATGACAAATTGTCACGGAAGTTGGCCAATCCGTTGAGAAACGGTAGACTATTATGTAATCGTGGTTAAGGTAGGATACGTAGAGTTCAGACTCAGCGTATCTTCGCTCATTTAGCAAACAAGGGCGTGACTACGAGACGTCAAGTCGATTACACGTGCGTCGCCTTAATTACAGATCTAATTGCTCGACGGTATTTGAGTCGCAGACGGACATTCCCTCCGCGTTTTTACCACGCGTTTCTCACGTCTAATTTATTTCTTTTCCGTTCTTTGGATGTGCCTTATTTTTCACTTTTATTATCGTCCGATATTTCAACCCCACGACAAATATGCCACCATTTAAATTATTATTCGCTAATTTACTTGTCATTTTGTTTCTTTGCTTTTCGACAGATTGAACGATAAAATTTGCGGTTTATAGCGCGAAATTACAATTTAATCTCAATATTTTATCGCTAAACATACGGCCGCCCCTTTCGCACGTTTTATCAACTTGCTATAACTGATAACGGATTTTTGTGTGTTTAAGGGTTTTGATTAAGGGAATAGCCTCGAAAGATTCTTCATTGACTTTATGGGAATCAGCATTTGGTTATCTGAGTTTATCATTTCTTGTGACAGTTCTGTTTTAATTGTAAGAAATTATAACGTATTTCTATGAATTCAGAACTGACGCAAAGTAGAACTTTGCACGTAGCTTCCTCTTATTTTTCACAAAGCCACCTCTATGAAGAAGTTTTTTTATTAATTTTAATGAGGAAGCAACGTGCAAAGTTCTACTTTGCATCATTTTTCATTTTAATTAGCATTTTTTAAATATCGTTAAATCTTTACGTTTGGTAGTTGCTTGTCCAACAACAACGCAAATTAAAAGTTAAAAAAAGGGTGCAAATGAATTTGCATTTTGCTTCCTCATTGTTCAAAATTGCCCATAGAACATTGCTTGACGAAGTACATTGGTTTGTGTTTGGCTTTCTCATAGAGCCTATTTATCATTTACCTTTGTAAATGATTCTGAGAGTGGACTTATGACCTTCTGATACTGAGTCCGAGCTCGGGACAAACAAACTGACAACTTTCTGGAATATATACATAGATTTGTAATCTTCTACTCCAAAACCGTCTGAGGATGTACAAAATTTCATCCCAATCAAGAGCTTGTTGCATTTTGGTCCGTCATTCTATATTCTGAGTCATGAATTATTCTAATTAATCGATTTATTCAAATTTTTTGAATTAGTCCTACTATTCAAATTATTCGAATTAGTCGAAATATTCAAATAATTCATTATGAATTATTATAAATTTCGAATATTCGCACAACCCTAATCTCCAAGTTACTGTCGCGTATATTCGAAGTCCTTTTCTTCGATTTCAAAAATGGAAAAAAAACTGTTGAACGTACTAAAGCCAACTGCGTAGAATAAAAATAGCTTTCGGTAAAAAATTATAAATAACCGTGGTTATTAACCTGTTAAACATCCGGCTACTTAACCGCTAATGAATCACATCACCAATTGTATGGAAGGAAAAATGTATGCTTTATAGGGTTAAACGATAGCGAGGACGCGTTATTTGTATATATGAGGTATTCTTGGCCAACCAAGTAAGCGTTCAACCCTGACCCCTTCCAATTCGCAACATAATTTTTCATATTTTTCTATGTACTAAAAAAAAAAAAATTCTTTTAATTTTTCTTAGATTTTTTTTTTACAGAAACTATTTTTTTCATTAATTTTTTCAATTTACACTTTTTGTCTCAATTTATAAATTTGACATCTTTCTCAAAAATCCTGCATTAGATATCAAAATTTTTGAGCTTTGACACAGAGTGGGCAGACGCTTGCGTCCACTTTTTAGAGTTATTTTTTTTGAAAAACAAAAAGCCGTTAAAAAATGGGAGAAAAGAAACGAGAAGTCAGCTCATGGTCTGTTGTTGCGTAAACATTTTATACATAACGCAAGATTATTTTCGAATTTTTCTGAAGCTTTTTTATCGGCATGACATATTATTTTTTTCCATTTTCAATGGTTTTTCTTTTTCGAAAAAAAAAAATAGCTTAAAAAATCCACGCAAACGTCTGCCCACTCTAGGCCAAAGCTCAAAGATCTTGATATCTAATACAGGTTTTTTGAGAAAAATGTCATATTTTTAAATTGGGGCAAAAAAATGTCCTTCCTTAAAAATGTAGTGCGTAAAATATCTCGCATTTTCGAAATAAGGTATTGTTGTCGGTTTACTCATTCTCTGATCGGCTGTAGGGACACCTGAAGCTCGGCGTGCTTCTTCGACAGTCAGCTTTAGTCGCGTTATTGAATTTTGACAGTTTTCGGTCGCGCGGGGTTTGAAGTTTGGTTGCGGTTATTTCTTCCCAGTATACTTGCAAGTTATGATTTTCTGGCAGAGGCAGAGGAATAGGTAGAGTAAGAAGCAGAGAAATAGTCGGAAGCAGAGACACCGTTAAAAAAATGTAAGTTAATGTTGATGTCTCATTTTCTTTGCACACACAAATCTTGCAGATTCTCAGATCCGTGCAGTCGTTTGGGCATTCAACTTAAACATTAATTTTAATGTACAATTGTAACGTAAGATTAATATCCTCTTTGACGGCAAAAATAATTTGAATTATAAAAATTAAAGTACTTATAAAGTTTTTTAATATATTGCAAATATATTGTACCTCACACTTGTGTATCAAATTCACAATATAATATAGTTTCTGCATAAAAACTTCCATTAAATTTCACGCAATTTTCTTTACAGCGGGCATGTAGTGACAAAGATAAAAAAAAAAGTATTTAAGAACAAATAATGAAAAGAAGATTCATTGGAGCAACCAATATTTTTTTACTTCAATTATCCAATAATTGGTTTCATAGAAAAATGTTCAGTTGCAAAAAAAAATGTAATAAAATAATATAAGATCAACAGTGGGTAAGCACGTGAAATGTGCATATGAGGTAGTAAATTTTAAAAATTCACGAAAAAAAAGTTTCAGTAAAAAAAAAATCTAAAAAAAAATTAAAGGTGATTTTTTGAGCATATAGAATAGTATGAAAAATTATGGAGCGAATTACACGGAAAAAAAGGCTTGGTTGAAATACACAAAAAATTGGTAGTTCCTACCAATTGCTATGGTTATATATGTGCTAGGCGATTTTCTGGTTGCGCAAGACAATTGCATTTGGTTAGATAGATGATAGTTGGTGCAACCAAGTTAGTAGTAGCCCTAATCATAAACTATATTATTGTGTTGACCATTTTGTTTGGTTGATCCAACTAACTCGCTTGCTTGGATCGCAACAGTTCGGCCACCTCCATTGCAACACTGTTCTGGCGCCTTTTAGCTCGCGCGCAAAATTCGTGGTGGCGCCAAACAATCCGTTAGTAGCGCTGACCACGGTAGTTAGGCGCAGCAACCAATGGAATTGGTAACATTTTCTTGGTTACTCTAACTAATCGTGTTGGTCATATACACCATTATCCCAAACAATTCGGAATTGTCGAGCGAACCAACCGGTTGAGGTTCCGGCAATAAGCGCAATGGTTGTCACAATAATAAATATGCGTCTAACCAATTAAAAAATGGTAGTTCCAACTACGCCTTTTTTTCCGTGTAGAAGTGGTGAAGGTTGAACGCTTACTGAGTTGACCAAAAATACCTCATATGTTGATTTGGAAATCTAATGAATAGAGTGTTTAATAATTTGGATTTTGTTATTGTGTTAACAGGTGAGCGAGAGGGAGGCGCTGACTGGTGGCGGCGGCGGCCATGCGCCCCGGCCCGCCATCACCGAGCCGCCGCAGGGCTCCCCGTCGCCAGCCACCACAACAACGGCACAAAGCTCGGCCAGCTCTACGGCAACGGCAACGGCAACGACGGCTCCCGAGTATCCCTGAGATCCTCGTACTCTTGTTGCTCTGCACCGGACCCTGTCTTGCTTTCGTTGAAACGTCCGTCAACATGCCAATTGGTCTTCCCAGTGCTCTTGGCCATCCACCTCATCATCATCAACCGAGAAATCAGCAACAGCATCATCGCAGCTTCCTTGCCTCGTCACCACTCTCTTCCGCTTCGTCTTTTATATCCTTATCCGCGTCAACCTCAACCGCTTCATCTTCCTCGCCCTCGTTGCCGATTTCAGCGGCGTCAACCTCATTGTCGGAACAGAAGAGAGTTCCGAAAAACCTTACCGTAGGTTATCTCACTGCAGTCAAGGGAGACCTCAAGGATAGACAGGGTCTTGCTATATCTGGTGCGCTCACAATGGCACTCGACGAGGTGAGATGAAACCAAAGATATTCTTAGGGTAGAAATACCGGTTTTAACAATCCCCAATACTTCACTACACTTTTCTTTTGTGGATGTAATCGAACCGCGATTTTTCAAAACTTTGTGTATTTTGAAAATGTTTACGGTTGCGCTAACGACAATTCGTCTTTATTACAAAAAATCCTGTACGAATCCGTTTTACCAAATTCTCCACTGGTTATGTAAATTGATAAGTGTTTGAGGCTTAAGGTATATTTTCAGGTTGTGTAACTGATTACTTGCACTCGGTGTTGCACGGAATCGGTCTTAAGGGGTTACACCACCCTGACGGTCGGAAAAATCGGTTAAAAAATGATTTTTTCTTTCTGACGGGCATATGAAATTTATAAAAAAAACTTTTATTTCACATACATAAAGTACATATTTAAGAAAAATTTCCAAGAAAAAAAAAAGCCCCCTCTTTTCGAGATCGTCATTAATGGTATACAAGATTTCACAATCGCGCATCGTGTGAAAAATACAAAAAAAAAAAAAGTTCTTATTTAAGAAGGTAGTAACTATGGCGCTATGTAGGGAAAAAAGTTAAAAACATTAATTGCAAAAATGGCAGTAGTTTGAATAAAACGACATGAATTTTCATGGAAATTTTTAGTTAATTAAATGTATAACTTAAAAACGGGACATCGAATCAAAAGATCCCTACGTAGCGCTATAAACAATGTTATAAAGAATTTGTGGTAAAAATTTCAGGTAAATCGGTCCAGTAGATCTTGAGACATCGTGTACACCAGTTTGAAAAAGGTCGTTTTGAGAAAAACGCAAAAGAAAATGCCGTGGCAACAGCTAAAAATCGGTTTTGTTTTTGTTTACCTTCGATGGCCATAACCGGTGCATTGAATAAGCATGTTACCAAGCTTGTGGCTACGATAATATTACTATTAGTTTCTTGTAAAATTATTACACAATCCATTAATTTATTATTTATAAAAAATAACTAGAAGAAAACGAAAAGCAAAACAAGCCGAGGAAAAGAAAGCAAAGAAAACACCTAAAGGAAAAAAGGATATAATTGTTGATAACACGATATTTGGGGGTTTTTCATCGTTATGCTACGTTGAAATCTAGTTCCAAAAAGGTATCGTCGGTAAAAAAAAAATTATAGCGTGCGGCAAAAAATGTTAGTACGAAGACATTTACTAAAACAGAAAGCTGCTACAAGAGAGGTCGTGAAATGCAAATCGAAGGAAACGAATGTCTAAAAATGTTTGGTTTAGTTCACTTCGGATTTGTGTTTCGTAAGAAATGTATTTATTTATTTCTTACGAAATAAAATGGTTGTTTCCGTCAGAATACAGTTTTAAATAATTAAATTCGTTGTAATAAAAGTTTCAACAGAAAATGATTTAGAGTTATTTTTTAAAATTACCGAAACCGGTACATTACGAGGCCAAAAATGATGCATATGCCAAAAATGATGCCTTGTTTTTTTCTCCACTTTTCAGTTTTTTTTCTTCGACACATATCTAGATTTAGGAGCTAAGAATTCGGAGTGATATCCTTCTTAGATACTAAATGTGTAACATCAAAACCGTTTTATAAATTTTGGCCCTAATCACGCGAGCATTTGAAAATTGGAAATGCTTTAAGATGCCACAACCGGTGCATCTACTCTACTCTATTGAAACAATAATATATAATACTTGTTGTCGACTGTTTTACCTTTTTCAGGGACTTCTCTTTATTGATATGTAAATAAGTATTACCCTTAAATAAGTAACATTATTATTTCTAGAGGAATTAAAAGTGTCTTAAAGGCCGAGATCGACAATTTCGAAATTGAGCAATCGCTGTTCGAATTGCTATATCGAATTACCTTGAAGGAACCTAAAGAAGCGAAGTAACGAAAAATTGCTCCAAAAAGATTTGTAAGGGGTACTTTCAGTGCGGAAATATACGATTTAGAACAATTTTTTTAAAAGGACCTAAAGAACCTAAGGAACCTAATGAACCTAAGGTATCTAAAGAACCTAAAGAACCTAAGGAACCTAATGAACCTAAGGAACCTAAAGAACCTAAAGAACCTAAGGTATCTTAATAACGAAAAATTGCTCCAAAAAGCTTTGTTAGGGGTACTTTCAGTGTTATTTCGTAGTTTACATTATTCATCGTTAATCTACGTACATGCTTCAAATTTGACAAGGATGAAATATGAAGAACGCTTTGCCGTCCGGTTGAATTGCAATCAAAAACATACAATAAAACGAATCAATCGTATATTACCGAAACTCCCGAAAACCAATATGGCTGCACACGATATGTCAACAGACCTTTGCAGTAAGATATAAACGTTTCTGAGACTCAAATATGTACACAATCAGACTGGACACCAATTCTTTGAAGTTTTCGCGAATATTCCGAAACCATGAGAATATCGATTACACAAGCCAAATCCGCGTATGGTGTAAACTGTGATCGCATGGCAAAGGCTCGGAGCCGTTGCCAAAAGAAAACAGACTACGCGATCGCATTTCACACTATACGTGGATTTGGTTTATGCAATCGATAGTCTCATCGCTCCGGAATATCTGGAAAACTTCAAAGAACTTGCATCCAGCCTGATTTGACATATCTGAGTTCCAGAAACGTTTATATCTTACTGCAAAGGTCTGTTGAAATATCGCGTGCAGCCATATTGGTTTTCGGGAGGTTTAATAAATTATAACATTTTTTTTTTGTTTTCTTGTAAGTTTTTGTACCGCCATTCGACCGAACACCGAAGCGTTTATGTTCATTAGGGTTGTTAAAAAGAAAACAGATTTTTAGTACATTGTGAAAAAGTAATTTCACAATGTACTAAAAACCACGTACGTCCAAAATGTCATAGCGCCTTAAAAGTTTTGTGAAAATTTTAATTTTATCAAATATTAACGATTTTCGTTTTGAGGGGAAGCAAAAATTTGACTTTTGTAGCTGAAGATTTGATCATCTTATTATTTTTAGCTAAAAATACAAAAAACAACCTTGGAAAAGCATTACTTGAGGCAACTTTAAAAAAAATTTCGAGCGTCATAATTTTGAACAAATTACAGTTCCATCAAGCACTAGTACTTTTTGGCATGAGAGCAAAAATAGTATATTGTGCAACAAGGGCCGAAAGTTCGCATTTGCGACAAGTGTGTGGTTTGCTACTCGAGCGAAGCGAGAACCGCAATCACACGAGACGCAACGGCCAACTCGGCCCATATTACACATGATACTTTTTGTAAGGAGTGCAGGAATAGAGGCGCTTTGAGTGGTAGTTTTTGCGGGACAAAGTAAGGTTAGAATGTTTCGTCCCTAGGGCAGGAAAGAGAACTTTTCTGACCTAGGGACGAAAAGTAATGCACAGCGCATGCGCAAACTGACTTTACGACACTGCTACGAAAAGAGCCGCTTTTCATGCACTAATTACAACAACAAAAAAATAATCACCGAAAAATAGAAAAAATCGAAATGTCGCTTGAGCACCATCTAAACATTTTTTTAGACCACCAAAATTTTGCAAAAATTATCTTCTCACAATGTACTAACATTTTCCGTTGAGGCCCATGAAAAAAAAAATCTATTTTCGTTAACAACCCTAATTAAATAATTCATATTACATCCCTGTGAAATTTAAAGCATATACGTATCGTATTAATGACGAATAGCGCAAATAACACGAAACAACCTATTTCTATCGCGCAATGTCGGTAAAAAAAATCTGCTCCAGCATCCTCTTAAGTCTACTTTCTACAGAACCTCGAGCGATCTACTATTCTGCTATCTAATATAGTAGAATCAGTAATTGGGCAAGTAATTTGAAGATGAATCTATAAATATCTGGCGTAATGATTAGAATCATGGAAGGGACTACGAAATAAATTGTTTACTCTTCAAGAATGTTAAGTCTATGTGTGTGTTGCAACAAGAGCGGATATTCACGTGTAATTTAGGCTTTTCACCTTTTTCCAAACATCAAGTTCGAAGCACAGACACAGCCTATAAATGTGTGGTGAACGGTGAATGAAAACATTGCCGTGGAACAGCCGTTGGGCTTGCGTGCAACTCGCTCTTTGCATCTATCGCATACATTTACATACACTATTCGTATGGCCTGTATGTAATACCGGATTCCTGGGACTGGTGCCGCCGCCACTGTGCTCGGCGCAAAGTTAACGCGTTCCGAGGACTCGGGCCGATTTCTTCTCACGCTCTCTGAGAGGTTTAGGGCGTGGGCGGACCGGCGAACCCTACGAAGGTAGCAGCAAGCCAAGTCCGAGAGGCCTATCGAAATAAAAGCGACGAATACGGTTTAAGATCTAGAAATTTGAGGGGGAGGGGGGGGGGGGGTTGTTAAAGATAATCAGGTTGAAAGACACGTGGAACCCTTATGGAAAAACACTGCAAACGCGATGACATGTATAAAAATGATACAGATGTGAGCGGTGATCGGTAATTTTACTGTATTTTTTACAGCTTCATGACCACTGACAAGCCTGCAAAGTAGAACCTTGCAAATTGTTTTCTCACAATTTTTTTATCTTTGATAAAGTTTTTTTTTTACGAAGCTACCTCTATGAGAAAGTATGTTCATCAGTTTTGGCTTCCTCATAGAGGAAGTTTTGAAAATACAAATGTGGAAGCAATTTGCAAGGTTCTACTTTGAAGACTTGTTTGAGCTCGAAAGCCCTTTAAAAAAAATGCAAAATGTCATGAGATTTGATCCGCTCGACAGATTCGCGTGAAATTTTCACTCAAACTCTGTTCCACGGTAGACCATATATGAACCAAATTCAAGCTAAACCTGCAAAAAATTTCGAAATTTTTTCTTTCTCGTGACGTCATTTTTTTCTTTTTATTCACCAAAATCGATATTTACCGACATAGCGACAGTTCCTTTGACTAATTTCATCATTGGTAATCAATAATCGTGAAATCATGTCGAAAATTGCAACCGGGTATGTCAGAATTTATAGTAAGTTGAAGTATTTGCAGACATAAAGAAAAAAAAATTGAAATTGTAATAAAATTAGAACCACTCTATCGATTCTCGCCAAATTTAGTACTCATTATGGTTTAATGGTAGTTCATTTACGTACAAAATTTCAACCCAATATCTCTTAATTTGCGAAAGTTACAGCGTGAAAACGATTTTTTCGGAAATTCTCAAAATGCTGTAAAATTTAAATTTTCCAACCGATACGCATCAACTAGTATTCCAAACATTGTTGTATTGCCCATTTGCGGTCCAAATTTGGGAACTATTTTGGAACTCGTGAGATTTGCGGCTCTCGCTTCGCTCGGGCAGCAAACCTCACACTCGTCACAATTGCCAACTTTCGACCCTTGTTGCACAATATACTATTTGTAACTCATGCATGAAAAGTGGCTCTTTTCGTAGCAGTGTCGAAAAGTTGATTTCCGTAACTCGCGCATGAAAAGCGGTGCTTTTCATGGCAGTTTTACGGGCCGAAAGTGGCTCATTTCAAGTCAGTATAGAAAAGGCGAGTCGCGCATACGCAGTTCGCGATTTCTTCACTTTCGACCCTTGGGATTTCACTTTCGTCCCTAGGGCAGAAAAGTGACGCATAAAAATAAATAAAGACGCATGTTTGACCAGTTGCAGATTTGCGTTTATTCCAGAGACGTTTTTTCACGCACTCTGTGATAAGCGAATTATAGTAGGCTTTTTTCGTTTTGTACTATATCTAGATGCTTGAGCGCTCTTATGACTCGTTCTCGCTTTTCTTCTTCACTCAATGTCTGCAATAAGTATGAATTAAAAATACGAATTAAAATAAAATTGAGTACGAAAAATGGTGAATAAGCATGCTTTGAATAATTTGAAAATTCCCGCTTAAACAAGGAGACGAAGGGAATGAAATAAAAATCTGAAAAAATTAGGCCATTTTTTAGAACATTTGGAGCCGACTTGGCGGGCTCCGACATAAAATTCTTTTTCAGTCCCCATTGACAGACATTGAGTGAAGAAGAAAAGCGAGAGCGAGTCACAAGGGCGCTCAAGCACAGTGCGAGAAGTTAGGCACTTCTCGCACTCATAAGAATTCAACTCGAAGAAGAATTCAAACTCACAGACGTCGAAAAAAGTTTGACCGCACTCGTATCGTAATATACTATTATGTCATGCGGCGCTAGAAGTGCCTACCTCTCGCACTCGTGAAATATTAGTACATTACGATACAAGTGCGATCAAACTTTTTCTTGATAACACGAGGTCAGAAAAAGTTTCTCGTACGAGTTTCGCATTAGTATATTACGATACGAGTGCGATTAAACTTTTTCTTCACGAATGTTGCAATCACATGAGTTGAGAAAAAGTTTCTCGCACGAGTTTCGCATACAACTTTTTAAAACTCATATACGCAATGTCCTTCGTTCCGTGACTGTAACTCGTGACAAAAATGGCGTATTATAGTAAGGCATGCGAGAATATACTTGCGCATGCGCACCACCGATGTAGATACATTTCTTCACGCAGATGGGTGCGGAAATGTATCTAAGATACTTTTACGCACGCTGATGAGTGCGCACAAGTATCTATTGATGATAATTTCCCCGGACACTCGTGACAGGCACGAGACACGGGACATACCGTTCATTTGGTTAAAAAAGCAGTATGTGGTACTTGTACGAAAAATCGGATATCCCACGGCGGTTAGGAAGCATGCTGCACTCGCCTTTTCTCGCGCTACATGTAACACTCGGCGTTGGCTCGTGTCACTGTAGCGCTCGATTCGGCTCGTGCGCTGCTTCCTAACCTTCGTGGAATAACCGCTTTCCCGCACTAGTATCACAATCTACTATTATGTCACTCGGTGCGTAAAGTGTAGTTTTACGCACGCTTCGCGTTCGTAAAACCTCTCTTTCGCACCTTGTGAAGTAAAATTTTGTACAATACTCGTGCGATAAACGTTTTCTTAACTCGTGTGTTTGCAACACTCGTCAGAAAATGTTTTATCGCACTAGTGCGAGAAGTACCTACTTGTTTATGCCGCGTGGCATAAACAATTTTATCGCATTAGTGCGAGAAGTGCGCACTTCTGGCACGCTAAGCTTCGCCTAGCGTGCGAGAAGCAGGCACTTCTCGCACCGAATGGTATAAAGTTGTATACGAAACCCGCGCGAGAAACTTTTTCTCAACTCGTGTGATTGCAAGACTCGTCGGAAAAAGTTTCATCGCACTGGTATCGTAATATACTGATTATGCCACTCGATGCGAGAATTGCCTACTTCTCGTACACGTCAAATAAAGTTGTACACGAAACTCGTGCGAGAAACATTTTCTCATCTCGCGTGATTGCAACATTCGCCTTCGACTCATGCTGCAAACTCACACACATCCGAAAAAGTTTGATTGCACTCATATCGTAATATACTATTACGTTAAAGAAACTATCGTATGACGGTCACATGACCTTCGTAAATTAATTGGTTCGGGGATTCTAATAATTTAGTTACTTTAACGGATAGCCAATCCTTCGAAGAAAACGGCGTAATGATAATTGTGAAACGAAAGTAGTCGAAGGTATGACGGTGTTTAGTAATTTGCTTGCCTGAGTAGAAGAGCCGCACTCAGGACATAGTGTACACCAACGCAGCGAAATGTAAATTGCGTGTTGAGCTCAGTGAGAACGTAACAGCTGCTCGGTCCGCCAAAGCGAATGTCTTATACTGCGGGCGAAAGTGAGAACCGCGAGAACATAGATCGAGCCATTGAGGGGGAGTAACGATGATGAAAATAAAGGGAGTATAAGTGAGGGGTGGGCGGCGAAGAGGATTTAAAAAGAAAACACACACACACACGACGTATCGTGTGCTGGAATTTGGATTTGCATAATAACCGACCGGTAGTGATATCTGCTTGCAAAGCCGGACGTAACCGGTGCACCAAAGGGAATACGGTACGGAGCAATATGTACAACATTAGTATTCGTAAATACGTGGCATTATTCGCCAAAGCCGCTTAGCTTTAAACAAAATTGTTAACAAAAATCGACTTGATATTTCAGTACTCATGTCGGTAATATAAGTTACCATTAAAAATATTATTCACTTTTAAAAAAAATCAAAACAAACTTTCTTTCTTTACACTGTATCTTTTATTACTTTCCACTTGAACCCCTCGTAGTTCATATTAGGGCTGTAAGTTCTGAAAATGGCGCCATTATTAAAAGCTGAGAAAAAAGTGTATCGTTCATTGTCTCATGGGTCAATGTAACCCTAGACGGCTGGTCGCCGCCTGACGGTTTTAAATCCTAACGCCTGTTTTGCAACAAATATTTTTCGTTGAAATCGAAATCGTAAAGTACATGTGAACATATCAAGTATTGTTAAAATCACGAAATAAAACAAAATTTACGTAAGAAAATGTGCAAAGTAGACCGTTGCACATTGCTTTCTCATATAAAATTTTTTTAAATTATAACAGTTGTAAGGAGGAAATTTGTGAAATTCCATTTTTCACAAAGCTATCTCTATGAGGAAGATATTTATTATTTTGACTTCCTCATAGAGGAAGCTTTGTGAAAAATGGAGATTTTCAAACTTCCTCTATAAAACTTTTATAAGTTTAACAAATTATGGGAATCAATGTGCAAAGTTCTGCTTTACAATTTTTTTTATCGGAGGGCGTATTAATATCGTTGTATCATATTTCCATCAAGTACAAAATTTTCGTTTACTTTCTTAACTCTTGCGGAAGTTACGGCGAAAATCTAAATTTTTTCAAGAATTCAAAATGACGTGAAATCCCAACCACTTTACCGATCATCACCAAATTTGGTACGTAGCAGCGCTGTATGTTATTTTTCGTCTTTAGAATACTTCAGTTCATTTGTTGAGATTCCATGTGATTTAAAGCAATTTTTTTTTATTAAAAATTCTATGAAGTCCGAACCGATTGAACGTGTCTTCAGTTATAAAGAATTATATAGCTAAATCGACATATTTTTACGAAAGTTAGAGCGATCACGTAATTTTCTCGAAAAATTCAAAATTCTATAAAATCTGTGTATATGGATACATTTAGTTAAAAATCACACCAATTAAAGAAGAGTTACTACTCTACTTGTGTGCCAAATTTGAGCTCGATCCATCATGCCGTTCGTGAGTTATGGACGATTGAAATTGCGCACACGCACACGCACACGCACTCATACGGACATTTTTTCTAGACCATTTTTCTCAACGTTTTAGGTGATTCTGAGTAGGCTGACATGAAAATCTCTATAAAAATATGTAAAAAACAAAAAGTCGGCACTATTGGCTAACAATGGTCCAGCAATTGGTCAGCACTGTTGGCTAACAATGGCCCAACCGTTGGCCAGCACTGCTGGCTGGTAATGGCTCATCCGTTAGACAGTACTTCCGGCTAGCAATGGCTCACAGATTCACCAGTGCTGGAAACCATCACTTGGTAATAATTACACGGCCAAACTTTCGACCAGTAATTTTATGTTGAAACTCTGTAGGAGAAAATCTGTAATAGAGCAAAATTTGGATTGGTTTTCAAGATCAATGTTACATGTTTTTCTCAAATTGCTTCACTCCTAGAGCTGCATAATATGTCAATATTAATGATATCGATATTCACCGTTCGAATTATCAATGAGTCGCTCAAAATAATGAATTGGAAAATTTAATTTAATTTTCAGATTAACAATAACACGAAAATCTTGCCAGATGTAAAGTTGGTGATGCGATGGAACGACACAAGAGGCGAAACCGTCGAGGCCACGAGAGCGATGATCGATATGATTTGTGACGGAGTGGCTGCCTTCTTTGGCCCGGAAGGTTCTTGCCACGTGGAAGCCATTGTATCTCAGTCCAGGAACATACCAATGATCAGCTATGTAAGTTACTATTCCATCTTTCTTAGAATTAATTTACATCAATACCATAAGATACAGAGATGTTAATCTATTAAGGGACAAATAAATAGTTTGAACAAGAAAACACTTATGATCAAATTCAAGCAGCGATTGGCAAAGAATGACGTTTTTAAGGAGTGCATGGAATATTAAGGCCGCACCATAGGATACATCAAACTCGGTTTCGTTATATCGTTTGGTGAACCTCGAGAGAAAACTTCGACGGTATAATTATATCGCCCTTGCGTTGTTCGCTTACTCCCGCGAAGATGCGGAATAAATGATACCACTCTTACATTGCCCACGCTATACGTTTCAAACCTGTTTCGCGCAACTTTGTAAAGTCAGCTAAGATTAATGGCGCACTCATTGTAACGCCCTTAATCGGCGATCGATAAAGATGAATAGAAAGAGGGTCGGTTATTTGCGTTTTCTTTTTTTCGTCACAGACACGATTTTACTGGTACTTCGAGTACATTCTTTATATGCTTATGTTGTTAATAAAATAATTTGTTTACAGGCATTCTGAGAATAAAAATTCCCATTCTTTATATGTTTGTTGTGCATAGTGAAATCGATTTATTGCACAAAAATCGTATGACAAAGTACTACGGAGCTTTTAACCCTTCGAAGCATAAATTCTTTCTTAGATTTCAATGAACTTGAAATTTGGTACTCGGAGAATTATGGGATCACCGATTACGAATTCGAGCTCAAAACTCAAAAATTCAAAACGGCGGATAGAATATATGGTGATCAAAAATGAAAAAAGTGACTTGGTTTGGATGAAATTCGCTACTCGGGAGTTGTCTTAGGTATTTGATTACAAAATGACTCTAAATTCAGAATGACAAAAATAGGGGATTAAATATTTCGGAAAGATTTGCAAAAAGTTACGTGACTCGGATGAATTTGGATGCTCCGAGGGATTTTAAGGTCGCTGATTACGAATTCGTGTTCAAAATTATGATCAGAAAGTTATCTGACTTAGATGAATTTCGGTATTCGATTTTCAGGTCGCTAATTACGAAACAATTCAAAAGTCAGAATTTCGAAATGGCGGATCCAATTTGGCGGAATGAAATGCAACGAGTTATCTAACTTGGATTAACTTCGGTGCTCGGGGTTTGTTGACGTTGCTAATTACAAATTAAAAGCCAAAGAGTTCAGAAATTCAAAATAGCGACACGCGTACACCGCTTCGTTTTCGTTGTTGTCGGTGAAATTTTCGAATTTTCTCCATGCATCGACCAAACACTTTGCAAGATATATTGATATATCGTTATATATAGTTCGATGATAATCGAGTGGGCCCCTTTATCTGCCGCATCGACCAATAAGCTACAAGTTCAAACATACACTTTTAACTCAATAATTGGAAACAATCTTGAATTACTTTATTAATAATTCTTTTTTGCTTCCTCAAAGAGGAAGCTTTGTTACGGTGAAATTTATTTTTTCGAGATTTTCATGAAAACGTGTTCAGAATGTCCCAAAACGTCTAGAAAACATATTCAGAAAAAATGTCCGGATGTATGCGTGTCCGTGTCCGTGTGTGTGCGCGTGTGCGTGTGCGTGTGCGTGTGCGTGAGCGTGTGCGTGTGCGTGTGCGTGTGCGTGTGCGTGTGCGTGTGCGTGTGCGTGTGCGTGTGCGTGTGCGTGTGCGTGTGCGTGTGTGTGTGTGTGTGTGTGACAGGCCTCCAAAATAACTCGAGGATGATTAGAGCGATCGGACAGAAATTTTGCATAGTGGTTGAGCCTCTAAATTTAGGATAATTTACAAAATAATTGGGACTTCCGTTCAAATTTTACGAGACTTTGAATTTTTCAAAAAAAGTTTATTCGCGCTCTAGCTGCCGCAAATATTGAGTTATGATTGGTTGAAAAATCCAATTTATACGACATTTTGAAATCTTCAAGAAAACGTGTGTTTGTCTTGCACAGCTGGTTTATTATTTCGAGGAGTGAAGGCGTTATTCAATGATCAGTAAATGATCACGGACTATGAACGAACTAGTCTTTGGAACGCTATCGCAAAAAAAAAATTACTCGTTTTCCTTTCTCATAAAAGAAATTTTGTTGATATTTATAACTTACCTCCATGATGAAGCCAAACACAAACCAATGTACTTCGTCGAGCAATGCTCTATGGGCAATCTTGAACAATGAGGAAGCAAAATGCAAATTCATTTGCACCTTTTTTATTACTCCTGATTCGTAATGTGATGGACATATAATTGTACATTCCCTCCAATTGTGTTAGAGAAAAGGAGTATTTATTGTCTATCAACCGAGCAAACAGAAAGATCTCGAGAAGAGAGTGACCTTAACTTATCTGACTACAATTCCTTAACTTACCTGTGTGAGTGTGTCTTGACTTATCTGGGAGTCCGCTCTATGTATCCATACGAATAAAAGAGTTTTACAACACAAAACTTGATCACGAAGAATCCCAAAGTATTTTCTAAAACATAAACGATGGAAATTTCTTAGATTGAGTGTTCTTTTTTTTATGTATCACCAATCTGAACGTCAATCGGGTGAGTCTGCGAGTATTCGGAATACCTTTGCTCACACGGGTAAACCGTGTGCTTGGATAACCGGACCGAGACGGCTCGTCCAGCTAAAGGACGACGATATTATTCTATCGACGAGGCGATTTGCATGAAAACTGCTGGTTCCCCTGACCTTCGCGGTCTATTTATAGTACCAACCGTTGGCTGTCGATGCCCCACGCGGTCTCTGTAATAGACGCCATCAGCATTCGTGTACTAACACGCATACCAAGCTTACCTGCTTACCTGCTGCACAAAACTAAGCTCTGCTGCTGGCACTGCTTATGCCACTTTCATGTAGTAGTCGAGCAACTTCAGCCAACTTTTCCACTTCACTAGAGCCTTCCGCGGATAGTGAATATTTTCATTAAATTCGAAAAATCAAAACTAGCTGATTGCTATTAAAAAGGGGGCAGGTTTTTTTTTTTTTTTTTTTGTCAATCACAGTTGTTAATTTAGCAATTACAGAATATATCAAATAAATTAAATATTTATTTTAAAACCGACACTGGTGGCTGTGCGGTTCGTGTCCAGCTTCGGCGATTCCCCCAGTTAAGCAGCATCTCGTGCTGCCACTACTCGGATGGGTTGACCGCTTAGCCGTGCATCGTCTCTGACACATCAACCCTCGCATCAACCAGTGAGCGGAGGCAATTTTTCTGAGCTTTTGGTGTCTACACTTTAATTACGTTGTTTCTTTCGTGTATACACCGAGGAATCAGAAAAATACAGTGTCATCTGTACCGACACGGGTTCTCCATACAGCCTTTTCACTGCGTGTACACCAAGGTCGGGCACTGTGTTTCAATCGTATCGTGATGCTCATTACACTTTCAATGAAACATGTTTTACTGGCAACATTGATGGGAGAGTTTTGGTCTAGTGTAGCAAACTGGCGAGACGCATTCACATTGCAGAGGTCATGAATCAGCTATCGTCAAGTAGTTATAATGATAATTAAACGTTTCGTGTATTAACTAGAAACAGTAATGACCGAAGATAGAGAATTTTCCGGATGTGGCTCTGCACTATGGTGGTCCCGCCACAAACTGTGGCGCGTAATGTATACAAACGTGTACTCTAATCTGGTGGTGTACACTGGTGTACACTGAGTGTGCACCATTCTAAATCGTTGAAAACGCTAATAGTTTCCTTGTGGCGGCGAATGTGATACAGTGTAGTTAATTCGGCTACGGACGCAATGAAAGGTTGGGTTAGCTTAGCGACGTGCGTGTAGGGAGTGCTAGGAGGGAACTGGGAAGGGTTGTACGTAAAACCCCGAAAGGGTATACGTTGGAAAAAGGGCAAAATGTAATGGTTGAGTACTGCTGCGTCAAAATAATGTATTTTATAGGAGTGGGCCTTGAACCCCGGAATTGCTAAAGCCCCGAAGTGGGTAAACTGTTAAATAGAAATAGTCAAAATTCCTGAGTGGCTGAACTCACGCGGCGCCTACAATTACAAAGTGCCTAAGCTCACGGCGTGTCTACGATGATGGTATGACTGTAATTCCGGAATAAATCAAATCCCGGAGTGCGGTCAAAAGCTCGAAGTGACGAAGTTCCGATACGTTAAAGTGGTTAATGACCCGCAGTGAACAGTGCAAACGCGCATGCTACTTATCTGTAATTGCTTTTGTCAACTACAAGAGTTAATTCAACAATTACAAGATGTATGGAACAAATGGAATATCTGTTTGAAAAAAAAAAAATGATTATAAAAATCGCCATATGTTGTGCATTGGTGCTTTAAAATGATCAAAACTTTGCAAATTACTTCCTCATTTTTCCACTTCTGACGAAGGTACTTCTATGAGGAAGTACGATTATCAATTTTGGATTCCTCATAGAGGAAGCTTCGACAAAAGTGGAAAAATGAGGAAGCATTTTTCGACTTTGCAGCCTTGTTTTACTTCTTTTTCATTAGAAAATAAAATGTCCCGTAATTTGTGAGAGCTATTGCCCGACCGACATTTTTCAAAATGCCAAGAAATTTTAACCGCTTGACCGATTTGCGGCAGATTTGTACTGAAAAATGTAGATCTGTTGCTTGAACCATTCTGGAGGTATAGTGTTTTTTTTTTTTAATTACGAAAATACAAATTCCGACAAAATCTTAACTACATTATCGATTTCGGTTAAATATAATATTAAACATCGACACATTTTATTTAACTTTTATGCAAAATTTTGCATCAGACACTTCAACCGTTCTCGAGTTATAGAATTTTCAAAAAACCATTTCGAAAATTTCGAAATGCCGTAAAATCCGAACCGCTTTACCGATTTCATCCAAATTCAATACCAAACAACATTGAACGTATCTCCATCTATGAAGAACTATTTAGCTAAATTGGCGAACTTTTACGAAAGTTAGAGCTACCGCGCCCTTTTTTCAACAAATTAAAAACTACACAAAATCTTAATGACTGTATATATTTTGTCAAAAATCGCAACATTCAAAGGGGGACAAATACTCTACTTGCGTGCCTAATTTGAGCCTGATCGCTTAAACGGTTACTGAGTGAAAGGCGATTGAATTTTCGAAGCCCTGCACACCCACCACACACACACACACACACACAAACATACTTACGGACATTTTTTCTAAATCACTTTTCTCGACGTTTTGGACCATTCAGAGTATACTGACATGAAAATCTTGAAAAAAAAAATATATTTCATGAAAA
Organism: Perithous albicinctus; assembly: GCA_964016905.1. Lineage (NCBI taxonomy): Eukaryota > Metazoa > Arthropoda > Insecta > Hymenoptera > Ichneumonidae > Perithous > Perithous albicinctus. The sequence continues at coordinate 5,330,384 of OZ024692.1, read as the reverse complement.
CAAAGCTTGCTCTATGAGGAAACAATATTACACTAATGGGCCTTGAACCCCGGAGTGGCTAAGGTTACGGAATTCTTAAACTCATGAAGCGGCCTCAATCACGGAGTCGCCAAAGTCACGGAATAGCCAAAATTCCAATGTGGCCAATATTCCGGTCTGAAAAAACGGAGATGAAACGGCTATATAAAGTGTCACCGGTCTTTCTAAAATCCTTGGCAAAAATCCCGGTTCTTTTTATTCATAAGTTTTTAACTGCTCTTTCAATCCCGATGAAATGTAACATTAAATATCACCCTTGATCGATAACTCTGGACTTGTATTGAAAATTTTAGTTCTATTGCTAAAAATTTGCACGATTTAACGTGTCACGTTGCATTGAATTCCACCACATTTGAACGGGTAGATACTCTACTTCTCTCTTGTTCTCGATTATCTGTCCTATATGACAAAACTCATAAGAACTTGTACCGGATTGGAAGAGTCAAATGTAAACGCTGAACCGTTCGAGCTGTTTATGCTGGTAGTGCGTCGAGGAGTCCTCGCGTCGAGTGACACGCACCGACAACGAAATAAATGCCTCGTGCGATTACTGGTCGTTACGATTATTTAAGGACCAGTGGAGAATCGCATGGAGGAAGAAACTGTCCGTAGTTCCCCGTCGACTCACAAGACCGAGTCCCCGAGCTCAATTCTACGGACTTATTCAACAATATCATATATCTAGGCTGAACAGCTGAAAATCGTGCGGTGACGCTATAGTAAATGCAGGAACTTTTAGCGATTTATAAAACGATAGCAATGAAGTACCCTGCAAAATTTGAATGTTTATCCTCAATTTGTTAATGCCTGATTTACATACCTTTGATACGTTTTTTTTTCATAAACTTATGAAATTCTAGAGTTTTACAAAATCCAACGACACTTGGCCCAGGATTCCATATAATTGACCACCTCCCTTGTCCTCTTTTAGGGTCTAAAAAAAATCAGGAACTGCTGGAATCTCATACGGGTACTTAAGATAATTAGACCCTAATGGGGTTTCTCGTGTGGGGGTTTCGAAACATCTGGGCGAAAAGGATCTTGTATTTAGAGAAACCAGGGCAAGAAGAATCTCAAAGGGGGCTCTTAGCAAAATCAGGGCTTGAGTGTGTCTTGTAGGGGGACATAAGAGATCTGAGCTTATGCTAGAGGATCCACATGGGGACGTTAAAAAATTAGAGCCTGGGAGGGTCCCCACAGGGGACTTGAGTAATTACGGCCTAGGCGAGGTTTTCAAGGTGTTGGATACATTTTTAGATACATAAGACCTAAATACACCTGATCCAGGCTTTCGTATAATTTACTCCTTCTGTTCCCCTTGGCGCCGAGGGGGAGGGCGAGGGATGTTGTAGAATCAGTACCCGATGGATCTCATATGGGTACTCGAAAGAATCAGGGCCTGGGGGCGTCTTTTAGGGGGACCTATAAAAATCAGTAAACCAATAATGTTTTTCTTACTTTACATCGAAAACAAAAAAAGACGCTGCAAAGTTAATAAACATATTACATTTTGTTATCATGTATTATTACGCGATTTTATCCTTCATGAGACATGAATGGTTGTAAAAAAAGTTGCAAAGTTAAACTTTGCACATTGCTTCCTAATTTATTTTTTTATTTTTCACAAAGCCATCTCTATGAGGAAGCTTATTTATTAATTTTGGCTTCCGCATAGAGGAAGCCTTATGAAAAATGGAAATGTATCCTCTCTTACAGAGGACATGACACATCAAAAGTCGAAATTGGATATACTTGAGGTTCAGAAAAAAGTGGCCGAATTGAAAATATAGCAGAAAATGTCTCATTCATTAAGTCAATTACTTTCTTTGGACTTTTGAGTTTTTGGATAGATCTTCAAAATGCGATTATCATCAAACTTCAATACGCGAAGTTAGAGAGCAAAGCAAAGTTTTGAATAAAAAATATGAAAATGAATCCACTGAACTTGCTAATAACAAAGCGGGTATCGCGTGCGCAAGAAGGAGACATTTCTTGGAGGTTGCAGTGGGCACGAGATGTCATGAATCCTGCACGCGCAATGCGCGAGCGTGTCGCGCACAGCTGCAGTTTCAGCGAAAGTGCGTCCCCATTTAAGCCTCAATTGGACGAAGTAGCATTAACACCCAACTTGTGAGCAACGACGCGCATTCTCATTTGTCCAATAAAACTCAACACTAGATGGTCAAGATTCCGAGAGACGTGAATTTCCTTCATTTCTGATTCTTCGCATAAACGAGTTTTTTTTCTCTATGTAGAGGTACGTCAAGTTATTTTATTTATATTTTAAAATTTTAGTTTTTCTTGCGTTCAATTCCTAATGGATTTTTTTACACCATTTTTGGATGAGCTACAAATTTAAACAGTGCTTTGAAATTCTTTTTAATTCCTGAGTGAAATTTAAAACAAAAAAATATCAACCAAAACGGGCTTAACAATCCGAACAGAATAAAATTGAGCACCCTTCATTCACTTGTGTCGAATATGTAAAAAAAAAAGTAATTAACCGCAGAGAATTAAAATGTATTTCGACTAAATAAATATAGAAATAAATATTTCTTAACTATAACAAAAATACATTATCTGAAATACATATTTATTACGTTGGAATATACTTACTGCTGAACAGAAATGAAAAAATGTACTTTTAATTAATAATGTTCCATTAAGCCGGCAATGAAATAAGATATTTCGTTTTCGGTGTCGAGGAAATACATTAGTTCGGTGAACCACATTTTTTTCTGAGTATATTTGAAGCTCTTTGTGTGTATGTGCCCAAGGACACATACACCGCTCTTTATTATAATGTAGATGTTTTCAAGTATATAGTGGATCACACGTTTCTAGATGGCACGTGGATCTCGCAACACGAATGCGTGTCGCTTTAACGAGCGACGAGCCGCATCGGGCTAATCGCCTTAATTTGTCGCCGCTAGCAGGGCCTACGGGCGTTAAACTTAATGTCACGTTCTAAATATAGACTGGAAACATGCGTCGCTATTGCAGGCGCCCGCGAACTTCATCTTCCTGGCTGGATCATCGCTGTTTCGACAATGCTATACATTGAAATATCTTGTGTCATCAGTTACTCATCGAGTCACTTATTGTCGCACACTTGGCCACATCGTTTCACACAGAAACGATATTGTACGTGTTCCGGTACTTTAAGTCTGCATGCGATCGACAGTTGCGGTCAATTACGGTTCCAAGATTTCTATGTCTATCAACTGTTTGTCAATCACACTCTAAGCAATTTAGTATAAAAATACTACTTCCTGATAATCAACGTAATGGATGTCGAAATATTCGAAGTTTAAGTAATGGTCGTCAAATTATTGGAAGTCAAAGTATTAGCCGTCGAAGTATTGGTTGCCGAATTGATAGAAGTCGAAGTAATCGAAGTCGGAATATAGAAAGTCGAAGTATTGGTGGTCGAAGTAATCGAAGTCGGAATATAGAAAGTCGAAGTATTGGTGGTCGAAGTATTGGTTGTCAAAGTATTCTGAAGTATTGGTTGTCAAAGTATTCTGAAGTATATCATTGCCCAATGTGCCAGACTTTCAGTACTTCGACATCCAATACTCTGGCTTCCAATACATTGAGACGGGAGTTTAAGTAAATGATTGAAACGTAAGAATTGCAGTTTGTGAATTAAAAGCTCGAAAGTTCGTAAAACCTATGAGCTTTCTTATCGCAATTACCAAAGTATTATGAACAATGTCTCAGTCCAATCGGACAGACTTCGTATACTTCGACTTTCAATACTTCAGAAATACTTTTTTCCTAAATACTAAATTTCGTGCTGTGCATGTCATCAATCATTCCAACAATATTTGCTTCTATTAAAGAAATTAAAAATGGCCTTTAATCGATTTTACTAGCTGCCGATTTTTCAAAATTTAATATGAGATTAACTTTATATCGAAAAAAACAACGACGAATACCATCCGTCGTCCAAACATGTAAAATAAATATCCGTGGTTACAAAACTTTCTCAATAAAGTAACAACAAAAAAATTTGAAATGTTGAAGAGCGATAAGGAGAATGCGAATCGAGAAGAATCCCACGGTGCCCATGCGCGGTTATGCCTCGACCACCTCTGGCGTTCTCTCACTCTCTCTCTTTTTCTCTCTTGCGCGCGTCATCCTTGCATGTTTTTCTTTTTATTTGTTTTCTTATTTTCCTCTTCCCTTCCCTCTCGTTTCTTTTTTCTCCTTTGTCTTCTCTGTCTTTCGCTTTCTTTCTACGCTCATTCTTACTCTTCTCCTCACTCACCCTTCCGCTTTCTCCCCTTTTTTACTTTTCTTATTTTACCTTACGAGGATTGGAGGATAACGGCGCCGCTGGGGCTCTTGCTAACTGGCGGTGTTTATCTCGGATATATTTAGCCCCGACAATCACGCGCTCGCGCGCAACCTACCGACCGTTCGGACCGATCTCCCCAGAGATCCCACGGTGTCCAGTAAGGTGCTCCTCGGTTACCACCACCACCACCACCACCACAAAAGCATCCAGTGTGCGCTCTGGTACCGGCATTCAGCCAAGGCAGATACCTTCGTTTCGATTCTCCATCGAGAAGCGTATTTATCTACATCTTACGGCACAGCTTTGGCTTATTATTGGACACCCATTAAACGACAACTACGTCCGCAGATTACACTTACAATTACGCTTACAATTACACTTACAATTACGCTTACAATTACACTTACAATTACACTTACAATTGCGCTTACAATTACACTTACAATTACACTTACACTTACAATTACACTTACAATTGCGCTTACAATTACACTTACACTTACAATTACACTTACACTTACAATTACACTTACACTTACAATTACACTTACAATTGCGCTTACAATTACACTTACGATTACACTTACGATTACACTTACACTTACACTTACAATTACACTTACAATTACACTTACAATTACACTTACAATTACACTTACAATTACACTTACAATTACAATTACACTTACAATTACAATTACAATTACAATTACACTTACAATTACACTTACAATTACACTTACAATTACACTTACACTTACAATTACACTTACAATTACACTTACAATTACACTTACAATTACAATTACACTTACAATTACACTTACAATTACACTTACAATTACACTTACAATTACACTTACAATTACACTTACAATTACACTTACAATTACACTTACAATTACACTTACAATTACACTTACAATTACACTTACAATTACACTTACAATTACACTTACAATTACACTTACAATTACACTTACAATTACACTTACAATTACACTTACAATTACACTTACAATTACACTTACAATTACACTTACAATTACACTTACAATTACACTTACAATTACACTTACAATTACACTTACAATTACACTTACAATTACACTTACAATTACACTTACAATTACACTTACAATTACACTTACAATTACACTTACAATTACACTTACAATTACACTTACAATTACACTTACAATTACACTTACAATTACACTTACAATTACACTTACAATTACACTTACAATTACACTTACAATTACACTTACAATTACACTTACAATTACACTTACAATTACACTTACAATTACACTTACAATTACACTTACAATTACACTTACAATTACAATTGCTACCTCTAGTAGTTTTGAGACTTTTCATTTTCTCAGCGAGAAGAATTTGTTGGCATAACAAACCAATTTGATCTTCAATTTCAAGGTCAAAGCAATGTTTCAGTGGTGGTCTTCGCCTGACATGAACTGAGGAATAGTTTAGATCCAAATTTTTTCTATACCCTCTTGTAAAAATCGAAAAATGTTGTGAAACATTAATATTTTTTTCTGGATTAACTACTCGATTTAAAGAAAGTCATGATCGCATTTTTCTTCATAGACAATAGCTTTGTTCTCAAGATACTTGTTCTAGCATCTTAGATAGTCATTGGTCAATGTACCGCGGTGTCAATTTGGACAATCGATTTATTCGAATTAATCAAGAATGGCTTACTTATTCCCTGTTGCTGTGTAAAATGCGCATTTTCAAAACTAACGATAAGTTTTGATTTTTGAAATTTAGATTATTAGCTAAGTAGTACTGTTGCAGACAAGATGTTACCAAGCCAATATGATCACGCATTTCTTGACTGGGAGCCGGAAGTTACATGGTAACACCCTGATAAGACCCAAATATATAGGTTACAATGTCGTACCGGGAACAAGGCAGCCAACAACACTAGAATTAACTTTAATCACCGTGACACGCGCTAGCAACTAACACGACCATGGAGGCATCTAATATAGGCAATATGAGACTAGGTTGGATATATGCCGGCTCAAAACCCTCGACTTCAACGCTATAACGCAAAACAAAATTATATTATTCCCAAAGGGCAATTCATTCAAGACTATACGTGAGGTCAGCCCGGTAAATAACCGGTAAAGTAGCCGGATATTTAACTTGTTAATATACGCGGCGTTTTATAATACTTTATCGGCAGCTGTTTATTCTACCCGTTCGCATTACTGCGTACGAACATTATTCTTCCTTTGTTAAGTCGAAGAAAACGGTACATAATAATACCAGTGCGGTGACATTTTTTCTGACGAGTGTGACTTTGCAGCACGAGCCAAAGTCGAAGTGTTGTAATCACACGAGTTAAGAAAAAGTTTCTCCTACGAGTATTGTAGAAAATTTCACAAGGTGTAAAACGTCCATTTTCGCACGTAGTGAAGTAAAGTTTTTTTTTTTATTGTTCAATTGAAAAATACGCGTAAATTTTCGTGATTACCAATGTAATTGCCTACTAATCTACGATAGGACTGTCTGATATAGCCATAGCATACACTAATTGACGTCAATACATGATATATGACTAATAAAGGTAACAAATGAGATCATAAACAAAGTTCATTAAATAAACAAATAAGTTAATTATTATAAAATGCAGTTCATCGGTAAACAACTGTTTTATTATCATGAAAGTTTTTGAGCAGTTTTACTCCAAACTTTTAATATAAATCTGACCGGTTCAGATATATTCTAAAGAAATTTGAAATATATAAGAATTTTTCACTGTCTTTCTTGCGTGCTTAATTGTAACTGTATTGTCCAAGTGATTCTTAATCTAAAGGTCTCTAATTTATGGAAACAATGACAGCATGAATATTTTTCAATTCAATCTAATGTAAGTTAAAATTTGATCGATTGTGCTAAAATTTTATGAGAAATATTCTTTTCAACTATTGGGTATGCGTATGAAATTTTAGTTCATTGCCCAAATATTTTCATACAGTTGAAAATATGAAAAAGAAAGCTGCAAAGTAGAACTTTGCAAATTGCTTCCTCAATTTATTTCCATTTTTCACAAGTCTCTATGAGGAAGCTTATGGAAATAAGCTGGAACGAATAATGGAAACCAAAGAATGGAATAAGCTGAACAAATGGAAATTAATGAGGAAGCAAAGAGCAAAGTTCTACTTTGCAATTTTTTTATTCATGTTTCAGGCAAAATTTGGATCAATTGCTTAAACCGTTCACACACACATTCGGACGCCGGCTAAAAATTACATTACTCGACATTTTAGACTATTTAAAGTATGTTGACATTACAATCTCGAAGAAAACAAATTTCACGAAAACATAGCTTCCGCTTTGAGGAAGCAAAAGTTATTCAAAGTTTAAATCACGTTACAGGTTGCAACGAAACTGTCTACAAATCGTCGCCAGATAATACTTATATTATGTATAAAATATGGGTTTGCTATCACATTTTTTGCAAAAGTTAATGCAAAATAATCCAATACAAAAACAACATTGGCGGTTCCTGCACTTGTGAAGAACTATTTAGTTAAATATAGTCAATTTTGCGAAAGTTAGAGCCATCACGCCCTTTTTTGCTTCCTCACAGAGGAAGCTTTGTTTTCGTGAAATTTTTTTTTGTTCGAAATTTTCATGTCAGCATACTCAGAATGGTCCGAAGCGTCGAGAAATGTGATTTGTACGAAATGTCTGTATGTGCGTATGGGTGTGTGTGTGTGTGTGTGTGTGTGTATGTGCAAATTGCCTTGTTAGCACGATAACTGCCGAAATTTTTCGTGTATTTTCCTCAAATTTGGTACGCAAGTGGGCTATCGTACAACAACTTTTGGGATTGCAGTTGACGCGAATCGTTTGAAAAATACAATTTTTACAGCATTTTGAAAATTTTGAAAAAATCGCTTTCACGCTTTAGCTTTTGTAAATTACAATATATTAGGCTGAAATTTTGTATTGTATTGTACTTATTTTACGGATTTCTCCTTTTACACATTTTTATTTTTACATTAGTTACATTCAGTGGTGTGCTTTACATGCGAGCTATCATTGGTATATTATATTAAAAATTTAATTAACTAACATGATATAAAAATAGAATTACAAAATATCTTAAAAATATATAACTAATGAAATTTAATGAAGATGACTATGAACATGGCATTTTACGGATCGTATTGAATGTTTGGCCGGGAAATCCTATTTCAGAGTATTTATTGCCGAATTACACAAGACGTGCTACTGTCGAGATAGATGCGTTTACTGAAACATGGACATTCTCATGGAATAAGATGTTAGGTGTGTTCCTCAGTATATTCGCCACGGAACGCATAGGTCTATTAAACTTAGTAGAGAGGACGATACTACGATTCCGTTTAGGATTTTGAACGCGATTAATCTTAGGAATTTATGTTGAATGGCTTCTAGTTTTTTAGTGTGAGATTTGACGCAGCATGCAACAATATCGTTCACAAATAAATTTGACAATAGGGGGCCAAGGTGTGACCTTTGGGCCACCCCGGCAAGACATTTATTGGTCGTGATAGATAATTTTTTATTTTAACATATTGGAGTCTGCCGGTCAAGTACGATGCGATTGAATTGAACAGGGAACCTGCGATCCCGAAGGATTTTAATTTTCCTACAAGTAATTCATGGTTGACCGAGTCGAAAGGTTTGCTAAAATCAGTGTATATTGTATCTACCTGATGATGCTGTTCTAATTCAGTGCTGAGATACTTCTCGTATAGCGCGAGGTTTGTTATCGTCGATTTCCCCTTTGAGAATCCATGTTCTTCTTCGACTATTATGTTTCGAAAGAAGAAAGTCAGTCACATATGATATTATCGAGTATTTTAGCGCAATTGTATTGATCTTCGAGATAGGCCTGTAAACTCTTATGTCGCTTTTTGCCTCCGCTTTGAAAGTCGGTGTTACATAGCTCTCCTTCCATGTATCCGGGAAGATCCCTTCGTTGAGAGATCTCTTAAATAAGGCTAGTGATGGTTTGTTAATTGTATCACAGCAGTGGTTTAAAACTTCCGCGGGTTGTCCATCAGGATCAGGGGAGACGCTCGGCTTCAGGGATTTTTATTTCTTCGTCACGTCATCGAAAGAAATATCTATGAAGGTGAGGTCAACTTGCGGTGGTTGACTAGGCAACGGCGGGACTGAGGGATTCCGCTTTGTATAGACTGCTTCAAAAGAGCTAGCAAAAAGGTCAGCAATATCTTTTCCCTCGTTCGCTTTCTTATTTTTTTTTTTTTTCTTTGCGCTGGTCGCTAACAAAGTTCCAAAATCTAGCAGTATTGAGTTCAATTTTGATCTCTCTCTCTCTACCGACACGATATAGTTTTCGTAGCAGATTTTGCGAGTGGCCGTGCATGACGTACGCAGTATACAAAACTCATTGTAATCGTCTATTGTCCCGTATCTTTTGAATCGCGCATGAGCCTCTTTTTTTGCCTTATTAGGTCCTTTAGCATTGGAGTAAACCATACTGGGTAAGGGGACGGTCTTAGGGACTTTCTAGGTACGAATTTCGGCAGAGCATCGCGGATAATGTCATAGAACCGCATAGTCGCGTCGTTTACATCATTACTCTGTTTTTTTATGAAGCTCAAATCCGTTGATGCTAAATATCGATTAAGTCCTATGTAATCTCCATTTGAGAAATTAAAAATAGAATCAATGAAAAACAGATATTATTGATCGTGAGCATCTACGTTCACTAGCCAGTCAATTGCTGAACTTACCATCATGTCTGTATAACTAGAAAAAATAAGGTCTAGACAGTACCCGTTCTGGTTTGTTAGATTGTTTAACTGGGCAAGGCCGAGAAAGCCACTTATATCGCGTAGTAGGATTGCTCCGTTTTTCACATTACCACTTGTTTTTTCGGTCGAACACGTTCCAGTGTTCTCTCTGTTCATTACTCCAGTAAATACCTGGTAAGTTAAAGTCTCCGAGTATAGCGATATCACAGTTTGTAAATACGTCGTCTATAGACTCTAATATCGATAAATAGACGTTGTACGCTTCGACACTCGCAGCTGGGCGTATATACTCTGTCCCAATGACACATTTGCCATTTCGATAGGATATTAGAACTGACACTTCATTTACTTCGATTACCCGCGTAACGCAGAGTTCCGATGGAATAGAGCGATGCACTGCGATCAGTACACCTCCTCCTCTTTTGTGACTTGTAGGGTTGTTGCATTCGCCAAAGTCTCGGTCTTTTTGGTAGATGATATAGATTGGCATACCAAGTTCAGAGTTCAGTAGCCAAGTTTCAGTGAGTGCGATTATATCGTAGGGTTCGGATGCAAGTTCTAAAGATGCTTTAGAAGGCCGGCAGTTTGGTGCGTACATTTTGAACGCAAACGAAATTACAGTGAACCATGATTGGTGCCAAGTTTAGCGAGAATCGATAGAGTGGTTCAAATTTTATTGCAATTTTAATTTTTTTTTTTTAATTTCCGTAAATACTTGTACTTTTCTAAATTCTAGGATGACCGGCTACAATTTACCACGTGATTTCACAATTATTGAGTATCGAAGTTATTTTAAGGAACGGTCGCTATGTTGATAAATTTCGATTTTATTCCGAGTAAAGTAAAACGTTGCTGTCGCGGAAATAAAAAAGTTCGACGTTTTTTAGGCAGATTTCAATGAAATTTGGCACACATGTGGATTATCCTAGAACTGGGTATAAATTTTACGCAAATCGGTCGGGCGGTTCAAATTTTATAACGTTTTTTAACTTTAAAAAAATGTCAGATTATGATAAAACAAGATTTCAATTCAAATTTGGCACAAATCAGTCGGGTGGTTCGAAATTTATAACATTTATTATTTTTTGAAAAATCTCGTTTGCACACTAGCTTGCACAAATTAAAAGATACCGGCTTGAAATTTATTTCACGTATTGAGCATCGTGAAACAAGGTTTGAGTACAAATTTGAAGAAAATCGGTTGAGAGGTTTAAATTTCACGACGATTTTAAAATTTCAAAAAGCTTGTGAATGTGATTTTTATAGTAGACAAATTTTTAAATATTTTTTTTATATTACACACAAACAAGCCTGCAAAGTAGAACTTTGCAAATTGCTTCCTCATTATTTTACATTAAAAAAAAATGTAAAATATATGCAAAAATGTAGATTCTATAACTTTTAAAATTAAAATCTATGAAGAAGTACGTATATCTATTTTGGCTTCCTCATAGAGAAAGCTTTGCAGAAAAAACAATTTGCAAAATTCTACTTTTTTTAATAAAAAAAGTTATAGAATCTAAATTTCTGCATATATTTTACCAAAAATTGCAACACCAAAAGCCGGGCTGCTGCTTCATTTGTGTGCCAAATTCCAGCTCAATAAGTTGAGCGGTTTTTGAGTTACAGGTGACTGAAATTTCGAATCCACGCAAGCGCACACACACATTTTTGCACACCCGAATATTTGTTCCAAACCACTTTTAATTCTCGACGGTTTCAATCATTCCAAGTGTCCTGACATGAAAATCTTGAAAACAGAGTTTCCTCTATGAGGAAACAACAAGAAAATAGTATATCCCTCAACCTCCCGAAAATCAATGTGGTAACTCGAAATTCTAATTAAATACAGATTGGAATTTAAAAATCAGCATTAACGAAACGTCATCTTTGTAAAAACTCTTTTTCCGCGAGGAAGCAAAAGGAATATGGACGCCAAGATTAATACGCATTGATGTATATGCATACAAGATATACGTATGAGTCCGGAACATGCCAAACGTGTACGTACAGACCAAGTAAAATAATGTAGAGAAATATACGCGGATGTATGAATTCATACACCGCGCGGCCACATGATAATGCGGCGTTAGAGCGGCACGCTAGCTGCCCGTGTTTATCGCGGCTATATTTAACTCCGGCTATTGCTTGCCGGGCGACCGCCATGAGTTGAACCACGAGTAAGCGCAAGGTGGAACCTGCTGCTTCGAACGTTGCCACTACATTATTGCATATATACAGTCCCATAGATCAAACAAGATATACATGCATTTCTTTGATCCACACTGTAAATTACTGTATACGTTTAATAGCGATCGGGTAATCACTTAAAACCTCACGTCCACTTACAGTGACAAACAAAAGTATTGGCACAGCCATTAGAATTCCAATTGTTATGCTATAAGCATGGGAGTAAAAATTAGATTATCTATATTCAATGTAATAACACTTCCATATTTCATGCTTCATTACACTAAAAAGAGATTGATTATAAACAATTCAGAAGCTGTAAAAAGATTATATATATTACACTGTCTATTTTAACAAGAATAAAATAAGTGACGCAAGCTATGGAAGTTAAAAAAAAAAGATTCGTGTTTAGTTAGAAATCCTTTTTTATTAAGGGCCTCTTTCGGTCTTTCAGGTATCGAATGTATCACCAATTTACGAGCAACTTCAGGCTTGATGGCATTCCACTCTTGCAGAAGTATATCCTTTAGAGTTCAGACTCATTTGTAATATGGTGCTTTCTTATATCTTCTTGTAACTGATGATGCCAGATTATTTTCTATCGGATTTAAGTATGGGGGTGGCGGTGGAAAGGATAACTTGTATATGGAGTGTTCAAAATTGACCATTGACGAACTTCATTGGCAGTATGTTTTGGATCAATGTCTCGCTAGAAGTACAAAATCACTTCCAAGATTCATCTTCTCTACACTTTTTTTTGAGGTTCTTTCTTCAAATGTTCAAGTAAACATACTGTTTCATCGTTCCCTCCATAATAACGAACACCCAAGAACCAAAAGAAATCTTTCATCCCCATACCATCACTGCACCACCCCCGTAATTGACTGTGTGGAAAAAAGGACTAGGATGAGACACATAAGAAAATGGTTGGCCCCCACCGCAATTATTATGGTTACTATGGCCGATTTCGGGCGAAATCGAATGGCGCATATATTATTATAGGACTGAGTTATTCCGATGGTGATTTCACTCAAAACCACCATCAGAATAACCTAGTCCTATAATAATATATGCGCCATGGTAATTGTAATCGGTTAATCCAACCAATGTAATCGGTTAATCCAACCAATGTAATCGGTTGATCCAACCAATGTAATTGGTTGATCCAACCAATGTAATTGGTTGATCCAACTAATGTATTTAGTTGATCCAATCAATGTAATTGGTTGATCCAACCCATGTTCAATGGACTAGGTTATTCTGATGGTGGTTTGACCCAACCAATGTTCAATGGGTTAGGTTATTTTGATTGAGGTTTGATCCAACCAATGGATCTAGTTGATCCAACCAATGGATCTAGTTGATCGAACCAATGGATCTGGTTGATCAATCAACTTGATAAAATAACCTAAGCATATACATTTGAATGAAACTCCGTTTAATATATATGTATGCCCTCATGTATAAAACTACCAATGTCCACGCAAGAAAGTATGGCGTCTAATACACAACTGCTTAGCAAACTTTTTTGGGTTTGTGGGTTGTTGTTACGTATATGCTGAAAGATAGAGTTATATACATATACAAGATTTGTGTATGTTTTAATAAAAATTACACTTTGTTGAATAGTATCTCATATTGCAGCCGTTAATTGTTAGTAATGCGCGCGACTTCTGCATTGTCTTTCACAATCACCACAATCGAAAAAAAGAAACGCTTGAATCAATTGCATGCGTGCAATTGAAGGGGATGCGATTGAATCAATACTTTTATGGTTAGATCAATCATGCAGCAATTAAAATCATCTAGAGTGTGCGATTGAACCAAATATTTCCTCCATATGATGAATTTACTGGATCCAATTATTTATCAAACTGATTCAAAGAAACATTGTGGTGATTGAACTTCCTCAAGTGTATTAAGTTTGATGTAAAATAAACCGTAATAACCTATCGTCTATGTAGAAATAAATAATTGAAGGAATTCCCCTCGTGATTGAATCAAATATATATTTTCCACCGAATCTCACATATCCCCTCTTTAAAAAGACATGGCCTAATATCTCGAAATGTATCGAAATCGCGAAGCCAGTTTATAAGCCTGTTGATTGGTCGATATATCGCATAGCCAACTTCACGCGTCTCTCATAGACGGCGCTGCAGGCCATATGGATCGCGTGCGCAGCGCGTTCGATATATCGCGGCCAAATTGAATCGTAGATTCAAACAAATGTGTTTACAATACAATAACATGGGGCTCTTAAATAAGTTTATACAGTTTACTCGCAAAATAATCAATATAGTGCGCTAGTACTATTAAATATACCAAGGGCCATTCTAAGACGATGAACTAAATGAAACTGAGCACGGAATAACATTATTCAAATATTGAGTAACTCCTTCAGTTCATTGTAATATTTTCTTGGTCAGAACAATAAGTTATCCTATTGCAATACATGCTTCACGCAAGTTTCTTTAATTAGATATACATGCCGTTGATGGAAATGTACCTCACGGAATTAAATCTTGTGAATTTGAACGGTCTAGTACTTGGGAATGAATCACATGTAACAGTTACATCCTGTCCTGATATTTTATAAAGATAAAAGAATGAAGTAACTTATATGACCGATAAAAACTTGCAAATGGGGCAAAACATGGCTGGTCGGCCACTCCAATATTTCATGTCAACAAAACGTCCCCACATTCCTTCAGGATGTTGGTCTAGTTGAAGAAAAAACGTAGGAATTAATCCAGATTTTTTTATTGCATATTCCAGCCATTGAAAATCGCTGAAAATAATCATTGCTTATTTTTAAACGCCAATACTACGGCTCGCAAAAAAAATCATAACAACATCAAATTTTGGATCTTCAGCGTACTTTCCAACAATATTTTTTGTAAAACTCTCCGATTTTATTTTATGCTATTTTTCAATTAATTAAAGTTGCCACTTTTGTCCCCTCCGAAACGGCATTTCCGTTTTAGTTGAAATTTCCACATTTTACTCGTTGAAATGCCTAGAATCGTAGAAAAAATTGGCGAGATGGGCGGCAATTTCGCTCCCGAGTTACAGCTCTTCGAACGATCAAACATCACGGTAATCTAATCCAAAAACAAGAATTACATAATAAAAAAATTTAATGCGGTCTTTAGAATGTTTTCCGTAGACATTCTCAAACCCTCCTGAACGCAGAGAGCAATTACACATTAGGTTACCACGATGTTCCATCGTTCGAAGAGCTGTAACTCTGGAGCGAAATTGCCGCCCATCTCGCCAATTTTTTTCTAAGATTCTAAATATTTCAAAGAACAAAATGTGAAAATTTCAGCTAAATCGGACTTCAGCTGAACAGATTAAAAAATATATTTTGGATGTTTCGATTCTATTTTTCATCCTATTTTTCATCCAAAAAATAGGATGAAAATTCTTGATCAACGCTAATCAAATTACGTACGAGATCAAATTTTTTCTTTTGCCCTCAAATAATCTCATTTCATCAGAAAACCTAAAGAATCTAAATAGTAAGTTTCAAAAAAACAACGATGCGAAGTAGAACTTTGCACGTTGTTTGCTGATGATCTTTGGATGTTTACAAAGTCACCTCAATGAGTAACTTTATCTATTTTGGTTTCCTCATAGAGGAAGCATTATAAATACTTTAAAATCATCACAAAGCAATGTGCAAAGCTCTACTTTGCATCCTTGGTTTAAATAAATAAATGCTGTTTATTTATCATATATTGCTCTTTTTTCACATTTCAATTGATCTAGTTTCAGTTGACCCGAGTTAGAGAAAAATACTATTTTTTTAAACAAATTCAAAATACCATAAAATCCAAACCTCTTTACCGATCATTACCAAATTTGGTACGTAGCAGTGCTTAATATTATTTTTCGTCTGTAGAAAATTTCAGTTCGTTTGGTGAGATTTGACGTGAGTTAGAGCAAAATTAATTTTTTTTGAGATATTCAAAATCCGATAAAAACCGAACCAATTTCTCGATTCATTCCAAATCGATACCGATCCTCATTTTACACAGTTTATTTGTAAAAATAGCAACAAATTTGCGGCAATTAGAGGACGTACAGACATTAAAAAAAAATTGTAACTTAAATAAAATTCGAACGAATTTAAAAAATTTTATGAAAATTATTGCAGACAAAAATGCCTAACTGCCCCACATGTGTGCCAAATTTTAGACCGATTCGTAAAACCATTAAGCCGGCCACACATACACATATATACACTCGCATCCACTCAGGCATTTTTTCTAAACCATTTTTCTCGACGTTTTGGATCATTCTGAGTGTACTGCCATGAAAATCTCGAAAAAAAACAAAATTTTTACGCTTCCTCTATGCAGAGGAATCAAAAAAAAAAAAAAAATATTGAACACACCGAAATGTATGTAACTGTTCATTTATACGGCATGTGTGTGTAAAAACAGACGTTAGGTTTCATGTATAGGACATATATGTGACATTTGCATACGAGACGAACTATATTAATAGCCGCTTATAACTTAGTCATATCTATAAGTATTAATTTACGCCAACTCATACTTGCGTCGCCATCCACGGTCTAAACATAGATTCGTCTATTACTTTATTTCATACATATGCATTCAGGCTGTCCGTATTCATTCGTGAGCGTGGCTAAATTCTTCGTTATACCTGTAACGTAATCCGTTTGTGTATACTTATGCGGACTCACGTTTATTTGCATTGTATTGTAATTGTCAACATATAGATATAATACTGTGTTGTTGTAGTTTTCGAATCCGGGCAATAGTTTGGAAAATTTTCTTTTTGGGCGTATTGGTTTTTAGGCAATCTATCTACATAATAATAAAGTACAAACTCTGAAAATCGATTGGACAATCACACAGACACTCATAGGTACTTAGGCACTTCCACTGACTCTCATAAACGCTAAGACACTCACACAGCCACTCCTGGAAAGGACTTGAGTGTCTGTAAGTGCGTATGTATGTACTTATACATTTTACCACACTCACAGACACTCGCACGGACATTCATACACATGCGCTAACAGACACTTATAGACCGGCGGAGTTCGATAGCGGGACTTAGAGAAATTATACCTTGGGGTATCCATCAGGGGGATTTAGAAGAATCAGGGCCTGAGTGAGGTCAGTTTTTTCATAGGCCTAAGAAAAAAATCGGGGCCGAGGGTGGCCTTATAGGGAGACTTATAAAAATAAGGGCCTGAGGAATCTAATAACCGGACTTAAATTAGGGTTTCTTCTAACGCGACTTAGAAGAATTAGGATCTACAAGGTCTGATAGTGGAACTTATAAAAATTGGGACCAGGAAGGTCCACGAGGAGGACTTAGAAAAATAAGGGCCGAAGGTCGTCTCATAGGAGGATTTAGAAAAACCAGGACTCGGGGAAGGGGCGGTTGACAGGATTAATTATAAAAAATCAGTACCAAGAGTATTCTCATTGGGGGACCAATAAAAAAAGGGCCTGGAGGGGGGGTCTCATCGGACGTTTTAGAAAAATCAAGCCCTGGGGGCGGTTACGGATCATATGCAAAAAAACTGCGAGGCATGGTAATCTGTTACTTTTTAAATAAACACTCGTGGATCTCATGGTTTTCGTTCGAATTGTAATTGGAAGGTATGATCGAGTGCTTAGGGTGTGTTGAATGTTTTTTTTTGTTTTTCTTCCTCATAGAGGGAGTTTTACAATAGTGATTTTTTTTCGAGATTTTCATGTCAGGATACTCAGAACAGTCCAAAACGTCCAGAAAAGTGGTTTAGAAAGAATGTCTGTATGGATTGGCGCGTGTGTGTGTGTGGACGTCTTGCAAAATTCAAATCTTTATATCTTAAGAAGGGCTTCATCAATCGAGCTAAAATTTGGCATACAGGTAACACATAGTTAAACACCTTTTATTGTCATCATTTACAAAAGAATCGAAACACTAGTTTCGATTTCATCCGATTTTGAATTTTTCGAAAAATGTCTATATGCGCAATTTTTTAGCTATGGAACTAAGGAGTTTTTTATAATTAAAGCAATGTTAAGGGTCGATGAATATTGAATTTGTAGTAAATCTATAAATAGCTCCGATTTTTATGGAATTTTTAAATTTTTTGTATAATCCACGTTTTGCTTGAACTCGCATTAACTCCCAATAAAAATCAACTCAAACGACGAAAAATATTATATAGCGGTGTTATGTACCAATTTTGTTGACGATCGGTAAAGTGATTCAGATTTTATGCAATTTTTGATTTTTCGAAAAATGAACGTTCTGCTCGAACTCACGTCAAATCTCAATATCAACTGAAATTTTCTACAATCGAATAATAATATTCAACGGTGATATATACCAAATTTGGCGACTATTTCTAAAGGGTTTCGACTTTTATGGAATTTCTAGTTTTTCGAACAATTAACGTTTGGCTCGTACTCACGCCAACTCCCATCAAATCAACTCAATTTTTCTATCGACGTAAGATATTATTCAGCGGTGCTACGTACCAAATTTAGTGACGATCGGTAATGGGGTTCGGATTTTACAGCAATATGATTTTTTAATGTCTTAATCGCTTCTACTTTCGAAACATCTGACCAAACGGACTAGAACTTCAGACACGTGGCGTAATAACATACATTAAAAAACATTCCTTTTGGAAAGTGCGGTTTTCACAAGCTTGCGAAAAGTACACTTTTCAGACGGGGGACTGAAAAGATACTTTGTACCAGATTTGGTGAAAATCGGTATAGTGGCTTTATAAAACATTACATTTTTGTATTTACAATTGTATTTTAATTATAAAGACATAAGAAATAGTGAATATTTTATTTGAAAAAGATTGTGGAAAATGAGCAAGATATGATACATGAATAAAACATACTTTTGCTTCCTCATGGAGGAAGCTTTGTTTTAGTGAAAATGTTTCTTTTCGAGATTTTCATGTCAGCATACTCAGAATGGTCCAAAACGTCGAGAAAAATGGTCTAGAAAAAAATTCAAGTTCAAAATGTATCCATACATACAGATTTTATAGGATTTTGAATTTTTCGAAAAAATGACGTGATCGCTCTAACGTTCGTAAAAGTTCGACGATTTAGCTAAATAGTTCTTCACAACTGAACACAGGTTCAATGTTGTTTGATATTGATTTTCGACGAAACCGGTAAAGCGGTTCGGATTTTATAGAATTTGGAATTAAAAAAAAAAAATAAATTTTCAGATCAACTGAAATGTTCTGCAGACGAAAAATAACATACAGCGCTGCTACGTACCAAATTTGGTGATGCTCGGTAAAGTCGTTCGGATTTTACGCCATTTTTAATATTTCAAAGAATTTAAATTTTCGCTCTAACTTCCGCAAAAGTTAAGAAAATAAGTGAAAACTTTGTACTGGATGGAAATATGACGCAACGATATTAATTATGGAATTTTGGTTGTCATGTGTAACATAATTTGTTTTTTTTTTAATAGATAATACATTTTTAACTTTTAATTTGTGTTGTCGCACAAGCAACTACCAAAAGTATAGAGGTAACGATATTTAAAAAATGCTAATTAAAATGAAAAATGATGCAAAGTAGAACTTTGAACTTTGCTTCCTCATTAAATCTCCTTTTTCACAAAGCCCCCTTTGAGGAAGCCATAATTAATAAATAAACTTCCTCACAGAGGTAGCTTTGAGGAAAATAAGATTTAATGAGGAAGCAACATGCAAAGATCTACTTTGTCTAAATTGACAACGATGAAAAGTAGAACTTTGCACATTGCTTCCGCATTATTTCGAAACTCGTACAAAGCTTCTATTGACAAAATTTGTCGGTACTTTTATTAATTTGTTGGCATTTTCATTTGCCAGCATTTTGATTGGTCAACTTTTTAATTTTTCGGTATTTCTATCAGCCTCTATTTCAATTCGTCTACAAATTTTCATTTATCTATTTTTAATTTGCTGTTATATTAATTTGCTGGCCAGAATTATGATAAGCACCCACAATCGATAATAACTGTTGCTCTTAAAAACGAAAAAAATCTGACCAGAAATTACATTTATAAATCCGGAGATACACAAAAGCAAGATTCTAAACGCTATGTGTTGGAAAAAGCGTCTAGCATCTGCATTTTGTTTCTACGTCATCTGGTTACTCGGCGTCTGAACAGCAACTGACAACGTGTGTGCATTATTCTATTCGGCGGTTTCGTTATTCAAGGATATACGTAGCGCCCGCGACTATCGCTATTTGTCCGCGTTCTATAAATAGTCTTCTGTTGATTTACGAATAAATGAAAGCCGAGGCTCGTGTGCTCGCCGAGAGCGGCGCTCCCCTCTCGTCCCGTCGCCCCCTCGATGCCACCTCATATGCCGTTCTACTCCTCGTCTTCCTCCTCTTTTTCCCCAATCATCTCCTCTCTTCCTCCTCTTCTGTGTCCCTCTCTCTTCCCTTCCTGTTTCTTAGCCGACTCTTATTCTCGATACAGGCTCTTTCAAAATTCACTTTCACGAATGATCCAACCAGATTTTTCGCCTAAATCGTTGCGAGTAGTAAGGATTCCATGTGGCTTCTTCAGTTCCAAGCAAACAAGTGTCGACAATATTGATATGATCAGTGTGACATTTTTTTTTAACTCGCTTTACTTCGTGATGTCATTATTAGTATTGTGTTAATTGTGCAAATTCTGCAACAGAGCGTGCAGTTTTTCTTCTGCATTTAGCATTGTCATTTCAAAACTTTGTCGACAAAGAATATTCAATTTAAATAATAATAATAATAATTAAGACTTGATGTGGAGTAATCAGGATTTAGCAATGCTAGGATTTAACTTATGGGAGGTTGATCCTTATTTGGTAATTCTGTTATTGAATTCATCGGAGATGCAAACGATTATTTGGTATTCCTGTGACTTATGACATGAACTTATGGGAGCTAACCCATTATTGGCCAACAGTTAACCTACGGGGGATAACACTTGATTTAGCAACCCTTCTAACTTAAATTATGAGAGGACACTTCTTATTTGGAAGTCCTATAATTTAAATTATGGGAGATCGTTCCTTGTCTGATAATCCTATAACTCAATTCATTGATGGACGCAAACACATATTTAATATTCCTACGAGTGAACTTATGACAGTTAATCCATTATTCGACAACATTGTCTGTTAACCTGCGGGAGGCAACGCCTCATTTAGCAATCCTCATAACTTAAATCGAGAGAGTAATACCTCTTTTGGTAAACCTTATGTGAGGTCGCTTGTTTTCGCCAATATTATCTCTTAACTTACGCAAACTTCATTTGACAACTCCTATAACTCAACTTATGGGAGGATACTCGTTATTTGGTGACCCTATAATAATAATAAATAAATAATAAAATAACAATGGAAGGCAAAGCCTTATTTGGGAAACCCTATAACTCAATTTATGGAAGGTTGCTCCCTATTGGTACCCCTACAATTTAATTCATCGGAGCAAAACACTTCTATAAATAAGCTTATAGCAGGTAACTCATTATTTCGCAACACTATCTCCTAACTTACGAGAGTAACGCTCAAATTAAGATCAACATTATAGATCATGTTCATCGAACTATAATGTATCCATATGTGCCCGGCAAACCTAATCAAAAAATTTGAACACGTCTTAGAACTTGTTTACTAAATAAATAATAAGTTATGTCCTCTGGCATGGAGTAGTTAAACAGAATCCACCAAGTGTTACGTTGTTACATGTGATTTCCCAATATAAGTAGTTTTCGATTTTGGTACACCCTGTATATAACAACTCCCGAAGCACAGTGTTACGATTGAACGCGTGTTGGCCAGCAGCAGCCACCGGCACACATACTCACACACACACAAACACACACACGCACACACGCACGCACGCACACGCACACTCACACCAGAGAAGATAGAGGACGACTGAAGCTGCCGTCATGGACGACTATCAAGCACGGCGGAGCATTATCTGTGTGAGCAATTGACGACCGCGGAGGAGGACGTTAAAAGTGGAGTTAGAGGAGCAGAAATGGGCGAAGTAGACACGTCGTGGCCGCTACTGCCATTTCGAATTCAGCGCCAACTTAGTACCCTATCGGAAGTTTGATCGATCACGCGCGAATATACCACTTGGACAACTCGAGATGAGTAAAACGCGCACTTTTAAACTGTACGTTTGGCTCTGCGTTCTCACGACAACCAACTGGACATTCGATTCCAACAAATAAACAACTTTAAAACGCTCCATTATACCTACATTGGTCATTGGATTGTCGATTATCTCTTTATGTTATAAAAATATTTCACCGCCGCTGTGTAGGACAGGCGGGGTCCATCAATTGGGCTCCCTGGGGACTGATTTTTCTCAGTCTCACATGAGACCCCCTCTAAAAAAGAGACCAATTTACAATATTTACAAAATTCCAAAAAGAAAATTTACAATAACTGCGTCACGGGGGGTCGGCACGCGCAGCGTTCTCTGGAGAGGGGGCCTCCCATAATAAGCTCAAAAGATCGAAAATTCGGTACTAATAATAAAAAGTTGCAAAGTAGAACTTTGCACTTTGCTTCCTCATATGAAATTTGTTAAAATTAAAAATGTTGTGTAGAGAGGAAACTCGAAAATTTCAATTTTTTTACAAAGCTCTATGAGGAAGATATTTATTTTTTCACACGCCTGCACGTAAAGTTTGAAATTTGCTCCCCGGTGACAGCGGCGAAAGTAAGTACTTTACTCCCTAGGGAGGAAAGCACTGGGAAGTAAAGTACTCACTTTCTCCCGGCTCATCACTGAACAGAGTACCAACTCTTCGTGCAGATGTGTGTAAAAAACATATTCCACCTCGTGTGTTAACCCTTCGAGTCCGGGGCACGCACCCCTTAAAAACTTCATATTTAAACAACAGTAATATATTGATAGAAAAAAATGGTCTGTGGTACGAATTAAAGTCTTGATATCACACTTTAAGTAGAATCAATTTTTTTTTTTTTTTATATTGAAAACTCGTTTAGTTATAGCGATTATAAAACCGCACCGCGTCATGACGCGTTTACGCGTCACCCGGCCAGATGGACAGGTTTCATATGACGCGTTTACGCGTCATCCGTACGCGAAGCGTTAAGTGTGAAGAAATTAAAAATGATAAAAAGATTATTTGTATCATTTAAAAAAAAAATTATATTCGGGTTTACCTGCATTTACACCAGTTTCTCTTTTAAAATGGTTGAAAGATAAATTAACTGACATTAATCAAGTTAAAATAAGGGGTGACTTCCCATAAGTTACGTTATAGTGTTTGCCTAATGAGGACTTATCTCCCATAAATTAAGTTCTGGGATTGCTAAATGCTATATTAGAGAACCACTCAGATTATTCTAAGACTCTAAAATCTAAAGATACCATAACTTCTCTATATTCAGAGTCTCGCACACATTAAAGATTAATAAAATATAAAAGAGCATACTATAATTCTCTAGGGTACTTATGTGTTGTTTCTTTTAGATTTAATAACCAAATCACTTTTACTTCTTCATAGAGGAAGCTTTGTTTTCATGAACATTATTCTTTTCGAGATTTTCATGTCAGGATACTTAGAATCACCTAAAACGTCAAGAAAAATAGTCAAGAAAAAATGTCCGTGTGTGTGTGTGTGTATACCGTGTGTGTTTAACAGCAAAATGGATCGAGCTCATATTTGGCACGCAAGTAGAGTAGTAACTCCTCTTTAATTGGTGTGATTTTTAACGAAATGTATCGACATATGTGGATTTTATAGAATTTTTAAAATTTCGAAAAAAATTGCGTGATCGCTCTAACTTCCGCAAAAGTTAAGAAAGTAAGCCAAAACTTTGTACTTAATGGAAATATGATGCACCGGTATTAATTACGGATTGTGATTTTACGAATAATACTGCGTCCTCTAATAAAATACAACGTTGCAAAGTAAAACTCTGGACATCGCTTCCTCATATAAAATTTGTTAAAATTATAAAAGTTGCAAAGGGGAAATTTGAAAATTTCCATTTTTCACAAAACTACCTCAGAAGCCAAAATTATTATATTGCGCACCAAGGGAGGAAAGTTGAACATTCCTGGCGAGTGTGTGTCATCAGGTAAAGTATCAGAAGTAGTTGATGTTTCGGCTTGAGTTACAATACCAAAATGATATTTTTAAAATTAAAGAAGTCAAGACAAACTCTATAAATTAAATTATGGGAGGTCAGCTCTTATTTTGCAAACCTACAACTTAATTAATGGGCTTAGCTAATGCTTGCGCCCATTTTAAAAGGAATATTGGTGTAAATACAGGTGGTTCCGAATATAATTTTAAAAAACGATAATCGAAACAATACATTTTCAACCTTGAATTTTGTTAGCTTTAATTTTCATTTTTAAAATAGTCGATTTTTTCGTTTGAATTTCAATACTAAAACTATATTTTCACGTCTGACAGATTGTGTGACAGATATACCAAAATGAGTGAATGTGTTATTTGAAATCTAGGGTACTCAAAACATTTATTTACATAAAAATCTGGCAGTCGATTTTTTTTTATTGGAATAAAAGGATTGGAAAATGGGAGCTGGTGATAAAAGTGTTTTCGCTATAAAAAAAAATACAATACATAAGCACGCTAGAGAAGGCAGTGACTTGCACGCGCTGATGGCATGCCAACTGCCGCGGTTTAGCATGTCGAGAGTTCTCGAGAGTCGTAACCTGTGGATGTGTCACGTGATGCATGCACGCGTACACACGTGGATCCTTTCCGGGTGCCACCGCTCATGCGATTAACTAATCAATTTAAACATTTTATTAGTTGATTTAATAAATCGTTTTTTCGATTTCTAAACGATATTGCCAAGTCCGACATTGGTTGCAGAATCTGTTGGCGCTGATCTCGAATTGTTGGCCTTGAAAGACTTCCAAATAGTTGTGATGGAAGCTCGTTAAACATGTTTAGTGTTAAATATTGTAATTTTTCCTTCCATTATTTTGGATAATACGATTAATCTTCGAAGCAGTGATAAGTCATCGATAAATTGATTTCTCGTTATATGAGTACTATCGAGTATATTTGAAATCCTGTACTTTAGTTTAATTTAGAGATTCCCTTATAGTCAACGAAGGTACTTGCGTCCACTACTATAATTTTATTTTTCTACCCGTATTGATTTTTCATCTTTGCTTTAAGGACGTTGAGCTTATTGTTTATTTGTCCTATTAGAACAATCAATAAGTCGTACAGTTTTCTCCTGCCGTAATTCATTATTATTATCCCTTGACTCTTAATTGCATTCTTCTACTGAGGATCGAATTTTCAATCACAAGTTCGATCTCAGCATCGAACTTAGGACTTTTATCTATAATAATCGAAGCAGTTATATCTTGAGACACAGTTTTATCGTCTTAAATAATGAAATCTATTTCCGACGGATACTTAAACTTTATTGTAGATGTTATAGCGATACATTGATTTCCCAGATCTTTTACAGCTTGGCACAATGTTGATCATGCCTTTTTTAAATACTTTAATTATTATGTTAATTATTCGCTACCAATATGTGATTATACAGTGCCAGATCGATGAAGAAGCTTTAGTTTTATTAGGAAAAAAAGATGGCCCGTTGTAGATGCAAATAGGTATTTCTTTTTAAAATATCAATCTTTAGTTCAAAACTCGACACGACGACTCAATAGTTAATGACATACGAGAGTTAGAACTAGAGATAATTAAAAAAACGCAAACATTTGAAATTATGAACTGATTATTGCAAAGGTTCTACCAAACAAAGTGGTTGCCATGTACTATTTTTGTACCAAAAATTAGCACAATCGGTCGAGGCGTTCTTGAGATATAGCTATTCGAATTATTCGAGGCCAACCGTAATAATCTTAAGTTTGATCTGAAGTTTGATCTTAAGTTTGATCTTAAGTTTGATCTTAAGTTTGATCTTAAGTTTGATCTTAAGTTTGATCTTAAGTTGGATCTTAAGTTTGATCTTAAGTTGGATCTTAAGTTTGATCTTAAGTTTGATCTTAAGTTTGATCTTAAGTTTGATCTTAAGTTTGATCTTGAGTTTGAGGTTATGTTTGGTTTTAAGTTTGAGATTATGTTTGGTTTTATGTTCGATCTTACGTTTGATCTTAAGTTTCATCTTGAGTTTGATCTTGTATTTGATTTTAAGTTTACTCTTATGTTTTATATTAAGTTTGATCTTATATTTGTTTTTAAGTTTACTCTTATGATTCATATTAAGTTTGATCTTATATTTGTTTTTAAGTTTCATCTTATATTTGTTTTTAAGTTTCATCTGATATTTGATCTTAAGTTTGATCTTATATTTGATGTTAAGTCTGATCTTATGTTTGATATTAAATTTGATCTTAAGTTTCATCTAATGTTCGATCTTAAGTTTCATCTTAAATTTGATCTTAAATTTGATCTTAAGTTTGATCCGAAGTTTCATCTAATATTTGATCTTAAGTTTGATCTTATATTTGATGTTAAGTCTGATCTTATGTTTGATATTAAATTTGATCTTAAGTTTGATCCGAAGTTTGATCTTAAATTTGATGTTGAATATGATCTTAAGTTTGATCTTAAATTTGATGTTAAATATGATCTTCTTTTTACGTTCAAATTTATGACTGAAAATTCGATCGTAAGAGGACTTCGTCTCCCTAGGAACTTCGCGCGACAACCCCATATTATTGAAGACCTTTTGGGGGGCTTTTAATATGGGTCCGAATGGATTAAAAATAATCGGGCACTCGGTCGCTTATAGGGAGACTTACCATAATGAGATTCGGAGGAGGTGGGCTCATACGGAGAATTAAAATAATCAGATTCTGCGATGAAGGTTCTAAGAGGGACTTAAAAAAATCAAGCCTTTGCCATGAGGGATCATAGATGACTTAGAAAAATAAAGACTTTAGTGACTCGAAGGGGGACCTGCAATAATTATGACCTTGGAGGCTCATAGGGTTACTAAGAATGATCAGAGCCTTCGATTAATGCAATGTTTGAGTATTTGACGTTAATTCTACTGAGTATATTAAGAGATGTAAACTTATCTAAGGACCACCACCTATTAATAAGCATACTTACCGAACTCATAGAACCTAATCTGATGAATCAAGTGAACTTCAAGGACCGAACGTACTTAACGGACTTTATCGGAACTAACCCAACTATCTTAATAAAATTAAGATATATAATTCTCATAGATGAAGTAGGCTAAATGCTTTTGGTATCGGAAACAATTGAACAGTGCGTGGAATCGACAATACGCTCGTGAGTAAGTGAAGAGTTGCTGAAGAGTGTGTTGGTATCAGGCATAGTGGAGCAGCGAACGAAGAGACCAGGTAAGCGGGCACCGCCTTCGGCCCTGCGCGCACTCTCTCAAGGTGGTCTCGTCTAAATATAGCCGACTACGGCCAAGAATAACGCGCCCGTAGCTAGCCGGCAATGACCAAAGCCCACCTCTTTGCGGCGAACCGAGGTGGCCACTCTCGTCGCGCGCATAGCGAGACTACAACAGCCGCGAGCGGGTCAGTTTTGATTTTTTTCTACCGGTATTTCAGCCCTACGCTGAGATACGAATCTTTTTACAGTTAATAACACGATCGCTGCGACCGCTTTTCGAGCCTCCTGAAGTTCATTTCCGTAAATTATTCGCTCTATTTGACTAAGTAATCTTTTTAAGTCATCCCACAGTCGTCGCAGCCTAAAATTGAGGGAGTAAACAAGGCATCTTGGTGAAAAGATGTAATTGAAATGGTGTTTGTACCTAGGGATACTTGGTATTCGAACAGATGACGGGCATCTCGAGAGATAGTGGATTGTCTAGCTATAGGCGGAGGTCTCTAGGGACATGTGGGTTCTCTAGGGATAGGTGAGTTTCCTGAGCATAGATAAGTAACCTATAGATAACTGGGTCTTCCAGGGATAGGAGGATCCCTAAGGAGTTTTGGGTGCCATTGTGAGAGCGACAAAGTCCAAGCTGTGACTGACTTCGCCGCTTCTAAAATTCATTTCCGTGAATTATTCGCTCTATTCAACTAAGATATATTTTTAAGTCATCCTACAGTCATCATAGACTGAAACCTAGAGAATAAACCAGGTATATTTATGAAGCAAAGTTATTAAGATGCTGTTTGTATCTGAGGATGTCTGACACTCTAAAACATGGGATCTTTAGGGACAGGTGGGTTTCCTAAAAATAGGTGGTTCTTCTAGGGATAGACGGGTTGTAAAAATGGTCTTCTAGAGAGAGGTGGGTTCACCTAGGATAGATGCGCTCCTTACGTTTCGGTGGGTCCCCTAGCGTTAGGTGGATTCCCTATGCATAGAACGGCTCCCTATGCATAGGTAAGTCTCCTAAGGATAGGTGCGTTCCACGCATCCGTACCACCTATCCGTAGAAAACCCACGCATAGGTGTGTCTCGTACGGATAAAGTACAGGATAGGATAAGTCGCAGCTGTGAACGTCTTCTCCGCACCTGAAGTTCATTACCATGATTCTTTCACTGTATTCGACTAATTAATCTTTTTAAGTAATCCTATATTAAAAAATGTAACCTCCTTTCGTCCTTTTGAAATCCTCCGCATCATCATTGAAAAAAGAATCTGAGAAACTGGCGCAACATAAAGCTGCGTTATTCCAAGCTCCGCCTGTAAAAATAACTGGTTGAGACTTTGAACGAGCGGAATGGAATGTCTACTGGCATTATACCTAGCTGTATTGTGAAATTATTTTTAGATATATCGCTCGGACAATTCAGTTTGCGGTCCAAGGTCGACGTTCCCGTGACGTCACCTCTTGATCTACTTGGCATTGACCCGAAGGTTTGCCCAATTATCTATTAAACCTAAACTACTGCTAGACTCAACGCACTTCCCAAACTGTGAAACCGAACCTTTCTAAAATGTTGACTATGTTTTAGATGCCATAAAAAAATGCTAAGCGAAGCATAAAATTTTGCGTCAACGAAATTCCCATATATGATACATCAGTCAGTCGTGTTAGAACATTCCATGTCATTTCAGCCATCGAATGTTCAAAAGTTTTTAGGATATCCTGCAATTTAGTGAGATTAGACATTACTATTGCTTCCGATAAAGGTGCCAAATTTAGAGGTTGAAATAATTCTACGACTATTTTGATTCTACTATTTTTATTGCATATACTATTACTTTAAGATTTACTTGAAATTTTCATTTACATGAAATTTCATACTTGATAATTGCCTGCAGTTGCAGGTGCAAAAATATTAGCTACACACGTAGTCGAAGGTTCGATGATATCTTGAAAATTAAGTTCACCATTTACGCATTCATTATTGTAGTGTTCCAAGCTCATAGAATAACTTATCTCTCGATATTACAAAATGATCTCGCCGCTGCCACTGTGCACGACATATAGGGCATTCCATGTCAAAAGGTCCCTCCTGACTTCAATTTTTCTAAGTCCCTCATGGGCACCAAGCCTGGATTCTTCTAAGTCCCTTATGGGCTCCCAACCCCGAATTTTTTGGACTTCCCAAAGAGCCTCCAAGGCTGGATTTTTTCTGAGTCGCTCATGAGCTCCCAAGTCTGTCGCCGACACGTCAAGAATCGAAAGTGGCCGGAGTGAAATGGCAAGCCTCTGCCGCAACCCGAGGGTTCCCGAGGGATAGGGTAGTTCCTATACCTCAGTACCCCCCCCCCCCCCGCCGTTGCCGTCTCAATAGCGACCTGATTATTAGAATGTGAGCGCGCGGATTACGTTAGGTAGGAATAAATTGTGTAGGATTAAGTTAGGTAGAGTTACGTTACATAGGGTTAATTTAGGTAGGATTTAGTCAGGTAGGATTAAATTAGAGAGGATTAAGTTAGAATGGATTGAGTTAAGTAGATTTAATTTAGGTAGGTTAGATTTAGTACGATGAAGTTTGGTAGGATAAGGTTAAGTAGAATTAAGTTTGATAGGGTTAGATTGCTTAAGTTAGGTACGGTCAAGTTAAGTAGGCTTGGTCGGTGTTTCAAGTATGGACTATGTCCTTTTTATGGACCATGTCCCTACTAAAATTATGGCAGAGACGAAATATTTTTATAATACGTAATAAGAAGAATGCTAGTTACAAATCAATATAATACGTATATTACGAGGTCGAAAAATAGCTGGTTGTTCCTAATTTTTTTGCTATTTAATTTATTATTTGCATAAAGTTTGCAGGAAGGATATGTTGTTAAGCATACTTTGAACTATGTTCACAACAATTTTTATTCGAAGATATTTAAAAATTCTTAAACTTATAAGATACGACACTTTGGTCCATAAAAAAAGTCCTCGCATGGTGGATTTACTACCTCGGTGGTGGCTAAAAAAAAAAAGGAAAAAAAATTCACATCGTGTGCGTGGTTGTAGCTGTCGTTAAGAGCCATTTTTTTTTATTGATTCGTGATAAAATGGCAGCCCTATAGAAAAAAAACATAAGTTTTCTGATTTTTTTTTTATTTAAGGGACGTTAAAAAATAATTCTTAAAATAAAAAAACGGCTACGCTTATGAATAGATACAACCATACAGATTAAGAATATATTCAGTTTTTTTTCCAAGATAAATCACCGCAGAGATACTGAAAGCAACATGCGGAAACTATATTTTTTTTATGGGCCACCACCATGTTGGTCCAATTGGTTTAAAAAAAAAACAAATTAATGTAGCGCACGATTCTCATGGGATACCCCATTTATGATTTTTTTTTATTTTTCACTGATAAGAAGATGAATGTTAATGAATGGGCATATTTTTGAATCATTTGAAAATTCCCGCTCAAACAGGGAGACGAAGGGAATGAATTAAAAATGTGAAAAAGTAGGGCATTTTTTTACCATTTGGAGCCAATTTGACGGACTCCAACATGAAATCTTTTCAGACCCCATATCAGAACCACCCTAATCGCATATATATGATGGGAATCATATATGACCATCTATGGACATATATGGGGCAAAACACGTCAAGTCGGTCACCCCAATTTTTCATGTCAACAAAACGTCCACACATTTCTTCAAGATGTTGGTCTGGTTGACGAAAAAGCGTAGGAACTTTTCCAGATTTTTTTATTGCATTTTCCAGCCATTGAAAATCTCTGAAAATAATCATTGTTTATTTTTTAACGCCAATACTACGGCTCGCAAAAAAAATCATAACAACATCAAATTTTGGATTTTCAACGCACTTTCCAACAATATTTTTTGTAACATTCTCCGATTTCAGTTTATGCTATTTTTCAATCAAATGAAGTTCCCACTTTTCTCCCTCCGAAACGACATTTCCGATTTAGTCGAAACTTTCACATTTTCTTCGTTGAAATGCCTACAATCTTAGAAAAAATTGGCGAGATGGGCGGCAATTTCAAGAACAAAATGTGATATTTTCAGCTAAATCACAAATGCCATTTCGGAGGGAAAAAAGAGGCAACTTTATTTAATTGAAAAATAGCATAAAATAAAATCGGAGAATTTTACAAAAAATGTGGTTGAAAAGTACGCTGAAAATTCAAAATTTCATGTTTTTATGATTTTTTCTGTACGAGTCGTAGTATTGGCATTAAAAAATAAACAATGATTATTTTCAGACATTTTTAATAGCTGGAATAAGCAATAAAAAAAATCTGAAAAAATTCCTACGTTTTTTCTTCAACCAGACCAACATCCTGAATAAATTTGAGGACGTTTTGTTGACATGAAAAATTGGGGTGGCCGACTTGACGTGTTTTGCCCCATATTATAGATTCGTATATGATAATATATGAGGTCATATTTAGCATCTCATATTTATTATGGTATATTTCATTATATACAATAACTTTTTTCTCGAGACTCTCAAAATATAATATTTAACGTTAAATGTCGTGATTAACAACTGATAACATTGAACTTCAATGATCTAATATTATCTATGAACGTTAACGTGCATCTGAAGTACATATCCCTTTACAGGCATGTCAGTATTTTTCTTACTGTGCCATTTATTTCTCAAATCTTTTATTCCGAATACACCTTTAAAATTGTTAAAACTAATCTGTATAATATATAAAATCTGCGAATATCCTGCATGAAGTCACTAATCCAGCATCGCAGTAAGTTCGAACCGCAATCGAAGTAAAGTTGTTAACAGTATGCATCTAATAGGGATGTTGCGTCGATACACGTTGAGGCGAGGCAACTGTGAGCAGCCGTGTCTCCAGCGACAGAAGATAGCTGTGGCAGTGACGGATCAACCTCGCTTGTCTCATTCTACTCGTTTAATTTATATGTTAATGAGT
This sequence comes from Perithous albicinctus, assembly GCA_964016905.1. Lineage (NCBI taxonomy): Eukaryota > Metazoa > Arthropoda > Insecta > Hymenoptera > Ichneumonidae > Perithous > Perithous albicinctus. Next base: position 5,297,715 of record OZ024692.1, on the reverse strand, counting down.
GTATGTCAACAATTCTGTCTGTGTACCGAGAGAAGAAAGAGCTTGAGTGGTTGGTATAGCTTTGTACTATCACAAAAGTCGCTCTCGCTAATATCGCTATTTTCCGGCACTGCTGCATCGTCGACCATTTATATTTAACGCGTTTGTTCCGCCGATCTTCATTGGCACAAGACATCACCAATTCATTTTTTAACCCTTATTTTTCGAGTAAAAACTACATCAAGCGAAATGTTTTTTTTTTCAGAGATGGCTAAAATTTAATCTGATAAGACAAAAATCCATCGCTGGATTCCGTCAATTTTAGAATGAAATTAACTTTTCTTCTTAGAACTCGTAACAATAGGATCATAATGGAGCCAAATTTAATACCATGTGAAATCCTATATGAGACGTTGTACGGGAATCCGTACGGATTTTCATAGGAATTTCGAACAGGGAACCTGTACGTCAGAGTGTGGGATCACATAGAAAAACCTACATGGGGTCCCATGACATCCCGATCTGAAAATCACTTGAAATTCCATACGGATTCCCACATGGATATCCCATACGGGATACTACATGATGTCTTGTATAAGAACTTAATTGATGTTTTAAACCCACAAGACTTTCTCATTGAATCTTATGTAGGTTCCTGTATGGCTTCCCATATGAATTTTCATATAAGTGATGAACAATTACCACCGCAAAGGTAGTGAAGTAAAACTATGCAATAAATGTATTAAAACATTTACTTAGCCAATCCATTTAGCGAAATTTCGTTGATGAATGGGCTAAGTCAAGGCTTGAGCCTTGCCTGTCTTATACACTGTCCGGTGTCCAAACGCACTCGAAAAATAATTTAATTAAGCGACATCTACCGGCGTTTAGCAAAATATCTGCATATGTAGGTTATCGTATTATTTCCCATATGGAAAATTTCTTCCCATATGATTCCATACAGTCCCATATAATTCCTTCCTCGGTCACTATGTAGGACATTTCTACCTATAACACCCACATGAGTTTTATTCACCCTTACCCATCAACACCGTTGCCCTTTAGATTCCCATTTGGGAATTTTCATTTCATACAGATCCATATAGTTTTCTTTATAGACCACCATGTAGGGCATTCTTCCCCGTACCATCTCACATGCGATCCTGCGTGGAATTCATTCACTGGCATTGTCCCACATGGTTGCCCTCGCAACCCACGACTTCCCTGTTCGAACATCTCATGAAATTTCATATGGATATACCACATGGATGTCTTGTGTTATATCCCATATGATATCATTCATTGAATAACTACAGGATGTTCTAAATCCATAAAATTTTCTACATTGTGTCCCGTAGGGGTACTTGCATGGTTTCCTATACGAAAGATGATCACCACGATGATAGTGAAACAAAAATATACAATAACTATATCAAAACATCTATTTAGCTCATTAATTCAGCGAGATCTTACTTATAGATCTTTCATGAGCCACCATGTTAGACGTTTCTATCGATTTCGTCCACATGGAATTCTGTATGGATTTTGATCATCCACTTCATTGGATGAATGTATAGGCGTTGAGGACGCATGGGCGTCGTTGTAGATACCCGCATGGGATTAACGGCTGTATGGCATCCCATGGGATGGCATCCCATACAGCCGTTAATCCCTTGGGATGCCATGTCATGTAGTATATGATGTGCACATGAAGCAAACCACATGCGGCTGTATGGGATGCCATCCTATACAGCCGTTTGGAATTCTGTATGGATTTTAGTCATCCACGTCATTGGATGAATGCATGGGCGTTGAGGGCGCATGGGCGTCCTTGTAGATACCCGCATGGGATTAACGGCTGTATGGGATGGCATCCCATACGTATATGTTTCGTATATAGTTTCCTTCATGTGCCATCATATACCACATGACACCCAATGCCGCCCCACACAAAATTTTACATGAGCAGTTTCATGCTTGGCCACGAGAGGTTCCGCGTGGTATTTAATCACCCAAATCATCCAATACGGTCGCCCTAATAATTTCACGGTTGAGAAATGTTATTCTGTACGATCCTTACGGTTTCCTACATGGGCTGCCACGATGGAAATTTCACTTCACGTCGACCTTCATAGAATACCATATTCTCTTACACTTCTACGCAATTCGATGCAGTATCTCATGCGGAAGCTTACAAAAGAGGAGATAACCTAATGAAGCTAAAGATCTAACAAAAAATCAAATTTGCGCTAATGACAAGGTCTTTTAATTTCCAGAAATGTTCCGACTACAAAGCCTCGAAAGTGCCGACATTCGCGAGAACAGAACCACCGGACATCCAAGTGACAAAATCGTTAATCGCTCTGTTGCTTCATTATGGCTGGAACAAATTTACCATCATCGCAGAGAGAGCCTGGTCGACCGTTGCACTATCTCTTCAGGATGAGGCTATAAAGCATAATCTGACTGTCAATCACTACAAAATGGTCGAGGACAGGCACACATGTTGCGTGGAGCGCTTGGCTTGCTGCGAAGTTTGGTTTCAACTCATACAGGATACCAAGAACATGACGCGAAGTAAGTAAACGATGTCTTTTACTACAAAATAGTGTTTGCCCGTGGGCAATTTGTCTCGTCTATAAGACGATTCTCTTTTCATTTTCCTTCTGATTTAGTGAGATCGAGATTAACTCATTGTTGCCATAAGCACTTAAATTGTAATAATACAGCGTTATTGAACCTTTAGACTCACGGAAACAAATGGTGACATTTCAGCCCATTTCGTGACAGGACTGCTAGCGCTTATTTTTAATCTTTTTTCGTCTAATTAACTCGGATGGCTTACCGCTAGGTGCTCCACTTTTGTGAGGGAAGCTTATGAGGCAAACGAGGAATCCCAGAAAAAATACCCCTGGAAAAGATAGTAGGTGGACAAAAAACCCCGGGGAAAACGAAGATCGTCGTTGGTCGATTGAAGTCCCCCCCAGTGCTTTTTCTTTTTACGATTATTCGTCTCGTTAAGATTGCCGAATCGTCTCAGAATATGTCCGGACAAATAATTATAATATCCGGACGATTTGTTTGGGGAAAACAAAAGAATCTGGAAATTCGCAACATATTGCTAACATCATATCCGCAAGATTTTGTATATATTTATATATATTTTAACGATTCAAAAAGTTATGTGGCCAATGGGGAGGTTTCGCCCCCCCCCCCCCTCCCTCCTAAATCCACGACAAGGGTCTCTGCCCCTCGAACTCGCCGGGGGATGCGTCTGAACTCCTCTTTCCCACTAGTCACTGGTTTTCTTTTCAGTTTCATCTGGAAAATATCAGTTGGAGAAGGGGATTCCAGATATAAGACCTTGGTAAATGATGATGACCCTTACCACCGTCCAATTGGCTGCATCTCAGCTAGTAATACTTCCAGTGCATATGAGGTATTCTTGGCTAACTCAGTAAGCTCTCAACCGTGACCTCTTCCAAATAGCACCATCATTTTTCATAACAATTCTTAAAATCTTATAAAATCGACGCAAACGTCTGCTCACCCTGGGTCAGAGCTCAAAAATGTTGATATCTAATACAGGATTATTGATAAAAATGTAATATTTTAAAATTGGGAGAAAAAATTTAGATTTAAAAAATTAATGAAAAGTTTCAGTACAAAAAAAATCTACAAAAAATTAAAAGTATTTTTTTGAGCATATAGAATAGTATGAAAAATGATGAATCAAATTGGAAGGGGTCAGGGTTCAACACTTACTGGGTTCACCAAGAATACCTCATACTCAGTATAGTAGTACGAGGGTTTTATTTCAGGGGGTTCTGGTTTTGAGAATTTTTCGTCCGGGTTCTTTTTCCATCTACCATTTTTATGGGGGGTATCTCTTCCGGGGATATTTTTTCCAGGGGGTTTTATTCCACTTACCACAAACGACATTGTAACCTAAACTAACCAAAATTACCATTTTGAAATTTCCGACTTTAAATAAGCCAAGGTTTGATATATTTATGTCCATATAAAAAAATATAAAAGAAAAATTCTGCCCAGATCAAGTATTTTGAGTGTAATGAAGCTTTTAGGGTTTGAAGGGTGACGTTAAAAAAAAAAATTCAAAATTGGTCCACCATTCAAAATGGCGGAGTTACGACCGCCGACATGTTTTTTTTCAATGAAGCCATGACTTTTTTTTTCTATGAAAAAGTTTGTCATATCAAAACTAACAATTTTTGCAGGGAAATTTTTTTCCATATTAAGTCCATATTTGTTAGATTTGAAGACCATTTTCGACTATTTTGGTCAGTTGATTTATCTCTAAAAATACTGTCCAGATCAAGTATTGAGTGTAATGAAACTTTTAGGGTTCGAAGGGGAACGTTAAAAAAAAATTAAAAATTGGTCCACCATTCAAAATAGCGGTGTTACGACAGCTGACATGTTTTTACAAAATGGAACCATGACTTTTTTTCTACTAAAAAATTCGTGCTGACGCTAAAATAGTCAAAAATGGTCTTCTGATCTAACAAATATGGACTTTATCAAAAAAAGTTCCCTACAAAAGTTGTTAGCTTTGACATGACGAATTTTTTGATAGAAACAAAAAGTCATGGTTCCATTTAAAAAAAACATGTTGCCGGTCGTAACTTCGCAATTTTGAATTTTTTTTTTTAACGTCCCTCTTTGAACCCTAAAAGCTTCATTATACTCAATACTTGATCTGGGCAGAATTTTTCGAGATAAATCAGCTGGAAGAATAAAATGGGACACCCTGCCCGGGAAAAACGATTCATATATAATCATATATAATCATATATAAACTGCTCATATATGATTGTATATGAATTTTGTCTCTATATGATCATGCATGATCATATATGACTATGCATGATCATATATAATTGTATCTGGGTATACATGATCCTATATGAGAAAATATAATTGTGTATAATTGTATCTGAGCATATACAATCATATATAGTTATATGTGATTATATAAGACGATGCCTAAATAGATATAATCTTCTGAAGCATATAAGGTCAGTCATGATTATATATGATCATATACAATTGTTACAATGTAATTGTACATATATAATCGTGCCCATAATTATATAAATCGTCCGACGATTTCATTTCATATAGATTTAGTAACATGTAGACTAACACAAATTATTGAATCCTTAATACTCATATATTATTACCTTAATAATACGCAGTGCGCAGTCATATATGATTGTATATGATCATATATTGCACAGTCGACACACAGAATAGATCTCATATACAATCCTATATGATCATATCTGTTTATATATGACATGGTAAACAGGCAGTTTTGGTGTTATATATGGTCATATATAGGGTCATATATGCCAATTTATATATACATATAAAGTTATATACGCTCATATACATTTGTATATGGATCCACATACAATCATATATGCGCTAAAAATGGGCGATATATAGTTGTATATAACTATATATGATCATATCTGTTCATATATGACATCGCAAGCTGGCGGTTTTGGTATTATATATGATCATGTATACCACTGTATATGTACATATAAACTCATATATGCTCATATATGTTTCCATATACAATGATATATTACGTTATATACAATTATATATAATTATACACAACTATACATGAAATTATATACAATTATATATGATTATATATGAACCGTTTTTCCCGGGTGTATAGAATGCCATTACTATTTTCTTTCCAATGTAAATCCAAATATTTCTAAGTCCCCTTATCAGATCCATCTATAACAGGCACTGATTTTTCTATGCCCACCTATTCAACTCCGCCCGGTTCTGATTTGGACAATAAAGCTCAAGAGACTCGGCGGTCTTTGAGGTCGCTAATTACGAATCTAAACTCATCAATCTGAAATAAAATATGCCAGACGAAAGTATAAGAATTTATTTCATTAGTACGTAACTCGGCACTCGGAAATTTTTCGGATTACTGATTACGAATGTGAACTCAAATTTTGGCAATCAAAATATCACACCGAATATGGCGGACCAAAATGCAAAACATATTGAATTTGATCAATCTCGGTGTTCGGGATTTTTTGCGACCGCTGGCTGCGAGTCTAAATTCAAAACCATAAAATCCAAAATAGCGGATCCAATATGGTGGACAAAAATGCAAAAAGATATTAGATTTGAATGAAATTCGGCACAGGAGGAGATTTAAGATTGCTAATTACGGCGACACGTCAGCAGAACATATGTCGAATACATTATACGACAAAATACCACAAAAAATACTATATACCAAAAATACCATGATGACAAAACGCCATAGGTTGAAAATCACACATGAGATATTCCACATGAAATTGGCCGGATTTGGGTGTTTTTTGACCTCGCATTTTTTTCATACCCAAAAAGAACATACCCGTATTTTTTTGTTTGGCCAAAATTTTTATTTTTTTTTTCAAAATTATGGGATGTTCAAATTTTTGAAAAAACGAGCGCATGGCGGACTTCAAAAATTAATATCTCCGGTTCTATTTGTCCTAGGAAGATGAACCAAAGCGCGTTTTAAAATCAAAAGAACGAGGGTCCATAAAATAATTTTCTAGAAATTATAAACTTGCAAATTATTATTGTTATTAACACTTGAAAAATAAAATAATTTTTTTCGAAAATTTCGCATTTCATTTTTTTTTTAATTTAAAAAAAATTAAATTATTCATTTCTGCCGGTAACGTTTACAATTTTTGTTTGAGATGGAGATTTGATTGTCAATCCTCGGCCGATTTCAGGTGGAATTGCTCATATGTCGAAAACGCTACAGTACGAAAATATCATATGTGTTAAACGCTACAATATCAAAATATCATAACGCTTGAATGGCAATAATAGAAATTGGCCATCATACATGTGATGGCATATTCACGTATATGCACGTATATGTATTGTAACGTTTCGCGAAATAGGCCGTCTCAATCGCGAGTGATAACTTTTCAAGGTGAAAAACTTTTCCACCTCCACGTGGATAATTTCGTATTTAAATATGTTTGTTGTTTAATTCTGCATACAGTATATTGCATTATTGAAATTCCTTTACTTTACTTTACTTTAGTTCACTTAAGTGTTCTTTACTTTATAATATAAATTGAATATTTAAAAAAAAAAAAATGTCTTCTGTGAAGTTAATTCTGAACAAATCGGTTCTTGAGAAGAATTTAGCAATGTCATAGATTCGAAATTGTAAGTCTATGAAAAAAAAATGATTACTAAAAAAATGAAAAGTGAATTATTATATTCTGATATTTATTTACGATTGACTAAATGATGCTATCCCAGTTGGAATAATAAAAAGAATCTTGCAGTAATGAACAGTCGTTTTTATAAATAAAACTTTATAAAATTTAAAAACAGTTTCTTTTTGTAATGATTTTTTGTTCATAGGGCTACAATTTGCAATCTATGACATAGATAAATTCTTCTCAAGAGTCGATTAGTTGAGAATTGAATGTTGTACAAAAAAAAGTTTTAAGAAAAGTGGTGGCAAAATTAATGGTTTCGCTGTAATAGTTAGAAAATGAAAAAATATTATATTAATATAATTTTCAAAGTTAATAACTTTGGAATGGTTGGATTTAGGAATTTTTTGCAAAGGACCTTTTTTGTAGAGCGTTAAATTTTCTGTTGAGACATGTTGTAAAATGCCTCATTACAGTTGTCATTAAGGAGGTATAAAAGTTCAAATATGCAAAAACGAATTTCCAATGTTACTTAAATGGGAAATAACAAATTGCATTTAACAAAGTTTCATTACACTCAATACTTGATCTGGACAGTATTTTTGAAGACAAATCAACTGACCAAAATAGTCGAAAATGGTCTTCAAACCTAACAAATATGGACTTTATCAAAAAAAAGTTCCCTGCAAAAGTTGTTAGTTTTTATATGACAAATTTTTTGATGGAATCAAAAGTCATAATTCCATTTTTAAAAAACATGTCGACGGTCGTAACTCCGCCATTTTGAATGGTGGACCAATTTTGAATTTTTTTTTTAACGTCCCCCTTCGAACCCTAAAAGCTTCATTATACTCAATACTTGATCTGGGCAGAATTGTTCGAGATAAATCAACTGGAAGATTAAAATGGCACACCCTGTATAATAGTGAATCCTATTGATATAAATAAAATAATTAAAATTAATTTGTTAAATATATTTGTAAAGTTAAATTCTTAGAAAAAATCCTGGTATAAAAGGAATTTCACATAATGATATAGTAGAACAATTAAAAACATATTCTAATTAAAGGTATATAATATTTAATTATTCTAAGATAACGAATATCCTGCAAATTTAAATTATGAATAATGACCCTGCACATATAATTAAGAAAAAAAGTAATATTTAAAAATCCGATAGATGAACAAAATATTGTTAACCCTATTTGTCTTAAAGTTGATAAAGCAATAATTTTTTTTAAATCCATTTCAAAATTAGCTCCGAATCCAGTTAAAAGCATTGTTATTAATGATATTAATATTATTATTATCATTAAATAATTAAATCGAATTAATAAGTAAACCCCCGCAGTTACTAAAGTTGTTGAATGTGCTATATGTAATCAAGAGGAAAATGGAATTTGAGATCTTTTGGTAATCGAGGCTAAAAATAAAAATTAAATTCTTAAATTATTTAATTTATTTAAATTATAAAATTTCACGATCCTAATCTTATTATTATTCCAATTAGTATTAAAATTAAAATATCTCCTACTTGATTAGTTAAAACTGTAGCTATTCCAGAATTATATCTGTTCTCTCTTTGATAATAAATATATAAACAATATGAAACTAATCCTAAACCATCTCACCCAATTAAAATTCTTATTATATTTGGTCCATAAATTATTAATATCATTAATAAAACAAATAATGTTACTGAATAAATAAATTACATATAGTTTTATATATTCAATTCCATAAATAATAATTATTAAAGAAATTAATATAACTACTCTAGAAAATAAGAATGATATTCAATCTAATAAAATTAAAATTTCCATTTTTATAGAATTTATTCCAATTATAATAAATTCTAATAAAAAATTACTATCTTGAACATTAAAAAATATATAAATATAAAAAATTAATAATAATTATTAAAAATATAAAATACATTAATACAGTACAAATAAACATTTAATTTAAAGTCATTTAAATTACATCTACCATTCCACAAATCATAATTTTACAATAAAAATATTTGAATAAGAAAAAAAAATGTTAATTATATAAGTATATTATAATAAAAAAAATATTAAAATGATTTCAATGTAATAATAGTAATATATATTCAGCCATCTCAATTTCTATAAATGAAAACTTTATCTTTTTTTTTTAAGTAAGCTAACTTTTCAGTGCCTCTCACTTAAAGATAAAAAGTTATTTTAGCAAAGGGATATTTTATCGGGAATATTTCGGTAATGGCGTATTTTGGGGGGATATTTTATTTTATTAGGGGGGCATGTTATTTTGTCATTGTTTTATCTGATCATGGAATCAGTTGAGACCGCTAATTACGAATCCAAACACAAATTTTAAAAAATCAAAATGATTACTAGTAATATCGTTATAAAAACGATGAGATTTTAGAAAATACATTTTTATTCGCAGTATATATTTTCCTGGGAACGGCAATGTCCCTCATCGAGATGATGAACTCAATGCAAAATCAACGGCTACTGGACCTTGGGGAATACATGGTGATACACGTGGATATGATGACGTACTCGTCCCGAGAAGCACAGAAGTACTTATGGAGTCGGTATTTTCGCCCTTTCCCTTGCTTATCTTACTCACTATAGCAATCTATATTCATCTTTCGTTTATACTTTTCTATTGGCTTATTTCGTTTTTGTGACAATCGCTTTAAGAAAATACTCAAAGACACGTTGTCTCGTGATATTTCAGGACCGGCAGACTTTGACAATCTGAGGAATTGCCTCGAGCCAAAGGACTTTCTGAAACGCGCGCGTTCGTTAATGGTTGTCGCTTCGACACCACCGTCGCAAAATTACGAGGAGTTCACTAAGAAGGTTCGCGAGTACAGTAGCAAAGAGCCATTTAATTTTCCGGTACCGGAGCTTCTGAAGAAGTACGAAAAGGTATAAACATATATATTTTACCTTCTTCTTCTATTAAAATGTCTTTTTAATTGCCGGTCATCTCGCATTACCAATTTTTCCCGTTTTTATTATTATTAATAGTAATGAAATGATACTGACAATTTGTTCTTATTTGTCACGCAGCATATGGGGCACTCCAAGTCAACTCACTTGGTCATCGGCCTGACCCCTTCGGGATCAGTTGATGAATTTTTTTTTTTTTTTTTGGACATATTTTCATCCACAAGAAGAGGTTTTTTCAAATTTTTATCACTTCTTTTACCCTATAAAATCATTTTTTTTGCCATAAGTTTTGAGTAAAAATGAATTTCGACCAGGTTTAAATTTCTGTAATTTTTTCCATAAAATCTAAGACTAAAAACAAGTATTTCCGTCATAGTTCGAGAGTGGGCTGAGAATAATTTGTTTTTTTTTTTTTTATTTTGAGAAAAAAAATTTTTCCAAATTTTGAAAATTAAAAATATTCATGATGGTTTCTTGTATGGAAAATTTTTTTTCCATATTTTGGGAGTAGAAAATTCACCCAATAATTTAAATGACATTGAAAACAGCTGTTTTAATTGGAACAAACCATTAAATACAATAATTCAATGGGCCTGGAACAAACTTTCTCTACCGTCAAGGAGACTCGAGAATACGCTGGTTAATGACTACGACATGATTTATTTTTATTTTTTTCCTACGAGAAACCATCATCGAATTTTTTAATTTTCAAAATGTGGAAAAAATGTTTTCAATAAAAAATAAATAGAAATTATTCACGGCAAATTATTCTCGAACTATGTTGGAAATAGTTCCTTTTGGTCCTACATTTTATGGAAAAAAATTTAGAAATTTAAACCTGGTTAAAAATGATTTTAACTCAAAAGTAGTGGAAAAAAAATTATTTTATGGGGTAAATGAAGTGATAAAAATCTGAAAAAAATTACCTCTTTTTTGGAACAAAATATGCTAAAAATAAATTGGTCAAATGATCCCGATGGGATCAGGTCGATGACCAAAGTGAGTTGACTTGCAATGCTCTATATATATGGGCGATTTGAGGCCAAATCAACAGACTCTTGTATTTGTTTTTATATTTTGTTTCCTCGTAGAGGAAGCTTTGTTTTAGTGAATTTTTTTTTTTCGAAATTTTCACGTCAGGACTCTTACAAAGGTCCACAACATCGAGAAAAGTGATTTAGAAAAAATGCCTGGAGTGCGTGGAGAATTCTTTGTTAGGCACGATAAGGATCATAATTTTTTTCAAATGGGCTATCATGCAGCAACATTTGGTATTGGACTTGGCACAAATCATTTGAGAGATTTCAATTTTACAGCGCTTTGAAAATTTTGAAAATAGTTATTTTGCGCTATAAATTTCGCAATTTACGAAATATAAGGCTCAAATTTTGTACACAAATGGACTATCATTAAACCATGTTCAGCGCCATACTTGGCGAGAACCGATAGAGTGATTCTAATGTTATTGCAATTTCAATTTTTTTTAAATGTCTGTAAACACTTAAACTCCTTTAAATTCTGAGATATCCGGCTGAAATTCTCCACGTGATTTCGCGATTATTGATTACCGATTATGACTTTAGCCAAAAGAACGGTCGCTATGTTGGTAACTTTCGATTTTGCTTAACAAAAAAGCCTGCAAATTAGAACCTTGCAAATTGCTTCCTCATTATTTTATATTTTTTTCAAATGTTTACATCTATGCAAAGTTCTACTTTGTAAACATTGTTAAAAAATGTAAAATAATGAGGAATCAATTTGCAAGGTTGTACTTTGCAGACTTGTTTGTGGATGAAAAAAATGTGTCTACTATAAAAATCGCATCCACAAGCTTTTTGAAATTTTAAAATCGTCATGAAATTTAAAGCGCCCAACCGATTTTCTTTAAATTAGTACTCAAACCTTGCTTCACGGTGCTCAATGCGTGAAATAAATTTGAAGCCGGTATCTTTTAATTTGTGCAAGCTAGTGCGCAAACGAGATTTTTCAAATAATACAAAATGTTATAAAATTCGAATTACTTGACCGATTTGTGCCAAATTTGAATTGAAACCTTGTTTCATCATATTCCAGAAGTAAAACAAATTTAAGCCCGATATCCCGCAATTTGCGTGAGTGAATGCTCGAATGACATTTTTCAAAAGTTAAAAAACATTATAAAATTTAAACCGCTCGACCGATTTGCGTTTTTTCCATCAAAGATACAAAATAATGAGGAACCAATTTGCGAGTTTCTACTTTTTGTTTTTACAAACAGATGGACGGACGGACAAACAGACAACTCATACATGAGATAAAAATTAATTTTAATTCTTTCAGTACGTGTCAATTCATGCAGCTTACCTGTATGATTCGGTAATGTTATACGCCGGTGCACTGGATCAATTATTGCGAGAGCAGCCGGACCAATCACTCGAGGACATAGTGAGCAACGGTACCCTAATAATCGAGACTATAATACGCAAACATGTCTATCAAAGTGAGTCTATAAATTTTCATCTCACCAGCACGAAGCAGCTATGTGAGTTTTGTTTTTTCTTCTATTACGAATGTCACAGGATACAATTATTTTCGTAGGCGTCAGCGGGGCCACGATAAAGATCGATAATTTTGGCGACTCCGAGGGCAATTTTTCCGTTCTCGCCCTCAAGAAAGATCGCTTTCGAATGAACAACTTTTCCTGCGACTTCCAAATAAAGCCAGTGGGACAGTTTCAGCAGGGTGAAACACTAGTGAGTGAGTTATTTACGACATATGCGTGAATTTTTTATATCTATTTTTTCAACTTTTATGAAAAATTAATAATTCGAAGTAACCTTTCGAAGTTTATTTTTTTAAAAAACCCGCTCGACAATTCTACTCTTTATCAAAAAAATTGGTAAATAATTAATTTAAAAAAGAAACCGATTTTTAACATTCTCAGCCGAAATGTTATTTAGAATATTCGACTTTGTGCCGTTGATTTATTTATTTCTCCGCTCGATAATTTTCTTTATGAAAATATTTATAAAAAATGTGTATTTTTGGTCGAAATACTTACGAAAATACTGTTTTCTCTGTTAAAAAAAATAAGGTTCTCTGCTCGACTATATTGTGTATAAAATAATTGGAAAACACAACATTTAAGAAAATTCTAGTTCTTAAATTTTCATTGAAAAATTCTTTATGCTCAACTTCTATACTTTTGTTTTTTTAGAATTGTTAGACTGTAATTGAAAAAGATATCTAAAAAAATTCATATTTTACTTCGACTAAATATCACTTTTAGTTTCATCTTTCAATGGGTATTAAAGAGTTAAGGGAAAAAAAATTACGTAATTAGTAATGCATGTTCAAAATATTATAGGGTTCATTCTGTAAATAAACGACACACTTAATAATTTTTGTACCTTCTTTACTTCAGAGATTTTATAAATTTAAGTCCTTATTTTTTACATGAGGCAAAACACGTCAAGTCGGCCACCCCAATTTTTCATGTCAACAAAACGTCCCCAAATTTATTCAGGATGTTGGTCTGGTTGAAGAAATAACGTAGGAATTTGTCCATATTTTTTATTGCACATTCCAGCTATTAAAAATTTCTGAAAATAATCATTGTTTATTTTTTAACGCCAATACTGCGGCCCACACAAAAAAAAATCATAATAACATCAAATTTTTTGTAAAATTCTCCGATTTTATTTTATGCTATTTTTCAATTAAATAAAGTTGCCACTTTTTTCCCTCCGAAACGGCATTTCCGATTTAGCTGAAATTTTCACATTTTCTTCATTGAAATATCTAGAATCTTAAAAAAAATTGGCGAGATGTGCGGCAGTTTCGCCTCAGAGTTACTAGCGTATCAACTTCATTTAATTGAAAAATAGTGTAACGGAATCGGCATTTATATTGTGTTATTTATGGAATTGTATGTGAAAGCGGCATTGGAATTGATCCGCTCGTGTCATATGAGACAACTGACAACGAACTGAATGACGCTTGACAACGATCGTAGATTGATTAACAGTCTTGACAGAGACCTCAAAGATTACGGACGCGATATCTATTACTAATAAAGTTCCGCCCTGCTATTTCTTTTATAATCGTGGTTTATTTATTTGCTCTTTCGTAACAATAGCATAAAATGAAATCGGAGAATTTTACGAAAAATGTTGTCGGAAAGTACGCTGAAAATCCAAAATTTGGTGTTGTTATGATTTTTTTTGCGAGCCGTAGTATTGGCGTTAAAAAAAGAACAATGATTATTTTAATCGATTTTCAATAACTGGAATATGAAATAAAGAAATCTGATAAAATTCCTATGATTTTTCTTCAACTAGACCAACACCCTGAAGAGATATGAGGATGTTTTGTTGACATGAAAAATTGGAGTGGTCGACTTGACGTGTTTTGCCCCATATAATGCAACAAAAAAATATTTTGTTACGTAGGGAAATTGTAAAAAACAGATGCTCATATAAAAAAGCAATAAAATAACTTAAAAAAAAAAGTCTTATGTAAATAAACTTATGCATTCATATTTTTGCGACCATTTTAGATTTTTCTAAAACACATCTCTATAATATTACTCATAAATACGAACACTCGTGTTAAAAAACCTTTAAATAATGCGTTGAGTTTCGATGAAATATTTCATAAGCAAATGAAAAAAAGTAGTATGAAAAACTTAAAACACCTCCAAAATTAAAAAAAGAAACTGCATTACAACTTCCTGCCTATGCTTGAAATGATCGCGATTTACATAAAAATTTTAAAAAATATTTTTTCACCTAAGAACATATTTTTTCCAATTTTTTACGTGACAGAATATTTAAAAAAAAAAAAAGGATTCTATGAAAAGTATATTTTTAAATTTATCAAATCTTTGAACAAATAGTGAAGGCATAAAAATTAGGCTACAAAATTGAAAAAAAAAAAAAAAAAAAAAAAAAAACATATCCTAGTATTAAAAAATCGTTCGGAAACTGTGAGGTTCATGAGTGTGTAATTTATTTGTTTAAAAACGATCTGCAGACAAAGCATTGTGTGAAAGACGAAGAGGATATCGTTATGATTTTCACAGATTTACAGACCGTCGGAGTCGATGGATTGGCCAGGTAAAAATAAGCCCGAAGCCGAGCCAGGCTGCGGTTTCTTGAACGAACACTGTCCCAAGGACGACACGCATCTTCGAAGTATCATCGCCGCTGCGGTCCTCGCTGTTTTGCTTTTCTGCGCTGCGGTTATCACAATGAGTATATATCGAAGGTGGAAGATCGAGCAAGAAATCGAAGGTTTGCTTTGGAAAATAGATCCGAGCGAGATACACGGATATCCGCATCTCGACAATCTCATGTCCTCACCTAGTAAGGTTCGTATCATTTCAGATATGAGGCATTCCATATGAATTTCGTCACCCAAACAACAACAAAAATGCACAAAAATTTTCTTCAAAAATCACGTTTAGTGGTATCAATAAATGGACCAAATTTGAAAATGAGCTGAAAAAAAATTTGCCGGGAATATGTAAATTTTTTCATGTTTCATTTAATCTGTAATATCTCCGAAACGATTAATCGTATCGAAACCACTAAAAAATGAAAATGTGCGTTTTTTTAAAGTCAACAAGAAATAGATTTTTTTTTTAAATAGGAGGACTTGCGGTTTCGTCATCGAGAAAATTGCCTCAACGTCTGTAAGTGATCGCCGAATTTGGAGTATTTTTTTTTTCATGGGATTCCCAAATGTTTATAAGTTATAGCATTTTTTGAAAAATCCAATTCATGAAAAAAGCTAATAAAAAATGTTTAAACTTTAAAGTATTAAAACAAGTAGTACGTATATCAGGCAGATAATTCTCAGTGCCCCTCGTCAAGCGCTCAGTATAATAATAAAAGAAGTTTTATCGTTCTTTTATCGAATATCATTTTGTACCCTTCAATTACAACTTAATTACTTCCCAAACTAAAAAGTTTCGATGTTAAATTGCTATATCATTGCGAAGATAGCGTTTTCTATAAGCCAGATTTTATCAAACATATTGGTATGTTTGCAAAACATGATGAAACAGTTCATATCGCCGATAATAAGCGTCCTGGCATTGAAAAAAGGATATTAAGATATTTAAAAAAATGTTAAACTGCTATAACTTATAAACATTTGGGAATCTTATGAAAACAAAAATACTCAAAATTCGACGTTCACTTACAGACTTCGAGGCAATCTTTCCAATAACGAAACCGCAAGTCCTCCTATTAAAATTACACAATTAATTCTGAATAACTTTTTTTTCTCGTTGATCATGGGAAAACGCACATTTTCGTTTTTTTTTTTTTTAGTGATTTCGATTAAATTAATCATTTTCGAGATATTACAGATTAAATGAAAAATGGAAAAATTGTCATATTCCGGCAAAATTTTTTTTCTTATTTTGAAATTTGATACATTTATTGATATCATTGAATCTGATTTGTAGACAAATTTTGAGAATTCGTTTTTATTTTTGGATGGAGAAATTCATATGGAATGCCTCATGTTTATTTTCAACTATTTATCGCTATTCAAGTGGAAGGAAAACTCATTTCTTCAACTTGATTATGAAAACGTCAGACAGGTGATTTTTTTTTCTTCTTGCGTTAAATTTTATAGGAAATTCAAATATCGGACAAAAAATAGTATATTTCGGGTGCTTTCTGTTATCTATTAAAAATGTAGGTATGTCAAAACGTAGATAAAAATTAAGTAATGTTTCACATTATTTCTACAATTAAACTCTTTGTTTGAAAATAAAAAAGCGGTTTCCTTACACTCATACCTACACTTGAAATGTAAATTTAGTTAAATGTTGTAAATTCATTAGAATAAACTGTTAACGATCGTGCGAATAAAACAAACAGAATTTGTATTTCGTGCTCTGCACTGTCGTGGTTTTTTTAACAATAATATCGACAATTTAAAAATAATTTCTTATTAAAATAACGGAAAAAATGTTTTACAAATTTCTATTTTATAGATTAAGCATATCATATAATCTATATAAGCAGCATAATTCATAAGAAATATATAATTGAAAGTGTAGATAAAAATTGCAAAATCTTTTACATCATAACGATTGCATTTTTATACGAAAATAAAGACGATTTCCTTTAAAAAATCTTCACAGATATAGATTAAAAAAAAGTTATTTTAACTCTAAATCTGCGAATTTCTATCATTTTTATTTTAAACTTAAAATATTAGAAGCGCACTTTTATTTTCAAACTAATATGAATTAATTGCTTTTTTGATATGCATTAAGTCTTGAATGTTCTATATTTTTTTTTACGAATACAGGTAAACATTGAAAAATTAATAAAAATCATTTCTAGTGTACAACAACTTTCTGCGTTCTCACTCGCTTAAACAGATTTTGATATTTTCTTTAAAAAAGAAATTCGGTTTGCGGCTGTACTAAAGAGAAAATATACCGAACATTTTCATGGTTAATTAACAAGCTGATAATTTCATCATAATGAATTTATTTCTAAAGTAAATATCAAAATCTATTTAAATCTATGTTGGAACGTAGTAAACAAAACTAATATTTTTACATAGATTTTCCAATGATAAAAAGATTTCTACATAAAAACTACCGCATTTATAGAAAATTTAGACTTTAAAAAAAAAAGAACAAAAATACATTCACATGAATTTAAAAAAAAAAGGAAAATTCATAGTATAACAAATACTAGATAAAACATTTTTTCCATTGTATCTAAAGAAAATCGTTGATTTCACGATAAATTGCACCTACAATTTTTATTTATTTTTTACTTCCATTAATATTTCCGTAAAATTGAAGCGAGCGCTTTTGTGATTTAAAAATAAAAATTAATACAATGTAATAATTATTCTGGCTTTTTCTACCTCGGATTCAGTATAAATCGATACTCACGAAAAAAAAAATATCACCGGCCCTATCAGTAACTTAAAAAAGAAAAATGATTCCTTTTCTTCCTCAAGATTTCTCATATTCGATTTAATGCATCTTCTATTTTTTTCCCACCTTCCCAACAGTTAAGTTTAGTTAGCGCAATTTCGTACGAGTCGCGGTGCGGTGGCCAAGTTTTCGCACAGACGGGGCATTACCACGGCGTAGTTGTCCGCATAAAGGAGCTTAAATTCTCAAAGAAGAAAGACATCTCACGCGATGTTATGAAGGAGATGCGAATACTTCGTGAAATAAGACACGGGAATCTCAATTCTTTTATCGGAGCTTGTGTCGAGCCCATGAGAATATTGTTAATTACCGATTATTGTGCCAAAGGAAGTCTTTACGTAAGTATTATTTGCAATCTTTGAAATATTTTAATATCTTGTCATTACAGTCTGACAACCGATTTAAAATACCATTTTACAAACAGTACTTTTTTAAATGAACGGGAATTTGAAGACAATATCAATAATGACTAAAAAAGCCAAGTAATGGTGCAAAAAGAAGAAAAATCGAACAATTTTGATTATCTCTAGCAATATTTTATAATTTAATTAAATTTGTACACTTGCCCTTACCCGTTACATTTCACTTACTGTAAATTTAATTAAATGCAGGAAATTTATCATAATTAACTGTGAGCGATTGTGCTAATAGAATGAACAAAAATGTTTTTTTCACCCACCTGAACGTAAGGTTCGTACTTTGCTCCCCGATGAGAGGGGCGAAAGTAAGTACTTTACTCCCTAGGGAGGAAAGCGCTCATTTTCTCCCCTCTCATCACGGAACAAAGTACGAACTCTTCGTGCAGATGTGTGGAAAAAACGTATGTGCATCGCGGGCGGAGTTGACATTCAACCTCGTGTGTTGACACACACTCGCCAGGAATGTTCAACTTTTCGCCCTTGATACACAATACACTATTTTTCGTGCCTAGTACTACGGTATTCTTCTTAATAATAATATCGACAACGTAAAAATAAATTTTCGCTGTAATATTGAAACTGATTTATTTCAGGACATCATTGAAAACGAGGATATAAAGTTAGACGATATGTTCATTGCATCACTAGTTCATGATCTCATTAAGGTAAGCTATCAAATCAGATTTCCAATTCGATCTGAGAGATGACAAAATCATTTTTTCGGACTAAATATTCAATTTGCCAATTTCAAATAATGTAATAATATTCATGAATATTTTAATTATACGTTAAAAATTTATGAGCTCTTTTCTTGTAACTCACCAACTTGATTATTATTTTTTAAATATGTTAACTAACTAAGTATACGGGCAATTTTGGGCACGTCTTAGCTAGAATGTATGTAACATGTGAAAAATTCACCTTGTTTACCGGATCTGAACAAATTATCAATTTAATACTTAAGTTTAAGAGTTTGGTCCACAACAACGTGCTTCTATTATCAAAAAAAGATCGAAAATCTTTGTCACATAAATACACGAAAGAAATATGCATTATCTCTCTGTTTGAAACAAAAAAAAAGAAAGAAGATATTTTGAAAATCCGAAGATACAAATGTTTTTGTTTGTTAAATAAAGGGTATGCTGTACATTCACGAGTCGTCCGTGCTAGTCTGCCATGGTAATCTGAAGTCTTCCAATTGCGTGGTTACCTCTCGATGGGTACTTCAAGTCTCCGATTTTGGTCTTCACGACATGCGCCACTGCGCAGAGTCTGACAGCATCGGCGAACATCAGTATTATCGAAGTAAGTCGTTAACCCATTATTAAAAAGTCTGCAATTGAAATTTAACAGACTGTATCAACTTTTACAAAAAAAAACAACGCATAAGTAAGACTTTGTACTGCTTTACTTGGCTGTGTTTTTCGGCGTCGTAGCCAAATCGTTCTTGAGATATAGACGTTGGGTTTTTGCTTACACTTACTTACACTTACTTACACTTACTTACACTTACTTACACTTACTTACACTTACTTACACTTACTTACACTTACTTACACTTACTTACACTTACTTACACTTACTTACACTTACTTACACTTACTTACACTTACTTACATTTACTTACACTTACTTACACTTACTTACACTTACTTACACTTACCTACACTTACCTACACTTACCTACACTTACCTACACTTACTTACGCTTACTTACGCTTACTTACGCTTACTTACGCTTACTTACGCTTACTTACGCTTACTTACGCTTACTTACGCTTACTTACGCTTACTTACGCTTACTTACGCTTACTTACACTTACTTACACTTACTTACACTTACTTACCTACACTTACCTACACTTACCTACACTTACCTACACTTACCTACACTTACCTACACTTACCTACACTTACCTACACTTACCTACACTTACTTACGCTTACTTACGCTTACTTACGCTTACTTACGCTTACTTACGCTTACTTACGCTTACTTACGCTTACTTACGCTTACTTACGCTTACTTACACTCACTTACGCTCACCTACACTTACTAACACTTACTTACTCTTACTTACACTTGCTTACACTTGCTTACACTTAGTTACTCTTACTTACACTCACTTACACTTACTTACTCTTACTTACACTTACTTACATACACACACATATGTACGGGTATTTTCTTTACATGTGATTTCTTGTTTTGGCCAATTTCTCAACCATTGGCATTGTTGAAAACTCATTTAAAAAATGTAACTATCACATAGCTTCCATATAAGGAAGCAAAAAAGCCGTAAAAATGATTAATACTTTCATTGGAAATTATAAACTTTTGCAGATATGTTTTGGAAAGCGCCGGAACTCATGAGAAATCCAAATGCGCCGATAAGAGGTACTCAGGAAGGAGATGTATATTCGTTCGCCATAATTCTATTCGAGATGATCGGTCGTAAAGGACCGTACGGTGGAGTCAATTTGGAACCCAAAGGTAATAATTATTTATTTTTTATTTTTTTTTCAACAAATAGAAGAAATTGGTATTTAAAAAAAGTAAACAGTGTATAAGTTTGTTTTGGAATTTGCATATCTTGTGTAGAAATCATAGACAGAGTAAAGAGGTATCCGGAGGATGGTGAGCCGCCATTCAGACCGAATGCGGAGATACTTTTGGAATCTGAGGCCGATTGTGCCGAGTATATCGTGAGCACGATAACCGACTGTTGGGCCGAGATTCCGGAGCTTAGGCCAGACTTCAAAATGATCAGAACCAGACTGAAGAAGATGAAAGCCGGTCGTCACCGTAATATAATGGACCAAATGATGGATATGATGGAGAAGTACGCCAATAACCTTGAGGATCTAGTCAGTGAGCGTACACGCCTTCTCTTCGAGGAAAAACAAAAAACAGAGGATTTGTTGCATAGAATGTTGCCAGAGTGAGTATTTAATGTGAAACATTCATGCAAATGCCACGTTATTTTCGCGTAAATTATTTATATTATTTATAGCTATAAAGTAGAATAATGATATGTCGCGCTTGTGGGCTTGGATTATACAGGCGTTTCTTTCAGTGACTTCCTTTTGAAGTTGTCAGCATTTATTTTGAAGTTGAAATTGAAATTTTTAAAGGTCAATAATCGTGAATTGCTGGCGTGTTCAATATGCTGAACTAGAATGTAAAAAGTGACAGTATACGAGTAATTTAAAAATATTATTTATCTCCTCCTCCTCCTCCTCCTCCTCCTCATACAATTCTACTGGCTTAATCTAATTTTATAATATGTCGATGTTCAAAATAATTTTGCAGACCCGTTGCTAATTGTTTGACGAACGGAATTGGCGTGGAACCCGAGGCCTTCGATCTGGTCACTATATACTTCAGTGACATCGTAGGTTTCACCGCGATGTCCGCGGAGAGCACCCCTTTCCAGGTAAAACATTTTGTTCATTTTTTTTTTTTAACTGTAATTGTTATCATTGTTTTTTCTTTTCTCGTACAAAGGTGGTAAACTTCCTGAACGATCTTTATACCCTGTTCGATCGAATAATTAAAGGCTACGATGTGTATAAAGTTGAGACGATTGGCGACGCCTATATGGTGGTGAGTAAAACCATTTTAATGACAAATTGTTTCCCAAAATGTTTTTCGTTTTTTTTTTTTATTGCTGCATTATTTATAACCACATTTCAATATCAATATAATCTTCAATATGCTAATGCATAATTGTAATTGAAATTATTTGTGAAACCTTTGTTTAGGTTTCGGGACTTCCGATAAAAAATGGTAACAGGCACGCCGGAGAAATAGCGTCGATGTCTCTCGAGCTTCTGAATGCGGTGAAACTACACACTATCGCCCACAGACCTCAGGAAACATTGAAATTAAGAATTGGAATTCATACAGGTAATTCTAAAATATTAAAAGTTTTAGGTAACATTTGCGATTATACTATATTTATTCTGGAAAAACAGGTCCCGTTGTGGCCGGTGTTGTTGGATTGACGATGCCGCGATACTGTCTTTTCGGAGACACGGTTAACACTGCTTCGAGAATGGAATCTAACGGTGAGCCATTACGAATACATATCAGTGGTCAGTGCAAAGAAGCCTTGGACAAAGTCGGTGGTTACATTGTCGAAGAACGGGGATTGGTGCACATGAAGGGCAAAGGCGACGTGAAGACTTATTGGCTCGTTGGAGCAAATGAAAAAGCTATTCAAAAGCGGGAGGTGAGTTAAGCAGAATAGACACCACAGTGTCTCTTTAAACGAGATATAGCTTTCTCGAATATTTACTCTCTCCCTAGATCAGTCAGCATAATTATTTAACATATCGAATTTTTCCCAATAAAGGATCTATCGTTAAACACCATCGTAATTTTTAAATAATTAATCATTGTATTTTAAGCATATTAAAGCAAATCGACACTCACAAAGAGTCAAAATTTGCGGTCACCACATTTTGTGTTAAACTAAAGTAAAATAGTTTTTTAACGCTTTCACTAATGATTCAAAGATATTAGTGTTAGTAGTATTAGTAGTCAAAGTGTGTTGAACAGTTTTTCAACAATTACATCATATGACAATCGTACGACTGTAATTGGATTTGGATCGTGATGAAAGTGTCGTAATTAAATTATTAAAATTTGCCTAATTGAACGTTTCAACAGGTGGACGTCGGTGACCTTCCGCCGCTTTTCTGTCGTCCCAGAAGAAGTCCTAAGTTAAACGCTGATTCCCGACAAGCTTCCCTACTGGCGGGTTTGGGATCTGGTAGCAGAAGACAATCAAGCGTACCAAAACCAACCCCAGAGGATTCTGGCTCACAGTGCGGCGGCTCGAGTCCTGTGCAGCGATCGCTTCGCCTCTCAAAGCTTGAACGAGCAGTTCCGCTTTATCTCATGGACAGCGTGTCAAAAACGACTCTCGATAAAGTAACAGTACGCGAGGAAGCTGAAGACCGTGCGGCAAACATAAAACTAGCGCTAGACGATCTTTTTCTCGAAACACGAACGAAATATCGAAAGCACGCTCGAGTTTTATCGACAATAGCTTCCTCATCAACAACCAGCGATTATCCGTCACAAACGATAATCCGAGAGTCACGATCGCTTGACCCTTTTCCAGCTGGCGATTTTTCAACCGGCAAGAAATTTCAGTCTCCACAGCTACGCTGGAAAGAGCCGAAAAAGAGCTTTCGCTCGTTGGAAAATTGCGATAAATGCGCGAAAAGCGATTCCATGGAGAATCTAACTGGCAAAGTTTTGAACAACAATTATCCGAACGGTAACGTGATACTGGCCTCGAGAGTCGATGACAATTCGATAAACGAAGCTGAAACGCCGCTTTTGGGTGAGGAAAATATTTCCGGTGGCGATAATCTGACGATTAAAAGATGGAGATCACTCGATCAAGTTGTACCGACTCCTAGTGTCGATAGTAATGTGCCTGACAAAAAATCGTCGGCTCGAAATTCTATTAGAAGTTGGCTCGTGAATTTATTCAATGGAAATGGATTGCGAAATAGCGACGTTTCACTTAGACGCGGCGTTATTGCCGGTTACGACATACAATCCGAGAGGGAAAGTATCGTTTAATATTTTCAATAGGAATGTGCGAATAATCTATCGATCGAATTTCATCGAATATTCAATACGCAATTCGAATGGAATATTCGAATATTTCAATATCTCGAATATTCATGAATGCTTTGCATTATTCAAACATTTCAAAATTCGAAATATTCGATTTTTTCGATTTATTCAATCTATTCGAACTATTATTGATATTCGAATTATTCGGAATATTCGAACTATTTTTAATATTCGAATTATTCGGAATATTCGAACTATTTTTAATATTCGAATTATTCGGAATGTTCGAACTATTTTTAATATTGAAATTATTCGGAATATTCGAACAATTTCCAATATTCGAATTATTCGGAATATTCGAACTATTTCCAATATTCGAATTATTCGGAATATTCGAACTATTTCCAATATTCGAACTATTTCCAATATTCGAGTTATTCGGAATATTTGAATTATTTGAATTATTCGAATTATTACGATACGAATAAAAAAGTTTCGAATATTCGAACATCCCTAGTTTTAAAAGAAAATTATGAGGCGCTCTCGGTGAAATCTGCATGCGATAATTTTGACAATTCGCTTTTAAAAATTATTCAATATATTAGTAGACATTCTTTTTGTTTGACACTACAATATTATTATTTTCGACAGAACGATTTTTTGTAAAAAATTTTATTTCGTCGGTCCCTCTATTTTCTTCTTAATATCTTGGAAATTAAGAATCCTATTGAAAAATAAGACAAGATGCATGATGAACATTTTTTTCTCGTCAAATATTGTTATACGACGTTAAAGAGCAAAATGTCGGTTTTCCGAATTTTCCATACTTCACAAAGTCTCAAAAACTTCGTAATTTTCACCAGAATTTTGATGTATATTTTCCGAAACAACGCGAACTTTATGAAAGCCAATATTGGCTCTTTAATGTTATAGAACAAGATTTGAGAAAAACCAAAAAATCTATAGTATCGTGTAAAATAAATCATTTTAATCTGAACGTATTTCATCAGAGTTATTTTTCGATAGGATTATTCCATTATATTAATGTTTTAAAAAAAAGATTAACCGAAAAATACAACTTTTTACAAAAATTGTTCTAATGGAAATATTTATCGTAGGATCAACGAAAGAAAAGTGTTTTCTCATTTTCATTATACATTTTGAAAATAAATTGTCAATATTATTTTTAAATCAGAGAATGACGATTTCAAATGTCATAAAAGCGAAACATGTTGTTTTTATTGTTATCACCAAAAGCGGCGGAAAAATGCCTTAAAAATTTGATTTCAATTTCAAGAAAAATTCACAAGTCGCATTTTTTCCATTAGAGCCAACTATCTTTATTACTTTTCCAATCACACGTTGTAAGATTTTTTCTTGAATCCCGAAAATATTTTCAAAAAATATATACGATTTTTTTTGTCGTTAATTATGTGTAGAATCTCCTTATTTTTTCAAAATTCAAACTTTTGAATTTATCATTCTCATTTGTCTGGTTTCTTTCAAATTTTAGTTTACTATAAGACTATTGCGTTGAATATACAATATTAAATTTTGGTACTGTCATTCAATTTGTTTTTGACTTTTGTTTTAACACAACAACAAATTTATTTCACTCTATTGAGGGCGCAAAAATATTTTCGCATAATATTTCAAATTGGAAAAAAAAAGTTTTACGTGTACAAAAATGAAGACGATGCCATTAAAAAACGCTTATTTGTTTTCACAATATTATTTATGTCTTATAAACAATTTAATAGAAAACTCAATTTTCGTGTCCATACAAAAATGAACAGTGGGACGTAAATTTCGTGGAAGGAAAAGATTTGTATTTAACATAAAAACAGACAAAAAAACTGAGGTACCGACTAAAAATTAGCCGAAAGCACGTACGGTGTAAATTTAACACCATAAATAATAGGAATGTGCGAATATTGTTTCAATTGAATATTAATACTCAGTTCAAAAATCAAATCATATTATTCGAATGTTTCCAATATTCCTCAATACTTCTAATTATTCGAATATTTCGAAATAATTATTTTACTCCGAACACTTACAGGATTTTTAAATAAAATTAACAAAATTGCTTTAGAACCGAATTATTCGAAATATTTAAAATATTTGACATTCGAAATATCCGAAATATTAGAAATATTCGAGTTACACGAGTTATACGAATTATTTGAGTTATTCGAGATAATAGAAATATTCGAATTGTGCGAATTATTAGAAAAATTCAAATTAATCGGAGGTTTGAATTATTCAAAATTTTCGAATTATAATTATTCGAAATATTTGAATGTTATAATTATTTGAAATATTTGAATATTATAATCATTCGAAATATTTGAATGTTATAATTATTCGAAATATTTGAATATTATAATCATTCGAAATATTTGAATATTATAATTATTCGAAATATTTGAATATTATAATTATTCGAAATATTTGAATATTATAATTATTCGAAATATTTGAATATTATAATTATTCGAAATATTCGAATTATTTTAATTATTCGAATTATCCGGCGCACTTGAATTATTTCAATCGAAATTTCAAATGTTCGCACAGCCCTAATAAATAACAAGTCATAAGCAGATTTTACGTTGCCATTTTTATTTTTTATTTAGCTTAGCGTAAGTGCAATTTATGTATATGAAAGTTACCGAAAGTGTACATTTTTTAATACTTAGATATTTTATAAATTGTATTAAATATAATAAACAAAAAGAAAAAGCAAAAAAATATATATATTTATATATATATATATATACATATATCGTGCGATGCAAAAAAAATATCGTTGACGAGGTGCGAAGTTCGCGTATGCGCCGAAGCATTGCGCTATCTATGTTTGTGCTTCGGAAATTTTGATACCATATGAGTGCGTGTGATAAACGATTTACTATATACACGTCTTTAAATGTTTTCATTAAAAAAATGCGAAAGAAAAAGGGACACAATATAAGTGACGACATTCTTAATTGAAAGGAAAAAAAAAAAACACGAGATGTCGATCAGCGAGAAAAAAGACGCACACTTTGTTTTGGGAGACCGTGTGTTTAATAATTATCAATCATGTATGATTAGTCTCTTATAACTTGTTCACTGAGGGAAAGCAAATTATCTGTATGGCTGTGAAAAGTGAACTAGATGGTACCTAAGGTGCTTAGTAATATATCATACAACGATGTCAAATGTATATAACTAATATAATAATGTCGATATAAGACCATGTAAATTCGAGCGATTTATTATCTTCTGTAATCGATACATTATCAATGTACATGCCCTTTTTTGTTTTTTTTTCTCGAATAATTGATACTCTTCTTGTAATAAAAGAAAAGGAAAAAGTATACGCAGATGTTTAATATTTTTTCCAGTTTTATTCGTAAAGTACTTGACGTCGCGTTTGTAAATTTGCTCTTCAAGTTTTTTTTTTAAATATTACCATTAAATATAATGCATACATTTGTTAAGACATTTTTTTTCTTACTCCATGATATTTCATTTTTTATGTGTCCTAGTGATATAAAAATTTTAATCCAAAGACTTCTGATTGAAACAAATTCTGTTTTACAAATTCTCAGAAGAAATTTCAAAAGACACTATAGGATATTTGATTGAAAATAAACTTCCAATCCCACTGGAATTAGAATCGAAATAAAAATAAATGATTACTTCCGGGGTAATTACGATTTAATAAATGAAAATAAAAGACTAATTACACTGTAATTGGGATACAAATAAATATAAAGTACAAATGCCACTGGAAATATTGGGTAAACTGTAGAATATGTCCGCCCTTGAAGTTAGCTACGTGATAGGTATACATACGTACATCTCTCTATATTATAAAAATACTAGTAACAATGCACGCGCCACGCGCACTCTATATTGTTTTTTTTTAGACTTTTTGTAGACTATAAACTTATTTAAGTACGTAAGCTTATTGTAATTCAATTTTGGCACCATAGATCGATTTATTCTGCGTTTGTGACCCTAATAGAAAATGTCAAAGTCCGCAAATATAAATATTGACGATTCGCCAACTAGAATGATATCAAAGTAGTAATTGTCATTTGGCGTTTTTTGTCTATCTGGTTAAATGTGAATTCTATAATTTGACTCGGAAAAGTTTCATCAATCCTGCTGAGTAGACTTTCGTCGATATCGCTATCAAATGGGAGCATATTATTGGGATTTCGCAGTATCCTCAAATATCAATCTCCGTGAGTGGGAATTATATAAAACCGCTTCGACCAGTATTATATGTATATTTTCGGTTATTTGACGTCGTATCAACTACTATGGTTGTTAGCGACGGGACCTACTGTTTATTCCTTTAGTGGGATCCGATACCACTGTGGGAGTTACTCGATACGAGATAACGTTATTTTGACTGTCCTTTGGGTGTTCGTAACAGTCGGTCATCTAGGTTTGTTTCACGGTACCGGAGCTACATCGTGTTGACACTGTTGGTAAACATTGGACGACTAACGAACATTTATCTAATATAGTATCGATAATGCCCGGAGCTTCGTCGCGCCACAATATTTTTTCCAACACCGAAAACGACGACACCGGGAATCGAAGCTTCGACCAGTGTTATGCCATTTATTTTCGGGGACTTGTATGCGAGCCAAGGTGAGCCGCAGAGATGCTCGCAATTGGCCCTAATAGTGGCTTCAGTTTTCGATATTTCGACTTCGGATGTGCCATGTCTTTTTTAAGAGAGGAGGATCTACCCGTCGCCGCTGTATAGGATAATCGAGCTAGCCGGCGTCAAATGACACACCGAAGTCTATACGGACCCCATTCCAGATGCTGATTTTTCTAAACCCCCATAAGGTCCCCTTGCACGTCCAGATTTTTCTAAATCCCCATAAGGCTTCCTACCAAAGCCTGATTTTTTAAGTCTTCATAAGGCCCATTCCAGGGCCTAATTTTTCTAAGTCCCTATAAGGATCCCGTTGCAGAGCCTCATTTCTTTAAGTCCCAATAAGGACCCTTCCAGCGCCTGATTTTTCCAAATATCCTTAAGGCTTCCTTCCAGAGCCTGATTTATTTATTACCTTCACCTACCAATTCGTTTACTTTTATATTTAAGTCACCGTTTACAATTTTCTTAAATTGCCGATATTTAAGCACGCGAATTGTGCGTAAAATTGCACTTTATGCTCTATTACAAAAATTGAATTGAAATGTGTTCTCTGTCTATCTTTTTTGACCTGAAGTCACACCGCCCTGAGACGGTACCACTACTCTAATGATCCGAAAATTTGGATCTTTCGAACTTACTCGACAATTCTAATAAAAGAGGTTGCGGATGAAAATAGTGCATTTCGATACTGGTGCGAAAAAACTTTTTCTGACGAGCGTGAGTTTGCAGCACGAGCCAAAGGTGAGTGTTGCAATCACACCTTGTAAAATAAATTTCTATTTTACATGGTGTGAATGAGTAGTTTAAGCACGCGAAGCGTGCGGAAAAGCGGCCATTTTAGCACTGAGTGAAATAAAAATATTTTCCGTTTTTCCCACATTTTCACACCGCATTCCTGCCCATTGTTTATTGTATTATTAAATAAATAAACAAATAAGTAAATTGGGAAGTGATAAAAAATAACACTCAACATTTCTTATTATATACAATTTATTCATTTTTCTTATTTATTACATATATTATTATTCACTTTACAGAGTCGCATCGGAACTATGATCTGTACGACGACTCATTATCCAGATTTATCAACTGCTTTATAAACTAACGGTGTGATGTACAAGTCGACCGATTATTAATCGTGGCCAGCCAAAAATTTTGAGAGAAAATCGGTTGGTTTTTTCTCAACTGTGTCCTTGAACCAGAACATGAGACTTGCATTGGTTTTCCAAAGCATCGCAGTTTCTTTCAGATCCATTTGACCCTGAAATAAACAGAATTTTCAATAATTAGTATTAGTTTGTTTTTCTTACAGCGAATTGATATAATAATTATTCTCTTGTTTAGGATTTCTGGCCAGTTCGAATGTATCCAAATTATAGTAAGAAAAACATGGGATATATCAATTTGAGCTCAATTCGTTAATATGTAGTTGTAGTTCAAAGCACATTTGTTTTGCTCCCACATAGAGGAAGCATTGTTTGTTCAAAACATTTTTTTTCAAGATTTTCATGAAAACGTTTTCAGAATGTCCGAAAAGAAGAAAAACATATTCAGAAAAATGTCCGGATATATGTGTGTCTGTAGGTGTGTGACAGACCTCTAAAATTCAAACCCCTATAAATCGAGGATGGTTAGACTGATCCGACTGAAATTTGGCACACAAGTAGAGTGGTTGGGCCTCTATATTTAGGACAATTAATAAAATAATTGGGACTCCCGTTCAAATTTTATGAGACTTTGAATTTTTTGAAGAAAGTGTGTTCGCGTTCTAGCTTCCGCAAATTCCCAGCTATCGGGTTGAAATTTTTCATAGACGTGGAGTAAACATCGAATAAATTTTGTTACGTACTAAATTTGGTGAGAATCGGTCAACAGATGAAGATTTGTCAAGGATTTGATTTTTTTTTAATTTACCGAAAAAAGTGTTTGCTCTCTAACTTTCGGAAATTTTGAGTGACGATTGGTTGAAAAATCCAGTTTATACATTTTTAAATTTTCAAAAAAAGTGTGTTTGTAAGAGTTCGCACAGAAGTGAAGTATCAAACAACTTTTGGTACCGAATTTGATAAAAATTGGTCGAGAGATGCAGATTTGGCGAAGATTTGAGTTTTTTCAGTTCTCGGAAGAAAAATGTAGACAACATCACAATAGTTTGGACAAATATTTAAAACGCTTATTTCGATCATTTTGATGCCCTGAAACAGTCTATTTACAAAGCTTCCTCTATGAGGAAGCAAAAGTCAAACCAATGTACTCGGTCGAGCAATGCTCTATAGACAATCTTGAGCCCATACAGCAATGAATGAAGAGCAAAATGCAAATACATTTGCACCCTTTTTCCATTTAAATAGCATTTACATATCAAACAGCAAATAACAAATAGTATTTAAATAGCAAATGATTATACTGTAGCCATTTTTCTCTCGGACTACAAAGTCGGACTTGCCAAAGAAGCCAAAATTAATCAACATACTTCCATGTGGTGGGTGGTTTTGTGAAAGGTGGAAAATAAAGAGAAAGCAATTTGGAAGCTTCAATTTTCTAGGCTTCATTAGAACATTTTACAGCCTATAAAGCATTTGAAGATATTTAAGGAATATGCAGGTCTAGAAACACTGCAGGACATCATGAAAAAATAATGAAGGGGAATCAGTCAAGTTAAATTTACGGATATTCAAAGACTAATATCTCGATTACGTAGCCGCTAGTATTTTTTGGAAAAGATATGTACTACCGACCAATTAAACAAAGAATTTTTGTCAAGTGGTAAAAGCAGGAGGATAATGCGCGTCACTTACACCTTTTTTTCGATTTTATGCTGTGTACAATTTTAGAAGAGAATCCCAGTAGGCCAAATATTTCCAAATAATGTTCACTTAAGCTTAAGATAAACCCTTATCGAAAGAATATAGCTTTTTATTTTTTTCTAAAAATTGGTAAAATTATAGTTTATTTGAGAAAAGTATTTTTTAAATAACGATTCAAACGTATAGTCTTGCTTCATGTTTATCTCTATTTTTAATTCCTACACTCATGCCGGAAAAACTAATCTCATGATGTTGAAGTTTACATCGTTGGAATGCAACGATGTAAACGAAGATTTTTACGAAGATTTTCGTAAAAAAATCATTAATATGTAAAATTCGAAGTGTTCATGTTTAGGGTTAGTTTTCCAAACTTTTGTCTTTGAATGAACAGATATTTGTGAAGATAGAAAGGCTATGCAAATCTCAATTGAAGTACACACGTGTAAGTAGCCACTTAAGGAGGTTTGTCAGTTATATAAAAATGTAGAGAAAGATCTGAAATTATTATCAAATAGTTTCTACTTGGTGGTGAATTCACCTGAATTATTTCGAAATTTTCATCTACACCGTTACCTCAAAATTAAAGTAATTTTGCAATGTGTTTTAACATGGGTTCTAATGGCAGTCGAGCTCTGACGCTTTATAACTCAGGGGAAAATGTAGAGAAATTTTTTTTAACTTTTTATGTCACTAACGTATAGTTGTAGTAAACACCGTAAAAAAAATCAGCTTTATTGTCTACTTTGTTTATGAGAAAATCGAGTAAAAGCACAACTTTCGCAGTTGTTTACCCCTTCTCGATGTAAATATTGAAAAAGTACGGCAACGTTGGGGAGTTCAGTCGGTTAGATTAGGCTACGCGCGACAGACGGGTGATTCAAATGATCGTGTCTCGATAAAAGCGATGGAGTTGAGCGTTCTCATTATAAATCTAATATTTATGTTAATGGAATAACTATGTACTCGTTTTAATATATGCTTGTATTATTTTTTACTGATAAACTTTCCTTTCGACTTGTGTTTTGTATCATTGATTTACCATGATTGCGAAAACGGCGAAAAAGTAACCGCTCCACTATTAGCTGGCAGTCGCCGCCATAAAACTTCATGGTACGCAACTGCACAAAATACGTATCTCGTTGCCGCACTTCTCCACAAATTCGCGATACTCCCAAATTCTATACTCCCGATTCTATACTCCCAAAAATCTGCCATATATTTGTTAAAAATGATATTATTTGTCCCAATTTGCCAATTTTCCGAATCAAGATGCACTATTTATACCGTTGGCTATCGTGCAGAACGCCTATGTAAAAGCATATAGTCTCCTCACCTGACTCCTCACCTCCCGCGCGAACTGTCGAACCTCCTTAAGGTGGTTTTAAGACACAACAGCAACTATCGCGTTTATGTACAAATATCATTTATTGTGTAGCTAAAATTAATTATCGGCTGAAACGAATTATTCTGAATCTTTTTTCCTCCTTGGACCGTAATTTTAAGATAAAAATTATCGGTATGAATTCTTGAATTTGACTAGAGTTTGAACCATATGTTTTTACAAAGAACCACAACTTGGCAACTCCGCGATTTCAGTAGCTGATATTTAAAAAACGCACTTCGTTACTTGTATTTTAATTAATCGTCGATGGTTAATACGTCTTCTCAAAAAAAGTATACGATTTTTTCATGGCATCCGTTGTACCTTCCATCAAGTTTGAAAAATGATAAGTTACCGACTGAAGCTCGTGGCGCGTCACGGGCGCGAGCGGCGATGCCAACTCACCACTCAAATGAAACGGCAGCCGCCATGACTCTTGTCGTGTTGAAATTATCCAAAAATGTATCATAGATTTCACAATATCTTTTAAACGCCACGGTCAATCGGCCTGATACTGTATCAGAGTACTCGTAATTGTCTAATCCGTCAATGAAGTCGTTTTTTGTTATTTAATCTAGTCTGCAAGTATCAATTTATGATGTGAACGTAATATCTTGCTCTAGTTTTCCTATGCTCACCGTATAAAATTGGCAATTTTCACGGACATATATCTTCGAAACCGGACGGTAAAAAAATTTGAAATAATTCAGACACGTTCTAAGAACTCGAATGTTTAATTTGATATCACATTTGTCTCTGTATCTATATTTGATCTAAATGCAAGAACGGCCTTAAGAAAGTTGAAGGCTGGCAACATTTGAATGGATTGCTTTATCAGAACAGTTTCCTATAGTTTTTCAACGGATTTTATTCAACTTTATAAATGGATCCAAGGATTCAATCGACATCTATGTACCCATTTTATCACTGGAACACGCTAAGTGTTCCGTAAGTGGAAGGTTCACCGTATCTGAAAAGAAAAGGTAAAATATAGTGAGAAAGCTAGATTACCTTGATAACTAGCATATCAATAACTCTGATATCCTTGACATCTTTGTGTCTGAGAAATTCTTCACGAACTTTGGCTCTTATTTGATCTTCAGTTTTTGGAATATCGTACTCGAATACTGTAAATATAAAAGTTTACATTCAATATAGCAATAAAAGGTCAACATTATCAATTACTCTTTTGCAATCGAATAACAATATATCTAGAATCTACGGGGCATTCCATAACGATTCAACTGGGGTCTGACCCTAGACCTTCCAAATTCGATCCACAATTTTTTGGGTTCTTGCTCTAATTCTAAGAGACACCCACAATTTGTATTTGAATTTGTATCTTATTGGTAGACGGGAAACGTATCCTTTTCACATAAAAATCATTGTAATAGCATAGTATACAAATAGATAGATACGTATATATATATATTGGTTTTTAATAAGGAAAGAAAAGAGTCAATATTTCACATTTTGGGCGTAAAGAAAATAGTTATTTGAAGTGGAAATGGACGACAAACCTTTGACTAAATTATTATTCGTATCGAAGTATTTCATTTGACACCACTGATTTAAAGTTTTGAATATTTCTCACAAAGAGAACTTCACAGTCTAAACCGTTAGCTTGGTTCACAATGCGATAGACATCCGACCTTGCTGCGAAGGTGCTTCTCACCGTCGGGACCATAAACGTACCCTCCTGAGCGCCCTGTCTAATGGTTCTCGCATGCGAA
The DNA here is from genome assembly GCA_964016905.1 of Perithous albicinctus. Classification (NCBI taxonomy): domain Eukaryota; kingdom Metazoa; phylum Arthropoda; class Insecta; order Hymenoptera; family Ichneumonidae; genus Perithous; species Perithous albicinctus. The sequence goes on along the minus strand of OZ024692.1, from coordinate 5,262,982 downwards.
ACTGCCGGCTCAAGCAGAGACAATCGATCTTGTCTGTCGCAATCTTGAATAGAAATATCTGGTCTTTAAGCTTCTTCACTGAATCGAGACTCGGAATACAGAGTACTGCCGCTAATTGAGAGTTGTTGTGGTTTCTATGCTGCATTAGCCGACCTATCTTGTATGCTCCCATTCGGATAAACTTGTGTTGTACACTCTCAAGTTTATAGGACTGTACAGCACAACAGTGTTTCCAAACCTGAGGCGCGTAGGTTACAATAGGCCATACGAGTTTCACATATAATGTCCTCAAAGTCTCTGCCCTTCGAAAGTCCGTTGCAAATCGACTAATAAATCCAAGTGACCGGAGTGATCTTCTGGCGGCATCCTCGATGTGAGGTATGAAGCTGAGCTTGCTGTTAACTATTACCCGAGATCTTTCATAATCCCTACCCTCTTGAGTCGACTGCCTTCAAGTACGTAATCGTATTCGATGTTATCTCTTCTGCTAGACAAGGTCATAGCTTTGCATTTACCGATGTCAAGTCCAAGGCTGTTTTCTTCGTACCAAGTACACGTTGTGTTCAGGTTCCGCGCAGAAAAGGATAGTCTTGGAAGAAGTCTAGATAAGCGTCACGTTAAGTGTCACTCAAATCTCAGAAAGAGTCTTTTATAACTTGGAAAGAGTCATAGAAAGTGTAACGGATACGATGCAGAGAAGTACTCTTTCTCAGACTATGGCCAAAAGTTTTAAGTCTTAGTGATAGTCTTAGAAAGAGTAATGCTCTGGATCGTATCTGTTACTGTTTCTGAGTCTCTTTCTAAGATATGAAAGACTCTTCTCGAGATTTGACAGACTTTTTCCGAGATAATTGTTTTCTCCGCGTGGTTGATCTGCAATTTCTTACAGTCCCTGATACTCACGATTTTTAAGAACCTTGACATCATCCACGAACATGAAAAAGTCGCGTGTGTACAAAGCACGAGGCCATATCGTCGATGAATATGAGGAAAAGTAAAGGACCAAGATGCCTGTGGAAGATCCGAGCAAGCTTATAAGCTACGCGAATAGAAGTTTTTGTACCGTAATTGTTGTGTCCTGCCTTCCAGATAGTCGTCAATCCACTCATCAAATCCATCCATCAAAAACACAATTGTTAATCTGTCAATTTGCTATTTAATTTGTTTTTAATCATTTGATATACTCATGATTATTTAAAGCCAACATATCGTTTGACATAATCTAGAAATCTGACAAAATTCTTAAAAATCCTGTATCAGATATCAATATTTTTAAGCTTGGATCCAAAGTGGACAGGACCTGGCTTCCATTTTTTTACGAATTAAAAAAAAATTGTACAATATATTTGAAAATCAAATCATTTTGACAATCGCGGTTTCAACTTTATATAAATAGATCATAATTTAATATTGATTCTTTTTAATAACAAAAAAATGCTTTAAAAAAAACTGAAAAATCTTGACTTGCATTTATATATATAAATCAGGATTGTATATGTATAAAGTACATACGTATATTTTAAAAGTCAAATAATTTTCTCCATCATGATTTATCTTTGTACAGATGGATCATATTTTTTTACCTGTTACTTTTTTAATAAAAAGAATGTTTGAGAAATTGGAAAAAAAAATTCAGAAGTCCTGATTAATATATAGAAAAGTTCATGGAACGGCTCACAGTGACTTATACATTTAACTTTTTCCAATTTCTTAAAAAAAAAATTTTTCTAAATCGTAACAAAATAGATGCATGATTTGGACCATTTTGGTATTAAGCTAAAAGATATTGATATCTGATATAGGACTCATGAAAAAATGATCAGATTTTTAAATTATATCTAAAATCAAATAATTTTCACAAGTTGGCTTTAAATAATCATAATTATATGAAATGTTAAAAAAAAAATCTAATCAAAATTATGGTTGCCTCTTAGAGTTGGAGGAACAACATGAAAAAATGTGGATCAAATTGAACAGGTCGAAAGACAAACCCAGGTAGAATCGGTGTGGAAGGCGAATCCTAAATAAACTATAGTTTTAATTATAATAAACAGTACATTACGACACGAGTACAGAAAAACTTTTTCTCACAAGTGTTACAATTACACGAGCTGAGAAATAGGATTTCCGTCAAGTATCGTACAAAATTTTATTTGACAAGGTACAAAAATGTGTAGCAGTAAAATATCCACTGACAGATGACTATTTCTTGGACTATCGATGAACGTTAAGACTTTACATAATCATCTAAAAATAATGCAGCAGTGTTTTCAGAAACAAATTTTTAATGTCCCTACAATGCCAAGCTAAAAATACGATAAAAAATTGAAGAAAAAAAAAATCTCGACGAATATGTTATGTGATTTTTGCTAGAGAACACATATTATAGAGCATAGAGAATATATATTATGTTGAAATAATATTAAGCGAAATGAGTTTGAGGTTAGAAAAGGTGAAATAAGCTTTTCGTGGTCGATTAATAGAATAACGTCAATTATAAATTGTGACTTACCTACGTAAGGAACTTGACGATACCATGATCGATATAAATTAAGAACTCTTCGTCTGGCTTCGTTTTTATCGTGTGACAGAAGCGGTTTAACTTGGCGAACTGCTGCTCGAGTGGGAGTCGCCATTTTGCCTAATTAGTATGTATATATCAGAGCCAAAAGTCGAAAAGACGTCAAGTCGGCCAACCAGACTTTTCATGTCAATAAAAAAGTCCTCATCGGTTTTTCTAAATGTTGTTCTGACTGTATCTAAAAATCACCATTTCTTTTCGGAGTTTTTAGATGCAAATTGTAGCCATTAAAGAAATTAACCGAAAACACTGAAAACAATGATTCTTTACTTTTTAAGTTGATGTTCTACACACCGACTGAGCCACAATGAGTGCGAGTGAGATAATTGTTTCTTTGCATCCATATTTTCTACGAGCTAATTTGGATTACGAGAAAAAGGAAAGTAAACCTTTTCTTTTTGCCCCAAAATTCACAAATTTATGAGTAAATACGGAAACAGTTTTTGGTTACCGACCGAGCTGTGTCATTTGACCGCGAAAACTACCACCCGTAGAAAAAAATCATAGAAATATGATATTGAGAATTTTCGATATTGATTTTAAAAACAAATATTTTGATTAGTACGCCGATATCAATTCATGCTATTTTTGCATCAAATAAAATTCTTGTTTGAAGTAATATATAACTATATAGAATTATAATAAAAATCGAATTTTACATAACTATATATAATTCTATATGATTGTATATGATTATATACATATTTGGTTACGCAACATGATTTTATAAGCTTGCAAAAAGTAAACAAATCCCACAAAAACACCTATGGTGCAAAAAGACTTGATCTTGAGAGACTTGATTTTGAAAAAAGACATCTATACGATTGCCGGCGATCTACAACTTTCTACACAAGAGTTCGAGATTTAAAACAAATTTTAACATGCTTGTAGATTTTTATAAAATATTTTAGCTCAAAAGCGTTAAGAGGACAACTATATTTTATAAAAATCTACAACTATATATATATATATGCAATTTTGTTTAAAATCTCGTACGTTTGTGTAGAAAGTTGTAGATCGCCGGCAATCGTATAGATTTTTATCCATTGTAGATTTCCGTAATAAGTTGTAGAAAGTTATAATAACTACAACTTATTACGAAAATGTACAACCATTTAGCCCGCTATCGGTTCAAAATTTCCGTAATAAGATGTAGTTAGAGGTAGAAAATTCGACAAGTTTGTAAATTTTCATAGAAAGTTGTCATTTTTTAAGCCCGGAATTGGAGTAAAAAGTTGTAGAAACTACAACTACCTCTACAACCATGTTCCAAATCTCGCACTAGAAATTTGTAGAAGTAGCGTAGTTTGACGTTAAAAGTTGTAGTTTTAAAATGTTTTTGCACATAAGGTTGTAGTTTCCGCGTAGTTAATCGAAGTAGAAAGTTGTAGAAATAGCGCAATTTTGGTGTCGAAAGTTATAGAAATTTTTCCGCCGGGGAACTTTCTGAAAGGTGGTAATAATAAAGAAACTAAATTTATAAATTAATTTTTATAAATTGACTTATGCAGTTTTGAGTTATCATATCATAATCTTTATTGCCACTATTATTATTCATTTTCGAGTTTACTTGAAAAATAGTAATCGACTGTACTTGACAATAAATGTGAGAAGCGTTTGGTTTTGGTCCTTTGTCGACTTTTTGCAAAGTAGGGGGGAAAGTAACTGTGCATGTCTCAAGTCTATTTACACCATAGGTGGTTTTGTGGGGTTTGTTTACTTTTTGCAAGGTTTCCATGTCGATTACATACTAGGTATTTTTCAACTTATCGGGAAATGGTTAATTACCAGTTCTTGTAAGTATACCCTTTATATATAGAAAGTTGTAGTAAATACAACTTTTTAACGAAAATTTACCACCGTTGTAGCCTCTATCCGTTGAAGATTTCTATAATTAGTTGTAGAAAGTTGTAGTAGATACAACTTTTGAACAAAAATTTACCGTTGTTGTAGCCTCTATCGGTTGAAGATTTCCGTAATAAACTGTAATTAGTTGTAACAAGTTGCAATTCCTATGAGAAACTACGAGAAACTACTCCTATTACTCTTCATTTTTTTTGTTAAATTTGATGCATCAAACCTACATGCAGATGTAGAAAGTAATACTTTCTCATAGAAAGTTGTTATTTCTACAACTAACTACAACTTTTTATGAAATTAACAAATTGTAGAAATCTCGTATAGTTGTAGAAATTCGTAATTTGTTGTAGAAACGGCGTAGAAAGTTATTGAAATTTTTCCGCCAGGGAAACACTTTAAAAAAACGCGTGGTCGGTGTGTGGTTTCGTCGATCATCCATATTAAGCGGCCAGTATAGCGATGGATGACCGCTTAGCCATGCACTTGTTTGCGTGTCAGTTGCTGAGCGGGAGGAACTTTTTCCTGTGTTTCTGATGTATTCTCATGCAACAGAAACACAGTTAAAATAAAGCCGCCTGTATCGGCCAGGTTTTCCCCAGTTTCGTTGTGCCCTTGTGCAAACGCGTTCCGCATGCTTCTCACATGTATACCGTATGCGATTACCACGCGGTTTCACACTCGTAATTTCGCTGCTTCCAAGGGCTGTAACGTCAGAGCTATCGAGATGATCTACGTATGTTTTGATTTGTTAGAAAAATCTCTTTACACCGAGTTTTGGTAAAGTTTGATCCGATATCATTGGACCCCGAGATATCTGGAAAAACATCTAACCCACTTTTTCGCATCAATTTCGTCCGTCAATCCATCGCCATTTTGTAGTTTCTCAATATTTTATTTTCTATCTTAGACTATCGTACAGTTTATATTTTGTAGTTTATAAAACACTACCATAAAATGTCGCTAGCTTGAATAGTTACGATGCTACGGTACCTGATATCCGAGCGCGCAAACTGCATCGGCCGCCGATGAAATTGCTTACCCTTCAATAATTCGAAAAGTTGTGCATTTACGAGAAAAAGCGTAATGATATATTTCGTTCATCTTGAAGAGAGGATCAAATGATCTTATGGAAATTTTTCGTTATCTCCAATAGTTCTCGAGATATAGCGTTTTAAACAATTAAATTGTTAATAACAATATGTTCTACAACTTTTATGAAAACATTTTTGTATTCAGGGACCAAGCCTCTAAAGGACATACCAAGGTTTTCGAATGGATCTTTCATTGCACAGGGAGGATACATGGGTATTGTAAATTTCCAAATTTGTGTTTCCCAGATTTGTTTTAATTCAACAACAAAAATGTCAACAAAATAAACAATAGAATTTCGGCTCCCACATACAATTACAAAAACTTAACCACCATTTCCTTGAAATAGAGGGCAGCCACTACATTCTAAGGAGTGCCGAAATTAAATAAACTCAAAATCCTCTTTATTTCAATTTGGCACCCCTTAAAGTTGGTCTTCAGAGCCCTCTTAATCTTCTCTACTTTCATTTTTGTTTCATGAAATTAATTGCGTAAAAATGTATGTGAAGAATTTTACGTTTCTTATATAAGCTATCTTCCTTCATTTCCCATATTCAAATGCATCGGACATTCACCTATAATTTTACTTACCAATTTTAGCATTTTAATAGACGTCGATTCCTTTTCAATTTCCTAATAAGTTCGTTGGCCGATCGTTCCGCGTACGGTCAGCATCTTTTGGGCCTCCATATAGCCACTAAAAACTCCCATTCTTTACCGGCCCAGGTCTTCTTGGTTATATACCCACTTTTGCTCCACCATTTAGTCTTCAATCAACGAATAAGTAAATATTTCTTTAAGTACATAAGAGTTCGTTTATATATGTTCACATTAGTCCAGCTGTCATAAACGGCGACCAGCCTTAAGTTTTAGTTTTACCTACGATAAACCTTTTTAACAATTAACTCTAAAACCCTGAACGTGGGTCGTTTGTGTCCGTTCATTTCCCTCGCGGACCACCCAACTAAAATCCAATTTGAAATCCAACCGGTCGGTTGGTGCGCCGTTCCAACGGTTGGACTTAGGACGGTCTACGATTGGAATTGCAAATTCTAACTCTCATCCAACTATCAATTTAGTAGAAAGGATCTACGTTGGAATTTCCAATACCAACAGAGATCCAACCTTTCCGTATAAAGGCTTGACGGTTGGAACAGGGTTAGAATGTACAATTTCAACCTAGAAACAATCTTTCTGTGTGAAGGCTAGAGGGTTGAATGAGAGTCGGAATTACCAATTCCAAGCCTAATCCAACCTTTCCGTGTAAAGGCTAGAGGGTTGAATGAGCGTTGGATTTACCAATTCCAACCCCAATCCAACCTTTCCGTTTAAAGTCTAGAGGGTGGAATTACCAATTCCAACCCTAAACCAACCTTAGGGTTGCAATAATAAATTCAAACCTTCATCCAACCCTCGGCCCTCACGCGGAACGGTTGGATCTCGGTTGGAATTGCGGATTCCAACCCTCATTCGACCCTAGAGTCATTAAACGGGAAGGCTGGTATTTCGGTTGTTTGGCGAAAACCAACGATAAATCAATCTTCGACAAGTTGAAGATGATTTAAAATTGCAAGTTGGACTCCAGTTGGGTTCTGATAAATCGACCGTAAACTGTTCTGTTAATCCAACCGTTGGAATGGCAGTCGATTTCCATTTGAATCGACCCAAATTCGCCTAAGTATCGATGGAAATTGAACGACCAACCAAGATCCAACTTATAATCCGACCCAAATTCAGAGTTAGGATGTCCGCGAGGGTTTAGTCTAAAAAGCCTACATATCTCCGAATTTTAATGAAAATGTTTATTGAAAAAGGGATTTTCAGGGATGGCAACAATTTCATCGTATAGTTAAGAGTCCAAAGAAGACCTATGCGTTTTTAAAGATTTTTCCTCACACAATAACATAGTCAAATAAGCGACTAACACGAACGACCCATGTTTAGGGTTTGGCTGTCTCCTCATCCAGAAGCAGGACGATTAAATGGGTGCTACTCGTCCGGCAAATGGCCAAATTCATATAGTTTTTTTCGTTTAGTGAAATTTCGTAATATTTTCGAGATTTATTCGGACGAATAATCGTATGTTTTTGTAAGATTTTGGAGATCTATTTCGACGAACAATCTCCAAAATATGCATTTGCAAAGATGTCGAGATTTATTCCGACGAATAATTCTACGTTATTCGTCCGAATACGGATTTGTAAGATCTTGGAGATCTATTCGGACGTATAATCGTACGTTATTCCATTCCCAGGGCCCCGACCCTGGACCCCCCCCCCCCACATTCATCTACATCTTTATCCGTTTACATTACGAACATACATGGGGGGCGGGGGTTAGTCGAGTTTCTGGATCACGCGCAGACTTCAACGCGATACATCTAACAACAGATTTTATAACCCAAATTTGCAGTTGTTACAGAATATCTCTATTTATTGCGGGAGAACAGTTTTTTTTTGTAAATAATATAGAATATACGCTACCTTCGAGAATTCAGCATTTACAACGTTTCCAAACTCGTGCCTTCGGTGATCTCTTTAAATTAACGAAGAATATACGATTATTCGTGCGGATAATACTAAAAAGTCGTTAAAAAATTTATACGGAAGAATAATGTACGGTTATTCGTACAGATAATACTCGAGAATCGTTAAAAACACATATGCGGACGAAAAATACGAATATTCGTCCGCATTCCGGATGAGGAGACACTTCGTTAGGGTTCACAATTGCTGAAAATAACGACAGGGTTCTACGCTTAACTCGCAACAAAATCATCGAACAGTTAACATAAATTCGCGTGTAAGCCTAAGCAGTCATAAACAGTGACATGCTATAAGTTGAAGCGAAACACTACAAACCTCAATCAATTATTATTCTTATTTATACTTGTATAATTATTTATTAACAAGTCAATAAACTATTTGTCATTATACGTGATGCAGTAAAAAACGTGGACTTTACGGACACGAAACCCACCCCAAAATATATATCGTTGCCGTCTCGTTTTTGCTTGGGACGTAACATAGACGAATATTATTTTACATTAATTGTTAGAAAAAATGATTTTAGGCTAATCGATGTAAATTCATTGTTTTCATTCATTGTTAGACAAATTTTTCGAAATGTCAGAGAAAGAAAGATAGAAAGATTGTTTTCGACGAATTCTCTGGAAAAAGTTAAAAATAACGGCTCGCGTGCACATCTCTTTGTTTGTCCTTTCCTCTTGGAAGAAAATCGAAGTAACAATGAATTTTGCACACATGCCAAATCGAGCTGGCGATTATACCTTATTTTTCTTCTTCTTGAATTTTCCTGGGGCCCCGCAAAAATACGATTACAAAAGATATGCTGTACCGATTAAGCCAGTACGACTGGAAGTAAGAGAGCTCCTTTGACGATCTTATTACCAGAAAAATATTAGAACATATATTAGTACATCGACAAGCTTGGAGAGAGAAAGAGAACAAAACACGCGATCCCCCCCTCCCACGCCCATTCTAGCAGGGAGCAAGATCCCCGGAGAAGCGAGAAATTGAATCCAATGGATGCTAGGTGGGGCTTCGTTGTAGGAGTGACCAACGTAGAATCGAAAAAATGCTTAGGCTCATAGACGTGCAAAAAGGAACTGTCAAAAGAGGTGTCTGGTAGGATGGACTTTGAGAGCCCGGACGTCGAGAAGGAATTTCCGGGGCTCTATGCGTCCGAGTCAGCCCGGAAAAGTAACGAGAGCGATTGTAAGTTACAGCATTTATGAACAATGTAAAAAAGGCAAACAAACGAAATAACAGACAAATCAAGTTTGACATTTGACAGATCGACGAGTATTATAACCTCAAAATGTCACCTACCAAAATACTCATTTATAATACAATTGAAATATGTCGATTTGATTAATTAACATTTTTTCAGTTGGTTTTGAAACTCCGAAAAATTGTTGTCGATTTGTTTAATTACACGTTTTTACTGTTTGCGTAGTTAGCGACGAAGGTGGCCACGACAAACACTCGAAGAAAGAATTGCTAGGAGGTAAACGTAAGGACAAGAAGGATCGCAAAGATCGTGGCTACGCTACTCTAGAGGGCGAGAGCTCGCCGGACGAAGAACAGGAGACCAAGTAATCTATTTGTCTACTGTTTTTTAATCATTCTGACCTCTCGCTACTTTATTAACACCACTGTAATAATTCAATTTGCTCCTGTCTCTCAATTGTACCGTTTTAGCAGTTGACAGAGTGTCACTCATGTATGCGCAGAAAGACAGTCAAGTTTCATTTAGTTACTTGACTATGACTGACAATTGCATGATAAGCGATTTTTACGATTTCCTTATTTTACTTCTACTTATTGTAATTTCTTCTGTAAATTGGTATTTTATTGTTAGAGTTCTGATAATGAAAATCAATAACTGTTGTTCTTAATTAATTCAATTACAAACTTATCTTATGAAAGACAAGAGAAATTTATTTACTCTCTTTTGTCATAGAAGAAGCAATTTAACTGCAATTTTTTGTAAAAATTCATGCAGCATTTTAGATTTTTTAAAATTCACGTTAAAAAATTCTCTGAATTTTGCAAGTAATGAAATATCAGATTAAATAGTACTTTATGAACAATGTTCAAGAACATTTGTGCCATATCTATAAAGAAATTGGATTTTATAAAATTTTCATCTCCTGGAGAAGTAAGTTTAACGTCTTAAATTTTGTAAACTTTAATCTATACAACTAACATTTTCTACACAAGCAAATTAACATTCAGTAGTGCTTTATATTGAGTTTGAAGAAAATATTAAATGGTTTGGATTCTGTGGGATTTTGAAATGAAAAACAGGAGATCAAATAGTTTATATGTTCATTTTCTGTTATCATCCTGACCTCTCACTATTTTATTAGCAGCACTGTAATAATTTAATTTGCTCCTGTCTCTCAATTGTACCATTTTAGCAGTTGACAGAGAGTCACTCATGTATACGCAGAAAGACAGTCAAGTTTCATTTAGTTAGTTGACTATGACTGACAATTGCATGATAAGCGATTTTTACGATTTCCTCATTTTGCTTCTACTTATTGTAATTTCTTCTGTAAATTGGTATTTTATTGTTAGAGTTCTGATAATGAAAATCAATAACTCTTGTTCTTAATTAATTCAATTACAAACTTATCTTATGAGAGACAAAAGAAATTTATTTACTCTCTTTTGTCATAGAAGTAGCAATTTATCTGTAATTTTTGTAGAAATTCATGCGGCATTTTAGATTTTATTGCATTTTGATTTTTTCAAATTTATATTAAATAATTCTCTGAATTTTGCAAGTAATGAAATATCAGATTAAATAGTACTTTATGAACGATGTTCAAGAACGTTTGTGCCATATCTCTAAAGAAATTGGATTTTATGAAATTTTCATCTTCTGGAGAAGTAAGTTTAGTGTCTCAAATTTTGTAAACTTTAATCTATATAACTAATATTTTCTACGCAGGCGAATTAACCATTCCATGGTGCTTTATATTGAGTTTGAGCACGATATTTAGTGGTTTGGATTTTGTTGAATTATGATTTTTCCAATTCGTCACTGCTAAAGCTTTTAAAAAGTTAGAGCCAACATTTTTTTGGCTCATAATTAATAAAATTGAGGTGTTTGATATAATATTAGCAAAAAACCAATACAGGTGCTCAAATTTGATAAAAAATTGAATACCAGAGATAATAATTTTCCACTAAGAGTTACAATTTCTGTTAAAATCTTTAGGGGTAATAAGATTTTGGAGTACTTCGAATTTAAAAATTGTCTTATCACTCAAATTTTATTAAACTCTAGCTTCCACCTTTTATTTAATCATGAATGCAAAGTAGAAATTTGCACATTGCTTTTTCATTCCTTTTCATTTCCTTATCACTTGAATTTTATTAAATTTCAGATACTTACCTTTTTTTAATCATAAATAAAAATGAAAAAAATTGCACATTGCTTTCTCATATCATCATCACTCAAATTTGAATAAACTAGTTATAAATTAGTTTCTATATTTTTTAAACCAATAATGCAAGGTAAAAACATGCGCATTGTTTCTTCATTCTCTTAATTTATCACTGAAATTTTGTTAAACTTTAGTTTCTACCTTTCTTTAAATCAAGAAAGCAAATTAGAAAAGTGCACATTGCTTTCTCATTCTTTTTCATTTTCTCATCACTCAAATTTGAATAAAATTTAAACTGTTTTAAAACAAGAATAAAAAGTAGATAATTACACATTGTTTTTTCATCAAGGTTGAACATGATTTTAAGAAAAGTTGCACATGGTGTTTAAATTAATAGTTCTACGATGTATACCAATTTTCTAGAAGTCCATCAAAGTCCAAAAAGACGAAAGCCTTTAAATTCCCCTCGAAAAAGGAGAAGCGAGAGAAATCACGCGAGAAAGATGGAAAAGAGAAGGAAAGCGACAAGGATAAGGACAAAAAGAAACGTGACAAGGATGAAAAAGATGTTGACAAAGAGAAACGCAAGGAAAAGGACAAAGACAAGTCTAAGCTCAAGCTCAAAGATCGTAAAAAGAGTAAACATGGCGAGGAGAATCTAGATATAGGTGGTAAGAATGATTTATCATGATATTTTCCATATATTTAATTGTAAATCGAATTATTACTATGCTATACTTATTTCCAGAGGCACAACCGATTTTCGGTGTGAGTTTGCATCTTGCGGTTGAAAGAAGTAGATGTCACGATGGCGTGGAGCTTCCTCTTGTCGTTCGCGACTGTATCGATTACGTTGAAGAGTCTGGAATGAATACCGAAGGCTTGTATAGAGTTCCGGGTGTTAAATCTAAAGTGCAACATCTCAAAAAGCTTTACAATCAACGTGAATCTGTAAATATGTCCGAAGTCGAGCCTACGGTAGCCACAAGCCTGTTAATACTTTTTCTCAGGTGAGTCTACTAATTAATTCGACATTTTACTTACTTGCCAGAAGGATGTTTTAAAAAAATGGAAATCTCTGACAAGCATAACAAAATATTGCTTCCCTGAAGTATTAACCAATGAAGTTATTTAGGGAACTACCCGAACCCGTTCTGGAGAGCAGCGAAGTAATATCGCGATTCGAGCAAGCCGCATCGACAAAAGATTTAGCACAGCGAGAAGCACAGCTTGGACAATTGACCAGACAACTTCCAGAATACAATAGAGTTCTCGTCGCGTGGGTTACGCTGCATCTTGACCATATAACGACTAGGGTATGTTTTTTTTTGCTTCCTCATAGAAAAGCTTTGTTTTCATGAACTTCTTTTTTTTCGAGATTTTCATGTCAGAACACTCAGAATAGTTTAAAACGTCGAGAAAAGTGGTTTAGAAAGCATGTGCGTGTGCGTCCGGATTTCCTTGTAAGCCCGATAACTGGTGCAATTTTCAATGAATCTTCTTCAAATTTTGGCATGCAAGTGGGCGATCGTACAACAACGTTTGGGATTGTACTTGGTGTAAATCAGTTAGGAAATAGAAATTTTACAACATTTAACAAATTTTGACAAAACCGTTTTCACGCTATAACTTTTGTAAATTAAGAAATATCGGGTTGAAATTTTCGACGAGGCTTTAAGATTAGCGCTGTCGCGAATAAAATATTTACAAAAAATGTCAGCAGTTTTAAATCAAATTCGGTACATATATGGATTGTCTCAGGGCAAGGTTTGGGTATTAATTTAACGCGAATCGGTTGAGCGGTTTATGATTTATAACATTTTTTATCTCTTGAAAGATGTCTCTCGCGCAGTAACTTGTGCAATTTACGAGATACAGGGTTCACATATTTTTTCACATATGGGTTACCATAGAGCAAGGTTTGAGTAAAAATTTGCATTTTTTTTTAAATTTCTAGATCTCAATCAAGCCTACAAAGTAAAACCTTACAAATTGCTTCCTGCAAGCCAAAATCGATCAACATACTTCCTCATAGAGGTAGCTTTGTAAAAAAGGCTTTGTCACAGATTCTAAATAATGAGAAAGCAACTTGTAAGGTTCTACTCTGCAGGCGTTTTTTTAAAATTAGAAATCCTATCGATCAAATGCGAAACGATATTGTTACTTCACAATGAGGAGATTAAAAACAGCGCTTTTGTCAAATTAATTGAGTGCTAATTGTACGATTGAAAAAGTTGTATGTACCGGATTCAACGCAGAAATTAGTATAAATTGATGTTGATCTCTTTCGAAGAACTTCAACTTAATGTAGAAAAAATGTACAATAATTAATTTCCAGAATAATAACGCAGCTTGCGTCAATAAATCCACGTGCACATTTTTACGCAATTCTTTTAATGGTAAATTTGTAATTTTCTTTCGATTTTGCTTCCTCATAGAGAAAGCTTTGTTATGGTAAACATTTTTTTTTCGAGATTTTCATGCAAATGTGTTCAGAATGTCCCAAAATGTCTATAAAACATATTAAGAAAAAAAATCCGGATTTTATGAGTGTGTCAGGTCTCCAAAATTCAAACCCCTATAACTCGAGGATGATTAGACCGATCGGGCTGAAATTTGGCATACAAGTAGAGTGGTTGGGCCTCTATATTTAGGACAATTTATAAAATAATTGGGACTACCGTTCAAATTTTACGAGACTTTGAATTTTTCGAAAAAAGTTTGTTCGCGCTCTAGCTGCTGCAAATATTGAGTTATGGGGCTAAACAAATTTCCAATCGTAGACAAACATCAAACGATGGATGAGTTCGTATATGGTGAGGATCGATTGAAAAATACGACTTTTATGTCATTTTGAATTTAAAAAAAAAAGTGTGTTTGCGTTATAGCTGCCGCAAATTTCAAGGTGTCGGGTTGAAATTTTTCATACAAGTGGACTAACATCGAACAACTTTCGGTACCAAATTTGGTGAGAATCGGTCAACAGATGAAGATTTGGCAAGGATGTTATTTTTTATTTACCGAAAAAACGTGTGTTTGCTCTATAGCTTTCGCAAATTTTGAGTTTTCGGGGTAAAATGTTCTCCAGTGGTAGACAAACAAAAAAAATGTATGATTTAGAATTTGGTGAGGATTGGTTGAAAAATCCAGTCTATACGACATTTTGAAATCTTAAAAAAAAAGTGTGTTTGCGTTGCACAGCTGGTTTATTATTTCGAGGAGTGAAGAAGTTATTCAATGATCAGTTAATGATCACGGACCATGAACGGATTAGTCTTTGGAACGCTTTCACAAAAAAAAAATTACTCATTTTTCTTTCTCATAAAGGAAATTTCGTTGATATTTATAATTTACAAAGCTTCCTTTATGAGGAAGCAAAACACAAACCAATGTACTTTGTCGAGCAATGCTCTATGGGCTATCTTGAACAATGAGGAAGAAAAATGCAAATTCATTTGCACCCTTTTTACGAGTGTTTTTTACGAGCTCATTTTATTTTTTTGAAGGATGTTTCTATGTCCTAAATACAAGAAAACTTCGGTTAACGTCACAGATTTGTCTCCCTTTTTCACAAACAAATGACTAATTTGTATACAATAAATACAATCATAAATATTTTCCAGTGAACCCATAGAGTATCTAATACAAAACAAAATGTGCTTTAACTCTTTAAGATTGAACTATAATTACCAATTTGATTGAATGAAAAAAACGACCGTGGATTTATTGGCGTTAGCTGAGTCATTGTTCTATAAATGAGGTACTATCAATTTTCATCTATTTTAGGAAGGAAATTTTTAATCCAGATCTACCTTAGTTTGTATTCATACCTATTTAAAAACGTCTACGAACAATTTTTAAAATATCAATACTCAAATAACTTTGCGGTCAAGACAATTGGGTACTAAGATTTCAAAATTTATACGTAACATTGTAAAAATTATTCTACGTAATAATTTTTTACTTAAATTAGCAAATGCTGAATGTTTTTTTTGTTTTTATTTTTTAGGAAAAAACTACCAAAATGAACGCTCAAACAATTGCAATGACACTCAGTCCAGTACTGCAAATGAGCCATCGTTTGCTTCTTGCTCTTCTGTTTCACTGTAAAGCGTTATTCCCGGAAATAAAATTGACAAAATACGTTCCGCCTCTACCATCGGGAAGTATTAATTTGCCAGATGGCGCTGAGAATATAGCGGCCGAGTTGGCGAAACAAGAATCTCTTTTGTCGCAAATTCACATGCAAATGAATGCGGGATTCGTGACAAAATCGCGCGAGGAACAATTATGGGAAGTTCAGCGTATAATCACGCAGCTGAAGGTGTGAATTTATCCGTAATATTTTCAACAACGCTCTCAACGGGCTTTCATTTTTTCATCATATTTTAAATTGTTCCTTCTGCAGAGAAAATACAAGACTGTACAGAAACTTGAGGGTGCTGTTCAAAAAAGTCTTGACGAAGAAGTAAAACCAAAGGAAGAAATTCAGCGAGAAGCGAGAACGAAAACACTCTCCGAGAGCGATGCCAGCCATGTAAAACTTGAATCTCGACAAGCATCGATTACTTCGGTAAAAAAAGAAATTGAAGTACAGACTGTGGAGGAAACGAAGGAAAAGCAGTTACAGAGAAGGCGGATTTCGGGAGCGAGCGTTGAAATAATGGAAACCGAGAGAAAAAATTCGATTCAAAGCAAAGATACTGTTGACGCAGCTACAGAAACTCCAATGATTGTACGCGCTTTATCGAAAGATGTCGAAAATTCAGAATCGCCACAAGACGACGAAAAAGGTGAGGTTTTTATTCGTATAATTCGTAATTAAAGTTTGCCTAAAAGCTTCAGCTTTTATAAGCAATAATATTTACAGTATCGGCAGCGCCTAGTCCAGAAAATACGATTGACAAACTTCGCGAGAGTTTGATTCACGAGGAACTTTTGAATATGCAATCGCAGATTAAATCTCGAATCGCTCAAGAGAGGCACGAGATTAAAAAATTGGTGGAAATGATTGCGGATTTAGGACCGGAGAAACCGAAGCCAAAGGAGAGGATACACTCGCCGAACGAAGCGGAAATGACTGCCATGATTCAATTGGCCAAAGAAAATCAATTGCTCGAGGTAATTATGGACTAATCATTTTTAATTACAACGATCTTGATACACTTTTAAAACGTAATTCGTATTTTCTCAAAAAGTTCATATCCGAATTACTTCCTTAAGACCGAATATGACTATCGAAAATGATAATAATAAAAATGGGGCGTTATTAAACGGAAAGAGACACTACACGATTTCTAGATTTTTTTAAATGTTTGTTTGGTCACAATCACAAAAAATTTTATTTACTATAACTACGTTGACGATTACTTTGCAATTCTTTACTGTATATTCCATGTTGAAAAGAAAAACATTTTTTAAACTATTCCGAGGATCAGCGTGAAACTAGGATTGAAATAAAGAATAAAAAAGGGTGCAAATGAATTTGCATTTTGCTTCCTCATTGTTCAAGATTGCCCATAGAGCAATTGATGAAGTACATTGGTTTGTGTTTGGCTTCCTCATAGAGGAAGCTTTGTAAATTATAAAAATCAACAAAATTTCCTTTATGAGAAAGCAAAACGAGTAATTTTATTTTATTTTATTTTTTTTGTAAAAGTGTTCCAAAAACTAATCCGTTCATAGTCCGTGATCATTTACTAATCATTAAATAACTTCTTCACTTCTCGAAATAATAAACCAGCTGTGCAACGCAAACACACTTTTTTGAAGATTTCAAAATGCCGTATAAACTGGATTTTTCAATCACTCCTCACCAAATCTAAATCATACATTTTTTCATGTTAGTCTACCACTGGAGAACATTTTAGCCCGAGAACTCAAAATTTGCGAAAGTTACAAAGCAAACACACGTTTTTTCGGTAAATTAAAAAAAAATCCTTGTCAAAGCTTCATCTGCTGACCGATTCTCACCAAATTTAGTACCGAACGTTGTTTGATTTTAGTCCACTTGTATGACAAATTTCAACCCGACACCTTGAAATTAGCGGCAGCTATAACGCAAACACACTTTTTTTGAAAAATTCCAAATGTCATAAAAGTCGTATTTTTCAATCGATCCTCACCATATTCGAACTCATCCATCGTTCGATGTTTGTCCTACGATTGGAAATTTGTTTAGCCCCATGACTCAATATTTGCGGCAGCTAGAGTGCGAACAAATTTTTTTCGAAAAATTCAAAGTCTCGTAAAATTTGAACGGGAGTCTGAATTATTTTGTAAACTGTCCTAAATATAGAGGCCCAATCACTCTACTTGTATGCCAAATTTCAGCCCGATCGGTCTAATCATCCTCGAGTTATATATGTTTTCTAAACGTTTTGGGACATTCTGAATACATTTTCACAAAAATCTCGAAAAAAAAAAAATTTCACCATAACACAGCTTCCTCCATCACGAAGCAAAAATAAGAAAACTAGAAATAGAGCGTTTGTAAATATTCAAATTACGGCACTTTTTTCCGTACAAAAAATTTATATTCCGTTCCGACATGAATAAACAATAGGAAAGAGTATTAAAAAATCGCCGAGAAACTAATTTATCAAACATGCATGTAATATTTTTAAGTTCACTCAAATTATTTAAATTGCCAGTTTATTACATTTTAATCGCCTTTCATAATTTCAGTAAACCTACCATTATCGCATATGACTAAAAAAAAACTTTTCAATTGATATTTTTCACCCTCCTTTTTTCATATTAAAATCGAGTACAAGCTTTTGCTACATAAAATAGTGGCGTAACTTGCACATTTGGAAAATCCCTTTTATCATATATTTTAACTATATTTTTTATTCCAATCTTAGTTTCATGCCCATCCTGGAAATAGTCTGAAAAAAACATTTTGAGCACAATATATGCAGTGACGTTTTTGTTAAATTGTTTTAGCAGCGAAATAAAAAATCATCTTAAGCTTTCAACCGCTCGGTCGATTTTCTGCAAATTTACTAGTAATCATCATTAACTTAAACTTCACTTTCAATACAAAGTTTCAATCTAGTCGTTTAAAAATTGTTATTAAAGTGATAAAAAAAATTGATGGAGCTAAATGGCGCTTTCGGTGATGTGAGAGATAACGATGAGCTGTAATTTTCTCTCAATGTCATTCCTAAATTTGTATTCAATTTCAATACTTCAGCTTGAAGAAAATACGGAACGAAATAGTGTATCGCTTCATCTTAAAAAGTCTTATAAATTTGTATATACAGCTTATATAATCACAGTCCCAAACCCAACGTAATTAAATTACCGATCGAACAAATCTATAAGGCTTTTTTTTACAAAATATAGAGTGTTATCTTTTTAATTTCTCGATATAAATGTGCTTTCACATTTTTAGAAGAAAATGACGACGCTTATTCGCAGCATTATCGAGGAGAAGGACGCGTGCGTGGAGCTACGTGTGCAACTGGCGATGCATCAGCTTATGTCTCAGAATGTATTGACCGATATAACTACAAAGATCTAATTATTTATTCTTATTATACCGTCTACTTGACTGGCCTCGTACAGTAATTCTAAGAAGAAAAGAACGTACGAAATATTATTTACCAAAACGCCGTCAATTTTTTAAAAGCCAATTTGGAGTACTCGCTCCGAATAAATCTCTGCAATATCGAGACACGTGTAATATAAGATATGCAAACGTATAGAGGGCCTCGGATTGCGCGATCGGATCTGTATTACTTTTTGTAAAAAAAAAAAAAAAATTATCCATTAAATCTAGACTTACAGAATACATTAAAATTTCTTTACTGTATTCTTGTGTTCTGCTTACATTGATACCTCTCTGGTTTAACGAAATTTAAGGGGATGCACAACCCGACTTTTCGTCTTTTTATCTATACGTGTTAGAATTTATGATATTTATTTTTGTTCCATCATTACCGACGTGCCATAATGTTATATTTCACATTCTCTGCAAGCTTATTACTACGTTTTACATAGGAAATGAGTTAACCTTTAAGAAAGAAAAAACAGCCTCTCTGCAACCAATATTTAGGTCACAATGGAAGTGCCGAAATCTAAAAAATCGAAAAAAAGAAAGAAAAAAGATACAGCCATACCATATTTGGACTGATTGAGGCGACGATTTATTCATACGTTTAAAATACAAACTTTTAAGTTAATTAGGTTTCGCGATAAATCCATATTTGAATAAAAATGATTGACTATATAACATTATGTCACTTCGAAAATGATGCAGATGAAAAAAAAATATATATTTCTAACATTCGGAAAATCTGAAGGTGATGTGCTACACACTGTCTGTCACTCTCAGATCGTCATAAGTGCGAATGAGACAGCTGAAGGGGCTATATCAGTGTAAACGCTTGAAAATTAGGCGCTTGATTTTCGGTATTACGTCCCGGGTAAACGAGACGATTAATATATAACATATATTTTGTTGGTGGGTTTCGTATCCGTTAAGGAATAAATTCCACGTTTTTCGCTTGTTTTATCCTTCTAGTTAACAAGTTTATTTGTTTTGGTTTATTTCACTAATAAGTGAAATAGAATTGCAATTAGCGATTATTAATACGATTGAAGTTTTGTAAAGGTGTTGCTTGAACTTATAACTGGTCACGTTGATGACAGTTTAACTTATACTGATACGCGATACTTAAACGGACTAAATACTTATTGATTCAAGACATGATGAGAGACTGATTAGTTGAGGGAATGAGGTTGACCAGGAAGACTTGGGTGGTTGAAGAGTGGGAGTTATTTTAATGGCCGTAGGGAGGCCCAAAACGTGCTGACCGTACGTGGCACTTGAGGTCAATGGTCTTTATAGGAAATTGGAAGAAATTGATGATTGTTAGGGAACGGAAATTTGTCAGCTCAATTATAGGGGAATGATCGATGCACTTGAGGATTCAATATCGGATGATTTCTAGGGAGCATTGAACCGGGGGTTGGAACGCGGGAACAGCAAGAAGGCAGTTTATGAATATAATGCATGAGTATTGAATGTAGAATCGAAAGATGGGTTAAGTAAATGGATTTGTCCATATATAATAATCGTAATAATGACAATATATAATAATAATAAAATAAGCAATTAAAAATAATAGTAGCAAAAATAAATAAGAAAAATAGCCAGGACGTAACATTCGGGACTTTAAAAGATAGAAATTATTACATCGAATGTGTTCAAACCTGAAGGATGTATTCATCTATAAATTAACTATAGAAAATAATATCTTGGTACAAAAATAATGAAATACAAGCGACTTATGCGCTATCCCCCTAGGCTGTTAAAAATACAAGTTGCTTCACTGCTGCTATGATTGCGTGAAACAAAAAGACGCAAAAATGCTATTAAATTAGTAGGTATTCTCCGTACCACAATCTAGAATTTGGGAAACGTATTCAAATCTATCAAAATAGTGCTGTTTTGAAAAATAATTGAAATTTCGCCCTATAAAAATTGTTGTTCTTTCGATGTCAAATTAACATTCTTCATCCAAGCATAAAAATCCTAGGCCATTGTATAACAAAATATGTTTAGAACATGCTGTACAAATTTTAAGTCAATAGGATAATTTGTTTTTATGCTAGAGCTGCATCAATTTAAAAAAATACAGTTTTGAAAAAAAAACGCGTTAGCTTCTCTTTAGAAGGCTACCATTCTTAAACTATTTGAGATTCGACCTTGAAATTTTTATATGATATTAAGGTGTAAACTTTCAAAAAATGCAAAAAAAAAAAAAAATTTTTAATTTTCACACTGGTATTGCCTTTGAATTCCCCGAATTGATATTCTCCGCTGCGGTTAATTTTTCGAATAAAAGGCGAAAAGTACTGTGTAGACTTCTTAGACGCGGTCAGTATTTCTCGCCTTTTGCCCAAGAAATCATTTGTGGTCAAGGACAACGCTTTACAGTTTTTGTTACCGACCGAGCACTTGAACATCATTTTAAGGTGATGTGCTACTGCTCGGTCGGTAACAAAAACTGTAAAGCGTTGTTCTCGTCCCCATTTGATGAAAAGATCAAATGGGAACGAGAACAACGCTTTACAGTTTTTGTTACCGACAGAGCAGTAGCGCATCACCTTAAGATGATGTGCTACACATTTCTGTCGTTCTTCACCGCGACCACATGTGATGTTGTCTCTCTCGCACTTACGGTGACTCAGTCGGTGTAGCACATCACCTTAAGGCGATGCTGGAGTAGATTTTATTACCGACTGGTCGGTAAAAAAGTACAGTTTCGTAGTTTACAAAATTCGTTGTTATTGTATTACAAATATATCTCAAATTTCACAGGGAGTTTCACTGGAATAATTGTTTACAGTTTTTCGTTACCGACTGAGTAGATTTCACCTCCCCTTAAAGTCCTAATAAGAATAAATACAGAGGACATACACGTACATATTTTGTTCATAGCCAATTTTCTCGATGCTTCGGACCATTCTGAGTATCCTGGCATAAAAACCTTTACAAAAAAAAAAAGAAAAAATCTAAATCCACATCTAAAGTAAAAAAATCTAAGAATGGAACATACTTCTTTATTATACACAAATTCAAAAGCTACATTGATCTTCTTTACCGACTGACGATCCTATTCTTTTTGACGACATACACATCCACACAAATGAAAACTCAACTGGCGCCCACATCTTTATTACGTACCGAAATATATATACGTGCGTGTGACCACGTGAGAATACATGCGGCCGCAAGTTTGACACAACAATAGTTAAAAGTGTAGCAATAATTGTATTATAAAATACACGAAACATGGCGGTAAGTTCTTTGAAATATTTATTCGCCAAAACTCTTAAAAAGCTCATCTTATATTTCATTCTTGCAATTAAAAACGGAGCTTAACCTCCAATGCGGTGTTTACTTGCATGAAGAACCGCTTAACAAATAAAAAAAAACATCGTTTTAACGGTAAAACGATTATATATTGTAGAAAAAGAAACAATCGAAAATCAGTAAAATAAAGAGGAACAATCAGACGAAAACCAAACTAGCCAAACAAGGAAAATTGAAAGTCAAGAGAAATGGAAAGCAGAAGAAACAGATGCAAAAGCCAACAGCAACGAAGCCTGAAGAACCTGTTGAAGAGGAAGAAAGCGATCATGGAGAAGATATGATGACAATGGTGGAAAAAGATGATCTGCAATTTTTGCAAAGCGCCATATCCAACAAATCTTATAATTTGTTGAAGCACATACGACTAAGCGAGTATGTGCTTTTTGCTGTTTACAAGGGTGGTCCTCAGAAAAATATTTATCCCTGGCACCCCTTACGTTTATTTATTTCAACGAAAAAAATACTCCAGAATTTTTTCAGATTTTAAAAACTATATTTAGGAGGTGCTCACAGCCTGTAAAGGTACAAAATTAAGTCAAAATCTCATATATTTCACATTAGAGAGGTCCTCCGACAAAATCATCCCCGGCACCCCTTACATTTAACCATTGGTCATTTAACCAAAAAAAGCATCTCAGAATATTTTTGGGTTCATAAATTTATATTTTGGATTTACCCAAGTCTACGGAATTATAAGGGCAGGTGTCCAATGACTTTTCTAACTAATGAAATTACCACTGGAAAAAATCAGTAATTTTTTTTTATGTGCATTTTTATGTTTAAAAAAGGATGCCATACGGCCAAAATTGAAATTTAAATAATTAAGGGGGGGGGGCCAATTTTCTGAATCAATCAGAGTATAGTTTAATTTAAGAAACTGGGACGCTTGATTCTTGGGAGCTACAAAATTTAAATGGATACCAATTTTCAGCAAAAAATATTTAAAAAAAAGTGCAAATGAATTTGCATTTTACTTCCTCATTGTTCAAGATTGCCCATAGAGCATTGCTCGACGAAGTGCATTGGTTTGTGTTTGGCTTCCTCATAGAGGAAGCTTTGTAAATTGTACGCCCAGGCGATATCTTTTCACGATTATTTTTAATTAAAAAATCGTCCATTCTGATTGCTTCATCAATTTACGAATTGGTGAGGCAATAAGAGTGGACAAAAATTTAGTATTCCAAATAGTTAAAGATTATCCTATATATAGGAAAGTCGATAACGTCGGAATCTTCGGCAACGTTGACTCAGACCCGAAATACGATTTGCCAAATTTCCATCATAATACAAAGGTCGCTAATAGACGCAACGTAAACACTACAGTTAATAAAATCGACCGTAAAATAAAGAAGTTTGTAAATTATAAATATCAACGAAATTTCCTTTATGAGAAATCAAAACGAGTAATTTTTTTTTTTTTGTAAAAGTGTTCCAAAGACGTATCCGTTCACAGTCCGTGATCATGTACTGATCATTGCATAACTTTTTCATTCCTTGAAATAATAAACCAGCTGTGCAACGCACACTTTTTTTTTTAAGATTTCAAAATGTTGTATAGACTGGATTTTTCAACCAATCCTCACCAAATTCTAAATCATGCATTTTCTTATGTTAGTCTACCACTGGAGAACATTTTAGCTTGAGAACTCAAAATTTACGAAATCTAGAGAGCAAACACACGTTTTTTCGATAAATAAAAAAATAAAATCCTTGCCAAATCTTCATCTGTTGACCGATTCTCACCAAATTTGGTACCGAAAGTTTTTCGATGTAGGTCCACTTGTATGAGAAATTTCAATCCGACACCTTGAAATTTGCGGCTGCATAACGCAAACACACTTTTTTTGAAAAATTCAAAATGTCATAAAAATCGTATTTTTCAACCGATCCTCATCATATTCGAACTCATCCATCGTTTGGTGTTTGTCTACGATTGGACATTTTTTAGCCCCATAACTCAGTATTTGCGCCAGTTAGAGCGCGAACAAACTTTTTTCGGAAAATTCGAAGTCTCGTAAAATTTGAACGGGAGACCCAATTATTTTGTAAATTGTCCTAAATATGGAGGCCCAACCACTCTATTTGTATGCCAAATTTCAGCCCAATCGGTCTAAGCAGCCTCGAGTTATAGGGGTTTGAATATTGGAGGCCTGACACACACATACACACATCCGGACATTTTTTCTAAATATTTTTTCTAGACGTTTTGGGACATTCTGAACAGGTTTTCATGAAAATCTCGAAAAAAAAAATGTTCACCATAACAAAGCTTCCTTTATGAGGAAGCAAAATCTACGAGTTATCCGACTTTAAAAATATCGATATCGCGATCCATCATATTATGAAAGTTGTTTTTGCATCGTTTATTCATTGTTTAGTTAAGAATGTAAGATAAACTGTTACGGCGGGCCCAAGTTAAACTGATGGGAGTTTCCGATAAAGCCCCCTTAATTTTTTCGATTTCAATTTCGATTGTTTGGGATCCTTTTAAAAACATAAAAATGCATTTAAACAAAAATTACCGATTTTTTTCAGTGGTACTTTATATAAGTAAAAAAGTCGTTAACCCCTCCCTCCCTTAAATGGCTGTGGGCACCTTCTAAATATTTTTTTTTAATTTGAGAAAATTCTGAATTGCTCCTGTCCTCAAAATGAAGATATTCAAGGGGTGCTAACTATGAAAAAAAATGTTTTTTGGGGACCACTCTAATGTTTACATTAGCTCTAATTCTTCATCAAACAAGTCTTTTAATCATTTTACTTACTTGAATTTTTATTTTTTCTTTATAATATTAGTAAATGGTTCACTGTTAAATTGTACATAATTATGGCTTAAATTGTAAAGTTTAGATTTTACATGGGTTTCTAAAGCTTTAATTTCATTGTACATAACATTCACTGCAAAAATATTTTTCTCATCCTTAGACATTTTTCATCATTAACCATATTTTACTGCCACTTAAGTATACTTGATGTAATTTTTTTGTTTTTTTTCTTCATTTTTTCAGAATTTTTAACTCAAATATTTAGAATTTGCATTTTTTATCACTGATTATATGTACAAAGGAAAAGTACAAGGAAGAAGATGGTGTATTTGTTTATGAACTTTTGAATGCAATAATAGTTACACTTTAATTTCTATTTTAATATAAAAAAAATCTGTTCTTTGGCTCAATTTCACAGCTGTCATTGTAAAAAAAATTTACAAGGACTGGATGTGGAATCCAAAAAAATTAAATATTTAAGTAGTAAAAAAAAGTTTTTCTTTGATATTCCATATATTCTAATTTAGTCCATTTCGTTCTTTAATTAAATATTTAATACCTATTTATGGTGCTGATCTTTCTGTGAATTCAGTACAAATCTTTGTAAGTTTTGTAAAATTTGAAGTAAAATCAAAGGTTGTGCTGAAAGAAAATTTGTAATTTTGCTTTGAAAAATGTTTTTATATTTTAAAATAAAAATAGATGTTGAAATGTAACTACTATTGCTTTCAAAATCTCTTAAAAACGGACAGCTTTTACCTAGTATTTTCTTTTTTTGCAAATATCCAAGATCAAAATAGTTGAAAAAAAGGATGCATTGACATTGCTTCCTCATTAATAAATTAAAATCCTATTACTTTTTTTTTTTTGTTAAGTTTGATGCAAATGTAGAAAGTTGTTATTTCTACAACTAACTACAACTATCTATTTTTTTTTGTAGTATTAAATTGTAGTTAGTTGTAAAAAGTTGTAGAATTTTTCTACAAGAAACTACAACTTTTTACGAAATGAAGAAATTATAGAAATCTCATACTTAGTTCGTAATTTGATGTTATTTTTTTTATTTTAATTCATAATTTGTTGTAGAAACGGCGTAGAAAGCTGGAGAAATTTTTCCGCCAGAGTATGAGGAAGAAAAATCGTGTTTCCGTGAAAAATCAATGTATTTATTTAACATGACAAGAAAATAAATTTTCTGCGAGTTTCTAAGCCTAATTTATGAATAACTTTTTGGTATTACAATGATTCAATATATCGTTATCGAATTTCACTTTCGGCTGGGAATATATATATGTGAACCATGAACTTATAAAATACTTCATTTATTGATTACATAATACAGACCTGATGTAACAAAAGGAAGAAAGGGCAAGAGAAAAAAGGAGGAACAAGCGATCGAGGACAAATACGAAGAGGATACTATCAAGGAAAATGGAGACGCAGGACCAAAGAAAATTCGTCTTCTTTTGCCAGTGAAAACACAAGAGGGTGTTATCACGAGGCGAGTAATCGAGGAGGATGTAAAGGAAGAAGAGGAAGAGCCAGAAGAGGTACAGAATGGCGATGCTGAAGAGGAATCCGAAAATAGCGACGAAGAAGTTATATCAGAAATAAATTCCGAGGTATAAACCGCAATTTATATCACAAGGCAAAAGAAAAATGGGATTTTACTGGTTGATTAATATTTTATTTAACTCGTAGATGAAAAAAGAGGAGACAACGGAAGCGCCAGTGTCGACAGCTGAATTGCTAGCTTGCCGGGAGGAAGTTTTAAAATCTCGAAGATTCAAAATCGGTCTTTTGTCGAGTAGCTTGCTAGAAAATCCCGAAGTTAAGTCGGCTAACTTCAAAATTCTTTTGGAACTTATGGACGAGAGAAATCCAGAGGTTTACATAACTGTGAGAAAGTTGGCTACAGTTTCGCTTCTCGAGGTTTTCAAAGATCTCTTGCCGTCTTATAGCATTACGCAAATTGAGCAAGAAGGAGTTAGATGTACGTAGTTAAACCTAAAAGTCTCAATTTTTCCATAATCTACAGTTTTGTTAATAATCTCTGTTTTATCGCAGTCAAAAAGGAAACGTTGAAGCTAAAAAATTACGAGGCTGTACTACTGAGGAGTTACAAGCATTATCTCCAAAAGCTGGAGAAAATGGGCGGCAAATTGAGAAAGAAGCGCGGTGATACTCGAGTAATTGGCGAACGCGAAATTCAACTTGGTGAACTCGCTGTGAATTGCCTTTGTGATCTTCTTGTCACTCATACTTACTTTAATTTTTCCGTTAATATTGCAAACTTTTTAATACCTCTTTTGGACAACAAGAGACTGAACGTGCGGGAGACAATCGCGGCATGCTTTATGCAAATTTTTAAAGAGGACAAGCGTGGAGAATTGACTCTAACGGTGAGTTCGCATAAAGCATTTTTTACTTATGGGACAATTTATGGAAAGTAAACAGTCTCATGACTCTCATATTTTTTACATTCCTTTTACTTCTGGTATACTAGTATGGTATTAAAAAAAACGGTGGTGGCTTATTGAAAAATATATAAAATATTTTTTAAATCTAAATGGTTGTAGCTATCATTAAGCATAGCCGTTTCTTATTTTATTGATTTTTAATGCAATGGCGTCCATATAAAAAAATGTCATTATTTTGAAATTTTCTTTTTTCGTCCAAGGGACCTTAAAAAATAGTATCTTAAAAATTTTTTTAAATTCATTTTTCATAAAGCCACCTCTATGAGGAAGTTTATTTATTAATTTTGGCTTCCTCATAGAAGAAGCTTTGTAAAAATGAAATTTAATAAGGAGGCCTCATACAAAATTCTACCTTGCAGTTTTTTTTTCAATTATCCGTTTTTCCAATTTGTTACCTCCATGTTTTTGGTAGTTACAGGTACAACAGCACAAAATGAAATCACAATAATTAATTATTAGTTTCTACTCTACTTGCGTGCAACATTTCATATGTATCCATCGTGTAATTCTGAAGTTATAGACAATTGAATATTGCCCATAACTTCAATTTTTTTTATTCTTACGGTCATTGAATATCAAAAGTGGGAATTCCCATAAAATCTTAACTACTTTATGAATTTTTCCTGAATTTAGTGTTAAACATTAACACACTCTATTTAAATTTTATGCAAGATTTCAAATTTGTTGAACAGAGTTATGGCATTTTCAAAATATTTACAAAAATTTTAAAAATCCATAAAATTCGATTCGCTTTTCCAATTTGGGCCAAATTCAATACCAATCAACATTAAATATACCTACATTTATGAAGTGCTATTTAGCAAAATATCGTAAATTTTACGAAAGTTAGACCTTTCACGCCCTTTTTTGAAAAATTCAAAAAGCTATAAAATCGAAATTTCTCCATACATTTTGTCAAAAATTGCAACAATCAAAGACTGCTGCTTCACTTGTGTCCTAAATTTCAGCTCAATCTGATTAACTTTTTGTGAGTTATAGGTGATTGAAATTTCGAAGCACTGCACATACACACATACATACGGACATTTTTTCTAAATCACTTTTCTCAATGTTTTGGACCATTCAAAAAAAAAAAAATCTCGAAAACAAAGCTTCCTCTATTTTGAAGAAAAATGGCTAAAAAAGATTAGTTTTATCGTAATCAATATAGACATTAAAAAATGTATGCCACAAATATATTTACAATTTGAAAAAAGCCAAACATTAAATTTTCAAAAAATTCACGCCGTAATAATATTATTTTTTAAGTACATTTTTTTATGACAAGTAACAAAAATTTCGATGAGCAATTCAACCAAAACGATAGAAAAAAACAAATTAAAACAAAGACAAAAAATAACAAAATAAAAAAAAGACAAAAAATGTAATAGAAGACAAAATGTCACGTGATATTTTTATTATAGATCGTTCGACGTCTGAATCAATACATAAAACTTCGAGGTCACTCCGTGCATGTCGAGGTAATTTCAATACTCCTGTCGCTTCGAATCAAGGACGTCGATTTGGACAAAGAGCGCGAGGAAGATGCGAAACAGAAGAAACTGATGAGTCACAAGCAGCGAATTCTCGCATTGAGCAAACGTGAACGTAAGAGAAACAAGAAATTGGAGAGCGTGGAGCAAGAGATGCTGGAGACTAAAGCCGAGGAGAATAAGCAGACGAAGCAGAAAGTTCTTACGGAAATAACGAGTATCGTTTTCACGATATACTTTCGAATACTCAAACAGACACCCAACAGCAAAATCTTGTCCGTATGCCTAGAAGGATTAGCCAAATTTGCGCATTGCATAAATCTTGAGTTTTATCAGGATTTGGTGAGCGTAATAAACCGATTAATGGAGGATGGTAATTTGGGCCAGAGGGAACAATTACACTGTATTCAAACGGTATTTATAATATTGTCGGGACAAGGATCAGCGATAAACATAGATCCTTACAGGTAAGATCAAAATTCATCATCTCGATTACGCGCCCTTTTCGTTATTCGTCATTTCTATATATATCATTTTTTAATTTATTTTACGTACCGACTTGATTTTTGGGAGGAATAAAGGGAATAAATCCGTTTTTGGGGATGCTGATTGATTAAAGAATAGGAATTTTTTATTTATTAATAAGTTAAAGAGTTTTTAAGTTGACGAAGATTTGGCAAGTATATGTGAATTTGGTCGAAATAAAAATTCTATTAGATTTAGGTTTACGCGATTACACAATTTTACATTAAAATCCGAAATGCGTAAAAAGTTAGGGAACCGGTGCAATAGAACGATCGTCATCGGATGATTCTTACAATATTCAAACGTGCCGAGTTGTACCTGAGAATTAATTTTGTTCAGTGGAAAAAGATAATTTTAATGAAATGGCGAAAAGGGTAGTTCTAGGACAAAATCTTCCTTGGATAACATTTCTCCGGACGAAATCTCCACCGCACAAAACCACGCAAATAACAAAAAACTAACTAATAAGTACAATCCGCGTATAAATGTGTCATTGTTACCAATATTGATCTCGTATTGTACGGTCTATACCATCAGCGGCTTTTTTTAAAATAAAAATTAATTTAAAACAGTAAGCTGGTGTCGGTTACACGTTTATACATCTGAACGTTAATTTAAGACGTAAATTCAACCTCGGTTAATTCAATACATGAGAGCTTCAACGAGAAAGTAAAGCAAAATAAAGAGGAATAATGAATAGAAAATTAAAGTAAAAGTAAAGAAAAAGTAATGTATAGTAAAGTAAAATAAAGAGGAGTAATGAATAGAAAATTAAAGTAAAGTAAAGTAAAAATAAAGTCAAGTACATAAAAGACGCCATGTGGCGGGGGGGGGGGGGGGGGGGTTCACCTCGCAACCACGCCGGTTACGGTAGGCGTCTTGTCGAATCGTATTTCGTTTTTAAATTCATCAAAAATGTCTGTTTGCACGTAAACTCTAACAAGTTTTTAGCTACGCCGCTAAATAGTTCGATATTTCATGATCCATATTTCATTTGATAAGAATCAATCGGTCCGTTTAAATTTTATGATATTTTAAGTTTTTCGAAAAATTGAAGATTTACTATATTATAAAATTTGAAAGAATTAATAATTTCTCAATCACTAAAATTTCGTTAAACCGTGGTTCCTTTTTTAACACGGTTGCAAAGTAGATCTTTGCATGTTGCATTCTCATTATTATTTTCCTTTTTGCTTCCTCATAGAGGAAGCTTTGTTTTCGTGAAAACATTTTTTTTCGAGATTTTCATGTCAGTATGCTTAAAATTGTCTAAAACGTCGAGAAAACTGGTTTAGAAAAAATTGTATGTATGGATGCGTGTGTGCTTGTGTGTATGTATGTGTCTGACCGGCATTCAAAATTCAAACTTGCATATCTCAAGAACGGCTTTAACATTCGGCGTAAAAATTGACACACATGTGCGGCAGGTAGACGCCATTGCTTGTGATATTTTTTTTAAAAAATTCAAAAATATGTTCAAATTTTATTTAACTTTGCAATTTTCGAAAAATGTCTGTACGCGCTCTAGCTACCGCAAATTTTTAGCTATGGAGCTAAACAATTTTTTATACATAAAGCAGTCTTAAAGAAGAATCGGTATTGAATTTGGGGCGAATCTATAAATAGGTTCGGTTTTTATGAGATTTTGAATTTGTCGAAAAATTAAAGTTTTGCTCTAACTCCCGTAAAATCTCACGAAATCAGCTGATATTTTCTACAGATGAGGAATAACATGCAATGCTGCTACGTACCAAATTTGGTAATGTTCGGTAAAGCGATTAAGATTTTCCGTGATTTTGAAATATTGAAAAAATTATCATTTTCTTATAACAAAGGTCAACTAACAATGAATGAATTAAAACTTTTTCGAAATGAAAAATACAGATGAAAAATATCCACTGTTGCTATGTACCAAATTTGATGACGATCGGTAAATGGGTTTTGATTTTGGAGCAATTCGAGATTCTTCATGTTTTAACATATTACATTTCCATTTTTCACAAAGCTTCCTCTATGAGGAAGCCAAAATTAATAAATAAGCTTCCTATACAGATTGCTTTGTGAAAAAAAAATTAATGAGGAAGCAATGTGCAAAGTTCAACTTTGCAACTTTTTTTCACATTGCTTCCTCTATGAAGCATCCAAAATACACCATCATATTTTGTCATGGAACTTAATTTATAAAAAATGAAAAATAATAGGTTGCAGTGCAACAAATAATCCACACGATTCTGCAGTTTTACCATATTTATTTGTATACCAAAGTAATTTTCAATACCTCTTAAAATTGTAATTCCTCGAAATATTGTTTTGCGATTTACAATATCGAATTTCCTGCAATATCCTTCCACTAGATCATAATTAAATAATATTAATTAGATATATTTCATGCTTAATTCCTTGATATTTAATTGCAGGTTCTACTCACACTTATACAAGAATCTGCTCACCGTGCATGCGGGGAAAAATCACGCCGACGCTGAGATAATTGTTCGCGTACTTGTGGAGGTTCTAATTCACAGACGAAAGCGAGTTACGCAGAATCGTATGATTGCATTTATAAAAAGAATTGCGACGATGGCACTGCAGTTACAGCACAATGGAACCTTGGGGATTCTCGGAATAATAAAGTCGATAATGCAACTAGGAAAGAGCGCGGAAATTCTGTTGGATACTGACGCAAATGCCGGCGATGGCTTTTATCAACCGGAACTAGAAGAGCCCGAATATTGCAACGCGCATTGTACGGCGTTGTGGGAACTCGTTGCTTTGCAGGTACGATTTGTTGATTCATTAGTTATCCTTTATAAGATACAGCGCCTTAGAGATCGTATTGAAATAGAACTTTAGGACTTATAGTGAAAGTAAACGTATTCTTATTTATTTATTTAATCACGGGACAATTTGTAGATAGTAATTAAAAGTTCATATTTTCGTGGTTACATAACAAAGGTGAAAGAAGTATCGACGAAGGACGACCTTATGATTTTGTTTGGAAAACTTTATTACTTTTCGTCATTTGATAAAACCTCTTCAGAAAAATGTATTATTATTTATAGAAAAAATATTTTTTAATCATTTGTTTAGAAACAAATCAAACTTATTTGTTTGTGGATTTATTCTCTGTATGTCGAACACTTTCTATACTTAAAGTCACCAATAGTGGATTGTCTTATTTATAATGGATTACGTAGATAAATGCAACTACCACAGAAATGATTCTGCACATTCCATCGCTCCGATTCTTTTTGTTTTTAAATTTTTGTTATTAAAAAAAGTATTTTCAAATGTGTAAGTAACAGGTAATTGATGTTACAAACAACAACTCAAAATAAAAATTAGGTCGATACGTCGAAGCTTAACAATAATAATGTTATAAAAACGACCAAAACCAAAAACAAATTCTTAAAATCATATTTGACGTTAAAGTTTGAAGTGAATCGTGAATTAATGTCGCCATAGCCACGGTGGTGTAATTGGTAACGCATCGGACTAGTGATCCGAGGTTCCCGGTTCAAACCCGGGCTGTGGCGATATTTTTTCACGATTTATTTTAATTGTAAAAAATGGGTCGCTCTGGTTGCTCCATCAATTCTTAATGAACTGGTGGAGCAATTAGAGCGAACTAAATTAAAAATCAGGGATTCGAAATATGTTTGAAACTTTCCTGTATAGGAATGTCGATAACATCAGAATCTTCGACACCGATATCTCAGACCCGAGAACGCGTGTCAAAAATTCCATCCATAAAAATTAGGTCGATACGTCGAAGCTTAACAATAATAACTCAAAATACATACAAGTATTGTAGTTTAGCGTTTTTTTTTGCTTCGTCGTAGAGGAAGTTCCGTTTTCGTGAAACATTTTTTCGAGATTTTCAGATGTCAGCACACTCAGAATGGTCCAAAACGTCGACAAAGGGGTTTACAAAAAATGTGTTTGTGTGT
The DNA here is from genome assembly GCA_964016905.1 of Perithous albicinctus. Classification (NCBI taxonomy): domain Eukaryota; kingdom Metazoa; phylum Arthropoda; class Insecta; order Hymenoptera; family Ichneumonidae; genus Perithous; species Perithous albicinctus. Next base: position 5,229,434 of record OZ024692.1, on the reverse strand, counting down.
AAATTTCATTGTTAGCACGATAACTATTGTAATTTTAGGTGTATCTTCTTCAATTTTGGCACACAAGTGGGCTGTCATACAACAACGTTTGGAATTGTAGTTGACGCGAATCGGTTGAAAAATTCAAATTTTACACCATTTTGAAAATGCTGAAAAAATCGATACTGCGTTATAACTTTTGCAAATTAAGAGATATCGGGCTGACATTGTGTACGTAAATGGACTACCATCAAACCATGATATTTACCAAATTTCGAAAGAATCGATGGGATGCTTCATGTTTTGTTGCAATTCTTTTTTCAACTCCTTAAAAGCCTGAGATATCCGCCTGTAATTTTCGACATGATTTCACGATTATCGATTATCAATGATGAATTTAGTGAATAAAAAAGAAAAATATGCCGTCACGAAAAAAGGCTGTAAAGTGGAACTTTGCACATTGCTTCCTCACAATTTTCTATCTTTGAGAAAGATATAAATTTTGGCTTCCTCTCTATGAGGAAGCCAAAATTGATCAACATACTTCCTCATAGAGGTAGCTTTGTAAAAAAAAAGCTTTGTCAAAGATAGAAAATTGTGAGGAAGCAATTTGCAAGGTCCTACTTTGCAGACTTTTTTCGTGCCTGTACCTAAGATAGCAATACGTTTTGTAAAACAATTAAAATCTAACTACAATTATATTATTTTTTTTAACCTACTTTCGATATTCTACAAAATTCGATACAATTTTTTAATGTTGCGTTCGTGAGATTGTATAGAAAATTCAGCAAAAATAGTATATTGCGCACCAAGGGCGGAAAGTTGAACATTCCTGGCGAGTGTGTCGGGTGATGCTCGAGGTGCTTGAGGTTGACTCGGAGAGCAAAAAGTCCCTTCGGGACTTCCTCCGAGGACAGTATCCAACACACGAGATCGAGTTTCAACTCGGCCCGCGGTGCACATACATTTTTTTCACACACCTCCACGAAGAGTTCGTACTCTGTTCCGTGATGGGAGGGGGAAAGTGAATGCTTTCCTTCCGTGGGAGCGCTTTCCTCCCTAGGGAGTAAAATACTTACTTTCGCCCCTCTCACCAGAACGCAAACTACGAAGTTTACGCGCAGATGTGTGAAAAAAGAACATTTCCTTTTTGTATTTGGACGTCTAACACTGAGCAAATAATTCGTGTAATAATTTGTAACATTTCAAATGTTCATGCCAACAGATAAGACTTAACATTGGTTATTCATTGCAGTGACCGGATGTAAATAATTAAGAAATTGCGCTGTCGGCTACTGACGGCCATGTAATGTGGATGAATTATTCTTTTATTCCTTCCTTTTTACGTTTCGACCTTGGTCTAGGTCCTTTTCATTCTTTATTATGTTTCAACAAAAAAAAATGTCTAACATTATAATATGACACTTATATTGTGTTTTCAATATACAACTAAATTCTATAAGGAAGAAAAAAAAGGAAAAAAAACAAAAAAAAGAAAACTAGAATTTAGTTGCATATTAAAAACACAATTTGTGTAACCTAATAAATTATTTTCCGCAGAGACACTATCATAGTGTAGTTCAAAAAGTGGCGAAAAACATCGCGTGGGGCGTACCGACAAGTGGCGAGGGTAGTTTACCTCCCGAAGTCGGAAAACTGTAAGTCACCAAAGACGAGATAGCAAAACCAGAAAAAGAAAACACCTCGATATAAACGGTAAAATGTCTTTTTGCAGCTCCGCGGAAGACATTTACGAGGAATACGATCCTACAGGAGTCGTGTTCAAGCCAGCGGTACCGGTGCCTAAAAAAGTAGCTCAAAAAAAATTCCCGGTTCAGCACGAATTCGGCAGAAGTGATTTGGAACAATACCTCGAAAAAATAGAAAACGAGCCAATTTTTTCCTGCGGATACGTCGATTTTTACAAAGCTATAAATATAAAATCGTGATTCAAGATTAATTGTTAAAAAAAGTAATGTTGAATAAACTTGAGCCACGTAAGCACCTGATTGTCTTAACGTTAATATACAATTTGTATTTGCAATCTAGCAGTAAGTTCCAATCGTAACATCTGGCGATACAAGAAACATCTGTTACGCAGATTTGCGTCTGCAGGAAGAGCCTGCTTTTTTAAAATGCCGCGCAACTGCGCGCATTACAATGGCTCATAAATTTAGGATCGAAATTGCATGCACGTGAAAATAAGAGGAAAGCCAGGAGGTCGCAACGTGCTGAAAACTCGGACCCCATCTCTATATTGGACATTTCAGGTCAAATCGACAGGGTCGTGATCCTTGATATATAGTTTTTTCTTTTTTCTTTAAGTGTGTTGCAGAGCGGGATCGATAGAAAAAAACTCGACGCACCAACTTTTAGACTATTTTCAAAAATGTATTTCTTCGCAATCAAATATTGATTACATTAAAAAATTAAGTTATGTTTTTGAATTTTTGCCATTTAAAAATGCGCGTAAACTAAGATAGCAAAGAAATAATTGAAATTATAAATATTCAGGATCGGGGCTTCTCAGGTTTTAAGGTTCGGTTCTTTTTACTGTGCTAAAAGCTGTATTTCGCCGTCATTGTGAGTAAACAGTAGGGAAAGGCTGAGAAAAAAAAAGAAAAGTAAACCTATTTTCAGTTACTACTCAGATTTTTAGGTTGAACATTTTTGTTTCATTTCTACATTTCAATTTCCAATCTTTTTGCTAAAAGCTCTGTACTTACTCGTTCCATTGTACAATATACAGGGGCATTTAAAAAAAGTATGCAATTTTAATCGTTTAAGCGAATTATTTAAAATCTTTACTTGAAAATTGGAAAAACCGGATCCTAAAATTGAAAATTTATGATAACATATCAAAATTTGTCATTAGTTTTTTCAGTAATTTTTATGTCCGTTGTACGAATGAACGATTAAATGTAGCTTTCCGCAAAAAAAAACATTGCAAATTGAAAATTGAAAATAAAAAAAAACGAATGAAAAAAAATATGCAGCCTTTCGCGAATGTAAACGATTCGAAAATTAGTAAAAGTCACAATTCTGAATCTTTTGCTATTTTAACAGTTTCACGTTCAGCTCCGTGATAGTTTTAAAAATGTTGAATTTCGGCAAATAATTACTGTAAGAGTAAAAAAGAAATTCGGTGGCATAGATTATTCTTATATAATTAACATTTCTGGTGCTTACGACCAAAATAATTTTCTAAAAAGTCGGTTTAAAGTTTTTTTTTTTTTTATAAACGTGTTTTTCAGCGACTAATTTACTGCAAAAAATAAATAATTGATGCTGCAGATTTTCTTATTCGGCCACCTAAATATCATAAAAATTTAAAGCTACAGTAATTGCTTGCATAAAAACTTTTACATCGATAAAGATTAATACTGCATAATTAGAAAAAATGATATATCTTTGTAAGTAAATGTTTCTTTTTTTTGTAAATATGTTCATCAATGCAACTATTTTTTAATATTTTACACTTGTCATATATTTCTGGATTCACCAATGCAGGAAATTGGTTTTGCAAGGACAATTCTCTTTGTAGGAAGACACTGCCTGGTCCGAGTATAGGAAATTCTATTTGAAGATCGTCAACAGAAGTTACAAGGAAATTTCGTAAAAAAAAAAATTACTCCCCTGTAAAAATGGTCTACGAAGTCAAAAAGAGAATCGACGCAAACGTCTGCCCATTCTGGGTCAGAGCTCAAAAATGTTGATATCTAATACAGGTTTTTTGAGAAAAATTTCAAGACTTTAAATACGGGCAAAAAATGTAAATTTAAAAAAATTTATGAGAAAAAAATATTAAGTAAAAAAAAATATAGAAAAAATTAGAAGTGTTTTTTCGACCAAATAATATATGTAATTGATCATTTAAATTGTTATTAAGTGTATATATGGGGCAAAACACGTCAAGTCGGACACCCCAATTTTTCATGTCAACAAATCGTCCTCACATTTCTTCAGGACGTTGGTCTAGTTGAAGAAAAAACGTAGGAATTTTTTCAGATTTTTTTTTTTTTGCATATTCCAGCCATTGAATATCGCTGAAAATAATCATTGTTTATTTTTTAACGTCAATACTACGGCTCGCATAAAAAAATCATAAGGACATAAAATTTTGGATTTTCAGCGTAGTTTCCAACAACATTTTTTGTAAAATTCTCCGATTTCATTTTATGCTATTTTTCAATTAAAGTTGCCACAATTTTTCCCTCCGAAACGGCATTTTTGATTTAGTTGAAATTTTCACATTTTGTTCGTTGAGATTCCTAAAATCTTAGAAAAAATTGGCGAGATAGGCGGCTATTTCGCTCCAGTGTTACAGCTCTTCGAACTATCAAACATCGCGGTAATCTAATACAAAAAACAAGAATTACATAATAAAAAAATGTAATGCGGGCTTTAGAATATTTTCCATAGACATTAGATTACTACGATATTCCATCGTTCGAAGAGCTGTAACTCTGGCGCAAAATTGCCGCCCATCTCGCCAATTTTTTCTAAGATTCTAGATATTTTAAAGAACAACATATGAAAATGTCAGCTAAATCGGAAATGTCGTTTCGGAGGGAAAAATGTGGCAACTTTATTTAATTGAAAAATGGCATAAAATAAAATCGAAGAATTTTACAAAAAATGTTTTTGGAAAGTACGCTGTAAATCCAAAATTTGATGTTGTTTTCAAAAATTTGTAATAGCTGGAATATGCGATAAAAAATCTGAAAAAATTCCTACGTTTTTTCTTCAACCAGACCAACATCCTGAATAAATTTGAGGACTTTACGTGTATTGCCTCATATATTAGGGTGTTTTACTAATTTTTGAAAATTCAACAAAAAATGTTGTTAAAAACGAATAAAAAATCATATTTCGAATCACTACTTTCTACAAATAGAGGGCTCTGGCGTCCAACTTTAAGGGGTGCCTAAATTAAATACACGTAAAATAGTCTTTATTTCAATTAGGCGCGCTTTAAAGTAGTCAGTCAGTTACCTCATAATCGTAATTGGGGATGGGAGGCAAAATATGATTTTTTATTCGTTTTTAATAACATTTTTTCTTGAATTTTCAAAAATTAGTGAAACACCCTAATATGTATATAATTTAGTATATAAACCCATTTTTGGCCGATTTTTAGCCAAAATTTAAGGTTTAAAAAAAAATCTATATATATACATTTTTTTTTCAATTTTTGTTCTTGCTTAGTATAATTTTGATCGAAAGCTAAAAATTTTTAAATGTTCACGAATTGCTACACAATTTAATGTTGATGATTTTAATATAAATTTTAAATAAATGACCTTAAATAATCATCAAAATTGTCTTAACACCAAATTTGTTTAAAACCAATTGCTACACAATTTAATTTTCATGATTTTAATGTAAATTTTAAATAAATGACCTTAAATAATCATCAAAATTGTCTTAACACCAAATTTGTTTAAAACCAATTGCTACACAATTTAATTTTCATGATTTTAATATAAATTTTAGATAAATGACCTTAAATAATCATCAAAATTGTCTGAACACCAAATTTGTTTCAAACCAATTCTTCTAAAAAATAAAATATGTTTAAAATATTTTTTAAATACAGTCTTACACATACAAAAAAAAAAAGTGGGTCAATTTGACCCGAAATGCCCCATATACTCTGTTTACTAAGCGCAAACGTTTTCTGCATGTTCCTGTAGCATTTTAGTGCGCGTCTCGGCATTGATAGATCGAGGCGCTGCTCTCACGAACTGGTCGCTCACTTCTCACATTAGTAACATACAGATATGCATACATATACATACTACATACATATATATATGTATACACATACAGCGGCGACATAACTATATAGTCAACGAATGAATCCGCTGCTATTTGCCAGAGAGAACAGAGAGACTAGCGAGCAATTCGAGTGAGAGACATTTTTGCAGCACGGCTTTGTTTTTATCCCACGAAAAAGAGAAGAAAAAAAAAAAAATAGAAAAAAAATCATCGTAACAAAACAATTGAACGCGGAGCAGAGATTACAAAAGTATCGGCAGTGATAAATAATCGCGATCCAACGCACCTTTGACAACCCCAAAGGTTGAATAATCATTTTCCACCGAAGAATTAGCAAAAGCTCTCTTTTATTTTCGTTCTTTTCTTTTTTTCCTCGCGACAGATAGCAAAGATAAGTCAAGTGTAATTATCAATCGTGTGAAACCGACGACCCAGTGTGCGTCTGTGTGGCTGTGTGTGTGTGTGTGTTTGTACTGCGAGTTTATTTTTTCTCAAAATAAGAATATAAAGTCACTTCGGGGTTGGAAGTGTGCGACTGTCGCGATTTTAACGAGACGAAAAGTCGATCCGTCAAAAATCAAGTGTGTTGTCATTACGTTGTCCAGGAGTTGACCCGAGTTTACGAGGTTATTTTTCGCGCTACGAAGCCGCGTCGCGAATATCATTCATCACGATAATCATTCAAGTGTCGTTCACTTAGATGCCTAGTGTTGATATTCCTTCTTTTTTTTTTTTTTTTTTTTTTTTTTTATAAATCGTAGCTCCGACTTTGTTCATTCATTTGGGAAGCTGTGATTTTTTTTTGTTTTTTTTTGTTTTTTTTTTTTTACTTTTGTTGTTTCACGAAACAACGACGTATGGCCAGAAGAGTATCGCTAGATGGTAGAGCATAAGAGGATAGAGCGGTTCGGGGCAAGACGCAGAGGCAAGACGAGAAGACAGCTAAGGACTTTGCCTAAAGAGGATAAACAACTGCCGCCGCCACGGCTTTCACGGAGATGGTTGGATTGGCGGGTGGGGGAGGTCACCTTTATCCCTCACCCCCGATGCAGCCCAATTCGGAGTGTCAGTAAAGACTCTTAAACATATTCTTCAGATTTGTAAATTTTTTCTATAATTTGTTGTTTTGTTTTTTAATATTATTTCAGTGAGGGAAATGACGGGCATTACGCCCAGCGCGCCAACCAGCGCGGATGCTTGCCTCAGTATTGTCCATTCGCTCATGTGCCATCGGCAAGGTGGAGAGAGCGAAGGATTTAGCAAACGTGCCATTGAATCTCTGGTCAAAAAGCTCAAAGTGAGTAATTCGCGGGGGCTTAGTAATTTGTGAAATATTCTAATGAATCTTATTTTTCGATTATTTCATTTGTGGCTTCAGTTTTTTGTCTTATTTGTATTATAGAATATTTGTTGGATGGATTAAGAGCATGAAAACCATTTAGTTTTTGCTCTGAATTTATCAAAATTTTTGTCAAATTTTATTCTTGTGAATTTTTATTCCTTACTTTATTATTTCAACTTATTTGCTGTCAGGTATATTATTTTAATTTTTAAGAGGATACAAATTTGCAATAATTTTGCAGGCAAAAGTTGGCAAAATTGTTCATTTTTCTATTATTATTTCATGGATTAAGAGCAAAAATATTCTAACAAATCTAGTTTGGTTTGATTTAATTTGTATGTTCAATATTTGATATTATTTGTATTGTAGAGTATATTGCAGAATGAATGGATTAAAAGCATGAAAACTATTTAGTCTTTTCTAACAATTTATCAAACCATTCATCAAAACTACTTTTCATGAACTTTATTCTTAATTTTATTATTCCATAATATTTCAAGTCAAGAATGTTTTTTTGAAATTATTCCAAGTTCAATAACATTTTTCTATCAATGCTCCATGAATTAAGAATGGGAAAAGCATTGCAAATTTAAAAATATTCTAACACATCTAATTTTGGTATGTTTGATTTTTATTTTCTGTATTGAAAAAAGAATATTTATTGAACGGATGAAGACTATAAAAACTATTTAATCTTTGCTAACCATGTATCAAAAATAATTTTGATGAATTTTATTTAAAAAATCAAATTTTTGTCAAATGGTTTCAATTTTTGAAAATTTGCATTATTTTTGTATTGCAGAATATATTCTTTGTCTACACCCATTTATAAATGAATCACTGATCCATCTTCCTCCAAGTCATATTCTGTATTAAAACCCAAATTGTCAAGGAATACCCGCTTTTCTATAAAATCAAGCTCCGTTTCATTTTCTATGTACGATATTTTATTTACATTTTAGAATATTTTTCCTCACGTCCATATAAATAAACATTTCACTGCAATTTCGACTTATTTCATTTTTTTACACCGGCAATCTCAGTTTCGAGCTTTGAAAGGATTCTTTCAAACACTTTGAGTGTTTACTTTTATTTATTATTCCCTAACAATCTCGAAATAGTATGAATAATATTTACATTTTTTATTCCAGTGTATAGCCTTCTTTTTTTTTCTTTCTTTTACAATCCCACTTAAAATCTCAAAACACGTACTTGTTATGAATAATATTAATTGATTATTACGGAAAAACAGGAAAAGCGAGACGAATTGGACAGTCTAATAACTGCAATAACGACAAACGGTGCGCATCCAAGTAAATGTGTGACAATTCAGAGGACGCTAGACGGAAGACTGCAGGTCGCAGGAAGAAAGGGTTTTCCCCATGTAATATACGCAAGAATATGGAGATGGCCGGATCTTCATAAAAACGAACTGAAGCACGTCAAGTACTGCCAATTTGCTTTTGATCTCAAGTGCGACTCTGTGTGCGTCAATCCGTATCACTATGAGAGGGTCGTGTCCCCGGGAATAGGTATGTAGTAGATAGTCGCTTTAAAACACGCCCGAACGCAAAATATAGCTATCGATCTTTTTCATCCAATCCTCCATGGCAATTTCTACCACCGAATTAATCGAAAAAATTCATCTACATGGTGGCCACTGGTTAGTGAAAAAAAAACAAGGCTGCAAAGTCGATTACTCATAGAGGAAGCTTCGTCAAAAGTAGAAAAATGTGGAAGCAATTTGCAAAGTTCGACTTTGCAGCCTTTTTGTTTTAGTGGCCACCATGAATTACAATTCTCTTTAGATTGTTCAGCTGTATCGCGGTTTTGTCAAAAAAAAAAAAGGTATTTTTGCGCTCAACGGTTCGCACGATAATTCTCGCTTTGCCGCGCGGCTTTACGCTCTATTCGTAAATCTATTGTGATAATTATAAAATTATTATTGTTATCGTGAGCGCTTTGTTTGAGAAACACCTATAATTTCGTTGATTTATCATTGTCGCATTGGTGTATGACGAATGGGTTGGTTTCCCCCGCACAGACCCGTTCTTTACAGACCTTTCGGGCCTGACACTGCAATCGGGTGTCGGCGTAGGACCTGGAGGAAGATTGGTCAAGGATGAATATACCGTCGGTGGTGGCGGCGGCGGCGGTGCTTCCGGTGCCGGCGTTGGTGTCGCTTCTGGTATGGACGTTGACGGAGAAATGAATCAAACGATTCAACATCATCCCCCAGCGCAACCACCGGCACCAAATAATCCACAACAGCCCCAACAAACCTTCATACCCGGTTTACCGCCGCCCAGTTCGAGTGAGTCTTTATCTCTTTCTCTACACTTTTTCAATACATATTGCAAATATTTGCCGTTGTACTTTTTTTTTCTCTCATTTACATGATTTATTATTTGGAGAGCATGCGTCAATCGTATGGGGGTACACTACGTTTCGGCGCGACCGTTTGGCGCGACCGTTTCGGCGTGAGCTATTTTGGTGCCGAGACGTTTCGGCGTAATGGCGTTTCGTCGCGACCGTTTCGGCGCCAGGCTGATTCGGCACTTACCCATTTCGGCGCCAGGCTGTTTCGGCGCTTAGACAGTTTGGCGCCAGGATCTTTCGGCGCTTAGATGTTTTGGCGCCAGGCTGTTTCAGCTCTCAGACTTTTTCATTCGAATTCATTTTAACGCCAGGACGGTTTTTTTACTTACCGGTGTTACATACAGACCAAAAATTACTAATAATGATTGATTTTTTTTTGTTTTATTAACACCCGCAGAACATCCGATTTTCAACAGAATAATAATTAACAAAATAATATCTATCCGTTACAAGAATTAAATAAAAAATTGAAACTAACCAGTACATCAAATTGAAAAACAAATCATAATACATTTTAAATAAATAACCTAAAGAATCTAAAGAATTTAACGGAACCTAAAAACGACTAAAGAACCTAATGAACCTTAACGAAACCTAAAGAACGTCAAACATCTTGGCGTCGAAACGTCCTGCGCCAAACTGTCTAAGCGCCGAAACAGCCTGGCGCCAAAACATCTAAGCGCCGAATGAGCCTGGCGCCGAAACGTCTAAGCGCCCAATGAACCTAGCGCCGAAACGGTCGCGCCGAAACACCCTTACACCGAAACGTCTCCGCACCAAAATAGCTCGCGCCGAAACGGTCGCGCCGGAGCGGCAGCGCCGAAAAGTCCTGCTCCGATCGTATGGACCGAAGATAAACGAATTTTTGTCGTTCAATGGAGATTGACAAACTGCGAGAAATTATTGGCTGTAACGAGTTCAAAAAAAGATGTCAGCTAATTATCTGTTTTGTCGTGCAAATTAAGTCATTTTGTAGGCAAATTTATATGTAAGCTTTTTTTATACTGCTATTTAGCCAAATGATCTGCAGAATCGTACACAGTAACAAAAATCTTGAATTTTCTTCCAAGGACTTAAAATCCACTAATTTTATTTTTGTTTTTCTAACGAAAATCAGCAAAGTTTCGCGGAGGTCCAATAACGCTTGACAAATCGTAATAAATTAATTGTTGTAACGAGTTTTAAAAAAAATTCTAGCCAATAATCTGCAGAGTCGTAGTGAGAAACGATTGGTCGATCCGTTTTATCGTGCTAATCAATTTGTAGGAAAATTTGTATGTACGCTTTTTTATGCTATTTAGTCAGTGTTGACGATAATTTGAAAAAATTTCAATATTTTGCAAGGACTTGATTTACACAAATATTGTTTTTTTGTTTTCTTAACATGTCTGTTTCTTTTTAGCTGTACAAAAGTACAATAGAACAATTTTTAATTACCTGACAAACAGAAGGACAGTGTCACAAACTAATTTCAAGTAGATCAAGTCCAATTATCTAAAAGGTAATCGTAAAAGTAAAATTGTGAAATAAATTAATAAAACGTAGTTTAACGAGTTTTCAACATTATTTTCATTGTATACAATAGAAACATTCAAATGATCTGCTGAAACGTAGAATAATCAATGGAAATACTAAATGGATAGATCAATTCGTCTTGACGAATCAACCAATCAATTTCGTTGGAAAACTTCAGTTCCTTATACTTATTTTTCATTGCCTTGTTCTTCGATACTTGCCATCACACAATTATTGTTTTCGCGAATTTATCATTCGAGAGCATGCATCAAGTTTCAAAAGTCTTTTTTATTTTGCCAATAGGAGAATAGTTACATATATAATGAAAATATTTGATGAATCGATGGATATCAGTTTTGTCGAATTCATTGATTAATTTTTTTGGGAAACTTTAATTCTCAATGTTTTATTTTTCTTTGCTCTCTTGTCGCATATTATGCTATTGCACTATTGTCGTTTTTGCTAAATTACATGCTATTAAGACGTCCGCACAGAAAATAGACGAATCTCTGTCGAGGTTCGAAAGATTAAGAAGACGCGAGAGATTAGTTGCCATATTTATTTTGTTTTTCCAAAAAAAACTCTGCAATTTTGTCAATGATTTTCAGAACCGCACTCCGTAAAATCAAACCATTTGGTTCTAATTTTGACATACAAACGTACAAAAAAAATTATTAATCATTCAACAAACAGAAGGTGAATGTCACAAATAAAAGTGATGAATTTGACAAATTCTTTCGTTATTTTACTAACAGTAAAATTTGTAAATGACTTTTTGTTATAACGTAACAAAAGGTCTTGTTACTCATTTAATAAGATAATTTTTGCGAATCAAAGTTACTTTTTTATTCTGTGCAATGCTCAATAGAAATATCGAACCGTTTGATCGTTTTAGTTTTATTTGTTTAATTAATTTCATAATTACTCTCCTGTCGTAATATGTTCAATAGGGTGGTCCCAAAAAAAACTTATTTAATTCCTTGTTGGCGCCACTTGAATATCTTCATTTTGAGGACAGAATCAATTCAGAATTTTCTAAGATTAAAAAAAATTTAGAAGGTGCCCGCAGCCATTTAAGGGAGGGAGGGGTCAACGAATTTTTTAGTTATATAAAGTACCACTGAAAACAATCGGTACTTTTTTTTTAAATGCGTTTTTATGTTTATAAAAGGATCCCAAACAATCGAAATTGAAATTGAAAAAATTAAGGGGGCCCAATTTTCTAACCCGGTTAAAAAAATTTAATTTAAAAAGCCGGCACGCTTCATTGTTGAGAGTGACAAAAGTTAAGTGAATACTAATTTTCAGAAAAAAATATTTAAAAATCTGTAAGTTATTCGACTTTAGTTGTTTTTCGTCGGTTATTAATTTTCCAGACAATTTTATTTTCCAGTGCCGTAGTTGGGCCCAATCAAGTAAAACCTTCGGTATTTGGAGACCAGTTCAGCAGTGTTTTTTTAATAATTTCTAAGCCATTTTTTAGTACCATAATTTGTCGCGGAATATTTTCAAATTCAAAAAGTTGGATAATTCCGTAGAACCAATCATTTTCAACAGATTCCAAAGAAACCTTTATCGGAAACTCCCACCATAACAGTTTATGCTACATTCTTAACTAAACAATGAATAAGCGACGAAAAAACAACTTTCATATTATGATTGTTTGTTGATATCGATATTTTTAAAGTCGAAGAACTCCTGGGTTTTTAAATATTTTTTGCTGAAAATTGTTATCCATTTAAGTTTTATAGCTCCGAACAATCAATCGTGCCAGTTTTTAAAAATAAATTATTCTGATTGATTTGGAAAATTGGACCCCTTAATTTTTTAAATTTCCCTTACAATTACGTGGACTTGGGTAAATCCTAAATATAAAATTATAAACCTGAAAAAATTCTAAGGTGCTTTTTTTGGTTAAATGAACAAACGTAAGGGATGCCAGGGATGAATTTATCGGAGGATCTCCCTAATGTGAAATATTCGAGATTTTGACTTAATTTCGTGCCTTTACAGGCTGTGGGCACCTCCTAAATATAGTTTTTAAAATCGGAACAAATTCTGGGGTGTTTTTTTCGGTAAAAAAAATAACCGTTGGGGGTGCCAGGGATAATTAATTTTTTGAGAACCACTCTAATGTTCAATCGTATATTGAAAATCAGCGAACCTTCGCGGAAATTTCACAACGCGCAAGAGATTTTTATTGTCTCGAGTTCCAACGAAATTTTTCGTAATTTTTCGAGCGTACCGTAGAATCGTAGAATAAGTTCACAAATACATTTTACCGATTGTCTTTGTCGATCAGCATTATTGAGCTGACTGAGATTAATTGGGCGTTGAAAAAAAAATTGGTGTTTCTGTGTATTTTACTTTTAATTTTTTATTTTGCTCCGCTCTTTCTTTTTTTGTTCCTTTTTATCGTTGTTTTGCACAGCTAGTGGTGAGGGTATGTTTGGCGGGGGAGGTGGCGGTAACGGTGGTAATCCGCACACCAAAATCGAGGACAATAATTGTCCCCGGCAGACCTGGATTCCCACGCCTCATCACTCCACGTCACGTAATATGCATCATCGTACGTATACGCAAATGAAAGCTTATTTTATGCCCTTCTTACCTTCCACTCAGAGTTGGGCAGTCATCTTTTTTTTCGTTATTCATTATTTTAATTACAAATGACAATTACAATCTTTAATCGTACCTTTCCAATTACAAATTGCAATTGTAATTCTTTATTTTAAATATTCTACTTACAATTGCAATATATATTTCAAAGATTCTGATTAAAATTGTATTTTATACTCGAAAGATTCCGTAAATTGTAATTGGGTTTCATCGGTTACAAATATCAATCTAAATTTTTAATCGAGATTTTTCAATTACGAATTACAGTTAAAATTTGTAATCCAAAAATTCCAATTGCAAATTACAATTCTAATTTTTGAATGTATAATTCCGATTATACATTGCAATTTTTGTATGTAATCGGAATTTACAAATAACGATTGTGATTTAAGATTGGAATTTGTAATTGTTAATCAAAAAAATTCCGATCACAAATTACAATCGCAGTTTGTATTCGTAAAATTTTCATTAAAATCGAAATTTCTAATTAGAATTCTTCGGTTACAAATTGCAATCGTAATGTCTCAATTCTAAATTACAATTATATTTTGTAAACAGAATTTTTCACAACAAATTTCAATCGTAATTTTTAATAGGGTGTTTTCGATTACAAATTACAATCGTGATCTGTAATTGCAACTGTGAATAACTATTACGCCCATCTCTGCTTTCACTTTACACACCTAAATACCTCGTTTTTCCCCTCCAATTTCTATTTTTGTATTAGCATTTTTATTTCTCTCGCATAATCAGAGATTTATTTTTTATTTATTGGGAGAATGACGTTAAAAAAACACGGTTTTTGGCCTGTAAGTAATTAGAAACTATTGATATCCCGTATCCAATTGACCCAAACTCTTAAACTACAGTCTCGAGTTGAAAATAAGAGTTCAAAATGTTATAGCTGTCGTACATCCGATGGGCCACGGTGTAAGTAATCAACAGCAAGCCTTGAATACGGCAGGAAGTAGCGGTGGTGGACAACTTTTGAGCCCAACGCAGGGACAAACGACCGAGCCGTTTTACGGCACAACGACACCTCCTCAAGATTTAAATCAACCGGCGACAAATGTTGACGCCTTGACGGCTTCCCTCGGTGGCACTCAGAGTAGTCCGGTGTCGCCGGTTCATCTGCACCATCAGAATGGCTTTGCCGTAGCTACTGCCGCCAATCCGTACAATACAGGCGCTCCGCAATGGACCGGCGCAAATACACTTACTTATACCCAGAGTATGCAACCACCGGATCATCGACATCTTCACGCAACGTCCTACTGTGAGTATCACATTTATTATTACTCATTAGTTTAATCGGACATGAAGTTGGCAATAAGTTTTTACGATATATACCCTGAGTAAAGGATTCAATTAAAAACCAATTAAGGTAGCTATAGCATTAGGACAATTCAAAGATTAATCTCTGCCATAAAAGTATGTTGTTCAGCGCGATATAAAACACGTTTTCTACTGCAATTTAAAAATGATTAACCATTCAGTTACAGAGATATCAGCTCTTAAAGTTGCTATGTTATACATAGAGTAATATACAAAAAACATTAAAAATCGCGATATTGGCATTAAGAAACGGCCTATGATACAGTTTTGAATGAACTCTTTCCAGTGAGGGCAACCACACCAACATGTTTCACTCGCGATTAAGATATTAATTAAGTATATTTTCTTGTCATGCGTAATGACTTATTATTACGGGAAACAATTTTTTATGTTTGTTATCGACATTTATTGACTGTAAAACACCGATTTTTCATTCTCTCTTGTTCATATCAAAGGTATTTTTGAACTATACGAAGTTGGTACTTGCGATCAAGACACTTAATTATCAATTGATCTCGCATAAATCGAATCAATATATTGGTATTCCTATATGTTTTTGTAAGTTTGAGCGCGTGCCGAATCCAACGGTACCAAATATATGCATTTTTAGGCTTGAACAATTTTTTTTTTCAAGACAGTGATTTGACTCAACTGGACTGCTATAGCTACCTTAAACTGATAAGCATCTGAAACCTTTTAGAAGCGATTAATTTTGAATCAGAATTTTGTCCACTTGATCGGGTTCTATCAATTTTAATCGAAAATTCAAAGCAGACTAGATGGAAGCAGACTCAGCAGCGAAATCTGTAATTTATCATTTTCAAGAGTGATAGACTTTTTGGGGGAAACGCAAATGAGGCATATTCCATATGAATTTCACCACAGAAAAAAAATCTCAAAAATTTTCTAAGAATCAGGTTTAGTGGTATCAATAGATGAACGAAATTTCAAACCTAAAGAGAGAAATTTTGCCCGGATATGCCAATTTTTTTCATTTTTCATTTAATCTGTAATAACGGGGAAACGATTAATCGTATCGAAATTATTAAAAAACGAAAATGTGCGTTTTTTCATTGCCAACAAGAAATAACACCTCGTTTCATTTTTTTTTTTTTATTAATTTAATGGTCTTTTTTTTCTAAAAAATGGCTTAAAACATCGACGCAGACCCATTTTGGGTCAAAGCTCAAAAATATTGATATCTAATACACGATTTTTCTCGACGAAACGTGACGTAGCTCCCATGCCGAGAGGCGAACTCGAGACCGGCTATATCGGCATAGGTTTTCCGCAGTTTTCCTATGCCCATAGCAGAAATGCTATGGCGAATGCGATATAGAGGGGGAAGTCGGATGCGGCCGCATTGGGGACTGGCTACTGACCCGGGCCGACCCTGTAACAGGCGCAATGCCTGCAGACGGTTGGAAATGCAAAAAAAAAAAAACAATACACGATTTTTGAGAAAATTTACAACTTTTTAAATCGGGGCAAAAACTTCACGAAAAAAAAGTTTCCGTAAACAACAAATCGAAAAAAAATAAAAAGTGTTCTTTTTCGAGCATGTAGAATAGTATAAAAAAATATGAAACAATTTGGAAGAGGTCAAGGTTGAACGCTTACTGAGTTGGCCAAGAATATCTCACACACTTTCGCTTATAATACCATCATTAAAACTTATGAGATACTCTTGAATGATTATCGAAAATTTTGATCTCACTCCACCCTTGAATCATCAAAAATTAAAATCTATGAGTGAACAACTAAATGAGCAATGACGGGAAAAAACGGACAGAGAGATAGAAAAAAACTTGATAAATAACTAAACGATGCGATTGCTAACAGGGGGTGGCCATGGTGGTGAAGTCGGGGGCAGTATAGGCGGTCTGCTGTCGACTCAACCAGCGCCGGAATATTGGTGTTCAGTTGGTTACTTCGAGCTGGACACACAGGTCGGTGAAACGTTTAAAGTGAGCAGCGGTTGTCCAACGGTGACGGTAGACGGCTATGTCGATCCTAGCGGAGGAAATCGCTTCTGTCTCGGTGCATTGAGTAACGTTCATCGCACAGAACAAAGCGAAAAGGCACGACTTCACATAGGTAAAATTTCTCACGGGACGTATGATATCAATTTATAAAATAATACGTGGAATCAAAATACATATAATTGATTAAATACAGGCAAAGGGGTCGTTCTGGATTTACGAGGCGAAGGAGATGTTTGGCTGCGGTGCCAGAGCGAACACAGCGTTTTTGTTCAATCCTATTATTTGGATAGAGAAGCCGGACGAGCGCCTGGCGATGCCGTACACAAAATTTATCCTTCAGCTTATATTAAAGTGTTTGATCTCCGACAATGCCATAAACAAATGAGAGGACAGGCGGCGACTGCACAAGCAGCTGCCGCAGCTCAAGCGGCAGCGGTCGCGGGTCATTTGACGCACGGCGCCCCTATTACGAAGAGTAAGTTCTATTCAATTTATTTATTAATTAATTCGTTTTTGTCTTACGTATACCTTATTCAGGTTTTTACGTGTTTTTCCCTACTCCCTAGTTTCCCTTTCACTTTCTCAATCTCCCCCCCAGAGTGTTACCCACAGCCACTATTTCCTAATGCACTACTGTATCGCATTTGCACAAGGGCACAGGGAATCTGCGGAAAACCTGGCCGATACAGGCGGTTTTATTTTTACTGAGTTTCCGTTGTACGAGAATACATCGGAAACTCAGAAAAACTGCCTTCCGCTCAGCAGTTGCCGCGCAAATATATGTATGGCTAAGGGTTACCCATCCAAGTACCGGCAGCGCGAGACGCTGCTTAACTTGGAGGACCGCCGAAGCCACGCACCGACCGCGCCCCCACTGTTGTCGGTTTTTATTTATTAATTATAAACCTTTATTAGTAACATTACCGAGTCACTTAAGAAAAAAATAGGATGCAAAGTGGACCTTGGCATATTGTCTGCGCATTATTCTTTCTCACAGTAACTTCCAAATACAGGGAATAGATTGAAAAAATGTATTTCAAATGTTTTGATTTTTAGTCAATCCTGTTAAAAAATGAGATAAAAATTCAAACTACTATAAAATCCGAACCTCTTTACCAATCATGACAAAATTTGAGTTGATTTAGTAGTGTGAATTGACGTGAGTTAGAGAAAAACGATACATTTTTTTATATGCATAGTTCCGTAAAAGCCGAATCTACGTATAGATTTAGCTCAATTTCAATACCGATCATCTTTTCACACTGCTTTTTTTTGTATGGAACTATTTAGCTCTTAAAAATGTACGTTAGCTCGAGCGTTGCTAATAACAATATTTCGATGTATTTTTAAAGGTCTCAGTGCGGCAGCTGGTATTGGCGTTGACGACCTTCGACGACTCTGTATCCTCCGATTGAGTTTCGTGAAAGGTTGGGGTCCGGATTATCCGAGGCAAAGTATAAAAGAGACACCCTGTTGGATCGAGGTGAGCTAATTATCTACAAATATCCAATTAGAATTGCGCAGCTGTTCGATAATAGATCGAGGGGATCGAGTCTGGTATTACAAAAAAAAAATATTATTGATCCCTAAAATGAAGAATATTTTATCTTGTGACAAACGCGACATGATAGTTTAGGTAATCTACCTTAAATTTATGTGGCTTTATTTCCTTCACGGACTACCAAAAGAATCATGTTAGGAAATAAAGGCAGCAGCAAAAGAATAGTCACGCGAGTGATGATTTTGATAGTTAGAAAAATAACGGTTTATTCGTCTTAATGGAGAACTACAAAGTAATGTGCTTCCTTGTAAGTGATGAAAGAACTGACAAAGGAACAAAAACGTAATAGGTAAAAAGCCATAAAGGCAAAGATAGCGATCGAGTCGTAGATGGCGTCCCCATCGACAAGTCTCAACAAATCAGTCATCGAAATTCTCTAAAAAAAAAAAAAAAAAAAACAAAATTCAGTTTTGCGTAAAATATTGCAGCATAAATATAGCTTTTTCTGCCTCTTACATTTGATAAAATACCATGGAATTTAAAATCACCGCGCTGTGATGTTGTGACTTAAAAAATTACTTTCAAACATCAATTACAACTCCAACAATTTTAAGGAGAAAAAAGTTACATTTATACTTTACAGTGCAAAATATTTTTTTGTTACAGTGTTCAACGAAACATATTTTTTCTTATAAATACCAGCAAACCAAAGAAATAAGATATTTAACAATACATTTTTCAGATTTTATCTATTTCAATACAATGACGAAGCACTAAATCGAAAGTGCAGAACTCTTAGAAAAAGCATGTGCTACTTTTGTATCTTAATTACAGGTACATTTGCATCGAGCTCTACAACTCCTCGACGAGGTGCTTCATACGATGCCTATAGATGGTCCTCGAGGTATTGAATAACTAGAAACAAATTCTAATGAGCCTACAGAAATCGAGACTCGATCGGACCAGGTATGACGTAAGATTAATTTCGGTAAACAGAACCGTTCTAAGAATCGTGTCATCGCGTGAAATACCGTATCAAGTTTCTCAAAGCGTACGGTAGATTCGAGAATGAGGTTTACGAAAGAAAATTTTAGTCAGCCAAACCGAACGAAAAAATTTGTATATTTTACACGTGATATAAATGACGTAGAAGAAGTACGTGTGGCGCCATGGCCTTGTTCGAAAACAGACAAAACGTACAAAAATAACAAATCGTCGGTGTCGTATAAACGGGAGAAAGGAATAAGTCTTATTTTTTTCTTGTGCAAAATTATTTTTTAAGAAGAAGCGATTTCTGAATGAGTATGAACGAATAAAGAGGAAACGAAATAGGTGGGATGGATTAGAGGATAAAAGTTATATTTTACTAAACGGCCAAATGCAATCTCGATTAACGAAAACAAACAAAAATTAAAGAAAGAGAGAGAGAGAGAGAGAGAGAGAGAGAGAAAAATATTAACGAATTTTGGCAGCTGTGGTCTGGCGTGCGCGAGACTAAATTGTTAACCGAGTCGCGTCACGCTTTCGGAAACTACCGATAATCGGGTTACTCCGTTTTCTGAGATTAATTCTTGTAAGATAGCTTATACGATTAAACAAAAATTACACGTATATAAATAATATACTGTTCGTTACTATTTACCGTGAATTCTAAGCTCAATAATTTTACGGACTGGATGAAACGATTTCACGAATATTATTAGACGGAAAAAAAGAAGAGGAAAAAAATGGATTTCGAGACAGATGTAAATATGCAAAAAACCTTGGAAGGTTAAAGGAACATTGGAGAATAGTACCTATTTAAAAAAAAACAAAAAGGGTGATAATCGTAGCGATTTACTGTGAGATGGAAAACCCTGTGGCGCAGCATAGGTACGCTAATATTAGTTTGCCACCAAAAAGTAAGAAACGTTAGATACCTTCAAGGTCTTGGTTGACATTTCTTGGTACTTGTTGGTTTTCATTTTATATATATTTTTTTTTTTTCGCAAAATTTTTATTTTCTTTTAGAACGCTGTATTAATAATCGTAAAATTATTATCGTTGTCGTTGTTGGAAGTGAGCCAAAGCCCAGTGATTTTACGAACGTTGGCGACAAACGTGTATGGGCCAATCCATGACAAATCAACAGAAAAAAAAAACATTTGACACTAATTTTTTGATTATTTTTTAATTTGTTCACAATCACGAAAGATATTATTTACTAAAACTACGGCGACGATTTTTTTTAAACTTCTGACTGTATATTCTTTTTTGAAAATAGACATTTTTTAGACTTGGATTTAAAAAATCAAAATAAAAGAAATTTAAAATAGGGCTTTTCCAAATTTTCAAGTTATAGCATTATTTTGTGTGGCAAAGGCTTCTACTCGTTATCAATATGAACTAAATACTATAGAGAAGACTCCAAAAATATCGACTCGAAAGTTTTTTTTTTCAGTCACATGTAATAATTTTAGGTTTATTCAATTTATGAAAATTCCCACCGTTGAAATTCCAATCGTTTTCTTTGATAAATGCTACATTTACTCGATCCTCTGTACGACATATTTGGAATTATAAATAAGATGAAGTTTTTGTTTTTATAAAGTTTAAAAAATATATGAGTTATACATTATTTGTCTAGTAACCAAAGTAATTAAAAATTCTATTAAAGTTTTATTGCACCAGGACGCTGTACGAGAAAACAATGAAACACAACTTTCAGTAAAGAAAATAGTTTGAAAGGTCAAAATGGAAGAAATTGGGAATTTAAATCATTGAAATAAATCTAGAAATATCAAATATCACTCAGAAATTAGTTTCCCGACGACATTTTTTTTACCCTCCCCTATTGCTTACTCATGTTGAAACCAAATATAAGATTTTGATATAGAAAAAAAGTTCCGTAACTTGAACATTTAGAAAGCCCTTTTTTATTTTCCTTATTATTTTTTTTTCAATCCTAGTTTCACACTCGTCCTTGGAATAGTCTCGAAATGTATCGTCGATGTAGTTATAGCAAATAACATTTTTGGTGATTGTGACCGAACAGATTTTCGTAAAAGTCTAGAAATGTGTTTTTTTGTTACTACCCATAAACATATTGGGAAGAAGAAAAAAATGTATCTAAAAAAGATGCGAGTCACGATCCTGTTGATTTGCCATGGATTGTCCCATATCTTCGTCCGCGAGAAAAATATTTATTAGATATATGAGGCATTCCATATCAGTTCAGCCACAAAAGAAAAAGATAAATGAAAAATCTCAAAAAATGTATAAAAATCAAATTATATAATACCAACAAATCCACCATATTTTCAATTTTTATCCATTTTTTAAAAATGTATTTTGCCTTGTTTATTTCTTTACACTAAACTATTGGTATTTCGGATATTGATAAACGGTTTATGCTAGCTACAATTCGAAAATACAATAATATGCTTTTTTGTGGCCTATATGAAGAAGAATATTTATTCAAATTTTAATACGTATGTTTCAGCTTTTTTGTTCTTGTAGATAGCATCAACCGCTTTCTAGATATCAATGTTCAGTGAAAAGTAATAAATAATTCAAAATTCCTTTTACTTTTAAAAATTTTTATTTCATATTTGGTGTTCTTTTTGGAAGCATATAATTTGATTTTAGGAATTTTCTTGATAATTTTTTTTTTCGAGTGACTGAACTGATATGGAATGTCCCATGTGACGCTATTGAGGCATTCTTTATCAATTGAGCCACTGTAACTTTTGAAAAACATTTTTTACCCCTGCATATATGTTTTCCCCACTTTGCCAATTTTTCTATTGGTTTTATATATACCACTGTAGATTATAGAAAATTAAGAGCAAAATAAAAGCAGCCGAAAATAGTGAAAAAAATGTATTTAAAAAAAAAATTGATCCAGTTTATAAAAAATGCCTCATATCGCAGATTTTTTATTTCTACATGTTCTCTCAAATGCAACTGTCTCCTCCAATAATCAATCAATTTTATTATGTGGTACTTGTTAAATAATTATATTTACTGTTTTACCTATTGTCATATTATTAATATTATTATTATGTATTATTGTGCGATATTTCGTAAAATTGTCAAATAGAGAAGATGAACGTCGACCAAATTTTACACCGTAAAAACACATTGATACAGATATTTACATACGGATATTATTATTATTGGATGAAAAGAACATCTATAATTTTTCGGTAGACGAAAATCGTTTTATCGCTTGTTTCGTATATTATTATTATTATTATTATTATTATTATTATTATTATTATTATTATTAGAGATGTACTATTACGAATATTTGCAGTGTTGTAATTGAGTAGAGATTATGTAGCTGTTTTTTTTTCGTTTTTCTTTTCTTTTTTTTTGTATTCCACGTTTTAAGCGAATCCGGGAAATTAAAGACACCCGCCGTTAGATGCTTCCGCGATATGATTTTATATACGTAAACCGTGAGAATCGTGTAATTTATTCATAGTCGAACGAAGATAACCGATGAAAATTGAATCAATTTATACGAAGCTTAATCGTAATGATTTGTTGTTTTTTTTTTTTCGAACGATGTAAAACATTGAGAAAAAAGAGCAACTCGAGGCAGAATTTTACGTGAATGGCAAATGCCGTCTGTTTAATGAATTCTCAATACTCTTGGCAAATCGGTACAAATAATATTATATGAATTGTACGTCGTGTATAATTATCGCCAAGTTTATACTCAAAAGACAAAAAAAGAAAAAGATAAAAAAAAAAAGAGTGAAAATAAGTTTATCGCATGTGCCATCTCTTTCTTACTGTACTGTACACCGAAATAAGATCAGGAAATGTAATGTTTAGAATTTTTTACGAACTTATATTTTTAAAGACGCGCTCGGCGTTGATGAGCGAAAATAAATCGAGGCGACAACTCAGCTTTACACGGGGTGCCGAGTTACATCATATTATATATTATTATGTAGTTAAAACACATAGATTTAAATCACAACTCAATAGCACTACATACAACACACACACACACACACACACAGACACACACATTTGTACGCCTATATTATAAGCAGTTATATATTAGACGTTGTTACTGAATGCAAGAAAATTCGTAAAACCATAAGGGAGAAATCTAGAGCGATAACAAGAGACGCACATTTATTACAATTTGTTGATGCAACATCGCGTGTTAAACAAAAAGAAATAGAAAAGAGAGAAAAGAAAAGTAAAACGAGATCTGTAATTGTTAAGATTATCGCGATGGAACTGAAAAAGTCTCAATGCTCTTTACGCGCTTGAGCGACAAGATCCCTCCATCTCATAATTATCATAATGCAGAGAACATTTACGAAAAACTGATAATCACAGTGCAATAGTTCACCAATCGCCAAAATATTTATTAAAAAAAAAAAGAAAAAAAAGATACAATAGCCCGAATCTTACGTAATCTCTACGTATCCTGTGTTAATTCATTACAAATACGAACGAATAATAGGAAACAAAATAATAACCGTTAAGTTATACAATATATTTAAAGAGGATGACTATATTTTGACCTTAATTTTTTTTTATTCTTAGTTTCACCCAAGAATTATATATCTTTTTGTTGCAAAGTTGAACATACGAAATTTTCGGTCGATTTTAAAAAATATCTACTTAGGTTCGAAGCCTATCAAGATTTAATTGTCCGATATATATCGGTTTTATTGTGTGATTTATCATACCTCTCACTTTTTTTCCTACCCGAAATTTAATATTATTACTTATTACACTTGATGAAAATTTGACAAATATAATTGCTGTAAATTATATTAAAATTCATGTAAATAGCAGAATTTCAAAACGATGTAACGTTTTTGCACAACAAATATAACAATATTCATACAAATATTACACAAACTTACCATAATTCGTTAATTTTAATTCATGATTACAATCCCTCTTTTAGGGCATGACATACAAATAAATCATTTTATTTTAATTCCATAGAGAAAAATGGGGCATTCCAAGTGAAATTAGGGATTCATTTCCTTCAATCTGACGAATAAGTGTGATTTATCGTTTTTTTTTTTGGACAAGAAGTAAGGCCGATTTTTTTTCGAAATTGTTCTCCGTCTACTTGCTGGTTTAGCATACTTTTTTTCGTTAAAATAGGATGTAACTTAAAATATACCTTAAAAAAATATATCTATAAATTTAGTGGTGTAAAAATATAAATTTTTTTATGATGTGCAAGTGGGATCTAGTATCATTATGTTTTTATATTAATTTAGAAAAATGTTAAAAACCGAAAAATTAGGAAATGTTAATATTATTTTCTATTTAAAAAAAAAAGAAAAATAAAAGTTATCTTGAATAATTTTTGTATCTCATTTTGTGACTATAAAATTCGAAAACTAACTTAATCCTAAAATAAATTTCGAGGGTAAAACTGAAAATTATTTGAAAAATATGTGTTATTAAACACATAGACGAAATAAAAATGAATATAGAAACCAATATTATCCGTTTCTTAGTGAGTTCAACATGCGTCTTTAATATAATGGTTACGTAAATAACATTTTTTAAATTTATTTCTAAACTTTCTCTTTACTGTCATACCAATAGATATCGATTTTCGTGTGCTCATATTTTTAAATTGATTTTAGGATTAAACTACGTAAATTTTCGAATTGTATAGTCAAAAAATGGGAGGTACAGAAATTCTTCAAGATACCTTTTATTTTACTTCGTTTTTTTTTTTTAATAGAAAACAATATTAACATTTCCAAATTTTTTGATTTTTGTAAACGAATTTTAATTTCTTTTTAATAAAATAAATATGAGGATACTAGATCCGACTTGCACATTATAAAAAAAAAAGTTATATTTTTACACTACAAAACTTATAGACAACTTTTTTTTTTAAAGGAATATTTTGAATTACATCCAATTTTAATGAAATAAGCGTGCTAAACCAACAAGCAAAGTGGGAAAAATTTCGAAAAAAATTGGGCCTTATTTTTTTTTGTTCCAAAAAGAATACAAAAAATGATAAATCACAATTATCCGCTGCGTCGAGGGAAATGACTCCCCGATTTCACTTGGAATGCCTCATATACATATCTTCGTGATCCATATTATCTCCTACATAATATAATATTTATCGTTAATAATATACTTTTCAATATAATTTTCTCTTTTTGAAAACATTCGAAAATGTTCGTAAATATCTCTAAAAACTCATCTGTTTTTCGGTTGAATCTTGACCAATTATTGTACACAGACAATAACAAGAACAAATAAACATTTTCAAATATCTATCAATACATGAAGCGCTCCGGAAATATTTGCAAAGTGAGATCTATGATAAATTTTCTTTTCTTTTTAAATCGAAAAATGATAAATTTAAAGCTTTTAAACGCCCCTTAAATTTCAAATATTTTTCCTGATATTTTGCACACTTACAGAAATTCGGTGCATTTAAAAGTGAATACGGAGATATATAATAACTTCGAAAAAAAAATATGGTTTTTTTTTAGTGAATAATGAAAATTTGTAAAACTCTATAAGTTTTCTAAATATTCGTTTGCAGGTTTAGATGAGATAAATTTCATAATAAATTCTCGGATGAGGTACGGAATAAAAAAAAAGATAGAGGGAAAATATATTGTCATCTTACAGAATAGCTGCTGCCGTTAAATCTTTTTGCTAATAATGTATTCAGTGACTTATTTGCGTTGTCTTACAAACGATTTTCTTTTGTATTTGCCAAAACCGGTACCTACTTTATTGCTCTTGACAATACGGCGGAACCTTTTGTTTTAACGCTTACTTTATCTCCCTTCTCTCAACGCCCTCTTACCTTTTTTCCTCGTTTACACGTGAGATACTTTACGTTAAACGGTCTCGAGAAATAAAAAGGATCTCACAGTAAGAACATGACAGTAGCGTTTTTACCTGTATCAAGTGGACCAGTAATATTCGAAAAAAAAAAAAAACGAAAGAAAAAGAAAAAAGCAATTAAGAAATAGTCTGTTTGCTTTTATCTCAAAACGGCAGATATAAGAATATTTTCGAATATTGTACTAAAAGTCCTACGATGATAATAATACTTAATATTATAGCTTCATGCAGGATCGAGATATAGTATAATTGTAACTACTTATTACTGTAAATCTTCGAAGGTTCCGCCGTCATCCACCGAACCTCGAGACTCGAAGACTTGTGTGTTTCCGAACGATTAGAAAATAATGAAATGCATACACATTTACTATAAATAAACGCACGTAAAACGGATATATGTAATCATAAATAGGGTTGTGCGGAAACTTAGAATTTTATTGATTAACGGAGTGATGAATTTAACTTGTAAATTAATATATATTGTGAATGAAGCATTCGCATCGTTTCAACGACCATTAATATCACAAAATCGACACAATAACGAAATATACCATTCGGGCCACAAACATTTAAAGTTCTTGTTGAAGGGCTGATCCCTTTACAAGCTACTTTCTGTTTACGAGAAGAGATACTATATCAACGCGTCTATGCCAAAGATGTTCGACGATGTAATTGTAAAACACAGAAAAAGACATATAAATCATAAACACACACGCACACACACACACACACACACATACATACGTAATACATACGTAATACACAATCCATTTCACCATATTATTATATTAAATCGAAGTGTAGAAGATATACAATGTCTATTCTCAACAATAAATTGTGTCGTGATGCGCAATGAAAAGATGAATTTTTGAGTATTTCACTTGAATTTTATTATTTTAATTATATGAATGAGTTATAATATACTTTTATGGGAGAAGTCTGGTCTAATGTCTAATCGTTTTACGAAGATTCGAAGGGCATATTAAAAGAAAAGAATTTTTCATTTTTGTGTTCCTCATCACGATTTTTGTTCCTTCAATCAAACAATTAAAAAGTGTGGTTTTTTAAGGTGGACTTCTACCTTGGACAACCGTTTTTTCAGGTGCTCACATTTTATTTTTTTGTGGGGAAACGAATACATGTAGATGAGTGCGGTTTTTTTCTATTTGTTACTAATGCTTTAAGGTATACAACGATTTCTTTTTTTTCTTTTTTGGTTAAAAATTGTCGACGTCCCAGATCCTCAAACACGGTCATCCAAAATTGGAGGGGTAAACTCCTGCTGGCACACCGTTGATCGGAAACAAAAATTCAGAGCAGATTATTAATCAGTATCACTTTGGTCATGGTATGACGGAGATTTTTTTCGATTACTGTAAAATTAAGAAAATTGTGGCGATTTGAAAAAAAAAATCGATTTTTTCCCTTTTTTTCGTATAAAAACGTTAATAAAAAATCGAAAAATTAAGTTATCGAAAAAAACCTCCGTCATTCCATGAAGACATGTTGCCCGAGTATGTATGCACAATTTCAGGCCGATCGCATCATTACAGTGGTTACGAAAGTGGTAGCTATTTTGAAAAACTGTTATCTGTGTACACTAACGGGTTTATAATTACCGTCAATCTGCTACAATCTGCTATGCCTGCTCCATAAATGCAACCTTCCGCTTCCTCCATCAACTGGTTTTGTACCGAGCTTCTGTCGCTGGACTTTCCAGCCGAGCGCCAAGCAGAAACGGCCGGAACGCGCTGTCCACGCCGAACTTGAACGCATTTTTAATGCCTAAAACGTTCGAATCTCGGAAAATCCTTTTACAGGATAAATTCGACTTATATATAGATAAAGAATCAGCAGAAAAAAATGCGAATTTTTTTAAAGTTACCAAGGTAAAAGTCCCCCTTAAATACAATTTTTAATGAATTACGACTGAAATTCTTTAAAAATTGGCGAAATCTACTTTTTTCTGTAAAACAAAATTATCAACAATACCTTTTGTTAATAAACTTTCGTAAACTTAACGGTTTGAAGATGTTCACTGATAAATTTGCACCATTCTGTTGACAATAACAAAATAGAAAATACATAGAAATAATACTTGTATTATATTCAAGCTTAGCCAAATCATTGTTTTTCTAATAATAATTATATGTATAACATAATTTCAGCCATACATACATTTAAAATATGACAAAAAAAAACTATTAAAAAAATGAAATACGCACTGCGCTGCAAGCAGTAACTATGTTTTTCTTAAGTTTGGCCCTTTTGCGTAAATCTGTTTTCTTTTTTTTGTCATTAACATTGAAAAAAAAATTTGATCATCATCTCAACCAAAAAATTAACAGTTTCTTTAATCGTAATTATTAAGATTATTATTATTTTGATATCATCAGTGATTTCTAGAGTTTGTAAAAATATACTTTAATTTCTTAAAATATTACAATAATATGGTTTTTCTTTTCAATTAAATTTCAACGTAATTATCAGAACAAATAAGGAAATTAGTGCATTGTAAAGCACATTTTTCGTGAAAATGGGTTAATCAATATTCTTTAACATAATTACAAAGATAACAATTATTAACATCTTTAAAAATCTTAGTCTCATGCAGTAACGACGACTATTCTTTTCAATTTCTAGCCTCTGACGTTTCTGCTTTGTGAATTCTGTGCAAGTTATAGAGCCGAATACTAGGAAGATAATGTATATGGGGCATTCAAAGTCAACTCTCTTGGTCATCGGCCTGACCTCCTCGGATTCAGTTGACTCATTTTTTGGTGCATATTTTGATCCAAAAAAGAGGATATTTTTTTAGATTTTTACAATTTGTTTTACCCTATAAAATAATTTTTCTTTCCATAACTTCTGAGCAAAAATGAATTCTGACCCGATTTAAAATTCGGATTTTTATCCCATAAAATCTAGGAGTAAAAACGGGTATTTCCATCGTAGCTCGAAAGTGGGCAGAGAATAATTTCTATTTTTTTAATTTAAGAAAAAAAAATTCCAAATTTTGAAAATTAACAATTTCAATGATGGTTTCTTGTAGGAAAAAAAAATAAAACATATCGTGGTAAAAAATAAAAGTTTCCCATATTTTGAGAGTAAAACGTTGAAATTTCGCCCAACAATTAAAATAAAATTGAAAAAAGCCATTTCAATTAGAACAAAAATTAGGGGGGGAAAAAAAATAGAAATTATTCCCAGTCCTCTCCAACTATGATGGAAGTACTTGTATTTAGTCCTAGATTTTATGGAAAAAAATGTACAAATTCGAGATTCATTTTTTCTCAAAAGTTATGGAAAAATATATTTTATAGGGTAAAGCAAGTGGTAAAAATCTGAAAAAATAATCTCTTTTTTGGGCCAATATATGCCGAAAAAAATTCATTAACTGATCCCGAGGGGTTCAGGCTGATCAGCAAGTAAGTTGACCTGAGAATGCGAACGCGAATGAGCCGCCATTTGTCAACACACAAAAGTTGTCATTGTGATTTAAACAAAAGACAAATGTTCGACGCTAATGGCAGGATCAAGTGAATCAATTGAAATTGCATCAAATGGATTTCGCTTTAATCGCTCGTGTTCCAATTCTAATTTGCAATGAAAAGATAAATTCTTCGTGTCTCGACTAAATCAAATATTTTTATTTATTTTTGTGGTTTAATTACAAAATTCTGACAATAGTTAACAAAGATTTAAAAGAGGGTTCACTGCTTATATTGCAATCTGTGTTGCTCCTTCGGTGAATCTTGTTTGGGTTCGTATTTGCCCTCGTATCGATTACCTTCGCTGTCTATCGCGACATTGTAATTAACAACGTTCGCGAGAGCTTCGTCGATCGCTCGATCAATGTTTTTCTCAGTGATAAAAGTAACCGCATCGGCTTTAGCTTTTCTCACTTTTTCCTCAACTTGTTCCATTATGATTTTGTCCCGCACCTCCTTGGCTGCTATATTCTGAAGAACCAGCTCTTTGCGCTCTTGCAGTTGTTTGGCTTCTCGAGCTTCGCGACTTTTTGCCACTTCCTTGTTCCATTCCTCGTTCAATTTCGAACAATTCTCAAAATCCAGAGCTTGCATCTGTTTTATGGACTCTTCGTCAAATTCGATCTTGCTTTCTTCTGATAATTTCATATAGAATTTCCTGAAATCCCGACATAAAACAGACAATTTTTATATAACAATCATTAACATTCAATTTGATACTTTGATTATTCAGAATAATTTTCAATACTTCATTCTGTACTTTGAATAATTTGTGAAGATTTAGAACATTCTGTTTGTCACTTGGATTATTTTAAATAATTTTCAATATTTATTTTCGTTATTTGAAGATTCAATATGATAGAAATATTCACGAATAATGCGAATATCCGATTATATATGTACTTGGCATTTTTATGAATAATTTTATACGTACAATTGGATACACTGAATATTTGAGAGTAATCTTTTCTTTTTTAAAATAATACTTTGAATATTTACAAATAATCACGAATATTTAATTTTGTGCTTGGAAAATTCGCAAATAATTTTAATATCCAATTCGACACGTCGAATCATTATCATCAATCATCATTATTTACAATCACAATCAATTGTAATTTACAAAAAAACCAATTACAATTGTATTTTGTAATCGGAATTTTTCAACAACCATTACAATTTTCAACTGGAAATATATGGTTAAAGATTATCATTATAATTTGTAATTAAGAATAATCATTTAGAAAAAAAAGATCACTGCTCAACTCTGTTCTAGAGTGATGCTGAATATCCAATTTTCCGCTTTGAAATTTCAATAAGAATTTGTATATTTATTAATTATGTGTATTCTGTTGGTCATAAATTCATTTAAAAATAAAACATATTTTCATCTCCTTAGTTCTCAAACCTAGAAGTATTGTCAGTTTGGAAATTATCTTTTATAAACTACATTTTTTTTATTTGTAATGGAATTTCTTCTTCTAATAAAAAAAGATCCGAATACATATAAAAAATGTAGTTAAAAGTTGGAATTATTTGATTAAAGTAAAAATTGTAATTTGTAATCAGAAATATACAATTAAAGAATATATTAATAATTTTCAATTATAAGTAATCAATAAGAAAAGAATGCCCATAGCTCTATACATGAACAATGTTGAATAACCAATTCTCTACTTTGAAATTTCAAAAAGAATCTTTATATTTATGTACAAATTGTATTCTGTTGGTCATAACTTATTATTTATAAAAAAAAAAACAAAAAAAAACTCATTTCCATCGTCTTAATTTTCAAACCTAATGAAAGTTATAGACAAAAGTGCATTAACATTTTGGATATTGCGTTAGATGGAAAAAAGTAAAGACAAGACAGAAGCAAATAAAAATAAGAAATGTTAAGTAACATTATCTGTGATGGAAAAAAAGCATGAAGGTCTTGAAAAAATATATGACTCATAGAGT
This sequence comes from Perithous albicinctus, assembly GCA_964016905.1. Lineage (NCBI taxonomy): Eukaryota > Metazoa > Arthropoda > Insecta > Hymenoptera > Ichneumonidae > Perithous > Perithous albicinctus. The sequence goes on along the minus strand of OZ024692.1, from coordinate 5,197,685 downwards.
AGAGATTATTATATACAGAAAAGAGAGAGTTTGCTTCTAATAATGAGGTGTAATGTTGAATATACCGCTGACCTTATAGATACCCTATACGTTTTGTAGTTGTTACTGAGACGCTGAAGCTCCAAAAAATCTTCTCTAGGTATGACAGGTCTTGGTGGTATTCTAAATATTTTAGTTTTGGCTGTTCCCAGCCAAATAGGCTTTCTCCATCTTATGAATTGTGAGTGAATAGCATTTGGTCCAAGAAATTCGCAGGCAACCAGGTGCCTGGTTAAATGTGCCCCGGATACGATTGGTAGCATAATTTCAAGTATTTCCAAAGTTTATTTCCAATGAAACGAAATCTGTGCTGTAAAAAAAAGCTTTTCCTTCACTTGTTTTCTTGATAGAAAAACATTACTTATTTACAACAATTACGTATTTAATCTGGTTCTGTTAGCCGATTCGGAGCAGACGAAAACCGATGACAAAAGTATTGTTTTTCTTTAACAGGAAGACATTACCTGCGTTTGGCAACTGTATTTTCAGAAAAGCCAACCAATTGTTGCGCTACTGATATATTTCGCCGCTACAAATAGTTTTCTCATCACATTATTAACGATAATGCAATTGTCGAATGCTTGAAATGTAAAGGTTATAACGGACCTACACTCGAATAAACTTTAGTCCGTGAAAACTTTAGGCAAGGACTGTACGCCAATACTGCGAGCGCGGTAAGTAACCGGTTAATAACCGGAAGCTATGTATTTTACGTGTCGCTTCACTGCGAATGACAATTTAAAAAAATCTAAATACAGCATTTTTAGTTTCCTAAGTCCAGGAAACAAGATTTTTTAATTTTTCGAGTCGAATAAATAGGATTTTTCTTTTTTAAGGTGATGTGCTACACCGACTTAGTCACCGTAAGTGCGAGAGAGATAGCTGAATCTTCCCGAAGCGTTATTCTTGGCTACCGTTAATTTTTCGGGTAAAAGACGAGAACGGTTCACTGTAGAATTCTAAGCCGCAGTGAACCGTTCTCGTTTTTTGTTTAAAAGATCAAATAGAAATGAGAACAATGCTTTACAGTTTTTGTTACCGACCGAGCAGTAGCACATCATCTTAACACGAGGTGGAATTACTCGGTCGATAATGAGTACTTGTTTTGTATTCAAAAGTTCAACGATGTCGGAGAAATTCGGGACCGCAAAATTAGTTATATCTGTCTCGCATTCATAAATGTTTCACATCGATAGCTGAATCTTCCCGAAGCGTTGTTCTCGGTCAGGGTAAATTTTTCAGATAAAAGACGAGAACGATTCACTGCAGAATTCTAAGATGCAGTGAACCGTTTTCAACATTTGTTCAAAAAATCAAATGGAACAACGCTTTACCGCTCCGAGGAATAGCACATCACCTTCAGGTGGTGCTACGCCTCGGTCGGTAACTAAAAATAGTTTCCGTACTCCGAAATTTGTGAATCTTGGGGCAAAAGGAAAGCGCCCTACGTTTAGCAATTCCGTGAGATGACACTTTGCTTTTTCCTGCAATCAAATTGGAGGGTAGAAAATATGGACCTAAAATAAAACAGCTCTCACTCGCACTCATTGTGGCACAGTCGGTCTAGCTGGTTCTCGAACTTAAGTCAATTGTAATAATACCATCAGTTGGTAAAATTCTGAATTTCAATGTGTCAAATTTTACCATCAGATGCAAAAAACATCGTTCCATGTCGAGCTTTTTTTTTAATCCCCCATCAAGCGACCACATACCAAGCGCGCTTGGCATTAAAAAATGTCGATGGAAGTTTTGTCGGCTTATGGCGGCCAGGTTAAAGAAATTAATTCTTTGATGTGTTACTTGTATATAAAAAAAAATTAACACCTAATAATAACTAATGTACATCGATACAATAAGAACAATGTTTAACATCTAGACTACATTTATTTTATATTTTTTTTGTAGAAATCTACTGCATAGTGGTGTGAAAGGGATAATATTTATTGATGTGATTTTATGAAATGCCTGCCGATAAAAAATCTTATTGTTCTAAATATATTGTTTGAAGGTTACTGAAAGTCACTATAATTGTAAATTTTTATTTACAATTGTAAATTTGTATCTATAATTGTAAATTTTTATTTACAATTTTAAATTTGTATCTATAATTGTAAATTTTTATTTACAATTTTAAATTTGTATCTATAATTGTAAATTTTTATTTACAATTTTAAATTTGTATCTATAATTGTACATTTTTATTTACAATTATACTGTGACTAACTATACTGATGGAAACGGGGGGTTGGCGCGCAAAGCGCGCACGGGGGGACAGCCCCCCTAGTTTATTTTTTATTTTTTTGTAGAAACTTAAATGAATATGAGTGATCAAGACCCAGACCACAGGGTCGAAACGTATCAAGTAACACTTCAAAGAATTAATTTCTTTAACCTGGCCGCCATAAGCAGACAAAACTTCCACCAATTAATTCATCATGGCCACAGCAACTAAGAACAAACTAAAAAATGTTGCACTTGTCAAATTTTGTGGTAAACATTGGCACTAGAAATTTGAAGTTCTTGAAACTTTTAGTCTATCAATATTTTGGTATCTTGGATGACGTTGATTTTTCTTTCAAACCGTTCTCTCGTTTCAAAGTACGAAAAATGTTAATGAATAATTTTTAATAGCTTTGCAACCTAATATCAGAAAAATATGATTCACAGTATATTGAAAAACTGTATAACATGTTGTGCTATTCACAGCTAAGAGTATATAATTGCTTTAACTACCCGTTTCTATACCATCAATTTGTAAAAGGATAAAATCGTGAGTTTCATTGACTTCAACTCGCTATCATTTTTATATAGAGCATCATAAAAATTTGAAGTAATACGGGTATTACTAACAACACAATTTTGAATTAAAGCAGCTATTGAAGACATTTATCGCTCGCCAACCAAAGTTCTAATTCTAAATCTTATTTCGTAGGTTTCAGACTGTAATTTTGTACTTTTGTAGATCTAAAAACAAGCAAACAAATGCCAATTTAAATCTATAAAGAAATTCCGTATTTATCGATTTCACTTTCGTCTCCCTTTAAACACAGTCGAATTTACTAGAGACATCTGAACGACGTATTAGGAATCATACGCCAATCGAATATCGATGTAGCAACGGAAAACCCTTTATAAAAATTCGGAAATTTTTCATAACATTATTTATTCACACGAATCCGTAGCTAATAGTTTTGAAAATTTATAACCAATCGTAAGACATCGACATTACCGCAATTACGCGCGATTAAGCTCCACAGTTTTTTTTCAATCTTTACTATCGATCCGTTGATAAAATATTTCATTTGTATCCTATTATTAGGAACCTTTACGATGAGAATATCAGCTAGTCACCGATGAAGTGTAGATTTCGTGGCTTGCACGAAAAAAAAAAACACGAATATATATATTGAGAAATATAAAGGCGCGCGGAAGTAGAAAAGTAGTGGTATGGAAACGCATATAGGTCAGTCTTTTCAGAACTAGGTTCCGCACCCCGATGTAATACACAGTGTACGAAAATGTTTTACTCCGAGGGTGAAAACAACGAGCTTTAGAAAAATGCAATGATAGTTTGCCCAATTCCAAATGCGCGCTATTCATCGACCAGCGTATTGGAAATGTTTTATGTCGGGCGTTAATTAAGCGAGCAAATTTACGTTGATTTAAACTGAAGACTTGCCCGCGCACAATCGCCACACCGTGTAAACTGGCTGGCGAAACAACCGCAAGCGAAATAATTAGTCTCGCGTTTTCAAGCACCTCATTAACAGCAAGGGGTAAAAAGAAGCCGACTCTCATTTCACATACTCGCTACACTTTACTTTTGAAAATGCATCTGGCACTAAGGAAAGAGCTTATTTCTGTTAGTTCGTATTTCACAGCCAAGCCGAACGTGTCGGTTTCATTCGCTTTTCAATCTGAATGCGCCGTATTGCGTAGCCGTGAATTTGAAAGCATCGCATACAAGTTATTAAATATGTACAGCGTTCACGTGACACCGGGAAGATCTTCCGAAAGACCGAGCACTTCGAGACGGCCAGACAGTGAAATACTGTTTAAAGGTCGTCGACGAGAATCTATTCCATTGAGACTCTTGAATTATATACGAGCTCGATTTCAGGCTGAGGGAATTAACGGTAAGTAATTGTACGATATAACTATTCGCGGCATTAGTAATTTTAGACGATTTTTAAAGCATGTGGCATTTATCACAGATGCATCACAAATTTTACGCACACGGGTTGTGGTGTTTTGCCGTTAAAAAAAAATAACTGACCTTCTGCGTACGTTTACACATAACGAAATCACAGCCAATGTAAGATAAAGGTGGCCAATAAACCATCTAGAAACCAGTAGCAGGATTGGCCGTGTTAGGCTATACATTAGCGATGCGAATGATGTTTGAATCGAATTCAATAAAATATTCCTTCACTTGAATAGCTCGAGTTTTTCGAATAATCATTTTGTTAATTTCATCGATTTCATTAATTTCATTAATTTCGAAGGAGTTAATAAGATTTTTAAACAAAATGAGCTCTTCTCTTTGTCTCAGAATCGAACTATTCAAATTATTTTAAAAATTTGAAATATTCGAATTATTAGAGACATCTGACTTATTCGAGATTTTTGTTTTTTAAAGTATTTCAATTATTCAAAATGAATCAGATCGAATAAATCGTATTCAATTCGTCCTGAAATATTCGAAATTCAGGTTGCAAAAGCGCACGGGTAATCCGGGTCAATTAGAAAAATTTCTTTTGGCTTTTTACTCTGCACACTTTTTGAATTGAACTGGCAGGCCAAATGTTCCCAAATATTTTTCAGATTTGCTTAAGCTAAACCCTTGTGGCACGAGTGTAGCTTTTTACGTTTTTGTAAAAATTGACAAAGTTAATATTAATTTAAGAACTTTTTTTTTAAATAACGAATTTTTCAATAGCTTTAATAGCTTTTTTTAATAGCTACATTCATACCGTAAAAACTATCTCAAGCGCAACTCAGAATTATTTGGAAATACTTGGCCTACTTGTTCTCGTTCAAGTGAAAAAAAAAATGGTGACCACCATTACCTGCATGCTTTTACCATCTGGCAAAAAATTCTTCGTTAGGTAGGTTGATAGTATATATAAAAAAAATAATAATACTAGCCGCCAAGTAACTGAAATATTGGTCTTCGAATATCCGTAAGTAGTTAATTATATATATATTTTCCGTCTGGGTGGAAACAACAAAGTGACCGTTTACTGATTCCTGGTTGATCACTGGAACGTTTACTTTACATTTTACAGAAGTTTTTCTTTCTCTTATAGTGCGAACAATACTTATCAGTATTTATAGAACATGAAAAGAAAAAAGTTTCGCCATGTGTAAGAATGACGAAAGTTGAACACGTATTGAATTTTGTACTATCCTTAAAGATTTACGAATCCTCTGAAAAATCGTCCTTAAGACGATGGGCTAAATCTTTCTGTCGTTCTCTCTCGCTCCACTGTAATCGCCAATGGCGCTATCTCATTCGCACTCATAGGCGCTTGAGTCGACGTAGCACATCCGCTTAAAGCGATGTGGTACACCGAGTGCGCCGCAATTAGTGCCGTAAGTGAGTAAAATAGTGCTATTGGCGATTACAGTGGAGCGAAAGAAAACGACAGAAAAGTGTACCACATCGCCTTAAGTATATGCAGTTGCTTTCGCTTATCGTATTTCCAAAATGGTACTAGAATAATACTAAAAGTAAAGGAACATGATTTTTCGACAGTATTACCAAATGCATCTGCTCGAAATTCCGATAATGTCCTTGATCGCATTGTTTTTCGAAGAGCATTGAATGATTTTCAAAGCGTTTCTGCGTTTCCTTAGAGAGTGAAAAGATCGTCTTCGTTTTCGTCGATGATTAGGCCAACGCTTTGCGGTCCATTATCCGAGCTGACAGGATATCTCGAGTAATCGTGAATCCAAACATCGTTGATTGAATTATCGCTCGACATTGTCGTGCCGACAATAGTGTCGGATTCGGACTCGGTGTTCGAACTCAATCGTTCCGGCACGGTAATATCAATCGGTGATAATTCGCTCAAATTTGCCATTCTCATACCGGTCGATGTGTCGTTATATATCAATCGATTTGGGCTAAATACGTGTTGTCTGCATTCAGCGACAAGTCGCTTTTGCGTGCTGAACGAATTCGTAGCGTTTATCCTCTGTGTTACCACCGGCGCTGCGTAACAGTACACACAAGATGTTTGATCTATTTTCCTGTAGTCCACGTAGCTGCAATGATGCAGATTTAGAATAGTTTCGAGTTGCCCGTCTGTCGTCACGGTGTCGTTGATTGGCCATCGAGGCCAAAATGAATCTAGTGCGCCTAAAAATAGAAAAGTTGAAAAAAAAAAAGCCAAAAAACTGTTATTCCCACATCGTCAATAAAGAATAGCATCAACCGTTAATTTTCAAGAAATCAAAATTGTAATTAACCGAAGAATTATACGATTATAAAATACCATTTTTCGGAATTCTTTTAGAAGACTTTTTTTATTCTCAAATTCATTTGAAGTCACTCTAACTTAAAAGCAATTGTGTTTTGAACCAAACCATAAAATTACTTGAACTTTAGATAAAAGAGTTTGAATTAAAATTAACCTCGTGCATACACGTTATGTTTGTGTTCAATATTTTTCTTTTTGTTTCAAAATATTATCTGAGAATATAATAACGTCCAAGTTATACAACAAAATAGAAAAGAATTTCATTTTTCTTCAACAAATGAAAAAAAGCAGCTTATGAAAATTCTGTATTTTAGGTAATAAGAAAAATTGACTTTGCACCATTTTAAGTTGCCATCGACGAAGGTGAAATAAAATCACAACACTGGCCCTTCTAGAAAATTAAAAAAATAATCGAATGCAGACCAAAGTCATCATGTCGTTACGTTTAAGGAGGTTCGCCCATTACTGGTGAGTCAGAAATGTGACTGAAAGAACATGTCAATGCAGCTATCACGAATTATATGCAATATTAGTATCATGATATGTGGATGCTACGTATATGCCACATTCCTCGAAAATTATTGGATTGTAGAGTATAAAAATATATATTCACAAGTCTATTCACAAGATGCTCAGCGACTCGGAAGTCGTTGACATATGCTTACAGTCTAACATTTCGAAATGCTACAAAAAAAATCGCAAATAAGTATGAAACACGTATAAAAAAGAATCTCAGGCAATACTCCCTAAAATGATCAATAAATTTGAAATAAAGTTAGATTCCGCGAAAGAGTCAGCTGTTGCGCTACCCTGGTAAAAATATTTCTCTGAAAATATCTGAAAGTACCTCTGAATTTCTATCACTTTTCGCACTTTTCGGAGAAATTCATTGTTCTCTGAAACTAAATATTCCTGATTGTTCTGAAAAACTCCGATTTTCGTGCCAAACTCTCTGAAAACTATTAACTCTTCGTCTGTAAACCTGGGTCTTTCGTGTCCGAGCCAAAACAAAAAGTTGCTTTACTTATTTAATAAAAAACTTTGCAAATTGCTTCCTCCTTTTTCCACTTTTGACGAAGGTACTTCTATGAGGAAGTATGACGATCAATTCTGGCTTCCTCATAGAGGAAGCTTCGTCAAAAGTGGAAAAATGAGGAAGCAAAGTTCATGCAAAGTTCGACTTTGGAGGCTTGTTTTACTTCTTTTTCACTAGAAAATAAAATATCCCGTAATTTGCGAGAGCTACTGCCCGACCGACATTTTTCAAAATGCTACCAAATTTTAACCGCTTGACCGATTTGCGTCAAATTTGTACTGGAACCTGCTCTAGGATCATACACATTGACTCACTCTATTTAAGTTTTATGCAAAAAATATAGATCAGTTGCTTGAACCGTTCTGGAGTTATAGTTTTTTTTTTTAATTACGAAAATACAAATTCCGACAAAATCTTAACTACATTATCGATTTCGGCTGAATTTAATATTAAATATCGACCCATTTTATTTAACTTTTATGCAACATTTTACATCAAATACTTGACCGTTCTCGAGTTATAGCATTTTATAAAAAAATGCGAAAATGCGAATTTCTATAAAATCTGAACTACTTTGTCGATTTTGCCTAAATTTGGTATTAAACATTGACACGCTACATTTAAGTTTTACGAAAAATTTTAGAAACAACATTGAAAATTCGGCTGAACCCAGGTTTACAGACGGGAGGTGCCGAAAAAACCTTTACAGGCGAAGAGTTAACTTCGTTGATATTTTATGTCGGTTTCTCTTTTATACTTAGAAACCATTTTCTGAAGAAAAGAAGCGGATCATAGAGAAAACACGTAAGTTCTATGAAATTCTACAAACTCGCGTTTTCGAAGAGAAGCAGAGTTTTTCACAAAATAATACGTATTTTCTCTGAGAAAGTTTAATCTTCGTACGAGTTAAAGAAGAAGCAGATCATACAGAAAACTCGTAAGTTCTATGAAATTCTACGAACTCGCATTATTCGAGAGAAGCAGAGTTTTTCAGAAAATAACTTATTTTCCCTGAGAAAGTTATTCGAAATTTTTCTAAACATTCTTTATCCGAAAAAATCAGAGTTTTCTACGATTTTTCAGAACACTCTGAATTTCTCTGATAAACTGTAACTACTGCAGTTTGTGCGGAGAAAATTACAGATTTTCAACAAATATCAGAAAAAGTTTGAAAAAAAATGTAGGAAAGTCTCTGAAAGTCATTGAAACGGAACAAGTTCAAGTCAGAGAAATATTTTCATCAGGGTACAACGTTGTCAAGGCCGTTACTGCGAGTTCACAGTTTATTTACGGTCCGTGGTATCAAACTGCCGATATAGACGATAAAATTTTCATTGACTTAATACTGGTTTTCTAAAGTGGAAAGCTGGCTCAACACGTCTTAAAAACCGGTAAATTGTGCATCTGAAACGATTTTTGCCATGTATCCGATGCTTTATTCCGGTCAAAGTAGTCAATCTCTGTGTCGTATTCCAACGTAACTAGACGGACAATATCCCTCCAACTTTGGTATTAGGTGTATAAAGTATTCATTTAATTAATAAAAAAAAATTACAGCCCTAAGTTTGACTTCCGCTAATAGGCGAATCTTCTTAAAATCGACCTAATTTTAAAGTCGGTATAAAGTTGGCGGAATTTAAAAAAAGCAGTATCTGAATTTGAGCCACCGTAGTTTTATCGTTCGGTTTAAAGTTAAGCTGATTCGAAAATTGGTTGAATGTTAGAAGACATAAACGAAGGTATAATTACCGACTAAAGTGTTGAACTCTTTAGTTTAGCAATAAGTTAAGTGAATTACTGTAATTGTTTATAAACATACCGCTTGATATAGGCTGCAACATCTGGTGCCCGGCGTTATTCTTACGACTTGCCATTTCTTGTACCTCCGTAACATTCGCTTGCTGCTGCTGTTCTGCGTGATGATGATGATGCTGCTGCTGCTGCTGCTGATGCTGATGACCCTGACTAATCACCTGTTGATTCTCCAGATATGTAAAACCTCCCATTGTCTGATTATTATCATGAGAATACTGTTGATAATATCCAGCATTATACTGCACACCGTTATTCTCAGTGTGTTGATTACAATTTCCAGTTTCCTTATCATAAGCGTTAAACTGATCGGGAGAAAGATCCTGATGAATAGCCTGTGTCTGAAACTCATTGTGCGCAGTTTCCGTATTATTATACGATACATGGCCAAAATATTCTTGCGCAGTCTCTCCAACGCGTTTAGCCATTTGTTGAGAATAATAGACATCTATAGGATTAACCGATGCTGTAGTAACGCCGTTATTACTCTGATAATACTGATGAGCTTCATTCGACATTTGTCCTTGAAGTATCGTTTGATTGGCGTCATAAATAACATTCTGATTTGTTCCGTTGTAATGATTCTTTCGTTCGAGATTAATTGGTCTCGTTATCGTCGAATTGCCCGACGTTTCTTCGTAATAAATCGGATGAAAACCTCGGGAATTTTCCGTTATAGGTTCCATATAATTCGAATCTCTATTGAAGCCATTAGTAGCAACCCATTTTTGGCAATTGGCTTGAACTTCGGAAGCTGGATATACAACTTGATAATGATTCGTTCCATCGGTAAGAAAGTTATTTGCCAACTGAGCTTCCTGCAACCCTCTGTTTTCTGCATTACAATGATTCCCAGTGGAAACACCTTTATTGCTATTCATAATGCAGTAATAACCGCTGCCGGTGTTGTTGATATTGGTTTCCCAAGTGTCTTCGTTATCGATTTCAGAATCTGCGGTTAACGTATCGGAATCGTCGAGTACATTATTGCTGTTTGGAAATTTTTCAGATGACCACATTCGGTATGTATCTTTTCCCGGGCTTGCGATTGCACCGAGATTAGCACCTACTGGCGCTTCTAGCATTTTTTTCAGAAGCACAGGTTCCTGATTATTCCCATTCGTATCTTCTCCTATCTGTAGCTCATTTTCGCTTGGACAGGCACGCGGGTAGTTATTCGAATCTATGACAATGTTGGATTTCACGTTATTCGCGTCTAAGAGGATTGGCTCGAGCGTAGACGATCCAGCGCCCATTCTCAAGTCAACTATCGAAGGATTCTGAGAATTTTCGTTTAGAGCGTAAGGTTGATAATCTCGCTGTATTCTACGCAAAAGCAATCTTTGGAATTCCTCGTAATCAGGAATTCGCATTGTCTCCTCGTCTCTGCTACCAATTTCCTCTACTGCACCCACCTGCAATTTATAATATTTTTCTTACAAATTTTCTCATTTTGTTATTTTTTTTTTTTTTTTTTTTTAATTCACGACAAAACTTGGCAAGAATATACCGCGCCGAAACGCATAAAAAGGAAAAATCATCCCTCGAATATTCTTTTTTTTACCAAAAGAACCTAAAGAATACTAATTTTGATGCGGTGATTTTATTTATTGTTACTTTTTGTCGTGGGATATTTTCTTTTGAACGATTTATCCGGTAACGGAGCAGAAAATCTTGTTCAAATTGCGCGCTAAAACTTTTTTTGTAGCGTTTAAAAATTATTTATTTGTCAAAGAGGGTTTTCTATACTACCTACGTTAAAAACTCAACTTTTCGTGCCTCCCATCTAATAAAAAAACGAACAATTTTTGTAGCAGGTATGCGTAAAAAATTCCAACGCTCGCGCACCAACTTTTAAGCCCTAGGATTTAAAAATTCCGTAAAAAGTGTTCGTTTCGAATTTAGTTTTAGAGAAAGTGAGCATAAAATATGTTGTTAATTTTAAAAACAAAAACAGAATTTTTAAAATACATATATATATACATTATTTAAAAAATATATTTTGACTGGCTTGATTGTTGGTGTGCTACATATTCATTTTTCTTCCATAGTTTTCTATGTAAATAATGTTACAGAGTAATGATTTTTTTTCTTTTTTTCTCTCTTTTTTTAAGTATCAACATTAGGAAAAAAAAACATCTTGTCCCATAACTGGCACATACTTGTAAATCCTATGGTTTCACTAAATTATGTTGTGCTTGTACTGAAAGCAGAAAGTAGTTTTACTAAATTTGATTTTTTCTTTTTTGGGAAACCAAAAATAAATAAATTATTGCACTGAAAACGTAATAAGTAACATTAAAAACCTGTGATTCAAGTAAATTACTTTGTATTGTACAGTTTGCACTGTAAACATAAGATTTAAACTATTTATAGTTTAAATTATATGTTTTAATGTTTGTGCCAAGAAGATTGGAATTATTTACAGTAATTTACAGTTTCTCATAATGAAAATATTTTTAATAAGATTATTGTCACAGCTTCATAAAATGTTGCATGATTTTAATTTTTGGTAACTCAAGCATTTTGCTTGGTCCTACTATGGCTATTTTCAAAAATGCAATCCACACATACGTCTAAATTTAATAATTTTTATAGGAGAAATTATAGAACATAAAAAGGTCTAGAAAATTATTTTGAAATGTAACTACAAAGATAAGACTATAACTTTTATAGTAAGCTAGTTTTTTCTGTGATGTATATTTTATATGATAAAAACTATTTATAGTTTAAATTATGTATTTTCAATGCAAACAGACAGTAATTCACAGTTTGTCATAATGAAAATATTTTTAACAAAATAATTGTCAGTTTCATAAAATGTTTCATGATTTTAATTTTTGGTAACTTGAGAATTTTACTTTGTCCTATTCTGGCTATTTTCAAAAATGCAATCCACACATATGTCAAAATTTGATTATTTTTATAGGAGAAATTAAAAAGATAAAAAGGTTTAGAAAATTAATTAGAAATATAACTATAAAGCAGATATAAGAGTATAATTTTTATAGTTAGGTATTTTTTTTCTATGCCGTCTACTTTAATTGATACACGTTGAGTTTGAAAAAATAGAATTTTTTTGAAAATATTTGTAAATCCATTTAAAAACTCACAGAAAGTACTCTCAAGTAGTTCTAAAACCTAGTTAACTATGAGAAACATTTGAGAGGATCAGCCAAAAACAGTGGCTTAATTATCAGAGAATGTCTCCTGATTGAAATTGACAAAAATCAGTATTTACATTTCCAATAATATGGATAAATGTCTTTACAATTCCATCTCGAAAATGTCCCACGCTGAAGTGATTTAAGAAATCTGTGTTTAGCAATTGACAAAATAATTTCCTGAGCCCTGTTGAAAAATCTCATTATACGCCACAAATCCAAAATCCAAGATCAAACTTTACTGTGTCAACATATACATGTTCAAATTATTTCTAAAAATGTGTACAATTATTTTCACAGAAAATCATAACGTAAATATATTGACACAGGTAGATACAAAGGTTTTAATTTCGCTGTAAAAAGAAAAAAAACCGAAATCGATTTTTCGAAGAAAAAAAATCGGTTGACTGTATCCATCGCGACGCCATATTGGTTCACCCTTCACGTGTCCAACATGGAGAATAATAGAACAAATCAATGAAAAATCGATAGCTTGTAATAAAATACGCAAAGTAAACAGGAAAATATAATACACGGCGATAAAGTTTGTCGGTACAGTAAAGAAGAAAAGAAAGAAAAAAAAAAACGTTGATAATTCTTACCCACTGATACGGCGGCTGCTGTTGGGGACAGTAATAATCCTCGGATATCGCGAAATTTGGGCTGTGCATGGGTGTCGAAATAACGCTCATTTTATCCCGTTTTAGTTTCTTTAATCGTTTCTTCTTGCGTGCCTGATGCAGCTCGCCGAGTATCTTCACCACCTCCATTTCATTTCCACTCTTAACGGCCTGCAGCACCCGTATTAGTAGATGTTTCTGAATTACGATAAATTATAATTATTATAGTAACGCCAGCGTACACACACAGACACAGACACACACATACACAGAGATGGACGTTAAAGACAAATTGCCGGTGTGAAAAGAACACCACGAGTCTTCCTCTCATTGATCGAGGCTTCGATAATCGAGAAACTTTTGCAATCTATATTTCGCGTATTTACCGAATATGAGAAGAAAAAAAAAGTAAGTGTGCGAAACGTGAATAAGCGTTACATAGTGATTCTCGGAATCTGACAATGAAATGGCCTGTCCGTAATTTTTTTCTTTCTTGACAAAGCAAATGCGCGCCGAAATTTTTACCTTAATGTTACCGGGTACTCGGTATTTTACAGCCAGTGCCTGGAGCTCCTTGTACGACAGGGACGAAAGATCCTTTTCGTTCATACTCTCAAAACTCCTCGAAAACTCTTGTCTAAACTATACTTGACTGCCGAAACAACTAACAATTAAGGGGGGTTGCTTTGTCTAATATAACGACTCGCGGATACATCGTCTGCTATTAGATGTGCTGCCTTACCGCCCGGCGTGTCATTTACCCGAACACCTCATGCGAAAATTTGTCGTCTGCCCGTTATACAGCGATATATATATGTATATTAATACATATAGATGTATATAGAGCAGTGGAACGTAAGACGCGAAATATTTGAATACGTTAAGTAGCCTCGTTTACAAGTCTTTAATTAGATGTACTGATCGATTATTTTACAACGCCGGGTAAAGGGTAGTTTTATTAATATCAAAATAAATTCTATATAGATATAACGCGCGATCTCTGTGCTGAGAGTTTTATGATTATAATACACTTGGGTGACTATAAACAAAAGGTTTTGTGATGCTCGTGTTACTTTTTTGAGAAGAGCGTCATTACTTTTTAACTCACTGTGTCACTTTATTTATCCAAAATTTCATCATTTTCTTCTTTTTTTTAGAATATCCTAACTTTTGAAAATGTATAAATATTTGATTAAATAAGAACAAAAATATTTGCACAGTCAGATTCATTTCTAAAAATGAAAAGAAAGAAAAAATGTATTTTAAAATTTTTCTGGCTTTTTTACATTAATATTATGGACCATTGCAACAAATATTACGAAGTGGGTAAGGAGCTTGCTCGGGATTGCCGATTGGGTTGCAATTTGAGACTAAGTATATATTTTTCGGATTTTTTCAATGGCCCATTTATTTTTACCTGTTTCCCAAATTTTCGAGATTACAAAAAAAAAACTCTTTTGTACTAATATTGTAGCAGCCATAAAAACAAGTATTTAAAAAAAAATAAAAATCTATTCGTATGCGAAAAAAATCAGTTTTTAAGAAAAATATAAAGCTTAAAGTTTAAATAAATGCGTTTTTAAAAGCGTTCCGCAACTTTCTTTCCTTTTCATTTTTATAGGATAGAGCAGAATTTTTCACTAAATATTATCGATGGATTTTTAGAATGCGATCTGAAAATATCGCAATAGTTTTAAATGATTTATCCTTTAATTAAATGACATATATATTAAATTAGTTTATTTTCGTTCATTTAAAAAAAGATCAATCGAATAGTGGATATATCGCCTTATGAATTTTTTTTAAATTTAATATTCCCAAATTTATAGGGTTTTTAAGATTCACGCGGGAAATTGCTTATTCAAACAAGCCGGAAAAACCCGAGTTCACCCGAAGTGGTTTTATGACGTCACGATGTTGCTGCCGAGCTGTAGAGATACATTAAACCACGTAATATTGCTATTTTAACAATAATAACGTGAAAATGACCTGTATTACGAGCCATCGATGCTCTTTCGAGCACAAATACGATAAAAAGTGCATTCCACGAATTCACACATCATAAACATATGAATTTTTGTGAAACTACGAGAATTTGCTTTTGACAAAGCCAGATTCTGGCAGATTTGGAATTTTTAGTAAATATTATTATTAAACTAGGGGGGCCATGCCCCTTGCGGCCTTCGCGCGCCGAACCTCCGTGCCAGGATAATTGTAAATTTTCCTTTCGGAGTCTTGTAAATTTTGTAAATTAGTTCCATTCTTTAAAGAGGGATTGTATGGAAGAACGTTGAAAAATTAGGCCTTGGAAAGGGAGCATTCATGGAGACTTAGAAAAATCGGGCTCTTGAAGAGGCCTTATTTAGACTTGGAAAAAACAGGCCCTGAAAGGGGCCTTAAAAAATCAGGGCTCGGGGGGGGGGGCTTAAAATCTCAGGATCTAGGAGAGGTGTCTCACGGGAGACTTAGAAAAATCGGGCCCTTGAAAGACCTTATTTAGACTTCGAAAAATCAAGCCCTTGTAGGGGCCATATGTGGACTTGAAAAAATCAGGCCCTGAAAGGGGCCTTATAGGGGACTTAAAAATATCGGGACTAAGGGGGGGGGGGGGGGGGGTACTTAAAGATTCAAGACCTAGGAGAGGTGTCTCACGGGGGACTTAGAAAAATCAGGGCCCAGGGGGGGACTTAAAAAATCAGGACCTAGGAGAGGTGTCTCACGGGGGACTTAGAAAAATCAGACCCTGAAAGGGGCCTTATAGGGGCCTTAGAAAAATTAGACCCTGAAAGGGGCCTTATAGGGGACTTAAAAAAATGAAGGTCTAGGAGAGGGATATCATGGGGGACTTGAAAAAAAAATTAGGATCTTAGTGTGTCATTTGACCCCGGTCAGCTCGACTGTCCTACACAGCGGCTAGATATTTTTATAACATAGAGAGAAAAAGAAAACATCGCAAATTATAATTTTAAGCCACTTTATGCTTGTAAACATAAGGCTTACAGGTGGTACAACAACATCATCAACATCAACAATCGCGTATATTTTCTGATGACTGATATAAGTTACAAAAAACGATTAACACTTAATATTATTGTCAAAATCTATAATAGAAAAGTGAAATATTCCGTATTTTTCATTTACGCTAAGACCCAATGGACTATTATTAACGCGATGCGCTATACGGTTCTGTCGTTCTTTCTCGCTCCACTGCGGCCACCAGTGATGTTGTCTCTCTCGCACTTACGGCGACTCGGTCGGTGTAGCACATCATCTTAAGGCCACAAGGAGCTGTATCGAAAACGACCGATAAGTTTTATGCGCAAGCACCTAATTATTTTCGTCTTCCACCTACAGACTTACCGCAATTACTTTATCTATCGAGACGTAAGAAAATTGTACTTTGTTATTTATAACAGGCAATGTTTTCTTTTCATTGCCAATATACTAGTCCCCATATCGACTCTATCGATTCGGTAACGTATCGAATAACATTTCTCGGAATTCGCGCAAATAATATCGACGCCCAGTGGTGGTAGAATCAAGCAATTGATGAAAAATTCTCTAGTATTATCCAAATTGGATTATGAAAGTTGTCAAGAATACGAGATGCATGGAATATGCGCGTAGAAAACAGAGGAGGAAAGGAAGAAGGAGCGAGTAAGAGAAAACGCCTCATACGGCAAATACGTCGTTATGGTCACGAGAGAGCTGTAGCGAAAAGTGCGAGAGAGAGAGAGAGAGAGAGCGCGAGAGAGAAAAAAATGTCCCAACATTCCCATCGGACTTGCGCGCAAGCACGGTATCCCGTGCTTTTGCGTGTAGCCGCGGCCTCAGTCCTTCGTCGTATCGGAAGCGGACTCGTGCATCGCGACTCCTCTCCGTTCGTCTTTCTCACTCGGCTCACCAAGCGTAGCAGAGTCCTTCATAAACACGAGGCAAGGAAACGCATAAAAAAGAAAACAATGTTTCTTCACTTTGTTGGATAAAACGAGCTCTCGACAATATTCTTCAATAGAATATTCAGCAAAACGTTTGTTATCGCAGAGTGAATACCTAAATAAAACACACAAAGAAAAAACGTGCAACTTCCGATAATAAGATAAACAGCGAGATCCCTTTGTTGTTAAACGAAAAATATATTGTTATTATTTTGGAGGAAACGCTACAGAGCGTTAAAAAGCCCCAAGATTGATCTTCCACAGCAGCAGCCGCAACGACAGCAACAGACGCAAGGAATGAAAGCACGTAAGGGCCGCGAGAAAAGTAAGTTAGATGCACACAACAATAGCCATCAACAGCACATGTATATAAATATATATATATATTTACATATATGTATATATATATATAGCATACACACATGTATATATATATATAGTATACATAGCCCTCTCGCTCTCCCTCTCTTCGCATCGCTCTCTCACTCTCTCTTGACTGTAGTGCTCGCTCGAGAATTTCCTCATCAAGTAATTGTACCAGTCGATACTCGAGACAACAACGACGAGGACGTCGCCGCCGCGGTGACTATATTGCACACGATGTACTTAACAATTTTTTATCGTCAGACGATACGGTGTTTTGTGTAAACGCGATCTCGGAAGCGACGATTAGTTCGAGCCCGGTAAAAAAAAAAAAGAAAAAAAAAGAGCCGGACAACAAACGTGGCTATTTGTTTGATATTTCACAGGAAGCTATCTATTCTACCGATCGCATTACTGCGAAGGATCATAATTTTTTTTTTAACACAATTTTTTTTTAATTGTCTTGTAATTTGTACAAAATTACTTTATCTGTTTGTAATTTTAATTGTGTGCAAATAAAGTTGCAAAGTCGAACTTTGTGCATTGCATCTTCGTAAATTTACGTAGATTTTTTTTTTTTTTTTTTACAAAGGCTGCAAATTCATGAGAAAGGCTATTTACTAATTTTGGCTTTCTCGTAGAGGAAGCTATGACTTCGTAAAAATATGACGAGTTTCTTTTTTTTTTTTTTGTTAGATCAAATTTAATTCGGTAATATTCAACCGTCAGTACTGTTTATTGAATTTGAAATTCAATAAACCGTATTGACTGTTGGAATATTAGCAAATTCACAATAACTTGTCCGGCCATAGTATCGACTGTTAGTGTTGGCGATCGATGAAAAAGTTAATAGTGCTTATTTAGCTAATACACGAATTTATGTGTTAATTCGCCAAGTAGAACGGCCAGACAAGTAATTTTTATAAATTGACTTATGCAGTTTTGAGTTATCATATCATCTTTATTGCCACTATTATTATTCATTTTCGAGTTTGGGTGAAAAATAGTAATCGAGTGTACTTGACAATAAATGTGAGAAACGTTTGGTTTTGGTTATTTGTCGACTTTTTGCAAAGTAGGGGGGAAATGTACTTGTCTCAACTCTTTTTACACCATAGGTGTTTTTTTGGGATTTTTTTTTACTTTTTGCAAGGTTTCCATCTTGATTTCATACTAGAGGTATTTTTCAACTTATCGAGACATTGTTATAATCACCAGTACTCGTAAATATACACTTTATATAATAGTTATTTTAAATTGACAAACAATTTACGATCAAATATGATTATTACTAACACCGATAAAAACGTATGGGTAGAATTTAAATAAATAAAAATTACAAGTTGCATCGACTAAAAAAGTTTTATATATCACAGTTCAGTCGGTAAAGTAGCGTAAATTCATAAAGACGCTCGTCTACTAGCGACGGCTGCTAACATGGCGGCGTCCGCTAGTGGACAAATGTAGCATGCGAATCGTCCAAATGTTTTTATACTGTTTTTAAGTTTTATCCGGACGAATAAGTAATCGAATGTTAATTCGATTATTAAACATATCCGAAGTTTTTATCAATAATTTGTATGTTTCTTTTTATGTTTCACAAATAATCGTATGTTAATCGTGCGAATATAGTTTTCAAAAATATTTATGTTACTCTGTACGAATAATCGTATGTTAATTGTTCGAATATGTGTTTCAAAAATACTAATGTTTCTTCGGACGAGTAATCATATCCTAATCGTCCTGATTTGCTTTTGAACATTTTTGATGTTCGTCCGGCCAAATAATCGTATATTAATCGTCTTGATGTTTTTTTTTTTACGATTTTTACGTTATTCTTGAAACGAATAGTATTTTTCTCCGGACGAACAATAGTATGTTCATTTTCCGGATATATTTTGCGTTTTTTCAGACAAATAATCGTATCTTAGTCCGCATATGTTTTTCGACAATTTTGATGTATCTTATATCCGGTCATTTTTTAACGATTTTTACATTACTCTCCGAACGAAAAATCATTTGTCAATTGTCCGGATATGTTTTTCAAAAATTTGTATGTTTCTCCGGACGAAAAATCGTATGTTAATCGTCTAAATATGTTTTTCTACAATTTTTATGTTGCTCCGGGCGAATAGTCTTGTATTAATCATCCATATTTTTTAAAACGATTTTTACTTTATTCTTCGAATGAATATCCGTCTTTAGTTCTGCATCTAGAAAACTGCCCCGGCGTCGTACTGAAAATCTTCGTTCAACATTCGAGAGAAACAATTTTTCCCTAGTGTTAAGTTTACTAATGTAATCGTCCGGGTACTATGGAAAAATCGTATGAATCCGATTAAATTGCATTTATTAAAGAAAACACAGAATTTGATGAAATACTGCACTGAGAAAAAAAATATATTTCCATGTATGAAATCATTGATTTGAAAACACATAATTGTTTTCCAGCAATATTTTGTTAAAATGTCGAAATATTTTATTGAGCATACTATACAATATGATTTATATTATTATCTGGAAGTCATAAGAAATCAATAGCCATCCCTAAATTGTACATGTATAAGTTTACGCTATTTGAATCAATTGTTTTGTAAAAACAGTAAGACAATTCCATAAATTTATTTCCTCTTTTATAGCTGCTTTTATCGACCCCTATACATTGTAGTATCGAGTTGCTACAGTAAATTTGCGGAATCAAGCGATAAAGTATAAGTGTAGCGCTCTCGATCGTTTTCTCTGAAATTCTACCCCTATGCGTTGAATTTTGGCATTGTGAGATATATCATTATAGATCGATTCAATTGTACGTATACCCCATGATCTTAAAATATATGTTCTTCTGAATGTAATAAATGTCGTTTTCGTTTAGAAATATATTGAGACGATGTTATTATTGGTTTTATCCGAACTCTCACGTAGTTTGTTGCATCTAGTGAAAATCTATTCAATTTAATAGCGTAAATGTAGTGCAGGCGATTAAATATTCCGTTCATTGAAACAATGCATTTTTCCAGGTAACACAACAATACAATTCGTTGAAGGAAACATTTTATATGCTCAATTAAATGTATATTATGTTCTGTAAAGTATTGGTTTTATTGGAACAAATAATTTTTTCATTTCAAATATATTTATTGACTTTGAGGATAGGTATTAGTCAAAGTAAAGAACAACCAATTGCATCTAGTGAAGATTAAATTGATTGGGGATGGTAATTTAATTAAAACTGTAATATATTCTATTAAATAAATACAAATTCACTTGGTGCAAGTAAATATAAAAACAATTTTACGTGATTGCCTCAAATAAATATGCGTTTAAAATTAGCAATACAATGAATTCATTGACTCAATCAAGATATTTAATAAATCCAATTATATTTACTTCTCAATGTGGACGAGTAATACTCAAAACACGAAAATATTTAATTGTTAAAGTTAGTTACAAAGCTTTATTATTTTATCGCTGTTACTACATTTCTAAAGCATTTGGTAAATTCAAATTAACTATTGGTATACTGGTTGGCAGAAAGTTATTTAGCAGAAATAACCGGTAATGAACACGGTTGCATAATCGATAATTTTAGTAACTAACATAATTTGCCGGTTAATTGATAATACTACGCAGAATTGCCTGTGCGGTATTAAGTTTCTATGATGTTAAAGTTTGCATCATTGAAATGCAATGAAATCAAGAAAAGAAAATTAATTATGACGAATCCAAATGATTACACCAGGTATAAAAAGTCATTATAACGACTAAGAACATGGTGAAAAAATATTGCACTGCATTACAGCACCATTGACAGGGTGGTGAAATCTCGGGAATTTGATATATTTTTTATTTCGTTGCATTCCAACGATGCAAACTTTAACATCATCAGTGCGATAACAAATAACTTAAAGGAACGGAGAAGATAAAAATCGGTAATGTCATTGAGGAATATTTCATTTGTTGCTTGGTGATATTATTTTTTTACGCTCTTTTAACTAAACGTACGCGGGCGCTGCACTGACACCTTCTGTCAGTTTTGACATTTGACAAAAACAAAAAGATTTAATGTATGAACTTGGACTCGGTCCCGGTGTCTGACCACGACCTATCATAGCACGAATAAAACAGCTTCACATGACCATAGCAGACTGCCACCAACTTTTTAAAAGGGGAAACTTTGTTCGTCATCGAGATTCTTGTACCTTTTCACTCAAAAATAGCTCACGCGAAAAGTGGTGGCTAAACAAAAATGTTTACTACTACCTCATCGATTTAAAAATTTCGGAAAGAGGCCGATCTCAGAAGTTTGTTTTGTATGATCAAACAACGCGTTCGGTCAAATCTCAGAGTTGTGTAATTTGTTTTAGTATCGAAATATGAACGTCAACATTTTCGAAATTGGTTTTTTTATAACTTCTAAATGTCAACTTTATTTTTACTGTTAATCCGTTTTCGTGCTCCTTTTCACTCACTAAGAGCTTACATGAGGAATGTGCACCAATAATAATTACTTCCTCATTTTTTTTTAAGTATTGGAATATTATTCCGTATCTCAAATTGTCAAAAAATTATATTTGATAAATATGTGTGTGCGTGCATGTGTGCGCACACACCAATCTTCAAAGTATCAAATAGTCTTTTTATTTGTTACAATTATCGAAATCTTGAAATCGTTGAAATTTATAATGTCCAACTTTGCAGGTTTTTTCTTTCTAAGTGCAGTAAAAATTGTTTCAAGTCGTCAGTTTTTTCGTTTAGATAATAAGGGAAGAACTGATCCCTTTAAGGTTGTGAAAAGATTTTTTTACATGTATCACAACGTTTGAAATTTGGTTGAGATATGGATTTTTTATATAATAAAATAAATACTTTGCGTCGAAGTGCTAGCACTAGCGCCTCGGCGCTAGTCTCTTGATATATTAGTTTATTTTAGAGCAGGTAAATACCTATTACAATTGTGTGAATTGCAATTGTACACAATTAGAACTACATTTTAATTACTCGTTAACTGTAAATGCGCGTAGTCTACAAGAGTCTAGTACATAAAAAAATAGTTTTTTGGCATTATTTGTCCGTATTGCTTAGGAAATGCCGAAAGCACGACTTTTGAGACGATCAATAGTAACTTTTAAGTTACTACAGCTGATTTCGCCGAACTAACATAATTCTATATAAGAAGCAGATCAAGATTTTTAGACCATTAAACCATGCAAATAGATTATATATCCTTGCATATGTCCTGAATGTACAAATAGTAAAACCGACGATTCGCAGTTCCAATTTTATAACTTGTAAATTGTTGAAAATGTTATTCTCTTAGTTGCGAGAATAACACGTGGTGAAGCGTCCACGCCATGCGTCAGAGATACTTCAATAGCGTATAGCTCCCCACGTGTGCGTTTCAACGCTTAAATTGAGAGTACGGTCTTATTTTATTATTATTATTTATTTATTACGAGGCTTCAGTACACAACGTTCCCTAAAAACCAATATCAAACATAGAATAAACAACAGACAATACAAAAATAGAAATCGAACATCGAGTTCTCCCCCGAATAACAAACATCCTGTAAAAAATTGACGTTTATGTTGGGATTACGAGCCTAAGTTGTGCCGATGTTGCGAGACATGGTCGTAACGGTAAAGTCCAACTACGAAGCGTACGCACATATTAAAAAACACCTGAACCTTGGCAGCCAGTGCAGTTGGCAATTTCGCATAAACAGTAGAGCAATATTTGAAGTGTGGCAAGATTAAGAGCAAAACGAGACAACGACGCATTGGAGTTATTGAATAGTTTGCGGTTCATCTTCGGTTTATGTAACACCCACATTTCTCTCCTACAAACTTCCGAGGTATATTCCGACCATGACAAAACGCTGTTAAAAATCTCGCCAAAGTAGCAATACGTACTCAATACGCTCACCGGCAACCCACAAGCTCGTCAACATCTTCTATACGAATCTGGTCACTTGGTTAAATAAACCAAGTCGTTTGGATTGCCAGATTTTAGTTTATGAGGCGCTAATGTCGAAGAATCCCATCGTACGCATTCGCAATTACGGGGTTTTCATCGATATTGAACCGTTACATATTCGAATACGATGATAGCTACGGAGCCGCATTGTCTGCAATTGCGCATTGACCGATACGGTTCTAGTAACCGTACTGGGGTCTTTTCAGTCGTACGTCGAGTGCCCAGTAAAACTGAGAAGAACAAAAAGAAGATACAGACTGTTCTTATTTAAAATCGTACACATCCTTAAATTAGTGAAAAAAAAAGTAGGGTCACGCACAAGGTCTTCTAAACGCGTAAAAAGGTGACTACATGTTACGAGTCTGTTTATACTTTTCTCGATTGCTTGTTGGCCAAATTGTGTATCTGTACGTTTGACAGTACAGCGTTTTATATATTATGCAAATAAAATATTACAGAAGTGTATCAACGTTAAGAAATCGAATATTATAACACTCTATTTGTATATTTATTCGAATTTCGTTTAAACTATGCTGGCGTATGCGCTGTTAAGGAGAGACGCATTAGACTTTTCCGGCATTAGTGCCGCAGCCAAAAATGGAAACTATTGGAGCCGTTATGGTTACGGTTGGGCACAGTCTTACAAGCAGATCTTGCAACACTGGTGATGGTGGTAGTCCCGTTTTACGGTGATAAAACCCGTAATATGTTTAAAAAATGGCGGAACACGTGTGATCCTTCCAGAATCTTTGTTATTTGTCACGTAATTACGGAGAACTACATCATTATTATAATACCGAATTCGAAATTATAGGGAAACCGTATACCGTGCCATATTGCAATAAAAAGTCGAAAACTGTAAACCTGAAGTGTTCAGTTTTCAAGGTGCCGACGGATGAGACCTTGCGCAAAAAGTGGCAAGCTGCAACCCCGAGTTTAAAGTCGAATCAATTTGTGTGTGATAGGCACTTGGAAGACTTGTAAGAAGTATTGTAAGAAGATTCATGAGATACGAGGAAAACGAAAGGAATTTTTATAATTGAAACTGTACTTTGAAGAATTTAATCCTGTAACGAAATTTTGAAATATTATTATGTTACAAAATAATGATCATTATTGTTTTTAATTAATTGTTTATACGAGTAATAAGGTTGGAATTCATCCCGCGTCACAAAGAACGCATATGTGTCGTCGATCCCTCGATTTCAACGACGAACGTGATGAATCGAACTATCGAAACTAGCTTCGTTTCGGATTGCTGGGGGGCGCGTGGAACGAGAGGATCTCTCCGTCTCCGTCCTATTCATGTTCCCGTCGGTGACGCCGCTTGGTTGCTCCAAGCAGCTACGCCAAGCAGTTTATAATCGTGACATGAACAGACGCGAGCTTTTATTAATTGTCTGCGGGATTGCAGGTTATGGTTATTCGCGATATCCAACAACATAAGGAAGCCCTATTGTTCTGTAGGGTCCGCGGAAAAATTCGTCGAAGGCAATTCGACGAAAAGTGGGGTCCAGGGGAGAAGTCCCGGGGGGGGGGGGGGACTACAAGAAAACAAAATTTTTATTGCTTTCGACACTATTTTTTTATTAATCATAGCGATACATTTTCCATCTTCGGAAAATGATGTTGAAGTTTGCATCTTTAGAATGCAACGAAATGAAGTGAAATAATTAATTGTAATAAACCCAAATGATTATACAAGGTATAAAGGTTTATCTTAACGACTAAGAACATGAAGAAACAATATAGCACCTGCATTACAGCACCCTTAACAGGGGGTGAGATCTTGGGAATTTTATATTTTTTTATTTCGTTGCATTCCAACGATGCAAACTTCAACATCATTTCAGAAACGAATCCACACGACGAGCAACATACGATTATTCGTACGGATATCAAATTGTTACTACATGAATTGTTTTCGACGAATTGTTTTAGACGCACTGTTATTTGAAGAATTGTTTTAGACACATTGTTATTCGATGAATAGTATTCGGCGAATTGTATTCGACGAATTGTTACTCGACGAATTGTTACTCGACGAATTGTTACTCGACGAGTTGTTATTCGACGAATTGATACTAGACGAATTGTTGTTCGACGAACTACTTACTTATTTACACTTCCTTATTTAAGATTCATGTTTCATGTTTATTTTTTTTTTAATCTAATTAAAAATTAAGCATTGAAAATCCTGAAATATGCAAGTTGAACGAAAACCATTTTGATATCTTCGTGAGCGATATCATTTTTGGCAAAGTGTTTGTACGCGTGTATAGCAGTATTGATGTTCTTAAATCAAATTCCTACGCGTGTTTTCTTTCCTTATTTTAATCTGTAAAGCAATATGATATAACATAATAACACTATAAATGAGACTATTGATTAATGGAAACTGTATATAAAATAAATACAAGTTCATTTTATTATAAAGAAGTAAGAATTTCTTCAAATCAATTTTTTGAAAGATTCTTTCCCACTTTTTAAATTTTATATAGATATCCAAGTTTGAGATCTGTTCTGTTACCGGTTTTGCAGTTGGGAACTGCACACTACTTCGACATTTATGGATAATTAACCCTAGAACGTTATACCTGTTTTTAATGTCTTCGTCACGCTTATATGCAATACTATATGTCGGCCATCTCTCCGTCGAATCACCGAACCGCGCGTGACGACCTAGGGATAATAAAAATTAATTATCTAAGTCGCAACAACAACAAAAGAACACAATACCATGCGCGGGTTTTCGAAAACGTATCAGGTTATATTTATCCGCCGATACGACGACAAAGACCTACGGCTATGCTAGAAAATAAATGCATACTCAGCATACTCAGCAAGCAACCACATTCCCACTACTGGAATCCGAGGTAGTCTCAAGATCTGTATATATAAGACCGTGCCATCAAGTGTCCAGACCTGTATATAAGGCCGTAATTGAGAGAATATTTATGTGCGATCGATCGCACACAAGTGTTAAGGCGCGCTCGAGACAATTATCCATTCGGTCGGTTATACCCATATACACTACTTAGAAACTTAGTCTGAAAGGCTTGAGTAAATTTAATCTCACTCAAGAATACAGTGAGAGGGTAGAGCTCTGGTTACGCTAATGAAATTGAGCTACTTTCAAGACTTCGGGTGACAATGTATTACTATATCCGACGGAAGCACTTGGTGCTATCATAGCGAACTTGTTTTTTTTTTTTTTTTTTTTTTTTTAAGAGTTTCTTCTTTCTCTGGTCCTCATGGTGCCATCCACTCCGCCTCCTGTGCCGCCCTCCTTCTCTCGTCCTTGTCCTCTTCTGCCTCGAGAGAAACCCACTCAAGGATCGCGCGGCTTGATCACATAAAGTGCTGGGCTTGTGTGTTGATGCTCGGGGGGGTTGAATATGCAGGCCACGGGGTAAAAGAGAGCTAGCCAGGTTGTCATGGCGACCCGGATGCCCGGGATCGGGAGCTCTCTCTCTGCGTCCGCGTCGCACGACGAACGTCGACGTAGTAGATACATACATATATACAGGACGATTTAAAAGGATTATCCAATGCCTGTAAGTTAACGAAATTTAATCCAAATACTGTTTTTTATCATAACTAAGGTATGATTGCGAATAAATACCGTCTTATGGTAACATCGTTAATACGATTATTCCCAATTACCGGCTATAATTAGTCAATTTATAATCGATTATGATATGTTCAATAATAATGATGTATGCATAAAAATATAACACTATAGGTTTCACATTAATAATGATATGTTTATTATTTACCAGTGTAACATAATTGACGAAATACTTTGTCAACATATTTTCTATTTGGAATACTTTTTCGCTAAAAAAAATATTTGGTAAAATATTTGAAGACACTCTCTAGCCATACATTTTTGATTGTTGTAAGTTAAAATAAAAAAGAGACCAAGATCTAGTTTTGCTCGAGTAAGATAATATACACTTATTGTGAATCATCCTGTATATAAGGTTTCCCCTTTTCACATCGAACCGCAGCGATACGTACACGCTTCGAAAAATGTGCGAGGACGCGGCCCTCGTGCGTTTGTCATAATAAAGATTCCCTCCTTCGTTCTATCTTCCTACAAACTGACTTTTTTTAAATTCTTTTTTATATTTTAATTCAGTAGCACCCTCGGCTGAAGTTGCAACCCTACAGTTGCATTTTAATTCACTGCTTTTATTGAGTTCATGCATTATTTCATATCATGAGACGCGGTAGCAGCTTGATGCCAAGTATTTCACTTACTTTCAACAATCTTTTCCTAGAAATTATTCTTTTTATGTGTTATAGAAAAGATTAGAGTTTAAATTACGATTAAAATTCGAAGAAACAGAAGATAACAAAATTAAATTAAGGATGTCCTGTCGAATGTACCTACATTAGCTTTGACGTTGGAAACTTTTGTAGGTTGTGAATTAAACAATTCTGAACTGAATTGCGAAATATGAAAGTCGGTCACCGACAAAACTATTAAGAAAAATAATATTAAAAACGGAACTTTATCCGTTGACTCAAAGGACACTGAGATCGGATTTCGACTTTGCATGAGAAACTAACATATTTAAAGTGAATTTTCAAGCAAGAATTGGTATACTACGGATTCGTCAATTCTTCAGGATTCGATAGATACCATAAAACAGTGACCTTGCCGGGTGTTTTCAAGAGTAATCGCAAATTGAATTACGCTAAATTGTCCGAATCATAAGATGCTGTCGTCTGCTACAGTGAACAGTGAAATCTTGGAAACACCGCGTCGAACGAAAAAGATATAACGCGGTGTACCTGAGCACTTAGGCACGGCCGGTAACGTCACAAATATGCAGAGAAACGATTAAAAGAAGTTTTTCGCTAATTAGATTAACATAAGATAAACAACTCAGTATTCAACCAGTTCTCGGCCACCACATGACTAAATGTTCTATCCACGTCCTATCCAGTTTCTGGTTACGATTCATTATTGGGCTGTTTATACTAGGCTCAGATGACGCCACTAAACGCGCCGTTGCCAGATTTCCATCGACTCACTGACAGAGATCCAATACATACATAAGTAAGAGTCAAATGAGAGTGTAATTTTTAAACATATTTGTACAAATGAGCTAATTTCTCAAAGATAAACAGCTGCAAACAAATTTGCTATACTTTGTGAATAATTTTGTAAAAAAAACCGGCCTGTTTTAATCGACTTACAGTATTAATTCTACAGTTGATCAGTTGACTAGCATGTATCGACAGGACCGCCTTAAGCTGTCGAGTTAGTATTTATTATTGCTTTTTTCCAATGTATTTCTTTTTCAAGTTTTTTACGTATAAGCCTTCGCAGTTTCCACCAGCACTCCCTTCCCGTACTTCGCTAAACTAACTCAACTTTCTATTGCGTTTGTAGTAGTCCAGACGCCACAGGGGATTCTGTATGCAAACCGAGGTCACCAGAATTTGTTGCATTTAATTGATTTTGACCTCCTGTATACGGATATATAAGGTGTTTTGCGGGGAAACCTAGTCGTTCAATTATTAATCGCAATTATTTATTAACCATATAAGTTGCTTTTTCACGTCGAATATTTTTTTCCCCATACTTTGGTCAATTTTGAGTTCAAAAGGTTCTATGGAATTTTACTCTTCAACTCACAGATACACAGCAATAATTTATTTTTATTTGCAAATAGGCCAAAACTGTTCTACTTACCAAATGAGTAGAGCCAAAAATATGAGTCGTAGATAAAAAATTGTAAAAAATGTCTAATCGTTAAATGAACCAAGGTGACCAGTGTTTTAATAATTATAAACAATAGAGCATAAATACCTGAATCGTAATTCAGATTCTCGGTCTCGTTTTTTTTTCTTCTTTGGATAATTGCGAATTGAAAAGGTCACATACAATTTGTTCTACGAGTCATAAATTCGAGAATATAATTTTTCGACGAGCAATTTTTTCGGAGCTAATAATTTGTTAATTAGAACAGTTTTGGCGTATTTACAAATAACGAAAATGTATTGCTGCGATTTTGTGGGTTATAGAGTAAAACTAGCAACAACGACCGCGCTACGCGCGTTCTTTATGGTTTTTCTTCGTAAGTCTCTACGATTTACGAACTGCGACTCAAAATAGCCGTCATGGCCTGCCCGTGTACGATGCATTCAGGGAGAGGGAATAATCGAAACAGAGAGCCAATCAGAATGCTTTTAAACTAGCTTCAGCTTTCGATATTTCGACTTTCGATGTGTCATGTCCTTTTTAAGAGACCAAAATTGCATAAGACCTTTTCGACTCGAAGTTGACCAAAGTAAACAAAACAAAAATCCAAAGTGAAACCAAACAAAATACGATTTAGATCAAATCATTGTTTATAACAATTGAAGGACCGGTTTTTCAAAGAGCCACCTCACGTATTCGTACTTGGCAAGACACAATCTATCGAATGTAACAAAGTTGTTCCGACAACGATAATTATCCCCCACGTATGAAATTTTACCTTGTCGCCCTAAGAGAAATAAAAAAAAATAAGATTGTACGACTGATTATAAATAATTATTTTCGGTTCTGCACAGTGTCGGATTTTTGTTCATGTTTCTCGATTCATTTGACGAATCTTCTTTACAATTTTTATCTACGACCTATATTCTCGGAATTTATTAAGTAGACCAGTTTAAGTCTATTTGCAACTTTCAAAAATGTATTGCTCCGGATCTATACTAAGTTATCTATTTTATAACTGGTGAAGCATTAACTGGGAGTTAGTTGATTGAAGCCACTTATCATCTACTAATTCTTTACTCACAGCTGCTTACCAACAAATCTGTTGTAGCGTTTGGACTACACTCGACTTAACTACACTGTATCGCATTCGCTGTAGGCGCTGGAAAACTACGGAAAACCGGTAGAGACGGCACTATGTTTTTCTGATTCCCCGGTGCATACACGAAAATAACAATGTTACTTACGCTGATGTGCTACATACCGTCTGTCTCTCTCAGATCGTTATAAGTGCGAGTGATATAGCTGAACCCTTCCGAAGTATTATTATCCGCCACGGTTGATTTTTCGAATAAAAGGTGAGAAGTATTGACTGTAGACTTCTTAGACGCAGACAGTACTCCTCGATTTTTCCTTGAAAAATCAATTGTGGCAAAAAACAACACTTTACAGTTTTTATTACCGACCGAGTACTAGCATATCATCATTAAGGAGGGGCAAAATATCTCCACGAGTACGAGTGAGGTAGCAAATAATTTTTGGAACAATAATACACGGAAACTAGATCCATAACGGGAAAAAACGTTTTACATCGTTCAGAATTGAAATACGAATGATGTAAGACTTTTGTTTTATCTGGAAACTATTGGCATCGTCGGAATAATTCTTTACACTTTTTGTTACCGACTTAGTAGGTTTTGCCGCCCTTTAAGTGTAAAAATTAAAAATACAGAGAAGCAAAAAGGCTTCGAAAAAATGCCTCCCATTCACTAGTTGTGTGGTAGCCTGGGTAGAAATCTGTGAGGGCTTGCCTCATCGGGATCAGCCCCCCCCCCCCCCCCCCCCCCCATAGGGGAGTCCCACAGCTAGCTCTGTTATGGAAAGACTGACTTGGCCCTGATCAGGCAATGTCGCGGCTAGGCCTATTATGGAAAGCTTTGCTTAACTCTGATCAGGCAATGCCACGGTTAGCCCTATTCTGGGGAAACAGACCAAGGCGTCATCCAGTGCTATCCGGGGTTGCCGTATTAGGTGTAAGATCAGGCAACTGTGAAGTTGCGCTGATAGACTTCAGGCAGGTATGATTCCATAACTATTGTACTTATGGATTGTTATCCGTACAATCAAATGATGACGTCAGCTTCCAAATGATCTTTTGAATCCAAATTGTTCTTCGGGAGTTTCATTGTCAATGCTCGCAGCGTTCGCTGCTACGGATACGCCGGTGTCAAAACATAAACTTACTTTCGCATTCTTGGAATACTAGTGGTGGGTCAGTAAAATCAACTGTTTGAATCTTAGTCTTTCAAAATATTGTCTGTCCGCCATCTTGATGTTATACGTTTCAAGTTTAAGTTCATCATCAGCGACCGCAAAAATTTCCGGGAAGTTAGTTTCGTGTGAAATAAAAACTAAGTTTGTTCATTTACGTCCGACATTATTGATGAACCCACCATTTTAACTTTACGAATTGAAAATTCAAATTCATAATTGTCGAATTTGAAATATCATTCATAAAATCAAAATGTCTCATTTAATATGGCGGAACAAGATGCGTTTTGCATCTTGATGTGACATTTTGAACCCGATAGTTTGATTTCACAGACATTGAGTAATTTTGTCATCATAAAAACGACCGAGGAATAAATTTTGTCCAAATTAAGTCAGTTTTTGTATTATTGTCCGCCATATTGAAACGACATTTTAAATTTACAAATTTTAAGTTCAAATTCGTAATTAGCTACATTAAAAACCTCTGAATACCGAGTTTCATGCAGATCAACTCACTTTTTGCCTCTTAGTCCGCCATAATGAATCTGGCATTCTGTTTTTTATTGATTTATTTTTAAATCAATTTCGTAATCAGCAACCTCAAAAACCCCCGAAGAACAAACTTCATCTAAATCACATCAGATTCTGTTTTTTTCGCCCGGCATATTAAATCCGCCATTTTGATTTTATGAATTTTGAGTTCAAGTCCTTTCTGTGCCAGACAGATGTCTTATAAGGTCTCGATCGTTTTCAATCCGAAAGTTTCGGCAGAACAACCTTCAAACATTGGTTCCATATATTACCCTCTCGCATCACTTCCCTTTACTGTTATCGTAAATACAACTATTATGGAATTACAGTATAAGATATCCACATAATCGGTTTGGTCTAGTGGTTAGCGTGCTCGGTTAGGTAAATAGGTAGGTCCTGTGTAGATATTGGGTTCATATCCCGCGTGCATCGCTTCTCGAATAGTGTTACGAAAAACCGTAGCTGAAGACAATTTGCTTTTATTTTTTGTAATATAAATAGAATATTATTGTTAATAATTATATAGCCTGGTCAGGCAGCCTGATCAAGGCCATATGTGATACAACAACGTTACAATTCTATTCAGGGCGCTATCAGGTTGCTTTAAAAGCGCCTTACCAGGGCAGTCCGGCAGCCTGATAACGCCCTGATTCGGACCCGAAAATATTTTTTCTTGCTCCACGAACCGAAAGTACCGTCTTCCGGGCCGCATTTGCAGCCGGGAAGAGCGACTTTTGTGGCTCCCGCTCTCTCTTTTGTTTTCTGGTTTATGATGTTTTTATGTTTGGTGTCGTTTGCTCGCGTATGCGTCAACAGTCATTTCATTACTTTTTAAAATCTTTCTTCAGTTAATTTCTTTAGCTAACCTGAAAGTGAGTGAATCAAGAAAAATAGACGACTCTTCGTCTGAAGGTTCTGTCGACGAAGAAGAAGTTTTAAGAAATTTTGACGAGGAAGCGAAAAAAATAGTACAAAGTGAAACCTACCCTAAACAATCTTCTGATCGGTACCTGCTAGTTTATAATACATATCAATGTGGCTAGAGGAAAACAAAAATTCTTTATCAACTTCACAGGAAAACAATTTAATTGTTTATTTTGAAGGCCTTAAAGTTAAACTTAAGCCACCTACATTATGGTGCATATGGAGTATGCTAAAAAATACATTTTTATGTCTTTTTAATGCCCGCCCCGAACAGCAAGAACCTCGGTCAAGAACCAAAAGTGTCCCCCCCTCCCCCCCCCCCCCCGTACTTTCGGTCGAGGATCAAGAAAAATAGTATCCGACCCATGGCCAGAATGTTGGATCCCCTGGCGTATGTGATATAGTGGCCGTGCCGATATCACGAACGCCAGGAAATCCAACTTTCTGGCCTGGGGTCGTAATATACTATCTACCCGGGAGCCGACGCTCGGTTAAACGGTCGCCCATCCGTGTAGTGGCAGCACGAAATGCTGCTTAACTCAGGAGACCGCCGAAGTCATACGCCAGAACCGCACAACCGGTGGTACCAGTCAGTGGAATTAGTCATTTATTTTTGTTTAAACCCGAATTCCTTTGGAATAGGAAGTTGAAATTAGGAATTTGGAAGTTTTTCGTAAAGCTTGCGTGCATCACCTCTCGCAAAAAATCACTGCAAACGGGCAGAATATAGTTGGATCGTTAAAAAAAAGATCTTATGGAGGGTAGATCGAATATGGTGCAATCATTTGCCGCATGCGTTAAGACTCGAGTTTACATACATCCCTCTGTACATAGCATAAACATATTATAATGTATGTGTGAAATGCTGCATGAAAAAACTGCTCTTTGCAGTCAGAGATAAGCACCCCTCGTTACATTCCAATCAGCACCTTTTATCTATTTATCTTAGAATGTACTTACAAGTTTCAACTTTCTTTTATTTAAAAAACTATGTTCTCACTAAATTTTATGAAGCCGAATATTAACTCGTACTTTTTTAACTATCAAAGTATGATTTGGAAATTCCGTAAATTTCGATAATGTATATCTCCCGTACAGTGCACCAAGAATTTAAAAAATAAAAATCAATTCTCTGAGTTCATGCGACATTTAAGCATGCTTTCGAATAAACTTAAAAAAAATAGTACAGTTAAACGTTAAAAGTATAATTAAATCTTCAACACTTAGAATACGACGGATATTTCTTTATGAAACTAAAATAGACACGTAACAAATTGCTGTTGTTCGAATCTATAACAATTATGCCTAAACGAATTAATAAACAATACTTCAATACATCAAATAAAAAATAGTGACAATAGATAATCTAAAAACCAAGCTCAATTGCTACATTTATAATCTTTAATATTTCTGCATGTATATTATTAAAAAATAATGATTCTAAGTGACTTAATATAGAGTTAAAAGGATTTTTATATCAGACACGGTTTGAGCTCCTCTTTTTAGCGCTAAATTTCGGTTTCTACGTTTAGTTTTAAAATGAAGACCGAAAACAGAGACTTTGTAAAATTACAATTTGCTGAACATAGTTTTGTCTTTCATCCCTTTCTCGAAATTAAATTTCCGCTTCCAAATTTCCTCATTTAAAAAAAAAAGAGTACATAACGAGTCAAAATTCCCTAAAACATACACTTTGTATCACGCGGCATATTTCTTCGATAACAATAAATATGGATAAATAATGAAAAGTGCATATTTCGTAGTAACGAAAGATGCCGAACTCTGCATGCAGTATGTAAATCACGTAGATAATTAGACAAGTTCATTATTCAAATATACACTGTCAAAAATATTCGCAAATTTTCGTTACCGAAAATTGTATTCGTCAGCTTGCGTATTAAATTTATTACACAATATTTAATACACAAGTGAGGTAAAATTGCAAAACTTTATATTAAACTTCCTAATTTTCGAAATATTTAGTATAAAGTACTGTAATTTTACATTTCACATATGAAATTTAATTTACAAGTTTATACAAAAAAAAAAAAGCTTGCCATGCCTGTAATGGAAAGCTCATGGCAAAGAATTTTAACAGTGCATGTACGGGTGTTGCAGCTTTTTATAAGCAAAAAGATTTGATATACTCGATCAGCGATGCAACGCGCTCATTCCGATCGATCCACTAGACGTAGTCGACTGTAAATATTTGCATATCCTTGAGAGCGTGCACATATCCAATACGAGAGTCACCCCTCGGTGCTATCGAGTCCACTCGATTTGCAAACGAGCAGTAGGGATATATAAATCTCTGTATCGAAGTCTCCCTCCGATATAAACGACTTCATTAGCCCCTGTAGCCGTAGCTCTCTATTCGTTGAACGTTAAACTATTCCCCGTAGCTCTTTTCAGGGTTCATTATTTATAATTATTGAGGTTTAGCTCTCTATCCTTTTTTATCCCAAAAACCCTACCTCTCTCTTTTTATTAGTATATTATTATATCTTCGATGCCCTGTTCAAGCCAGAGATCGACGCCTCTTTTAAAATTCTGAAATACAGCACTTGTTTATTTTTGCAATTTTATTCGATTATTATTAATAACTGTGTAATATTGAACTTCGGTGTCTGTAGCTACATAATGTTTTAGCAAGCCTTTTAGGGGCACAGAGTCACCTAATAATCATGAAAATTAATTGGTCCAGTAATTGCACTTGTAACAGCTTTTACGTTGGTAAAAATTACTGCTACACAAGCACAAAAAATGAATAATTTTTCTAAGCGATTCCAATTTCTTTTTATAGCTAAGTTTATTGGTGCAAATATTTAAAATTGTTTTGCACTTGTCGTAGAGTTCAGGGTCGACCGACGAAACAAATTGGCTTTGTAGGTAGATTCTGTCCGGGCCAAATATAGAATTTCCATTTGACGATCTTTCACAGAAGTTACATGGTAATTAAGTAAAAAAAATTACTCCCCAGGAAATAAATGACTACTAAAATGAGCATATATTCTACAAAAGATCTTAAAAAAACACTCTCCGTAAAACAAGTTTATTCTCTTTCAAAATAATTTTCATTATAATAATAGATTTCATTCTTTAAGTATTGCATGAATCCAGTTTTTTAAATAATGTGTACCACGTATCGGGTGGACCATTGTTTTTTAGTAATTTTTTACCAGGTATCCCCAAAAACTGTTCTCTGGGAAGAAAAAGAAATTCTCATAAATCATCGATGAGATAAGAAAATATTTGAGGTGTTCTATTATTTATCTGTATTATTTTTGATTTCTTTTTTTAACTTTACTACTTTTTAGCACTACCGGAATGAATGTCACACACAAAATGTTACAAGTCTAAATATTTTATACACTGAAGTCCATCGGAATTAGTGTTTTTCCGTTTTTACAATCAAATCAAACCAACTTTATAACGATAAAAAACAATATAACCGATTTTTACTTAAAAGATTAATGAATTGTTAAATAAAACAACCGAAATTTTTGGAAAATGGCAATTCTCAAAAAGACATTAACTTATTTGGACGAAATTTTTTTTTTATTTTTCTGTGTAGGTATGCCCGGATAATTTAAGTTGAAATTCTAATTTCTCGAGAAATTAAATAATAATTGGTTTGAAAATTACTTTTCTCAAAAAGAGATTAATTTATTTGCACGTAATATCTTTCTTTATTTTTCTGTGGATATCTGTCATTGTATATCCTGATAATTTAAATTGGATTGCGATTTTTTGGAGGAATAGGGCTATTTTTTGGAACCCCGGAAAAATCGGCCGCGGAAGAATCGGCCGATGGAAAAATCGTCCGATTTCAAGATTGACAACAATGTTCAGTAAAATATATTGATGCAGTACTATTTTAGAACATGTTGAATACATAAAACCCTCGAGAATCGTTGAACACGTATCCGGCCGAACAATATACGATTACTCGTCCGGATAATCGAAAAAATCGTTTAAAAAAATGCATCCGGATGTATAACTGTATATTATTTGTTCGTACATTAATATTTTGTAACAATTTTAAAAATTGTGTAGTAATTGGGGGGGGGGGGGGGTGGGGGCTCTGCTACCCCAACCCCCTGGCAAAGGGCTCCGCCACTCGAACCGGCCAGTTGCAATATCTAAATAAATACTTTTTATCTCACCGATGATTTACGAGGATTTGTTTTCCTTCATAGAGAACAGTCTTCATAGAGGTGCCTGGTTAAAATAAAATATAATGGCAAAAAATGGACCGCCTTAATGTATATATTTTGATATATTTTTTATATTGCTCTGGTAATTGTGTAATTAATTCGTCACCATTATTATATTTTGTAACAGGGAAAATCCGTGCAATAAGTAAATGAAAAGAAATAAAATCATGCAATTGATAATCGAGTGAGTTTTAAAAAAAAAATCAAAAGATTTTAATTATGAACATTCTATTACAGAGCTTTTATTATATGATAATTAGTAAAGAAATTGTTAAATGAGTAAAGAAGTGCTATAATTAAAAGCAAAAGAAGTGAAAATCTTGGGTTTAGCCTGTTCTGTCCTCTAAACAGGATCTCTCTGTCTCTTTTGCCTGGCAACTGTGCACTAATTTCCGGCACAACGACTCGCACGTGTCTCTCGCGAACGAGTATTTAAGCTCTCGATCGTGCCACTTTTGATTCTCTCGGAAACGAGAAATGACAACTGCTCCACTGTACAAATATTCTTGTAAGTAAATTGCCAATTAATCGATTGACTCATCGACTGGGATACAAATTTTGTTACGGAAGAGCATCTCTCTTGAACGTGTGCGGAACAGTCTTAAGGAGTTGAGGAACGTTGACTCTTGCAGAGGACGAGCTTGAGGATGTCGAGAGCGTTTTGGGGGGTTCTGCAGCAGCCAGTCTTGCCCTAGGTGGTCGACACAGACCGGAAGAATTGGCGACACTCGCAGCTACGACGCGTTTTACTCGCAAGGAAATTCAACTCATCTATCGTGGCTTCAAGCAGGAATGCCCAACCGGTCTCGTCGACGAGGAAGCCTTCAAGCATATCTTTTCGCAATTCTTTCCTCAGGGCGGTGAGTCCGAACCATCTTTATGGTAACTGCAACATCACTGATAGTGATGAGACCGAAAAAAAAAGAAAATCTTGTTACTCTTCTTTTTATCATTCTGTGTACATCGGTGATGCTCCGGAATGGCAACTCCCTTTTTCTATTTAGATGCGTATGCCTGTGTAAAAAGAATCGCGGATTAAAAAAATATTATATATATAATTTTCGTAAATTTTAAAAACGGATTTTTAAGTACCTTTTTATTAAAGGACGCCTTTTGACTAAATGTCGAATGAAATTTTAGAGCGAGATTTCAATATTTCGTAATAGTTTCACATGATTTCTACTTATTTTACTTTAAGGAGGTTTCGGTGGTATAGTCAAGTAATTCGAGTACCAAAAGATTTCAAGAATTGTCTGTACACATTTCCAAAAGAATGTTGCAAAGTAGAACTTTGCACATTGCTTCATGCAGAATTTGGTAAAATTATAAAAGTTGCGAGGAAGAACTTTGAGCCTTTCCATTTTTCACAAAGCACCTCTAGAGGTGCAACAATACAAAATGAAATCACAATACAAAAATGGAAATTTCTATTAAATCTTAACTACTTTATAAATTTTGCCTAAATCTAATATTAAACATTAACACGCTCTATTTAAGTTTTATGCAACATTTTAGATCGGTTAATTCAACCGTTCTCGAGTTATAGCATTTTCAAAAAGTTACGAAAATGCGAATTTCTATAAAATCTTAACTACTTGTCAACAAACGATTCGCAAACACGCAATTGCAAAATATACAACCCGATCGAAATGTAACACCTAAACATAAATACCCTACATACACGACATATAACCACCTTGTAAGAATGACCGTCGAACACCACTAACTACAATTAATGATTCCATTTTTCTACAAACAATAGTCGACTCGCAAAATATAATGAAAATCCAGGCTGAAACACCTTAGTCGATGACCAATTGGCAATCAAACAAGGGGTTAAAAAAAGAAATGTGAATAAATGTTTAATTAAAGTATCGTTCTGTTAAGAATAGAAAATTGTCCTATGTTTTGTATTATCAATGAACTCACTGTTACTACTACTACTCTTAACTACTTTATCGATTTTGCACAAATTTAGTATTAATCATTGACTCACTCTATTGAAATTTTATGCAAAATTTCAGATTAGTTACTTAAACCGTGCTCGAGTTACAGTATTTTCAAGAAAATTACGAAAATTTTAAAATTCCATAAAAGTCGAACCGCTTTTCCGATTTCGGCCAAATACAATACCAAGCAACAATAAATGGATCTGCACTTTTGAAGAACTATTTAGCAAAATATCGTAAATTTTACATGAATTAGAGCATTCGCACTCTTTTTGCTCCCTCATAGAGGAAGCTTTTTTCGTGAAAATTTTTTTTTCGGTCGTATTTTTTTTTTTTTATAACATTTTTTTT
Organism: Perithous albicinctus; assembly: GCA_964016905.1. Classification (NCBI taxonomy): domain Eukaryota; kingdom Metazoa; phylum Arthropoda; class Insecta; order Hymenoptera; family Ichneumonidae; genus Perithous; species Perithous albicinctus. The sequence continues at coordinate 5,158,292 of OZ024692.1, read as the reverse complement.
TGGATTGAAATCAAAATTTCTCCATATATTTTGTCAAAAATTTGCAAGAATCTAAGACAGGCTGCTGCTTCACCTTGTGTGCCAAATTTCAGCTCAATAGGTTGAACTGTTTTTGAGTTATAGGTGGTTGAAATTTCGAAGCTCTGCACACACACTTACATACAGAATTTTTTTTCTAAAACACTTTTCTCGTTGTTTAGGACCAATCTAAGTGCCCTGACGATCTTGAAAATTTTCTTTTTTTACGAAAACAAAGCTTCCATTATGAGCAAAATAAAAATGTTATTAAAGTAGGTGAAACCAAATTTATGCATTGATGCTTAAAGTTTTCAAATATTTATAACAATCAATATACAGGAAAATAATACTGTTTACGCCAAGTACCTGTGAGATATATTTTTATCCAGTTTTATAGAAGGTAAATTTGTAGTTTTTATTAATTCTTGACGACTGTGAGATCTCATTTTGTTCGTTAAAAGATGCACTATGATTTCACCGACAAACTTTTTTAATAACATTCAGTTTTTAAAAATTACTGCCATTCCTCTAGTGAACAAATCGAAAGCTACAAATACAACTACACTTATCTTTTAATTGAGAAGTGAAACGAAGGAAATTACTCGGTGCATTAAAAAAAAACACCATTAAATGAACAAAATGATTTATCATTTATCAAAATCGAATTAATATGATAAATTCGTCTTGTAAAAAACTGCGTAAAAATATGTCTAATGGATTCTTGGTTTAAACTAAGTTATTTGACCGTCAATTGAATGTTATACATTTTTTCTTAACTTTAGCAGAAATCCATAAATTCGGTTTTACCTGCTTTAATGCCAGTTTACTTTCGAAAATATGTACAAAAAAAGTCTGCAAAATAGAACTTTGCACATTGCTTCCTCGTTAATTTCGATTTTTAAAAAATTCACATCTATGAGGAAGCTTATTTTAATTGAGAAATGAAACGAAGGAAATTACTCGGTGAATTAAAGAAAAACATCGTTAAATGAACAAAATGATTTATCATTTATCAAAATCGAATTAAAATGATAAATTCGTCTTGTAAAAAACTGCGTAAAAATATGTCTCATGGGTTCTTGGCGTAAACTAAGTTATTTTACCGTCAAATGAATGTTATAAATTTTTTCTTAACTTTAGCGGAAATCCATAAATTCGGTTTTACCTACTTTAATGCCAGTTTACTTTCGAAAATATGTACAAAAAAAGTCTGCAAAATAGAACTTTGCACATTGCTTCCTCGTTAATTTCAATTTTTCAAAAATTCACCTCCATGAGGAAGCTTATTTATCAATCTTAGCTTCCTTATAGAGGAAGCTTTGTGTAAAATTTGTGAGTTATAACAAAGCGTTAATTTTTTGGAAAATTCAAACTCACGTAAAATTCGAACTGCTTTAACAATCATCGCCAAGTTTGGTACATAGCAGCATTAATATTTCTTTTCATCTGTAGAAACTTTCAGTTCATTTGGTGAGATTTGACGTGAGTTCGAGCAAAATGAAATTTTGTCGCTTCGAAAAATGTTGAATCTCATAAAAACAGAATCTATTTGTCGATTCATTCCAAATTCAATGCCGATCCTCCTTTAACATAGCTTTATTTGTAAAAAATTATTAAGCTCGATTGCTACAAATTTACGAAAGGTCGAGAACATACAGACATTTAAAAAATAATCATGTGTTTGAATTTGCCGATCTTTAGGTATCATTGAATCACATTTATTCTAAATCACTTCTCGACGTTTTCGACAATTCTGAGTCTCCTGACAGGAAAATTTCGAAAAAAAAAAACATTTCTTTACGAAAACAAAGCTTTCTCTATGAGAAAGGAAAAAATGTAAAAATCTTGGTACTCGAACGACATGACTCTCCTCCTTAAGGGAGGACTTTAAAAAGATTATATGAAAAATTAAACCGGAAAATTGCAATTTTTCCCCTACGTGCATTTGGGTCCTTTAAACATCATATTTCCGAATGAAGCCAATCTTGATATTTTTGAGTTACGTTGATTTTTTTGTTCACTAGCAAAATTGATTATATCAAAAAACTGACGAGATTGATTATTCCGAATACAGTCAAAAGTATTTAAAAAAATGGCAGCCCTGTATATTAAAAATATTAGAAGAAAATGCAACATGAAGAATCGGGACTATAAAGTTTTTTCGTAATCTGTGTTCAATTCTGCTGCAATTTCCCATTTTTTTCGAATCCACTTTTTTTTCGAGTTTTTGTACCACTTCAACTGTCCCAACACCCAAGCATGAAAATTTCGAATTACTTGTTTCTATGAAAAGAAAGCTTCTTTAATGACTAAACAAATAATCATGAGAATTAAATTTATAAGCAAAGTAATGTATCATTAATTTTTCCACTTCTTGCTTGTCTTGTCATGAATTTTCCTAAATAATCTTTCTTTCCTATATACAAAATGTTTAAATATTTTTATGCCAAAATGATAGATATTTAAATAGCAAGAAAAAAATGGTTAATATTCAATCATTTGTGGAAGCAATAAATAAGTAAATCAATAAATAGAGTGCATTGAAAAGTAATGATCTACATGAACTTTGCACATTTACTTCTTCGATACTGGTAGACATTTACGTCTGACCAACTTCGATTCTATCTTTCCGCCACGTATATCACCTGATGTACGTGGCGTCGAAGATCTTCCCGTCCTATTTCGTAGCTCCGAAAATTTATTATCGTACACCCGGCACACGCCAACTTGCTCGACCTTACAGTTTCCTTACTGTAACTCATTTCCTCCTGAACAACCTTGCCTCCTAAGGCCGATACTCCACAAGAAATACAGACGTCTTCTTCGACTCGAAACTACCTTTACGACATTGATTCTTGGGTCTTACTTTTTTTGCAAGAAAAACATGAAAATAGACGTAAAATACTTTCTTTAGATGCGAGTCAGTACGCGCACTACGTATTCAACACTATGAAGAGAAAACCATCTGGAAAGATTAGCTTTGAGGTAAGAAACACGCTATTACTTTTTCTTCAAATATTTTTAGAGAGATTAGTTTATTATTAATATCATTTACAGACCAAATTCACATATAAAACTATAGAATATAAAGATAATAACAATAACAACAATAATAATAATAATAATAATAATGTTTTGCTGCAACGCAGCATTTGCCCTAGGCTGTCCAGAAGCTGTTTCTATATAATTATCAGGATTTTTGTTATAAAAAAGTAAACAAAAAATGTATTCATGAATTAAGGTACCAATTTGTCACTTTCCATGTACACAATATGTCGGTTTTATCGTGTGTGGTCAAGAAGATTGTTTATTTCTTTAATATAATATGAGGTGTAATAATAAATGAGACAAAACACATCAAGTCGGCCACCCCAATTTTTCATGTCATCAAAAGGTCCTCAAATTTATTTAAGACGTTGGTCTGGTTGAAGAAAAAACGTAGGACTTTTTACAGATTTTTTATTGCATATTCCAGCTATCAAAAATGTCTGAAAATCATCACTGTTTATTTTTTTACGCCAATACTAGAATTTCACAAAAAATGTTGTTGGAAAGTACGCCGAAAATCTAAAATTTGATGTCGTTATGATTTTTTTTGCGATTTTATTGGCGTTAAAAAATAAACAATGATTATTCTCAGCGATTTTCAATGGCTGGAATATGCAATAATAAAATCTGATAAAATTCCTACATTTTTTTTTTTCAACTAGATCAACATCCTGAAGAAATGTTTTGTTTTGTTGACATGAAAAATTGGAGTGGCCGACTTGACGTGTTTTGCCCCAAATTTTATAACGACTAAACATCTGGCTTAAAAAAAAGAAACTAAAAAAAGCAAACATAAATTTTTCTAAGCATTTGGACGTTGTTTAAGTATTTATCACAATTGCTCTACGGAAATTTTAGTCCCTCTAACGCAATTTTTTGTATTAATCAATAACTAAATAAATGGAACGAAAAGATGGTGATTTGTCGTCTGGTTGGTTTTCCACAGGAGTTCCTATCGATTTTGTCGAAAGTATCGAGAGGCTCGGTCGAGGAAAAGCTCCAGTGGGTATTTGGTCTTTACGATCTGGACGGCGACGGTCTTATCAGCAAGGAAGAAATGTTTGACGTCGTTGGCTCGATATACGAGATGCTGGGACGTTATACGCAGCCTCAAATTGCGGAACCTCATACAGCAGCTAAGGAGCACGTTGAACGAATTTTCCACGTAAGACACTCTAGTTTCTAACGCGTTGTGGGAGCAATTTTTATTCGTCTGATTCTCGGTTAGATTTATAAATGAATAATTCATAATAATCCTGATGCCAAGATTTTAAAAAACTGAATAAATGCCCAATTCTCTCGTAAATAAGGTGTGTCGATCCTGGGAGGGTTTCGAAGATACAAATCTAGATTTTAAATATGTTATAGATCTGCAACAAGCTGACCAAAAATTTTTAAGATATAAAATTGTACAGTTGAGACTTTTTACGCGAATTTTCATTGTCGAATCGAGAAATAAGCCTAGAATGTCTCCCATGTACACATATCAACTAGGGTGTTCCACACATTTTTTAAAATTCAACAAAAGAAGTTATTTTAATTATAAACAAGTTTTTAAAAAAAATTTGTTATACACCATGTTACAAATTATATGTGGAAATGGGAGACGAAATATTGATTTTCTTTTCATTTTGATGGCATGTTTTGATGAATTTGCAAAAAAAAATATGTATATGTAAATAATAAAATATAATAATATTTATATACCAAAATACTGACATCGAAGTTGCAAAAGAAGAAATACATTTTGCACGTTTCTGAATATGATAAAATTAAAAACAGATGATGCTACCGCAGATTAAAAACGAAATATCGGTTCAACGTTGTTAAAGGAGAGGGTATCGGATCAAATTTGCGGATATTCAAAGACTAATATCTCATTTACGTGGCGGCTATTATTTAAAAAATGTGTACTGTCGACCTATGAAACGAAGAATTTTTTGCCAGGTGAAAAAAGCATGTGGGTAATGCCGGTCAGCTGCAATATTTTTGTTTCGTTAACACTTTGCAAAAATATTCCCAGATAATGATGGTTTCAGCTTAAGATAAACCCTCATAGCATGTGTGTGGCTTTTAATTTTTTTGTTTTTTTTTTTTGTAAAAATTGGTAATGTTATCATTTATTTAAGAAGTTTTTTTAAATAACCATTAAAAACTACGACGTTGCTTCAACTTTACCTCTATCTCAAATTACACTCATACCGAAAAACTAGTTTGAAACAAAATTGTACAGTGTACAGAGTGTAAAAATAAAAGAAAAAAAGGATGCAAATGAATTTGCATTTTGCTTCCTCATTGTTCAAGATTGCCCATAGAGCATTGCTCGACGAAGCACATTGGTTCGTGTTTGGCTTCCTCATAGAGGAAGCTTTGTTAGTTATAAATATCAACAAAATTTCCTTTATGAGAAAGCAAAACGAATAATTTTTGTTTTGTAAAAGCGTTCCAAAGACTAATCCGTTCATAGTCTGTGATCATTTACTGATCATTGAATAACTTCTTCACTCCTCGAAATAATAAACCAGCTGTGCAACGAAAACACACTTTTTTTTTAGATTTCAAAATGTATAAACTGGATTTTTCAACCAATTCTCACCCAATTCTAAACCATACATACACACACACACACACATCCGGAAATTTTTTCTGAATATGTTTTCTAGACGTTTTGGGACATTCTGAAGGCGTTTTCATGAAAATCCCGAAAAAAAAAAATTCACCGTCTCAACGCTTCCTCTATGAGGAAGCAAAAAGGGTGGAAGGCAGAACTTTGGCACATTGCTTCCTCATTAATTTTCATTTCTCACGAAGCCGCGTCAATGAGGGAGTTTAATTATTAATTTTGGCTTCCTCATAGAGGAATCTTTCTGAAAAATGAAAGTTAAGGAAGGACAAATGTGCTACTTTGCATTCTTTTTGGATAACATTTAAAAATCTTACTTTTATAGAAATTTGAGTCCTCAAGAAAACCAAGTGACATATCACTATGAATCACCGATACAAACACCGTTCGATCATATTTCAATTGGGTACAAAGTTTGACTTACTTGCTTTAGTTTTGCGGACAGTAGAGCGAAAATGTACATTTTTTGAAAAACTCAAAATGGGGTAAAATTTTGTTTCTTTATCGATTTTGTCAAAATTCAATACTGAACAACATCGAACGTACCCGCATTTATGAACAACTATTTAGCTAAATCTTCCAACTTTTACGAAAAAAATAGAGTAAAAACGACAGTTTTTTTTTTTAATTCAGAATCACATAAAATCCGAACCGCTGTACCGATTTCGTCCAAATTCGATACTAAACAACATTGAACGTATGTTCAGTTATAAAGAACTATTTAGCTAAATCGTCGAACTTTTACGAAAGTTGGAGCGGCCTTTTCCAAAAAATTTAACACTACATAGAATCTTAATGGCTATATATATTTTGTTAAAAATCGCAACGTTTAAAGACGGGTAATGACTCTACTTGCGTGACAAATTTCACCTCGATCGCTCGAACTGTTACTGAAAAAGAGGCGATTAAATTTTCTAATCTTTGAACACATGCACACACACACACACACACACCGGTACACATTTTTTCTAAACCACTTTTCTCGACGTTTTGGACCACTCTGAGTGTCCTGACATGAAAATCTCGAAAAAAAATAAATAAAAATTTCATGAAAACAAAACTTCCTCTATGAGGAAGCAAACTATTGTAAATGACCCGCATTGCCCGGATGCTTTTGCTACCCGCCAAAAAATTCTTCGTTTCATAGGTCGACAGTAGACATTTTTTATTCAAAAAATAATAGCGGCCACGTAAATGAGATATTTGTCTACGAATGTCCGCAAATTTGATCCGGTACCCTCCCCTTAACTTATAAATAGTTCATCAAAACTTCAGAATGTCTGAGTCCGATTAATTAACAGGTTATTTTACTATTTGATTATAATTCTCATAATCTATGAGATTTGAGAACGCCCTAGCAAGTCCGAACACCGAAGAAATCACCGAAAAAGCACTGGGTGCTTTTCGAATATTTAAAACGTCGAGATTTTGGTCGAAAACACCGAAAATAAAAAAAAAATGAGTGTCTTTGAGTCATGAAAGTGCCTTTTCGCTGCCGCTCGTATAAAAAGAAAGTTGAAGCACGGCATTTTCATGACTCAAACAAACGAATTTTCGGCGCTTTCGACCAAAATCTCGGTGTTTTTAATATTCGAAAAGTACTCAGTTCTCACCGGTGCTTTTTTTTAATAAGGCGCGCTAGTAAAATCAAATTCGCAATATTCTTTTTGATTAATATTATGACTCGATATTTATTCAAACCTTCATATTTAAAGTCTGTAAAAAATGTATCTTTTTAATGTAGCTTCGTCGCGCATTGCTTGATTAAATTATAGTTGCATATTTGATTATCACGGCGATAGGCGACTCACTTTAAGAATAGAAAGGTAAATTGCTATTTTTTGAAAATGCAGAGATAACTTTGCATTATTTTGATTGTTAGCTAATCGACGCGAACAAGGACGGCGTGGTTACGATCGAAGAGCTTGTACAGTGGTGCTCGAAGGACGAGCAACTCCTGAAGAGTCTCGACACTCTCGACACCGTGTTATGAGATCCTTTAGCCGATACTATTTCGAGGACGGATGAGGAAGCCTTTCAAATTAGAAAAACCGACGCGACACAACAATTTTCAACATTATTCCAAACCTCATCGTTCGTCATGGAAGCAATATCGAGGGAAAGAACATCAGGAAACTCTAAAGATCGTTGAAAGAAAAAGCTCCTGGTATATTTTTAAGACGATGTGAAACAGACTCAGTAACAAAAATTGCAATTAATGGCATTCAAAGACTAAAACATGCGACAAAAAATCCAAGTATTAGTGGACTTGGAAAAAACAATCATCTTTAAATGGCATTGATTCCAAAAATCCAACTGTTTCTATTATCTCTTATAAATCTTTCACATCGCGTTGAGGAAAAAAATGGAATCCTTGTAAATATATACCTCGCACCGCCTACCCAGTCTTTCAATCTGCGCGATTACGTTCGCGTTTCATCAATTTACTACCGTACACGCAATGAAAAGAAATGGAAGAGAGAACAGAAACACAGTATTATCAGAGTATTACTGTTATATTCTGACCATTTTTCCATTCTTTCCTCATATTTTATTAATCACCTTTTATTATTCTTAGGTCAAATTATTTTCTCTAAATGAGTCAGTAAAAAAGGGTGCAAATGAATTTGGATTTTGCTTCCTCTTTTGTGTTTGTGTTTGGCTTCCTCATAGAGGAAGCTCTGTAAATTATAAATATCAACAAAATTTTCTTTATGCAATAATGAAAAAAAATGTCAAAATGTCGTATAAACTGAATTTTTTAATCAATCCTCACTAAATTCTAAATCATACATTTTTTTATGTTATTCTACCACTGGAGAACATGTTAGTAGGAAAACTCAAAATTTGCGAAAGCTAGAGAGCAAACACACGTTTTTTCGGTGAATAAAAAAAACATCCTTGCCAAATGTTCATCTGTTGACCGATTCTCACCAAATTTGTTACCGAAAGTTGTTCGATGTTAGTCCACTTGTATGAGAAATTTTAACCCGACACCTTGAAATTTGCGGCAGCTATAACGCAAACACACTTTTTTTGAAAAATTCAAAATTTCATAAAAATCGTATTTTTCAACCGATCTTCACCATATTCGAACTCATCCATCGTTTGATTTCACATCCGTTGATTTCTTCAATATTTCAGTTGCACTGAGACAGAGAAAATAATCAAATGCAAGAATAATAAAAAGTAATTATTAAAATATGATAAATGGATGGAAAAATGGTCAGAACTTTAAAGATTATAAAGTAAATGAGACACCGCGCACAATTTGCCCAAATTCAGAGGAAAAAAATGTGCGTTTTACGTATACATAATAATATACAAAATATATATAGAGCGTCGAAAATTATGCGCACGAGAATCTTAAGCGACGCCGAAATACGTTGAAGAAAATTACGAAAGTTTTCCCCGACTCTTCATGTCGAGGGAAGATTATTGTTAAATTCATCTTTCAGCCGTTCTCCGCTGTTCCCTTTAACCACTATATTTAAACTCTTTTCCGGCGAACGGCAAAACATGATATCCCGCTTTTCGGATTTCCAATTTCTTCCAGATCTTCTCAGTATTATTCGAATTTAGAGTCCTGCGGTGTACGTGAGGCAGCTGCCGTTACCAAATATCTTACAGATATGTGCAACTTTCGAATAAAAAATGTGTTTAAAACAAAAAACTTAACAATTTGAATAACTTTATGTAATTATACGAAAGCGCTGAGAATTATTTAACCTTTTCTTTAATGAAGAAAAGTCATTCGAGATATAAAGAATTTTGGAAAATACGTTTTGGTGAGCATTATTCGCAGTAAATTCAAGTTAAAAGTATTTGGTTTCAGTTTTATTAGAATATCTTTGCCAATATTTGTTTGATTATCTGATAAATTAAAAATCTAGGATTAAAATACTTGATGAATTTTGGCCATGCGAACAGAATGAACATGAGGCATTCTCGCTAGAAAAATGATGCGAAATATCGGAAAAAAGTCATTATACGCCGGTAACGAGTAATATACAAAGCCGCTAGCATAGTCGAAAGACTAATAATTAAGTTAATTACATTAAGATCTCATCGCACTTGTTTGATCGACTAAAGCCAAAAATCGGTATACTGTATAAAACCAAAAATAAAATAAAACGGTTTTTCATCATCATAATCATCGCTGGAAATGTCATATACTGATCATGACTCAATGCAATAATTTTAACAATTTTTTTTTTTTTAGAATGTATTTCGGAAACGAAACGACACGTATTTTTATTATTCTTCAAGCGATATTTCCGACAGAACGAATTTGTGTAAAAACTTGCATTTTTAGTGTCTATATTGTTTTTAAACGTTGATATTTTGGAATTGAATCTCAGAATTTTTTTCACGTTTATAAATTTATATTTAGGATTTACCCAAGTCCATGGAATCATAAGGGCAGGTGTCCAACGACTTGTCTAGCTGTAGGATATTACCACTGAAAAAAATCGATTCTTTTTATGTGCATTTTTATGCTTAAAAAATTATGTCATACAGTCGAAATCGAATTTAAAAAAAATAAGAGGGTCCATTTTTCCAAATCAATCAGAATAATTTAATTTGAAAAACTGGCACGCTTGATTGTTGGGAGCTATAAAACTTAAATCGATACCAGTTTTCAGCAAAAAATATTTTAAAACCTAGGAGTTATTCGACTTTAAAAATATCGATATCGGGAACAATTATACTGTGAAAGTTGTTTTTTCGTCGCTTATTCATTGTTTAGTTCAGAATGTAAGATAAACTGTTACGGTGGGCGCAAAAGTTAAAATGGTGGGAGCTTCCGATAAAGTTTTCTTTGGAAACTATTGAAAATTATTGGTTCTACGGAATTTCCCTACTGTTTAAATTTGAAAATATTCCACGACACTTGGAAAAAAAAAATAACTCGATCTGTGTGCGACGGATCACATCGATTACTTCCATTAAGTATAAAGAGATTTAATTGTATTTTCATCTATCATAAAATTAAAAAAAGAAACAAATTATGATACTAAAAAATCCCTTGGAATTTAGAAAAAAAAACACTGCTGAACTGGCCTCCAAATACCGAAGATTTTACTTGATTGGGCTCAACTACGACGCTGGGAAAAAAATTATTTGGAAAATGAATAATCGACGAAAAACAATTTTCGTAATATGATTTTTCGTGATATCGATATTTTTAAAGTCGCATAACTTACAGGTTTTTAAATATTTATGGCTGAAAATTAATATCCACTGAAATTTTGTCACTCTCAATAATCGAGCGTGCCGGTTTTCTAAATTAAATTTTTTTTAACGATTTAGAAAATTGGGCCCCCTTAATTTTTTCGATTTTAATTTCGATTGTTTGGGATCCTTTTATAAACATAAAAACGCATTTAAAAAAAACTACCGATTTTTTCAGTGGTACTTTATATAACTAAAAACGTCGTTGACCCCTCCCTTAAATGGCTGTGGGCACCTTCTAAATATTTTTTTTTTAATCTGAGAAAATTCTGAATTGCTTCTGTCCTCAAAATGAAAATATTCAAGGGGTGTCAATTAGAAAAAAAAGGTTTGTTTGGAGACCACCCTAGACTTCACTTATATCATATCTCACGTCGAGATTTCGTGACATCTATTTTTTAAGAAAGGGTGACGTTAAATAGCAAAGCATCGTTAAAAAAAACTGAAACAAGTATTCTGTTGAGAAATATAATGTTTTTTGAGACCCGCAGAATGACTCGAATTTTTTTGTAGATTTTTTGTATAATTTACGTTTTTGATATGTACTAATTTTTTTAGTTCACTTGCAAGATATTAACAGTTTAAAAAATAATCACCGATAAATTGAAATTTTTCCAGAAACTTGTTCTGTCGGGAATATTGTCGTATTGCTAAGAAAAGACACGACTTCTGTTTTAAAACAAAAGTTGTCAATATTATGGCACCTTAATTAAATAAAAAAGTCTTTATGACCAATAACGTAAGGTTTTGAAAAATATTTTTTTTTTAAATAAAAATATCATTTGAAGACATTTAATATCAATCTAATAGTATATGATGCATTTTAATTATTTTAGTGCGTGTTTTTATTTAGTCCATATTCAGGTTAATATCAAATTTTCAATAAAACACGTAAAAAAAATCCTGTCACTTTGTATGAAATCTCGAATATTTCGTAATTTTCAACATTATATTTATGTAATTTTAAAAAAATCAGGAAAAAATGGTGTATTTTGTTTAAAACATCATTTTGCTCTTTAACATCATACAACATGTTTGTATAAAAAAAAAAAAACAAACAGAATATTCTTTTCAGTTCTCCGTGCAGAAACGTGCACGACTAATGAAATTTCTTTCTAGACATTTTTCGATAGAATTATTCATTAACAGTATATTAACATTAAAAAAGAGATATGCCAAAGATTCAACCTCTTGGAAAAATTCATGTTGCCGGAAATATTGGTCGTAGGACCAAACAAAAAAAATACGTGTACTTTCTTTTTCAAAATACGCTTCTTCGAAAGAAAAAAAATTGTAAAATTTATTGTAGTGAGTCAGAGTGACACTATAACACAATCGAATCTCTATTCCCAATATTTTTTATGTTTTTTATCAGCATCGACATTCATTCGTGTTAAAATTATTTTCGCGTGGGTACTTTTTTCTGTTTAGCAAAATTTCACAGCGAGGATGCCTCATGTGCTAATCAATATTGGAAAGAGAGCGCGCGATGAATTCGCGATTGTTAGAGCCGACCAAGCATAAGAGAAACGCGGCCCCCTGGGCGGCCTCGCCTCGTGTGATTCTCCTGTACCTTATTACTATTTAAACGATTACAATCTACCGATGTTATACATTATATAAATTATACATTAAAATCACTACGATAGATATATATATATTATATATACATACATATAAGAAAGGAAAGAAAAATTTATGAAGACTTTTTTCGTGAGTCCACTTGAAAGAAAGGTCTGTGCAATGTCCTGTGCGAATGGAACGCGTTGGCGTTTGCCGCTAACGCGTGTCCGTTAAATCTGCGTGACTTGTGCCATATATAATACCTTTGTACCTCGTTAAACGCTTGCCTCGTTGATAATTATTAATAATATATTAATTAAATAACATAGAGGTACCAAAGATGATCGATGATGGAAAAACAAATTGCGACAATGTATAATAAAAATGCTGGCAATAATCTGGTTAACTCGACTTTGTGTTTAAATCATTCTACCTTATTCTCAATTCAACATCACATAATTACAAAGGATAATACAGCAGAAGTTCTTTTGATGCATGATCAGTTGTTACCTGACAGACCTGAGCAAAATACAGGTTTCAAAATCCAGGTTTCAAAAAATACTCAACTAAAATAGCTTCTGATTCACTCTTTAAAAAATCATGTAAAAGATACCTTTAGTATTTTTAAGAGACCTTCAAATACTCAAAATATGTCTTAAAAGGGTTTAAAAATTATAGTTATTAATGCGAGAACGATTAAACGATTATTGAAATAGTAATTGTTACCTCCTGGCTATTTTTACTAATACGATTAATTATTATCTTATTATTTCAAGTATTCTTCTCTCATGCTTATATATTTTTAATCCAGCGCCAAAAGAAAACATTCTAGACATTTACGTCTAAAAAGCCTCAAGTTCTGCTAATGCATATCCGCGCTTCGCTCTTTCCAATTTTTATATTGCTCTTGGTGACCGCACGTGTGGTGCGTTGTAAGCATCTTTGGGCCGTCTAATGGCTCCAGAAACCGGCACTTAATTTCCTATTCACACTTTCTTCATTATTTCAATCTTTTCACTCGTCAGTCTTTGATCATGTCTTGAATTGTAATTATCAGGCTCGCGTGCCTGAATGGCAAATACTGCACGCTAAAGTAGTCTGCGTATTATCTGTATTGTTATAATAATATCAAAAACATTTTTGAGGTATTAATCAAATAAACAAGTTTATGTGCGCGATAATTCGAAATTTTTATTTCAATAATTAATCGAACCGCGAAACCCCAAATCCTCATTCATCCGAGACGTAAAATTAGTAGTACAAGATTTTTATTAACCATTACAAAAACGGAGAATGTGTGAACAATTATGTGCGAATTAATCTGCCGTTTTCGAGACTTTCCCTGGTTAAAAGGCCATCGACCGGGGTCCTTCAGCCCGGTTTTGTAAAATTTTGGGATTTTCTTTTTACGTGTGTAAACGGCTGTTAATCTGTACGAGTGTAGTTACAAGTTTGGTTTATTAGTTTGTCCTGAGAATTTATTGTATATTGTGTATCGTTGACAGAATTTGTAGTATTGTGTGAGTTGGCAGTTTGTGTTTTGGTCTAACGTTTGGTGTTCGTGTGTTACATAGCTTCGAGGTGTTGTTCTGCGAGTTTGGCGCTCAGATTTTTGGTTCTTTCGATAATAGGTGATACTCCGGTGGTTTCATAAAGTAGTGTATTTGAAGGGTTGTGTAAAGAATTATTTGGGTGTCTGATTTTAGTGAGTTTACTTATTGAAATAATTATCGTTCAGAATTAAAATCTTCGGTGTAAATTGTTATTATATTATTTCTACCGTAGAAGTGATGCTGGTCGATAAATATATCAATAAGTTCCACACAGACGACACCCACCAAAATAAAAACAAAATTAAGATCCAGCAAGCGATTACCGGCTTCGAAAATCTATGACGTCTAACGTGTTCTGATATTTAAAAATATTCCTCAGTATGTATCCTTGCACGAACTTTTCCAAATGCAAATACACATATAATTAAATGTATATATGAGGCGTTTCTCATGAATTTCGCGACCAATAAAAAGAAAATAGTTGCAAAATAGAATTTTGCACATTGCTTCCTTATTAATTTCCATTTTTCACAAAGCAGCTTCTATGAGGAAGCTTATTTATTATTTTTGGTTTCCTCATAGAGTAAGCTGAGTAAAAAATGCAAATTAGTAGGGAAGCTAATGTGCAAAGTTCTACTTTACAACTTTATTATTTGGATAAGTAGTTTTTTCAATGCGTTATCTCTATATTTTTGGTAGTTACTAGTGCAACAACGCAAAGAAATACAACAGTTGATGTTATTCAAGTTTTATGGAAAATTTTGGATGAGTTGCTTCAATCGTTCTCGAGTTAAAGCGTTTTCAAAATACAACACAAAACTATACACGTGTTTAAATCTCTCGTCCCCTTTATGAAATCGTTCTAAACTGTAATCTGTTAAAACATGAAAAATCTCAAATTGCTCCAAAATAAAAACCCATTTACCGATCGTCACGAAATTTGGTACATAGCCGCAATGCATGTTATTCTTCTTCTGTAGAAAATATCAGTTGATTTCGTGAGATTTAACGGGAGTTAAAGCGAAACGTGAATTTTTTTGAAAAATTCAAAATCTCATAAAAACCTATTTATAGATTTGTCCCAAATTCAATACCGATCCTTCTTTAAGGCTGCTTTATGTATAAAAAATTATTTAGCTCTATAGTTAAAAATTTGCGGAAGCTAAAGCGCTTACAGACATTTTTCGAAAATTGCAAAGTCAAATATGTGATAAGTGATATGTGATTTGTGTCCGAAGAAAAAAAATATATTTCTGTGCATGTGCGAATAACGTAATGAGCAAGACTTTCACATTTAGGATGAGTGAACGGGTTACGTCCTGGCTATTTTACTAATATAATTCATTATTACTTCATCCTTCGAACATTCTTCTTTCACGCTATATTTTAAATCCAACGCCAAAAGGAAACAGCCCCGAGACGCTTACTCCTAAAAAGTCTCAAGTTCTGCTAATGCATATCGAGTGTACAATTCTGCGCTTCGCTCTTTCCCCAATTGGACACATCATTATTGGACACATGACGATTGGACACAAACGCAATTGGACACATGCCCGATTGTACATAAGTCTGATTGGACACAAGCTCGATTCGATTTCAGAGAGGTCATTCCGCTTATGAAGTATTTCCGCTTTAGGATGACTTTGGTACTTTGGTACGGGTTTGTGTCCAATCGGACATGTGTCCAATCGGGCTTATGTCCAATCGGGCTTATGTCCAATCGGACTTGTGTCGAATCGGGCTTGTGTCCAACCGGACTTGTGTCGAATCGGGCTTGTGTCCAACCGGACTTGTGTCCAGTCGGGCTTGTGTCCAACCGGACTTGTGTCCAATCGGGTTTGTGTCCAATCGGGCTTGTGTCCAATCGGGCTTATGTCCAATCGGACTTGTGTCCAATCGGACTTGTGTCCAATCGGGCTTGTGTCCAATCGGGTTTGTGTCCAATCGGGCTTGTGTCCAATCGGGCTTGTGTCCAATCGGGCTTGTGTCCAATCGGACTTGTGTCCAATCGGGCTTGTGTCCAATCGGGTTTATGTCCAATCGGGCTTGTGTCCAATCGGACTTGTGTCCAATCGGGCTTGTGTCCAACCGGACTTGTGTCCAATCGGGTTTGTGTCCAATCGGGCTTGTGTCCAATCGGGCTTGTGTCCAATCGGGCTTGTGTCCAATCGGGATGTGTGCAAGTGGGCATCACTCTCGTCAATCTTTGATCATGTATTGAATTCTAAGTACGAGGTTCGCGTGCCTGAATGACAAATACTACACGCTAAACTAGTCTATGAAACCTCATTTTATACTAATAATTATCAATAATGTTATAATAATATCCAAAACATTTTTAGTTGCATTAATTAAATAAACAATCTTATAGTCGTGATGATTCGAAATATTAGTTTCAACTATTAATCAAGCCGCGAAACCCCAAACCCTCGTTCATCCAGAACGTAACAAACACAGATAAGAATATGTTTTCTTATACTATTTACGACTTTTTTTTGGTATTATTCCAGAGTTTCTTTTAACATTTCCAAACATTCACTGTAAGAAACAAAAATTTTTCTGCTAACAGCTAATTGATTCGTGTGACAGAGACAGCGACGCTCGTAGTTCGGTTTTCTCATAAATTAAAAAAACTATTATCATTTGATAGTAGAGGTGTGGTTTTATAATTATCCTTTTTTTTTGTAAAAAAATATTAAATATTCTAAAAGTTATAAACATTTTGAGTTACATGCGGGATATTGCCCATTTAAACGTATACAAACGATGATCATAAAAATTGCGAGCATAAATAATAAAAATATTGATAATCTGTCATCCAGACTCTGCTTAAATCATTCCATACAATAGAAAATACATTACAAAATTTGAAAACATAAGGTCGATGTCCCAGTCAACGGTCATGTAAACGAAAGCTCTATTATAATTCTGTAGATTTTAGTAGTGTCAAAGCACACCTTTTTGATTGCTGGTACTGGAACATTCACCTTAATACAAATTTTAAAGTAAAAAAAAAATAATTAAAGATGTAAAATTTAGTCAGTATTCGTCGTCGTCCTTGTTATCGTAGCCGGTTATCAGATCGGTATCTTTGGCCATTTCGTTGTAGTCCATCTCGAGAGCCGCTATATTTTCGCTTGCCTCGGTAAATTCATCCAACTCCATGCCTTCATTCTGATACCAATGAACGAATGCTCGTCGAGAGTACATGAGATTAAATTGCCGATTTAATCTTCGCCAGGCGTCGGATATTGCAGTTGTGTTGCTAAGCATCGCAACAGCTCGTTGAACTCTCGCCTGATCGCCTCCAGGTATTGCAGTCGGTGGCTGGCAGTTTATACCCACCTATGACCATACATTTTTATAAAGCAATACATTTTTCATGGATGTCTGCACCGATGCATTTCGTACCGATTAGATCTTTCGGGTTTGATCCACTTTTTTTTAATATTATTGTTCCAACTGTTAGAGCCATTCAATATTCTTTTTGGGATATTTATGATTATTTGTAATTTTGATTGGCCTACTTTGATGATATATTTCTTACTGAAATTAATGCTATAAGGCTGATAACATTTTTTTTTAATTTGATTGAAAAGCTAATATAAAACTGCAATTTTCTTAGCGAGACATTATTATTCTGACACCAAGTTTTCGAGACACGTTAAACAAACAAAGCATTTTCTGAAAGTGGTTTTAAGAATCTGAATAATTTTTTAGAAAGTGCTTTCAGGTAGTAGTCAAAGGAGCACCTACTTTGGTCTTTGGCTTTTTTAACCCTTGTCAAATTGATCCCGGCCAAAAAGAAACCCGATCTCAGTGAAATTTCGCCCAAAGTCATCTTATCCCATTCAAAATCATCCCAAACAAATTAGATTCGATGAGCATGGGGAGCTCCTGCGGGGTCCAGGGGCGAAGCCCTTCGCCGGTAGTTGGGGGCGAAGGTATTGGGTTGGTAACTAAGTCTTGACTCACTTTTTAAAAATTCTCCCTTCTTTTATTCTAGAAGCTTTCTAGAAGCTTTGGACGAGCGCGCTATTCGAGGTGAAATATTTTACGAGTAGCAGCAGTACGAGGCGGGCGACCGCCAGCATCAACGTTGCTCTTGGAGAGGCCACCGTAACACAATCGACGGTAAGCCGTTGGTTCCGCCGCTTCGCTTCCGGAGATACGAGCCTAGAAGGTCGGGAGCGCTCAGGTCGACCAACTGGGTTGGAAGACGATGCAATATTAACAGAGCTGCAGAAACATCCCAATTCTACAACTCGGGAATTGGCGCAGGCACTCGGCTGCAGTCACACCGCAATCGCGAACCGGCTGCATGCACTCGGTTATCGGCGACTGCTGACAAGATGACCTGACCTCATCAGTTGAGCGATGCCAACCAGGCTGCCCGAGTGTCCACCTACCAGTCGTTGCTCCTGTAGCCCAAACCCAAGGAATTTCTTACCAATCTAGTGACTGGAGACGAATGTTACATCCTTTACGAAAAGAATAAGCACAAAGCCTATTGGTTGCTGGGCGAGGTAGAACCGCTAACTCAGGCTAAACCGGAGGCGGACGAAAGGTTTTCCTATGTTGTTGGTGGAATGCGCGCGGAATGAGTTATTATGAATTACTCCCTGGACGACAAATGATAACCGGGAACGTATACGTTGAGCAGCTTCGTAAACTGGCTGCTGCAGTGCTAGCAAAGAGGAGGAAGATGGTAAAGACTTGGCTTGGACCACGGATCCACACCCGCCGTATTCTCCGGATTTAGCACCTTCCGGTTATCACCTTTTCCCAGCCCTTAAGGAGGTTCTGCGCGATCAAGACTTCAAAGACTTCGCCCATGTCGAAAATGTCATCGCTGACTTTTTCGCGCAACATCCCACAAGTTTTGGGAGCGCGGCATCCAGTTCTTGCTCATTAGATGGAGACAAGTCATACACACGGCTGGTGATTATATTGTTGATTAACAGGTTCCAATAAAGAGTAAAATTATGAACATATCTGTGCATCTGAAGTGAGTCAGAACTTAGTTGTCAACCCAAAACATATAAATACATATAATGTTTAATTTGCGGTTTGTTGGTTCCATTTGGACGCTAAATCGACTGTTATTCGTAGAAATCAGACATGGAAAGCTTGAAAGTACAAGACTGTGGGGTTCAGTTTTTTGGATTCGATTTCTCCGGGATCTTTTTCGGCCGGGAACAATTTGGTTTGGGTTCTGTTTGTTGGGGATAATTTTGTTAAAGGTGTTAATTGTTGGGGACCAATCTGCGGAGATTAATTGACGGGGATCAATATTTCCCGGATATAATTACATGGACCCAGTATTCAAATATGCCTATTCATGCGAAACATCAGAGGGAGGGAAGAAAATAACGAACAAAAAATGATAGCGCCTCGTAAAATTTCAGGACCGGTAAAAAATGTTAAGAGGTGCCTCTAAAGACTTTTTAATTTCCCATTTGATTAAAATGTACATCAACTCAGTTTTTAATATACGTACGACAGAATGTGGAACGTGCTGTTTTTTAGAGTTTGTATGTACGTTTCCTTGATATCTGAGACAATTTTAAGAAAAACGGCGTTTACATTTGTCGCTATGACACACAGTTTCCGAGTTATCCATTTTTTTAGAATCTTACATTTTCCAAAAACGACATTTCATGCATTCTTTGTAAACTGAGTCATTTACTTCGGGATTCTCGGGCAAGTTTGTCTCTGACATCCAATACTAAAAATTTATGGGCCAGGGGTACGAAAAAAAAGATTTTTTTTTACACGTCCTAATGGATATACATGAGGCATTCTTCATCAACTAGGCTACCTTTTTTCTGATTATATCTTTTTTCTCTAATTGCGACACCTTTTATTTTGCTCTTAAATTGCTATAATCTATTTACAACGGTAAAGAAGTCTTTTTTAAAGTTATAAGGTACCCCAGTCAATAAAGATGCGTGACCAACCTAGAAGCACAGTTCTTGCAGCAAAGATATACATAGAAGCAGAGATGCTAGGTGTCAAAGAATATGAATGTACAAAGGAAGCACACAGTTCCACGTTGTTTCCTTAAGCTTGAAGCAAAACTTTCTACGCGTGAAACTGCGCCGCGAGGGTTGCTAGCAGACATTGTCCCTTACCTTAAAACCCGTGGGACACCAGTCGACGAATTGTATACCGTGCTTCTGTTTAATGCAGGCTATAGCAAAATTGACATCTTTTGGAACGATATCGCCGCGATACAGTAAACAGCACGCCATGTATTTTCCTTTACGGGGATCGCACTTGACCATTTGATTGTTAGGTTCGAAGCATTCGGTAGTTAACTCGTTAACGGTCATTGTATTGTGATCGACCTTTGCAGCGTTTGAAATTGGTGCGTAAGCGCATAGTGGGAAGTGTATACGCGGAAAGGGCACAAGATTCGTTTGAAATTCCGATAGGTCGACGTTAAGAGAGCCGCTGAAGCGCAAACTTGCTGTTATCGATGATATCACTTGACTTATGACACGATTCAAACTGGCGTACGACGGACGGTCAAGGTCGAGCTTTCTTCTGCATATGTCGTACAAAGCTTCGTTGTCGACCATGAACGAGCAATCGGAATCGTGGAGACTCGTGTGAGTCGTGAGAATTGCGTTATAAGGCTCGACTACCGCTGTACTTATTGTTGGCGACGGATAAACCGTGAATTCGAGCTTACTCTTCTTTCCAAAATGATTACAAATATCCTCCATCAGCAGAGTATTAAAGCCGGATCCGGTTCCTGGATAAAAATTATAAAAGGATACATTATTTACCATTTTTTACAAACCGACCTCTATGCCTCTATGAAGGAAAGATATGATTAACTTTTTGGGTTCAGAAGCTTCGAAGCCAAGATGCCCTGGTGAAAATATTTCTCTAAAAATTTCTCTAAAAATTTCTCTAAAAATTTCTCTAAAAATTTCTCTAAAAATTTCTCTAAAAATTTCTCTAAAAATTTCTCTAAAAATTTCTCTAAAAATTTCTCTAAAAATTTCTCTAAAAATTTCTCTAAAAATTTCTCTAAAAATTTCTCTAAACATTTCTCTAAACATTTCTCTAAAAATTTCTCTAAACATTTCTCTAAACATTTCTCTGAAAATTTCTTTGAAAATTTCTTTGAAAATTTCTTTGAAAATTTCTTTGAATATTTCTCTGAAATTGTCTCTAAATATTTCTCTGAAAATTTCTCTGAAAAGTTCTCTAAAAATTTCTTTGAAAATTTCTTTGAAAATTTCTTTGAATGTTTCTCTGAAAATGTCTTTAAATATTTCCCTGAAACGTTCTCTAAAAATTTTTCTGAAAATTTCTTTGAAAAGTTCTCTAAAAATTTCTCTAAAAAGTTCTCTAAAAATTTCTCTAAAAATTTCTCTAAAAATATCTCTGAAAATTACTCTAAAAATTTCTTTGATAATTTCTTTGAAAATGTTTCTGAAAATTTCTTTGAAAATTTCTCTGAAAATTTCTTTGAAAATTTTATCTGAAAATTTCTCTGAAAATTTTATCTGAAAATTTCTCTGAAAATTTTATCTGAAAATTTCTCTGAAAATTTTATCTGAAAATTTCTCTGAAAATTTTATCTGAAAATTTCTTTGAAAATTTTATCTGAAAATTTCTCTGAAAATTTTATCTGAAAATTTCTCTGAAAATTTTATCTGAAAATTTCTCTGAAAATTTTATTTGAAAATTTCTCTGAAAATTTTATCTGAAAATTTCTCTGAAAAAATCAGCAAGTACCTCTGAATTTCTATCACTTTTCACACTTTTCAGAAAAAGTCCTTGTTTTCTCTGAAACTAAACATTTCTCATTGTTCTGAAAATCTCTGATTTCCGTGCCAAATTCTCTGAAAAACTATTCTTCAAACTTCGTTGATATTTTATGCCGATTTCTCTCTTATGTTTAGAAATCATTTTTCGAAAAAATCTATCCTAAGTCCATCTTCTAATTGGTACGAGTTAGAGTAGAAGCAGATCATAGAGAAAACTTGTAAGTTCTGTGAAATTCTACGATCTCGCGTTGTCCGAGAGAAACTTCAGAAAATAACTCATATTTTCTCTGGGAAAGTCTACCTGGATTTTCTCTGAACATATTGTGCATTATCCAAAAAAAATCAGAGTTTTCTACAATATTTCAGAAAACACTCTGAATTTCTCTGATAAATTGTAACTGCTGCAGCTTGTGCGGAGAAAATTGCAGAGATTTTCAGGAAATATCCGAGAAACTTTGAAAAAAAAAAAAAATGTAAGAAAATCTCTGAAAGTCTCTGAAACGGTCTGGTTAGAGTTTTTCAGACAAATTGTCAGAGACATATTTTCATCAGGTTTTCTACATGTATACACCTATAAAACTTCAGACAACAATAACAACGAAACCATAATTCTGAGACAATAATTTCTAAGGCACATCTTTTCCATTTTCGATTATCCAAATGCGAATATAAACGCGACAATTTTTTCAAAAATATTTTCGAAAAAATCCTCAATAAATCTTAAATGAGATGGGTTTAATCGTTATTCATAATAACAATTAATTACACATATAATTTGTAATCGAAAAATTCGAATTAACAATTACGATCGTAATTTGTAATTTAAAAAAAATCTCGATTACAAATTACGATTTTAATCTCTAACCCCGAAGAATCCCAAATACAATTTAAGTTTTTAAAGATAATTTTTCAAATATAAATTGCGATTGTAATTTGCAGTCGGAATATTTTTTATTATAAATTACAATCGTAATCTGTAATTTAAAAATTTAAAGATTGAAGCAAAAAGTTGTAATTTCTAGTGAAATTTATAATCAAAATTATACAATAAAAGAGTATCATTGTAATTTGTAATTAAAAATAATCAATTAAGAAACAAAAATTGTCAGTGCCTAACTCTGCTTTTTCTTCAGATTTTCCGCTCCTCCCTAAAGCACACAAATTATCAAAGTAACAAAATCGAAATTTTATTTAAAAATATATGTGTAATGTTTTAGTTGGCAATTATTACCTCCTCCAACCGAGTGAAATACGAGAAAACCAATGAGACTGTTGCAATTTTCAGCTAAAAGTCTGAGCTTGTCGGCTACGGTCTCGATGAGTCTTTTGCCAACGGTGTAACGTCCACGCGCGTAATTATTCGCAGCATCTTCTTTTCCACAGATCAATTGTTCAGGGTGAAATAGACGACGGTACGAGGAATTTTGAAATTGTCCAATCACCGAAGGCTCCAGGTCGACCATTATAGCGCGGGGTACGTATTTTCCAGGGGTTGGATGCACGAAAAACGCATCAATTCCTTCGTCTTCCTGCGCTTGGGTTGAATTCTCCTGCGTCTGACCATCGGGTCGAATACCATGTTCCAGGCAATAAAGCTCCCAGCTCGTTGCACCCAGCTGGACTCCAGCTTGGCCCACGTGAATGGAAATGCATTCACGCTGAAAAATCAAATTTTAATCTGAGATAATTGCCTATTTCGTTACTTTTTCCTTTCTCATATAGGAAGTTTTATTAAAAAAAAAAAAACGTCGAATTGCTTCATCATTTTTTTGGTCTATCACAAACTCTCCTCTATGATAAAGTACGTTGTTTAGTTTTGGCTTCCTCATAGAGGAAGCTTTGTGGATGGTGGATGGAAAGCAAATTGTGAAGCAAGGTTCGTACGAGCAAGACTTTGCAATTATTTTGAAAAAAAATTACGAAAATGCAAATTTCTGTAAAATCTTCACTACTATGTCGATTTTGCCCAAATTCAGTGTCAAATATTTGAAACACTCTTTTTAAGATTTATGAAAAATTTTAGATCATTTGCTTATTCCGTTCTCGAATTATAACATTTTCGAAAAAAAGAAATTACAAAAATGCAAATTTCTATAAAACTCTAAGTACTTTATCGATTTCGCCCAAATTTAGTATCAAACATTACCACCCAATGTTTAAATTTTATAAAAAAAATTTAAATCACTTACTTGAACCGTTCTCGAGTTATAGCATTTGCAAAAAAAAAAAATTACGAAAATACGGATTTCTGATATAAAAATGTTGTAACTTGAGAACGGTTCAAGCGGCTGATAATGCAGAATTTAGCATAAAACTTGAATAGAATGGGTCGTTGTTTGATACTAAATTTTGTGAGCACTCAACATAGAGTTCATTATTCAGAGAATTTTTTATTTTTTATTTCACGTAGCTTCTTTTATGAAGAAGCCAGAATTGATCAACATACTGTAAGAAAAAGCTTCGTCAAAGATGCAAAATAAGAACTTAAAATGGATTCAGAGAAGAGCATTGTGCAATCCTCTCTTATTGTATAATTTTTTTTTTTACAGTAACGAGCTATTTTAAATTGAAACAAAAAATTGCACTCACGTTGAAAAATGAAATAAAATTTTCGTGTCTGATCATTACCTTTATTATTATAATTTGCCTCTAAAATTGAGACCTAAAAAAAGAATACAGAGAAGAACGCTGTACAATGCTTTCTTATTATATTCCATTTTTTACAATAAAACAAATTTTATTCACGTTGAAAAATGTAATGAAAATTTAATACCAGATGATTTTGGTTCTAAAATAGGAGCTAAATAAAGGATATTTCTAGATGAAAAAAAAACTCTTGATTAGGGTTTTTTTTAAAAGTGAAAACATTAATTTTTAGATCTTATTTTTTGTTTTAAATAGTTAAAAATAAAATAAAAATATTATATAGACAATTATCTATTTATATATTATATTAAAAGTCATATTTAATGTTTATTTCTTACTTTGCCCGACATGACGGCGACTGAGCATTCGCAATTCGCTGATCACGCGCAATTAAAGTCCCTGAAACTCCGATGACTAAACACCCACCTTTTTTCAATTATAAACTGTAATTTATCATACCGCGAAGGTTTGCCGAACAGTTACGAACAAATTTTTGTTATTTTTCTTTTTTGTCTATGGAATCTGTCTTTTATGGATCCATGAGCGAAACTAAAAAAAAAAAACAACATCAATGTTGTTTTATTTCCAAGAGTTTCAACGCCAACTCGAGTGGCTCAAAGTTCAATAATATGTAATATTAATAAATAAATAAAGCAACCTATAATATAAAAATAAAAAAATTTCGGCTAAAACCGAAATATTCTTTTTTTTTATTTATGAATTATAAGTAGCCAGATTTTTCTTTTATTTGCAATTTCAGTTCGACAAGTTTTCTTTGGATTTAAGAGTATTTTTTATCATTTTTTTAAAGATAATTTCTCAACTATTCAAGAGTTGAGACTTTTTTTTATTTTTCATATTTTTGAAAGTAAAAATAAAAGAATGAAATTTTATATTTTATTCAAGAAATGAACAGATTTATTTTTAATTTAACAAAATCGATAGAAATCTATTTTTTTTTAAATAGAAAAATATTCATTTTCTAGAAATTTTTTTAAATAGAAAATTATTCATTTTCTATTAAAAAAAATTCTATATAAAAAAAAAAGATTTCTGTCGATTTTGTTAAATTAAAAATAAATCTGTTCATTTGCTCCCATTATTCTGAACACGTGATTTTTTTTTTAGAATTCTCTTTCAATTATGGTTGTTTATTATTTTAAGAAACGATTATGCATAATCATTTTCAAGATAATTAAACAAACATTTTCATATAAAAGCGGTCTTGACATTTTTTTTAAACGGCGATCTCCCAATTGAAAAAAAAATCGTTCGGAAAAAGAATTCGAAAAAAAACCATGGATACATGAAAATACATGAAAAATTCAAAATTTCGAATGGAATTTGTTGAACAATTTTTGTATACTAATTTATTAATAACCTTTTGGCATTATTATTTTTTTTTAAAATCAATATTTAATATCAATTAGCATCTTCAATGACGTTAACTTTTTAGATTTTTCGAAAATATTTTCCGGCGCTTACGCCCTTTTGGTACATTAAGCCGTCGATATAAACGTAAGTTTGTAATATATATCTAATATATATCTTTATATTCGCGCGCTTTTTGCAGCAGATACAGCAGAAATCTACCTTTTAAAACAGAATCCTGTTTTACCGACAAGCAATCGAGCTAATTCCTCAAATTCGGAACGATAATTTTCCACAAACTCACTTGCATACTTTTCATACTATTTATAACAAAGTGTTTGAACTATTGTCGTCACAATGATTACTTCGTGATTTTTTAACAAGTTCTTTCTTCAAACTGATAGATTAGCAACGTTCACGCACCGATAAATAATAAATGGTGAATTTTTTTCATTTACATCAACTACAAAAAAACAGCAAAATGTTGAATAGAAAATTTCCAAAAATGTTATAACATTATTGAACTACTTATGATTATTGTCCAAAGAACAATTATGACGAGAATTGGTTGGCCCTGTTTTTTGTACTTTACATTCGCGCGCTCTTTGCAGCAGATACAGCAGAAATCTACCTTTTAATAGAGAACCCTGTTCTACCGACAAGCAATCGAGCTAATTCCTCAAATTCCTCACAGAATTCGCAACGATAATTTTCTACAAACTCACTTGCACACTTTTCGTATTATTTATAACAAAGTGTTTAAACTATTGTCGTTACAATGATTACTTCGTGATTTTTTAACAAGTTCTTTCTTCAAACTGATAGATTAGCAACATTCACGCACCGATAAATAATAAATGGTGAATTTTTTTCATTTACATCAACTACAAAAAAACAGCAAAATGTCGAATAAAAAATTTCCAAAAATGTTATAACATTATTGAACTATTTATGATTATTGTCCAAAGAACAATTATGACGAGAATTGGTTGGCCCTGTTTTTTGTACTTTACATTCGCGCGCTCTTTGCAGCAGATACAGCAGAAATCTACCTTTTAATAGAGAACCCTGTTTTACCGACAAGCAATCGAGCTAATTCCTCAAATTCCTCACAGAATTCGCAGCGATCATTTTCCACAAACTCACTTGCACACTTTTCGTATTATTAATAACAAAGTGGTTAAACTATTGTAGTAGCAATGATTACTTCGTGATTTGTTAACAAATCAGTTCGTCAAGCTGATAGATTAGCAATGTTTACGCACCGATAAATAATAGAAGGTGAATTATTTTTTCATGTACATAGGCTACAAAAAAAAAAAGCAGCAAAATGTTGAATGGAAAATTTTCAAAAATATTACAACATTATTGAGCTATTCGTGATTATTCGCCAAAGAACGATAATGACGAGAATTCGTTGGGCCCTGTTTAGGGCTCCAAAGATACTCAGGTATGAATCTAATCATATACTTTTATAATATTCATACAAATACAAACTGCTATTAACCGTGTAAGGTATTCGGAGTGCAGATCAAACATTCAGGAGAAATGGTTTCGTTTACGTATTATTGTAAAATCGTTATTCTATAATGATTTTCTAAACTGGGGATACGCCTGTGACATATTGATGGAGCCTATATTTTGGTTCGTAGAGAATTTCACTGCTTGTTTAGGACCTGTAAGTACGTATTTATTATTTTAACAGGGGCTTCGCTCATCTTAGACAATAAAGCATGTTTAATTGATTTTATTGAGAATCAAAAATGATATTCAAAACTCCAATGCTACCGATCGATTGTAATGGTGTTTGGAGCATTTAAAAAAATCACGATAAAAAAAATGCTTAAGGAAAAGGAGTCAAAATTGCCAAATTTGCAATTATGTCATTTCTAATATCTCACTTGGTTGCTAGTATTGTTTTTTAAAACTATGTTCTATTGGACCTATCAAAGAATTTTTTGCCGGGTGGTAAAAGCATGTGGGTAATAGGAGACAACTACAATTATTTTTTTTTTGTTTTTACATTCTGTACACTGTTTAAAAGAGAGATCCGGTAGGACAAATGTCTACAATATAATAAAGGGCAGTGTGTTAACTTGGACACTTACACAGACTCTCATAGACACTCACAGACATTTGCAGACAATTTACTAACTCCCTCACAACATGTGGAGGTCTAATAACATGACTTTGAAAAATGAGGGTCTGGGGGTTCCAATAGCGAGAATTAGATGAATTTTGGCCCAACAGGGGAGGAGCCCATTAGGGGGACTTGGAAAAGTCAGGGTCTTATAGGGAAACTTAGAAAGATTAGGGCCTGGGGTTCTAATAATGGAAAGAATTAGAGCCTGGGGTTCTAATAATGGAAAGAATTGGGGCCTGGGGTTCTAATTATGGAAAGAATTAGGGCCTGGGGTTCTAACAATGGAAAGAATTAGAGCCTGGAGTTCTAATAATGGAAAGAATTAGAGCCTGGGGTTCTAATAATGGAAAGAATTGCGGCCTGGCGTTCTAATAATGGAAAGAATTACGGCCTGGGGTTCTAATAATGGAAAGAATTAGGGCCTGGGGTTCTAGTAATGGAAAGAATTAGGGCCTGGGGTTCTAATTATGGAAAGAATTAGGGCCTGGGGTTCTAATAATGGAAAGTATTAGGGCCTCTGGTTCTAATAATGGAAATAATTAGGGCCTGGGGTTCTAATCATCGAAATAATTAGGGCCTGGGATTCTAATAATGGAAAGAATTAGAGCTTGGGATTCTAATAATGGAAAGAATTAGGGCCTGGGGTTCTAATAATGGAAGGAATTAGAGCCTGAGGTTCTAATAATGGAAAGAATTACAGCCTGGGGTTCTAATAATGGAAAGAATTAGGGCCTGGGGTTCTAGTAATGGAAAGAATTAGGGCCTGGGGTTCTAATTATGGAAAGAATTAGGGCCTCGGGTTCTAATAATGGAAAGTATTAGGGCCTCGGGTTCTAATAATGGAAATAGTTAGGGCCTGGGGTTCTAATAATCGAAATAATTAGGGCCTGGGATTCTAATAATGGAAAGAATTAGGGCTTGGGATTCTAATAATGGAAAGAATTAGGGCCTGGGGTTCTAATAATGGAAGGAATTAGAGCCTGGGGTTCTAGTAATGGAAAGAATTACGGCCTAGGGTTCTAATAATGGAAAGAATTAGAGCCTGGGGTTCTAATAATAGAAAAAATTAGGGCCTGGGGTTCTAATAATGAAAAGAATTGGAGCCTGGGGTTCTAATAATGGAAAGAATTAGGGCCTGGGGTTCTAACAATGGAAAGAATTAGGGCCTGAGGTTCTAATAATGGAAAGAATTAGGGCCTGTGGTTCTAATAATAGAAAGAATTAGAGCCTGGGGTTCTAATAATGGAGAGAATTAGGGCCTGGGGTTCTAATAATGGAAAGAATTGGGGCCTGTGGTTCTAATAATAGAAAGAATTAGAGCCTGGGGTTCTAATAATGGAGAGAATTAGGGCCTGGGGTTCTAATAATGGAAACAATTAGGGCCTGAGGATCTAATAGTGGGACTTACAAAAATTAGGGCCGGAGAAGCCCATTAACAATAATCAGGGCCAAAAGTGGTCTCATAGCAGTTATAAAAATCAGGGCTTGGGGAAGAAGGGGTTTTACAGGAGGATTTATAAAAAAAATCGCGGCCGAATGTGTTCTTATAGGGGGACTTATAAGAATTAGGGGCGGGGGGTCTCATCATCGGAATATTTACGAATATCAGAGCTTGGAGCGGTTACGGACGATTTGCGAAAAACCGCGAGGACGCGAAGCGCCCGAGCCACAATAACTTACTAGTTCCCAAATAATTCTCTGTAATCAAATCCAAGCGACTTTACCGATTTCGGCTAAATTCAATACCAAACAACATTACGTGTACCTGCACTTATGAAGAATTATTTGTTATTCAAAATATCCATTATTTCATGAAACTTAGAGCAACCACAGCCTTTTTTCAAAAAAATAAAAATGACATAAAATCAAAACTGTTTTCTACATTTTATTGAAAATTAGAACAATTTTTGTTTACTCTATGAGGAAGCAAAAAATTGGTTTTTTTGTGACCTGGACTGCCCGCATTTTATTCCACATCGCAAAAAATGCTTTGTTTCATACGTCATTATTTTTTCAAATATTATTAGTGGCCATGTCAGTGAGATATATATATTAGTCTCTTTATCCGTAAATTTAATCTGATTTTCTCCCTTTAATGTTAGTAAATTTATATAAAAAGGATTCAAAATACAATTAAATTTTAATCGTCCAATTTGCGTGAAATTGTTATTCAAACCTTGTAGGATAATCCACATGCGAACTAAATTTCATCCAAATCTGCGAAAAATATTTCATTTCTTTTTCGCGACGGCAATGTTTTAGTTTTTCCTCAACAAAATCGAAATTTACCAGCACAGCAGAAATTTCTTGAACCAAATTCATCTTTGATAATCAATTATCGTGAAATTACGATTAAAATGTAGCCAGATATATTATTTCAATAAATTATAGCGTTAAATCCTAAACATTGTTACATGTTACTCAGTTTGTGTACCAAATTTCGTCCTCATATGTGAAAAACGTTACGAAGGCTATCGTGCAAACAAAACAATTTCTGCACACTAGGGTGGTCTCCAAAAACCTGTTTTTCCTAGTTCGCACCCCTTCAATATCTTCATTTTGAGGACAGAAGTAATCCAGAATTTTTTCAAATAAAAAAGAAAATTTAGAACGTGCCCCCAGCCATTTAAGGGGGGAGGGGGGGTCAACGACTTTTTTAGTTATATACAGAACCACTGAAAAAAATCTGTAATTAAAAAAAAATGGATTTCCATGTTTATAAAAGGAACCCAAACAATCGAAAATGAAATTGAAAAAATTAAGGGGGCCCAATTTTCTAAATCGGTCAAAAAAATTGAATTTAAAAAACCGGCACGCTGGATTGTTGAGAGTGACAAAAGTTAAGTGGATACTAATTTTTAGTAAAATATATTTAAAAGCCTGTAAGTTTTTCGACTTAAAAAAATATCGATATCACGAAAAATCATATAACGAAAGTTGTTTTTCTTCGGTTATTCATTTTCCAAATAATTTTTTTTTCCAGTGCGCCCAATCAGGTAAAATCTTCGGTATTTGGAGACCAGTTCAGCATTTTTTTTTTTCTAACGTCTAAGCCATTATTTAATATCATAATTTGTTTCTTTTTTTAATTTCATGATAGATGAAAATACGATTAAATTTATTTATACTTAATGGAAGTAATCGACGTGATCCGTCACATACAGAGCGAGTTACTTTTTTTCCACCTGTCACGGAATATTGTCAAATGCAAAGAGGAGGGAAATTCCGTGGAACCAATCATTTTCAATAGTTTCCAAAGGAAACTTTATCCGAAGGAAAGTTTATCTTACATTCTTAACTAAACAATAAATAAGAGAGGAAAAAGCAATTTTCATAATATGATTGTTGGCGATATCGATATTTTTAAAGTCGAATAACTCCTAGGTTTTTAAATATTTTTTGTTGAAAATTGGTGTCCATTTACGTTTTATAGGTCCCAACAATCAAGCGTGTCAGCTTTTTAAATTAAATTATTATGATAGATTTGGAAAATTGGAACCCCTTAATTTTTTAAATTTCGATTTCAACTGTATGGCATCCTTTTTTAAACATAAAAATGCACATATAAAAAAATTATCGATTTTTTGCAGTGGTAATTTCATATAGCTAGAAAAGTCGTTGCACACCTGCCCTTAAAATTCCGTGGACTTGGGTAAATCCTAATTATAAATTTATAAACCTGAAAAAATGCTAAGATGCTTTTCTTTTGTTAAATGAACAAACGTAAGTGATGCCAGGGATACATTTTTTTTAGAACCACACACATAGTGGAATGAAAATTTTGGTAAAAAAGATTGTAATGAAAAACAAAAACTACAGCTATAAGGAAGTAAAAATGCTTTTGTTGTTTAAAATCGGTGAAGCCTCTTAAGGGGATGCTGAAGTAGATGGATGATTTATTAATTTAAACTTTGCATAGTTACACTCGAATTTCGGTGCATAAGCAATTGAAAATAATACAATAATAATAATTCGACAGTGTATATCGATGTTGGTATCGCATTAAAATTTCTTTTTAAGTACTAGGCGTCGAGGCACGCTTCCGTGTACCTTGATATTCGTCTCCAGCATCCCTTTAATCTTCTGTGTAATGTTTTTATTTATTCTGCTATACGAATGATTAATTTTACAGGTTTTTGTTGTAATGGTGACTCTTTTAACTGCAACTATTGTCTGCATTGCCTATTGGATAGGTTTGCCCTACTGGTGGGAGAAAAGCCCTTTGGCTACAGTATTTTTACTAATAGTTGGCAATTGGCTGTTAGCAAATGTCTGCTTTCACTACTACATGGGTGTAAACATCCCAGCTGGCTATCCGCCTCAGGGTGGACTTATTCCAGAGGCTGTGAGCATTTGTAAAAAGTGCATTAAGCCAAAACCACCTAGAACTCATCACTGTTCAATTTGCAACAAATGCGTACTGAAGATGGATCATCATTGTCGTATCCTTTTCAATTTTATTGTTGAAAATAGTACAACTAATCGAAATTAGCATATGAAATGACTTCCGCATTTTCTGCATATTTGCAAAAGCAAATGTTAACAAGGGATTCTGTAAAAGTTGTGCGACAATTTACATTATTGTTGCATTAATAGTATAAAAATATTATTTATATTTAGATCAAAGATAATATTTAGATGAAAAACTTCTGGTCCTGACTTATATGAGTCATTCTTCCGAAACCCGACACACTTGTAGAACTCGTAGGACTTCGATCGCCTTGTAACTTCGACATTCGTTTAGATATGTCAAGAAGAGGACACTCAATTTGGTTTCAATATTTTATTAATAAATGCATTTTTTCAACATGTAAACATTGATTAAAAAAGGTGCAAAGTTGAACTTTGCACATTCATTAATTCCTCATTAATTTTATTTTTCACAAAGCGATCTCTATGAGGAAGCTTATTTTTTAATTTTGGTTTTCTGATAGAGGAAGCTTCGTGAAAAATGGAAATTAATGACGAAGCAATGTACGAAGTTCAACTTTGCAACTTTTTTTTGTTAGCTTTGGTAGTTACGGGTGCTTCGATATACTTACAAACATGTAGGTGGTGGAGTGATCTAACCCGTAACTTAACAATCACAATGCGCATGTACTCATGATCGAGACCCAGCAGTGGCCTAATTTTTCAAACATTTTTTTAATTTCTCAATTAACGCAAATAAATAATTTATTTGTTCATTCATAAAAAAATGATAAATTAATAATTTATTGATTAGTTAACGAAAAAATACAACACAAAACTATACACGTGTTTAAATCTCTCGTCCCCTTTATGAAATCGTTCTAAACTGTAATCTGTTAAAACATAAAAAATCATAAATTGCTCCAAAATCAAAACACATTTGCCAAACGTCATCAAATTTGGTACATAGCAACAGTGAATATTTTTCATCTGTATTTTTCATTTCAAAAAAGTTTTAATTCATTCATTGTTAGTTGACCTAAGTTATAAGAAAATGATAATCTTTTCAAAATTTCAAAAACACGTAAAATCTTAATCGCTTTACCGATCATTACCAAATTTAGTACGTAGCAGCGATGAGTATTATTTATCGTCTGTAGAAAATTTCAGTTAATTTCTTGATATTTAACGTGAGTTAGAGCAAAACATACATTTTTCAAAAAATTCAAAATCTTATAAAATCCGAACCCCTTTACCGATCATCACCAAATTTGGTACATAGCAGCATCGCATGTTATTCTTCATCTGTAGAAAATGTCAGTTGATTTCGTGACATTTTACGGGAGCTAGAGCAAAACGTACTTTTTTTGAAAAATTAAACATCTCATAAAAACCGAACCTATTTATAGATTTGCCCCAAATTCAATACCGATCCTTCTTTAAGACTGCTATATGTATAAAAAATTATTTAGCACCACAGCTAAAATTATGCGGATGCTAGAGCGCGTATAGACATTTTTCGAAAATTGCAAAGTTAAATAAAATTTGAACATATTTTTGAATTTTTTAAAATATTGTCACAAGTAATGTGCGTCTACCTGCCGCACATGCGTGCCAAATTTTAGCCCGAATGTTAAAGCAGTTCTTGAGATATGCAAGTTTGAATTTAGAATGCCGGTCACACACATACATACACACACAGACACACATCCATACATACATTTTTTTCTAAACCACTTTTCTCGGCGTTTTAGACAATTTTAAGCATACTGACCTTTCGAATATCTCGAAATAAAAAATGTTCACAAAAACAAAGCTTCTTCTATGAGGAAGCAAAAATCCCAGATAAAATTTGTTTTATCGTGAAAATTTCTCAGCTTTTCACTGGAAATATTGCCGATTCCATTCGTCTTCAGGAAAGCACTAAAACGCGAAAGAAAATTCAAAAGCCGTTTTTTCGTGGTGATCCTATAATTGGATAGGCAATATTTCCATTGAAAAGCTGAGAATTTTTCATGAAAAAAAGTGTTCTAACCGGAATTTTGTAATCAATATACTCATTTTTTTATCGTCAGTTTACATACTAAACGAAATATGTATTTACTAACAAAATTTTGAAAAATTGGCAAAAATCGATGAAAGTAGACCAGAGACAGAAATGTCAATTTAAAAATCTGAGAAAAATCAAGTGTTCTCTGCTTGACATATCTAAACTAATGTCGAAGTTACAAGGTGATCGAAGACTACGAGGTTCACAGGTGTGTCGGATTTCGGAAGAATGATCCATATACACAAATGTTCAAGCAACAGACCGCATCAGACTGATTTACGAATTGAGATTTTTTTCAATATGTATTATTTTAGATAATTATACAAAAAGTTAAAGAAAATCTAATATAAATTCTGTTTGCCTCTTAGCGTTGCAGCAATAACATAAAAAATCGTGAACCAAATTCCAGGTCAGAATTTGACTTTAACGCCAGGGACAAATGTCTCTTTTATTTACGCAATCGATAATCCTTAATTTGAAATTTAGCGTGGTTAAACAATTGCGTCGGTCATTACAATCATAGACACTTTCTTCAGTACATGGCCTTCACAGTGCTGGGAATAACGTTCATAATGATTTTTGGTGTTGAGATAGCTTATCAAGAATTCTTCCCAGAAGAGGAACCCGATTTGGATGGTTATCCTGTGCGACTTAATAACTCACAGATAATACCTATGGTTTGTATCGATACAATTAATTATCCATGAGGATTGTTCAGATTTCTATATAAGCGTATGTCACAAACCTTTCATTTATTATACAGGGTGCATACATTTAAAAAATCATTATATAATTTTGCTTCCTCATAGAGGAAGCTTTGTTTCGGTAAAAAAAAATTTTTTCGAGATTTTTGTATTAGGGCACTTAGAATGGTCCAAAACATCGAGAAAGGTGATTTTGAAAAAATGTCCGTATGTATCTGTGTCTGTGTATTTGTTGCAATCTTTGACAAAATGTATAGAGAAATTTTGATTTTGTAGCTTTTTGAATTAAAAATGGGCTTGAAGGCTCTAACTTTTGTAAAATTTGCGATATTTTGCTAAATAGTTCTTTATAAGTGTAGGTACATTTAATATTGTTTGGTATTGAATTTGCCCGAAAACGGAAAAGCAGTTTCAATTTTATAGAGTTTTTAAATTTTCGTATTTTTTTACATCCTCATAGAGGAAGTTTTGTTTACGTGAAAATTTTTTGTTTCGAGATTTTCATGTCAGAATGCTTAAAATTTTCTAAAGCGTCGAGAAAAGTGGTTTCGAAAAAATGTATGTATAGATGTGTGTATGTATGTGTGTGACCGGCATTCAAAATTCAAACTTACATATCTCAAGAACGGCTTTAACATTCGGGCTATAATTTGGCACGTATATGCGGCAGGTAGACGTCATTGCTTGTGATATTTTTCAAAAAAATTCAAAAATATGTTCAGATTTTATTTAACTTTGCAATTTTAGAAAAATGTCTGTACGCGCTCTAGCTTCCGCAAATTTTTAGCTATAGAGCTAAATAATTTTTTATACATAAAGCAGTCTTAAAGAAGGATCGGTATTGAATTTGGGGTGAATCTATATATAAATAGGTTCGGTTTTTATGAGATTTTAAATAGTTTAAAAAATTAACGTTTTGTTCTAACTCCCACAAAATCTCACGAAATTAACTGATATTTTCTACAGATGAAGAATAACATGCAATGTTGCTATGTACCAAATTTGGTGACGTTCGGTAAAGGGGTTAGGATTTTATAAGATTTTGAATTTTTTGAAAAATTTAGTTTTTGTTCTAACTCACGTTAAATATCAGCAAATGAACTGAAATTTTCTACAGACGACAAATAATACTCAGCGCTGTTACGTACCAAATTTGGTAATGATCGGTAAAGCGATAAAGATTTTACGTGATTTTGAAATTTTGAAAAAATTATCATCTTATAACTCAGGTCGTCTAACAATGAATGAATTAAAACTTTATCGAAATGAAAAATATAGATGAAAAATATTCACTGTTGCTATGTACCAAATTTGATGACGATCGGTAAATGGGTTTTGATTTTGGAGCAATTTGAGATTTTTCATGTTTTAACAGATTACATTTCCATCTTTCACAATGCTTCCTCTATGAGGAAACCAAGATTAATAAATAAGCTTCCTCATAGAGATCGCTTTGTAAAAGAAAAAATTAATGAGGAAGCAATGTGCAAAGTTCAACTTTGCAACTTTTTAAAAAATACGCTTGGGCACGGTGTAAGTGAGATACGCCCATATCGACAGTAAAAATTTGTGACTTTCAGACGGAATCATTCGATCATCTCAGTGCCGAGGAAGTAGCTCATATAGCGAATCAAGCGGCGGAAACCAAGGAAAAAGAGTGGAGACGACGAGTTATTGTGTTTGCGGGATTAATATGCGTCGGTACGTTCGCCGCTCTCGGATCTTTAACTTGGTGGCACGCAGGACTCATTGCCAGAGGAGAAACAAGCATTGAAGCTAGAATAAACAGCACAGAGTCAGCAAAGTACAAAGCTACGGGAAAAGTTTACCGAAATCCTTACGATTTCGGTCCACGAGAGAATTGGCGACTATTTTTAGGACTACGAGGCAGGTAAGTTCGATAAGAGTTCATTTATATAATTGAAGAAAAATCTAATTTCATTTATCCATCACGATTAATCCTGCAATTGACATCGAAATTTGAGAAAACCTTAACTCATATTAATTTTAGTTACAGAGTAAAAAAAAATCATGCGATATGTTAAGAAACTATAATTATTACTCAAAATATTTTAGATCTATATCAATCGAGAACGCTTTGAGCTATGAAGCTCAATTTTGTCATGCAGATAAATCCTTGTCGTATGATCAGGTTTTCTGCAAAATGCTTATTTCATTTTATTAGATTTTACGATTTTTCGTGTTTTTGCGTTTAATAAAAAAACGTCTGTAACTCATAACATTTTTTAGCACATGGGACTAAATAGTCTTACACAAATAGACCAATAATCGGTATTGAATTTAGAGAAAATCGATAGAGCTGCTTCAAGTTAATAAGATTTCATAAAAACTATGACTGTTTCATAAGAATATAATTATTTTGTAATAATTCAAAGTTTCTTCAGAAACAAACGATTATTCTCCGACCCTCAGATATTCAATTTGAGGAAGAATGTTAGAAAAAAATACGGTTTTTATAGCGAAACGAATCATTCAATTTGTAATTTTTCAAAACTGCTTTCTATTTTCAAAACATTTGAATAAATTTGGTGGAAATCAACAGAGGAGTTCAAAATGTATAGAGTAATTTTTATATTCATGATTGCAAAAATGCGAAGATAAAAAAGGCCCGATACTCATCAAGAGACGCGGTAGCGTCTCGAGACAAGTACATTTACCCTATTACCGACAACGACCGACTTTACCGACGACGACGACGAGACGCGACAAGACTCGAACTAACTTGGTTTCGGTCAATTTAAAAAACTTTTTTCGTATTCTTTAAATATATAGTAAATAAATATGTTTTTTAGGAACATGCATATTATGTTTTTTTTACGGTCCGTCGGTTGCAACCTATATCAAGTTTATAGGAATCCGCACACCAAAGATATATCCTTTTTTTTCTGCGATGCCAAAAGCCGGTCAAGTTATTTTTATAAATTGACTTGTGCAGTTTTGAGTTATCATATCATAATCTTTATTGCCACTATTATTATTCATTTTTGAGTTTACTTGAAAAATAGTAATCGTGTGTACTTGACAACTAATGTGGGAAGCGTTTGGATTTGGTCATTTGTCGACTTTTTGCAAAGCAGGGGGTAAAGTAAATGTACTTTTCTCAAGCCTTTTCACACCATAGGTGTTTTTGTAGGTAAATGTATACTTCATCAATTGTTCTGTAAAAAAATTATGAAAATATAGTGTTAAGCTGCATCCATATTCGCAGCAATATTTTCGATATGATATTCAGATAACGAATAGACAGTTTAAGCTAGACATACAATTTCAATTGCAGCAATACGGAAGCATCCTAAAACAATAATTTTATAATTGTATGCCTGTAAGCAAGCGCACATTCTCCAATTTTGGTTATCCAGGCATATTCATCGAAAAGGTGGTTTTGTACAAAATTAATAATAATGAGTAAATAAATATGGAAAATTCTACTTTTTTTTCAAAATATTATATTTTTTTTAGATCGAAATTTAATTAACGAGATATCAGAAGGTTTGGGATTTTAATTGCAGGGGCTGGTGGCAAGTTTTATTTCCATCGAGACACGGACCGTACGGCGACGGACTCACTTGGCAAACCGTCCACGATCGCACGACACGGACTTACGAGTGGAGCTGAGATACATAGAATGATCCAGTTAAATGGGTACTTCTAGTC
The DNA here is from genome assembly GCA_964016905.1 of Perithous albicinctus. Lineage (NCBI taxonomy): Eukaryota > Metazoa > Arthropoda > Insecta > Hymenoptera > Ichneumonidae > Perithous > Perithous albicinctus. Next base: position 5,119,466 of record OZ024692.1, on the reverse strand, counting down.
AACTACGATATCGTTCATATCGACATTTATCTCGCCAACTCGAGGCCATCACAGGCCCACGAAATTGCACATTTTTACATGTGCTCTATCAGTGTTTAAAATAACGAATAGGGTGGCTTAAAATAACGCAATGATTTTTTTTCCTTGCTTTTCCTCAGTAATTGAGTTCACATAGGTCTAAAATAACAATCCAGAAGTTGAAATAAAAGAAAAAAAAAATGTTTACGGTTCACGCAACGCGATTGAAATTTTCGATTTCGGTAAAAACCGGTATTTTCAAAATTGTAAAATCTTTATTCAATTACACGTTAATTTAAAAATGTTATTGAAATGAAGATCAGGTTCCAAAAATCAGATCGGCTTATTCCCGAATACCCGACAATGGGTTACGCCCCTTGAACCTGCTAGGGCCCGTGACCCTGGAACCCCTGTTGAGTTCACAAATTTTTTCCACACACACACGAACACAATTTAAAAAATTATCAAATCATTTTCTTTTACAAACAAATTCATTTCAATAAATTATGAATTTAACAAGTTTATTTATTTAATTTATTAACTTGTCGGCATGTCGTGTGTCGATGTTTTAATTGTCGATCAAACGGATCCGACCCATATTTTGTCAACCCGACCTTCGTTTATATAACATTTTCTAACGAAAGTGACAGAATAACGTTTTATCGTTTTTTAAATTCTCGAATTTTACCGAAATCAAGATTTTCAATCGTTTTGAGTGATCTCTAAACATTTTTTGCTTCCTCATAGAGGAAGCTTTGTTATGGTGACATTTTTTTTGCGATTTTCATGAAAACGTGTTCAGAATGTCCCACAACGTGTAGGAAAAATGTCCGGGTGTGTGTGTGTCAGGCTTCCAAAATTGAAACCCCTTCAACTCGAGGATGATTAGACCGATCGGGCTGAAATTTGGCATACAAGTAAAGTGGTTGGGCCTCTATATTTAGGACAATTTGCAAAATAATTAGGGCTCCCGTTCAAATGTTACCAGAATTTGAATTTTTCGAAAAAAATTTTGTTCGCGCTTTAGCTGCAGCACAATATTGAGTTATGCGGCTAAAAAAAAATTCCATTCGTAGACAAACATCAAACGATGGATGAATTCGAATATGGTGAGGATCGGTTGAAAAATACGATTTTTATGACATTTTGAATTTAAAAAAAAAAGTGTGTTTGCATTATAACTGCCGCAAATTCCAGGGTGTCGGGTTAAAAATTCTCATACAAGTGGACTAACATCGAACAATTTTCGGTACCAAATTTGGTGAGAATCGGTCAATAGCTGAAGATTTAGCAAGGATTTTTTTTTATTTATCGAAAAAATGTGTTTGCTCTCTAGCTTTCGCAATTTTTGAGTTCTCGGGCTAAAATGTTCTCCAGTGGTAGACTAACATAAAAAAATGTATGATTTAGAATTTGGTGAGGATTGGTTAGAAAATCCAGTTTATACGACATTTTGAAATCTTCAAAATAAGTGTGTTTGCGTTGCACAGCTGGTTTATTATTTCGAGAATTGAAGAAGTTATTCAATGTTCCGTAGACGTTTCTATGTGAACGGACTATGAACGGATGAGTGTTTGGAACGCTTTTACAAAAAAAAAAATTGCTCGTTTTGCTTTCTCATAAAAAAAAATTTGTTCGTATTTATAATTTACAAAGCTTCCTCTATGAGGAAGCCAAACACAAACCAATGTACATCGTCGAACAATGCTCTATGGGCAATTTTGAACAATGAGGAAGCAAAATGCAAATGCCTTTTTTTTATCTTCAGGATCGTTATTCCAGACCTATATGAACGAAGTTCCTGAGGAAGAGCGAAAAACAGAATCATTGAGTTACTTTGTTCCCCCTTATAAACAAATCATGTCGTAGCTAGTCTTTGTACCTCGCGCGTCTTCTCAAACGGATTCCAACATCCTTTTTTTTCCAAAGGTGAATTTTAGCATCAAGAAATTGTCTCAATAATGTTTAAACTATTCATCGATATCGAAAAACGAATCAATCTTCTCTCGCGTGCACTTTTGTACCGTGCGTCAAGATCTACACTTAATTATCACAATCCTACGATAATCGAAAAGTAATAAAAAGACGATTTTTTTACCTTTCGAATAAATGTGTCTTGGTTTAGCTGCTTCATCGGAATATTCTCTAAATATTAGGGTAGTTAAAAAAACGTTTTTTTTTTTTTCATTTCGATCTTTACTGAAATTCTTGCTTCTCTTTTTTAAAAATTAAATCATAATCTACACAAAGAGACGGGTGCAAGTTTTTTTTTTTTTTGTAATTTTTTCTCAAATTTCGTAACACTGCTAACGGGGATGGTAAAATTCGAATATCTGGATATATATCCGGTAATATTGTAATTTACATCGAGCAGAAAAAATGTGCAACATCGGAAATCAGTACTACTTTTTTTTTACTACTGCTCGATATTGATATTTTTCCAATCTTCGTTTTCAATTTTTAGAAACATAAAATATCTGGCACTTTATCCATGCATTTTTTTCGTAAAGAATATATCACGTTAAATTTTAAATGTGTACAACAAAATATAGTACATAATTTCCTACACATTTTTCTACAATTTTTCAGGTTTTAAGTAAAACGTCAATGCTGTTTGTTGTTTGCGAAAATGTTGTTTTACATTTCTTCAATTTGACGTGAACGTTCATAATGAAACTATAGAATGAAAAGATTTCAAATACTGAAACTTTTACGAAATCCGAAAATCAAAATTGGAAAAATATTTACATCAAATGACACAGTTATTACTAAGAAAAATTGCAGAGTCTTTCGGTTTTGCACAATCGTTGTATATAATTTTACAAAATTGTATAAACACCAAAAAATGAACGAAATTTTAATATTGTTAAGGCAGTATTAAACAAAATTGTGCATTCCTAACATGGGGAATATTTTTTTTCTTTAAGTAAAAAGGCAAAAATTTAAAGACAAACCGAAATTTAAAAAAAAAACGTTTTTTTTTAAATGCCTACTAAGCACAATATAAATCGTTAGCTATTCTCCGGCCATACGATATTCTCAATCCAATCAAGATAGTGCGAAACTCTGGTGTAAACGCCCGGAGAATCTGCGAATGCGCAACCGGCTCCGAAGCTCGTAATTCCGATTATTTGGTGAACGCAACCGCTGGACGAGTTATTTATCTGCAAAGGTCCGCCAGAATCCCCCTGACAAGTATCTCGTTGCCAATTACTTTGGGGTGCACCAGCGCAAACCATGCTCGGAACGACACCGTCTGGCACTGCTATCGAACGATTGTGCTTCAAGGCACACTTTACGTTATCCACGAGATCGAGTTGGGCTACCTGCAATGTATCACTTTCACTTCCGCCTAAAAAAGAAAAAAGCATCAGTTCTCATCGAATAAATTCTAATTTAGCTAATTTATTCTAGCTTTTTTTAATACGTTTTGGCGCCAACAAGTTGCACATTCGTATTTGAATCTATGGGGGCAGAAAAATTGATTTTCGCGAGTGATTACGAGTCGTGGCATGAAATTTCATACAGCAGCATCAATTTTGAAGATTTATAAACCACTACTTTTTGTTTTCGAGATAAATTTATTTTAAAACATCTAGAAAAATGATTTAGAAAAAAAGAGCAATGACGTCATCTTTTTTGGTCGCTTATAGAGGAAGTTTACATGAAACTTATTTTTTTTTGAGAAAAATGGTCTACAAAATATATCCTTGAGTGTTCCAGGCACAGAAAATTCAGTCGTCCATTACTCACGAACGGCACGATGGATATATATGAAATTTTGCACGCAAGTAGAGTAGAAATTAATATTTAATTATTATGGTTTCATTTTGTGTTGTTGCACCTCTAAGTATTAAAAATATGGAGGTAGCTAATTGGAAAAACTGCTAATTGTAATTGAAAAAAGTTGCAAAGTAGAACATTGCTTCCTCATATAGAATTTGTTGAAATTATAAAACTTGTAAAGAACTTTGAGCATTTCCATTCTTCCTAAAGCTTCTATAAGGAAGCCAAAAAAATGTGCAAATTGCTTTCTCATTTTTCCACTTTTGACAAAGGTGGCTCTATGAGGAAGTATGATGATCAATTTTGGCTTCCTCATAGAGAAAGCTCCGTCAAAAGTGGAAGAATGAGGAAGCAATATGCAAAGTTCGACTTTCTAGCCTTGTTTTACTGCTTTTTCACTAGAAAATAAAATATCCGGTAATGTGCGAGAGCTGCTGCCCGCCCGACATTTTTCAAAATGCCGTAAAATCCGAATCGCTTTACCGATTTCATCCAAATTCAATACCAAACAACATTGAACGTATCTCCAGTTATGCAGAACTATTTAGCTAAATCGGCGAACTTTTACGAAAGTTAGAGCGACTACGCCCTTTTTTTAACAAACTAAAAACTACATAAAATCTTAATACTCTACTTGCGTGCCAAATTTGAGCCTGATCGCTGAAACGATTACTGAGTGAGAGGCGATTGAATTTTCGAGACCCTGCACACACATACACATACATACGGACATTTTTTCTAAATCACTTTTCTCGATGTTTTGGACCATTCTGAGTATATTGACATGGAAATTTGGAAAAAAAATTTTGTCATGAAAACAAAGCTGCCTCTATGAGGAAGCAATTAATAAATATTCTTTCTTGTAGCGTTCTAAAAAATGGGAATGCTCAAAGTTTTTCTTTACAACTTGTATAATTTAAAAAAATTCTATATGAGGAAGCAAGGTGCAAAGTTCTACTTTGTAACTTTTTTTTTTATTATAAAAAAAATGCAACACCATGAATGGTAAATTTACCGAATTCAGTTGCTCCCCATCCGCAAACCCACGCGGAATTTTGTATATTGTGATATTGCTGATGCAGACAAGCGGGCCGGATCGTCAAGCTCAAAGTAACCGATTTAACGAGTTTCAAGAGCGCTATGTCGGCGTACATCGCTGGAGGCTTGTACGAAGAATGACGTACGGTTCGTTTTATGGCAACGGTCTCTCCTTCATTTGCGCTCAAACGATCGACGCCTAGCCGGGCAATCGATACGCCACCTCTGTAAAAAGTATAATTTTCAACAGATCCATATATGAAAAAAAAGAGAGCGAGAAAAAAAAACGGCGTCTTTGATTTTGAAAAATCAGTGACGGCGTTTTCGTTTGATTTGATAATGAAAATCAGGCTCGAGGATTTCGGGTTTTTAATTCGATAACAGAAATACTCACAGAGTGCCGTGAGTGCAGTGCGCAGCTGTTAGCACCCAATCCGGAGAGACGAGTGTTCCTCCGCAGAGGAAAATAAAAGCGTTCTCTTCATTTAGTTTGCCCAAAGCTGCGACGTGAGGATAACCGTGAGCAATAGCTCGTTTTCCGCCCACAACCAGATGACGGAGATTCGAAGAAACTTCCGATATCGTTCCACTAACCGCCGGTACTATTTTATTTCCTGTTCCTATCAGGGGTAGAACTGGTGGCACATTGAACACACTTTCGCAGTACTCTTTGCACTCTACAAATGATAAAAAAATATTTTTTTATATTCGAGATTGAAATGGGTATTAATTATTAAACAAAAAAAAACGCTTGAATTTTCTTAATATATATTTATGGTTTTTTTTTACAGATTTTCAAAAGTTCCAAGCCATATCTGTGATATTCTGTATTAATTGCAAAAACAATAATTTTTGTTTTGAAAGAAATACTAAAAGTTTAACTGCATGAAGTAGCCAATTAGATTTTTGGAATATGCTTTATTTGCTATTCTTACGTTTTGTGTTAAATCCAAAAATCATTTATTTTTCATTTGGAAAATGCAGTTTTATTGAGGAAACTAAAATAATTCCCTGATTGATGAAATGTACCTTTTATGTTTGAGACAGATATGGATATATTTTATGACTTTTCAAAGCAATTGTTTAATTATACTTGCAATATGTTTTTTAATAATGACTTTTTTTTAATTATAAAAAATAAAACTTTGGCCCAATGTGTGCATCTAAATACAAAAATAATATAATTTTCTATTCAGAAGACACAGTGTAATTAAGGAAACTGAAAACGTTACCCAATTACATTCCCAACTAAATTGTATGAAAATTTAGTTAGGAATGTTTCATTAGCTGTTCTATTAGAGTTATAAATTGTCTCACATTCACCACATTTTTGGATATTTTTTCATTCTGTGGTATATGATAAAATGTAGCTTTTGTGTTTGAGTCAAAGATGGGCATATTTAATAACTTTTCAGAACAATTGTCTGATTACACTTGCAATATATTTTCTAATAATGATTTTTTTTACAGATTCTATAAAAAAAAAAAAACTACAACCCATATCTGTAAAATTTTGTATTAAATGCAAGAACAATCATTTTTAATGGAGAACTTGTATGTTATAAACAGAAATGGCCACATTTAATCACTGTTACAATCCATTGTTTGATTGTTCTTGCAATATTTTTTTAACAAATTTTTGTACAGGTTTAAAAAAATATTCTCCACTTATCTATAACACTTTTTTTAATAATCATTTCTTTTTAGATTTTTATTAGCTGTTCTAATAAAGTTAGAAATTGTCTCACATCAATCATATTTTCTGATATCTTTCCATTCTGTACATAATAAAATGTAGCTTTTATGTTTGAGACAGAGATGTACACACTGTAACAAAAGTTTGCAAGTTTTTATGCATAAACTGGCGTTCTAAATTGTACTTTTGCAGTAAAATTAAAGGAAATCATAAAAATTAAAGGAACCGTACTTTGATTTTATATCACACTTGCATGTTAAATTTACTACACTGATTTATGCATAAAATATTCCTGCATTGGTTCGATAAATTTAAAGTAAAAATTTTTTGCAGTGAATGTTTAGTGACTTTTCGGAACAATTGTTTAATTACACTCGCAATACATTATTTAATAATGATTTTTTTTACAGATTCTAAAAAAAAAATCTACAGCCCACGTCTGTGGAATTTTGTATTAAATGCAACAACAATAATTTTTAATTGAGAACTTTTATATTATAAACAGAAACATTAATTACTATTACAGACCATTGTTTGATTTATCTTGCAATATTTTTTAAACATGTTTTTGTGTAGATTCAAAAAATATTTCCCCTCGTCTGTAACGCTTAAAATTAAGTGTTACAATAGTCATTCTTGTTAGAAAATCCACTAAAATTCACACTTAATTTTAAGTATTATAGGCAAGAGGAAATTTCTTTTTTTTTTTACTTTTTGTACAGATTTAAAAAATATTTTCCACTTGTGTATAACACTTAAAATGAAGTATGATAAAAGTCAGTATTGTTAGAAAATCCACCAAAAATTCTAAAAACTAAAGTAACTAGTCATTTACATTCTTCATTAAATTAAATCAGACTTTGGCAATACTTTCATTGATTTAAAATTAAGTATAAAAACAACTTTGTTTTTAGGAAATGTACTAAAATCAGAATAAATAATTAATCAGTAAATTTCATTAGTTTTAGGAAATTCGTTATTTGATTTTTTTTTTTAGAAAATGTACTAAAATCAGAATAAATAATTAATCAGTAAATTTCATTAGTTTTAGGAAATTAATTGTTTGATTTTTTTTTAGGAAATGTACTAAAATCAGAATAACTAATTAATCAGTAAATTTCATTAGTAATAACTTTAAGTATCAGAATTATTCAAAAGAAGCACTCACTAGTTTCCGATCGACTTAGCAACGGTGGTGGGAAAGTGTTGCTTGATATCTTGTCGTTCTTATCATCGACAATCTTTATCTCAGCATTGGGACTGAACGGAGAATTCATAACAATCGTAAAGTTGACACTTTGGCGATTGTAAGAATCTGCAATTCTTCCTGACGATTCTCTGCGAAATGGATTTTCCTGGTTTCTTCTCGAATAGTTTTCATTGCCTGAAAAATAATAATCAAAATAGAGAAAAATGATTTCTTTCTTCCTTTTTACTTACTTCAATTAATTTGAAAAACAACAAAAACATAAAAAAAAAAGAAACAAACAAACATTGAAAGAGTTATGAATTTTTATTTTTTATCTTATTTTTTATTTTATCTTAACGAAATATATAATTTTTTGTCGGCATAAAAAAAAGAATTCCTCAGGCACTAAATTATAATTATAATGTTATTGTTATTGTAATTTAAGAAAAATTCCAAAGCAGCTGTAGCAACAATTATCACGCGCGTTTATAGTAATATTTTTTGTAATTGCTTTGTTATTTTTCAAAGAACCTTGTGCTTCGTCACTAGAACGTGCGGAATAAGAATTCAGCAGCAAAACAATGTAGAGAAAGATAAGTTGAAGAATAAAAAGTGTGGAATTCATTATAGATTCCGTATATAAATCAAGCAACAGTCCGCGATTCACAGAAGAGCAATAAAGTCTGTCAAAGTCAACCACGAGATGCCGTAGTCGTGCACGATTCACGTGTTGATGAGACTAGATTATTTTTCTTTTTAATTCCTCTTCTTCCTTATTTTATAATAAATAGTAGCTGCTCATTATTACTTCACGCTTTACGCGATACTCGTTAATTAAAGTGACGTCGTATCATCAGTATTTATGTTGCCGCGAAAAAGTGGGCAGAAGCAGATAACTATGTGTATTTTTTTTTTAATAGATAGATAACGCTGCTTGATGCTACTCTTTCGGATTTTTCGTGGAACACTCGCGCGTGCATCGCTCGCGTGCTCTCGATATACGCGTAATAACATTTTTCAGATTTACATGCAGTTTGGCAAGAAACGAAAAAATCGGATTTAATGAAAATTCGAAGGACAATTAAAATGCTGGTAAGAAATGCAAAAAATTAGTTAATACGAATGTGTCTCTACAACTATTTTTTTTTTATTTTCGTGAATTTATAACTGCTTTCCCGAATTTTTCGACTGAATTGGAAATATGTTTATGATAAAGCTGCGATTTTTTTGACGTAAGAATGTTTTTTCTTTTTTTGCGTTATTAAATATATATTTTTTAATTGCTTTGTAAGGTTTATAATTTATGAAAATTCTCTGCAGTAATAAAAAGAAAGGTGTAAAAATTGGGATGACAATCTGAAAAAAATATTAACAACACTGTTGTACTCTTTAATATCGTGGAATTATAATAAAAATATTGATTGATTAAAACCTATAAACCCATTGAAAAACTTCAACGCTCGTTTTTTTCAGAAGTGAAAATCTATTACAAAATATGAGGGTAGTGGGTTGGTAATTTTTGCTTGTATAGTAATATGTTTATAGCATAATTGGTGTGAATTTCAGATTTTTCGATCGATGGATAGTCCCGCAATAAAATATTGATTGCTTAAAACCTATAAATCCATTGAAAAACTTCAACTCTCGTTTTTTTTTCAGAAGCGAAAATCTATTACAAAATATGAGGGTAGTGGGTTGGTAATTTTTCTTTGTATAGTAATATGTTTATAGCATAATTGGTGTGAATTTCAGATTTTTCGATCGATGGATAGTCCCGCAATAAAATATTGATTGCTTAAAACCTATAAACCCATTGAAAAACTTCAACACTCGTTTTTTTCAGAAACGAAAATCTATTACAGAATATGAGGGTAGTGGATTGGTAATTTTTCCTTGTATAGTAATATGTTTATAGCATAATTGGTGTGAATTTCAGATTTTTCGATTGATGGATAGTCCCGCAATAAAATATTGATTGCTTAAAACCGATAAACCCGAATTTTTTTTACTTAAATGGAAATATGTTTATGATAAAGCTGCGATTTTTTTTACGTAAGAATTTTTTTTTGCGTAATAAAATATATATTTTTTAATTACTTTGTAAGGTTTATAATTTATGAAAATTCTGCAGTAATAAAAAGCAAAGTATAAAAATTGGGATGAACATCTGAAAAAAATATTAGCAGCACTCTTGTACTCTATAATATTGTGGAATTATAATCCGATTGCAACTAATGAGGTCGATGAGTCTATCGTTTATTTAAAGATCTAAAGAATCATCAGTTTTATTATTGGTCAATATCTAACGCGGAACAGGAAATTTTACTGACGTCTTCGATCCGGGGAAAACCCTGAAGATTTATTTTTAAAAAAAGGCCGCAAGGTCGAACATTGCAAATTGCTTTCTCATTTTTCCATTTTTGACGAAAAAGTACCTCTATGAGGAAGTACGATGATCAATTTTGGCTTCCTCATAGAGGAAGCTTCGTGAAAAGTGGAAAAATGAGGAAGCAATTTTTGCAAAGTTCGACTTTGAAGCCTTGCTTTACTTCTTTTTCACTAGAAAATAAAATATCCCGTAATTTGAGAGAGCTGTGACTGACATTTTTCAAAATGCCACCAAATTTTATCCGCTTGACCGATTTGCGTCAAATTTGTACTGGAACCCTCTTCTACGGTCATTCACATTCACTCACTCTATTTAAGTTTTATGCAAAAAATGTAGATCAGTTGCTTCTATAAAATCTGAACTGCTTGATCGATTTTGCCTAAATTTGGTATTAAACATGGCTGTGTCTCCTCATCCGGAAGCTGGACGAATTAAGTCAGTGAAATTTCGTAATATTTTCGAGATTTATATTCGAACGAATAATCATATGTTATTCGTCCGAATATGTATTTATAAGATTTTGGAGATCTATTCGGACGAATAATCGTATGTTATTCGCCCGAATATGTATTTGTAAGATTTTCGAGATTTATTCGGGCGAATGATTGCATGTTATTCCTCCGAATACGGATGTTCAGAATATCCCAAAACGTCTAGAAAACATATTCAGAAAAAATGTCCGGATATATGTTTGTGTGTGTGTGTGTGTCAGGCCTCCAAAATTCGAATCCCTATAACTCGAGGAATATTGGACCGACCAGGCTGAAATTTGGCACACGAGTAGAGTGGTTGGGCCTCTATAGTTAGGACAATTTACAAAATAATTGGGACACCCGTTCAAATTTTACGAGACTTTGAATTTTTCGAAAAAACGTTTGTCCGCGCTCTAGCTGTCGCAAATATTGAGTTATGGGACTAAATAAATTTCCAGTCGTAGACAAACATCAAACGATGGATGACTTCGAATATGGTGAGGATCGGTTGAAAAATACGATTTTTATGACATTTTGAATTTAAAAAAAAAAGTGTGTTTGCGTTATAGCTGTCGGGTTGAAATTTCTCATACAAGTGGTCTAACATCGAACAACTTTCGGTACCAAATTTGATGAGAATCGGTCAACAGATGAAGATTTGGCAAGGATTTCTTTTTATTCACCGAAAAAACGTGTGTTTGCTTTCTAGCTTTCGCAAATTTTGAGTTCTCATGCTAAAATGTTCTCCAATGGTAGACCGACATAAAAAAATGTATGAATTTGAATTTGGTGAGGATTGGTTGAAAAATCCAGTTTATACGACATTTTGAAATCTTTAAAAAAAAGTGTGTTTGCGTTGCACAGCTGTGGTTTATTATTTCGAGGAATGAAGAATAAGTTATTCAATGATCAGTAAATGATCACGGACTTACAAACGGATAAGTATTTGCAACGCTTTTACAAAAAAAAAAAATTACTCGTTTCGCTTTCTCATAAAGGAAATTTTGTTGATATTTATAATTTACAAAGTTTCCTATACGAGGAAGCCAACCACAAACCAATGTACTTTGTTGAGCAATGCTCTATAGGCAATCTTGAACAATGAGGAAGCAAAATGCAAATTCATTCGCACCATTTTTAGTATCAGTATGATTAGTGACTGAGTTTTGGTTGAACGGGCAAATGATTATTATGCTACTTTTAGTTTTGTGTATATTAGCTTCAGTTTTTTGCATAACATCATATTATTATTATTATTATTATTAATTATCAGAATTATAATTTTTTGATTAATTAGATATCTCTTTTGAAAAGAATGTGATTTTTTACCGAATCCCCTTAACAGCATTAAAAAGTGGTTTATCAATATTTTGCATTTTTAAGGATATACGAGCGCCAAAGTGGATGTTAGATGAGCCGCTCAAGATATGGCGCCGCTGATGGGTTCCCGACAGCCAATCCTATGTTACAGACTTTGAAGTCAAGTTAGCGTCGAAAACGCGAAAGTATTCACAAAAATACTTAATTCATCTTATTATCGATTTCTAAATTACTTGCTTACTTTCAAATAAAATTTGATTAAGTATGAGTGTTCTTTTCTTTTTGACGCATCACGCATAAAAAGAGACCCTACTTATTAATAATATGTAATACATTTATCGAAATTTGTAACACAAAATTATCGAAATAGTATTTCTTGAAAATAAAAATATAGAAAAACGTAAGATAAAAATTTCAGCTCTTCAACGATTTTGTATATTCGGACCTAAGATTTTCTTTACAGAACTTTGCTATGAAAAATAGATCACATTAGATTTTTTACAATTTTTTTTTACTGCAAAATCCATATATCTTTTTGGCCTGAAATTGTCAACCCTCCACCCTCCCAAGTTTACTTTATCATTCGGAAACAGGTCTTTGTCTAATGATGACGAATTAGAAGAAATAACAAGACACCCGAAACCCGAAAATGATCGGTATTAATAATTGAACATGGTTGTGAGGTGGTTGTTGATTTTTACCCGTTTTCTGCTTATAGAGTAATTTGTACAAATTCCAATCTTTTCGACCAACGTATGACCCCACCCCCCAATGAAATATTGACGGCACAAACCGTTAAACTTTAAGTATTCAAAATAGGAAACTTCAACCCTCATTATTTTCAGAAGCGATAATTCATAGAAAACTTCGAGGATAGGGGTTGTTATTTTTTTCCTGTATGGTAGTACATATATAGAATTATTTGTGCATGTTTCAAACTTTATAGCCAACAAATAGCCCCATAATAAAATATTGATTGCTTAAAACCGATAAACCCATTGGAAAACTTCAACTCTCGTCTTGTTCAGAAGCGAAAATCTATTACAAAATATGAGGGCAGGGGGTTGACGATTTTTCCTCGTATAGTAATATCTTTATAGCATAATTGGTGTGAATTTCAGATTTTTCGATCCATGGATAGTCCCACAATAAAATATTGATTGCTTAAAACCTATAAACCCATTGAAAAACCAACTCTCGTTTTTTTCAGAAGCGAAAATCTATTAGAAAATATGAGGGTAGGGGGTTGCTGATTTTTACTCGTATAGTAATATGGTTATAGCATAATTGGTGTGAATTTCAGATTTTTCGATCGATGAATAGTCCCGCAATAAAATATTGATTGCTTAAAACCTATAAACCCATTGAAAAACCAACTCTCGTTTTTTTCAGAAGCGAAAATCTATTAGAAAATATGAGGGTAGGGGGTTGCTGATTTTTACTCGTATAGTAATATGTTTATAGCATAATTGGTGTGAATTTCAGATTTTTCGATCGATGAATAGTCCCGCAATAAAATATTGATTGCTTAAAACCTATGAACCCATTGAAAAACTTCAACTCTCGGTTTTTCAGAAGCCAAAATCTATTACAAAATATGGTGGTAGTGGGTTGGTGATTTTTCCTCGTATAGTAATATGTTTATAGCATAATTGGTGTGAATTTCAGATTTTTCGATCGATGAATAGTCCCGCAATAAAATATTGATTGCTTAAAACCTATAAACCCATTGAAAAACTTCAACTCTCGTTTTTTTCAGAAGCGAAAATCTATTAGAAAATATGAGGGTAGGGGGTTGGTGATTTTTCCTCTTATAGTAATATGTTTATAGCATAATTGGTGTGAATTTCAGATTTTTCTATCGATTGATAGTCCCGCAATAAAATATTGATTGCTTAAAACCTATAAACCCATTGAAAAACCAACTCTCGATTTTTCAGAAGCGAAAATCTATTACAAAATATGAGGGTAGTGGGTTGGTGATTTGTCCTCGTATAGTAATATGTTTATAGCATAATTGGTGTGAAATTCAGATTTTTCGATCGATGGATAGTCCCGCAATAAAATATTGACTGTGAAGACCAAAAAACCCCATGTATTTTAAATGGAAAACTTCAACCCTCTTTTGGGAGGGTTAAATGTGGGATAAAGAATCTGAAAAAAATTGATAACTGTTTTTTATTTATTTTGAACCGATCTGGGAGGCGGCACGATAGAAATTCGAAAATACCCCTTTTAACGACCGCCCTAATATATATAATATTTAATTATATTATTTGACTCTTATGATCTTATTTCTTTTTGGCAAAGTAAATTGTTTGGAAGACTTTTTTTTCGTTTGTACGTTACATTTTATGGAAAAGCCAATTGCTTTTTCAAAATAACATTCTTTCTTGTAAGAGCTAATTTTTAGGTACTCAGATGTACGTTTTTTTAAACTTTTATTTTCACAAAAAGGTTTTTGTTCCGAATTACAGATTAACGTGTTCAAGTCGCTAAGTCAGACGCAAAAGTCGAGTATATATTTTCTTCTTTGGGAACAAAGAGCTCGAAACAGTTGGCGAAGTTCGATAGATCGATTATCTCGATCTCCGCGCGATCTTTACGCGGTCTTTGTTGCATCATGGCGTCAAGTGCGGCGTGGTGTGTTGAATGGCGTTGAATGATCGCCGGGCCCCGTGAGTCCTGCAATTCGTAAACAGTAAACGGATTATTCACACGGCGGTGATTGGTTTGTTATGATAATAAAGAGTGAATCAGGCGGAGATGTCACATCCAAATGGATTCAGTGATTCACAGGAGTCACTTAAGTCTGTGCTCCTCGACGATGCGGCTTTCCACGAATTGCAGGAAAAAGTTAGAATGTAAGTCAACATCCACGGAAATCTTGTCAACTTTACGACACCTTTTCTCTATTCTATCAATTCCCAAAGATATCGATGTGCGAGGTTGATAGTGTGCTTTTCCACTTATCAATGACAAACTTCCGCGGTGAATGCAGATCTTTTTTTTTTTTTTTTTCTTTTATTTACCTGCTTTTTTACGATTCACTCGTCTGAATATTATTGGTTAGATTAATTAATGGAGGACACACAAGGTGGCCACTTTGCTGATGTCTATTGTTTTCCCGAATTTTTATTGCATCATATTTTGTCGATTTGGTTGGTCGTTTTTCAAATTGCAGATACAATTTTCTGTGTTTATTATTATTTATAGATGGGGCTATCCACCCCATTTCGACCTGGATTTGACCTCGACCTCTCCGATTTGGCTCATCATTTTTTGTAGGCTTAGTTTTATTTTGAAAAATTTTATTTTTTATTCCAATCTGTTTTTTTTTTATATATTTTTAAAGTGACGTATCGAATCCCATAATTTAGAAATCTGAAAAATACTTTGTTCAATAACAGAATTATCTAGCTTATAGCCAAAGTGGCGAAGACTTTTCTTCTTACAGTTTTTAAGCTTTTTTTATTTAAAAAAGAGGAACTTTGCAAATTGCTTCCTCATAGAGGAAGCTTTGTTGTCATGAAAAATAAGTTTTTTGAGATTTTTATGTCAGGACACTTAGAATTGTCCAAAATGTCCAAAAAAGCGATGTAGAAAAAATGTCTCTTCGACTACAGCAATTTTCTACAAAATCTGTGCAGAAATTTTGATTATATGAAGTTTTGAATTTTTTGAAAAAAGGAGGTAGTCGCTCAAATTTTTGCAAAATTTAGTCTATTTTGCTAAATAGTTGGTTATAAGAGTAGCTGCACTCAATTTTTTTTTGGTACTAAATCTGGCTTGGATCGGTAAAGTGGTTCTGATTTTATGGAATTTTGAATTTTTCAAAAAATTGACATTATCGCTCTATTGTAACTTCTGCAAAACTTCAGATAGGGAGCTCAAATTTGGTATATAAATAAAGCAATATTCAGCCATTACATATGTATAATTTAGTGACAAACAGTATAAAATTTGTGATTTTATAGAATGTTGAAATTTTTTTAAAAATATTCGTTATCACATTTACTTTTGGAAACGCTCCAATAATAACGAAATAACAGAATAACAAAATAAAAATAGCAAATTCATAAGATGTTTATTTATCTAATTTAAGCAAGGATTCAAAGTAGAACCTTGCACATTGCCTCCTCATTATTTTTCGCTTTTTACAAAACTTCCTCTTTGAGGAAGCCAAAATTGAATAACATACTTCCTCATAGAGGTAGCTTTGTAAAAAGCGAAAAATAATGAGGAAGCAATTTGCAAAGTTCGACTTTGCAGCCTTCTTTTACTTTTTTTTTAGTAGAAAATAAAATATCCCGTAATTTGCGAGAGCTACTGCCCCACCGACATTTTTCAAAATCCCACTAAATGTTAACTGCTTGACCGATTTGCGGCAAATTTGTACTGGAACCCTGTTCTAGGGTCACACACATTGACTCGCTCTATTTAAGTTTTATGCAAAAAATGTATATCGGTTGCTTGAACCGTTTTAGAGTTACGGTATTCTTTTTTAAATTACAAAAATACAAATTCCAACAAAATCTTAACTACATCATCAATTTCGGCTAAATTTAATATTAAACATCGACACATTTTATTTAACTTGTATGCAAAATTTTATATCAGATACTTGAACCGTTTTCGAGTTATAGCATTTTAGAAAAAATTGTGAAAATGCAAATTTCTATAAAATCTGAACTACTTTATCAATTTTGCCTAAATTTAGTATTAAACATTGGCACACTCCATTTAGGTTTTATGCACAATTTTTGATTAGTTACTTGAACCGTTCTCGAGTTATAGAATTTTCAAAATGCTGTAAAATCCGAACTGCTTTACCGATTTCATCCAAATTCAATACCAAACAACATTGAACATATCTCCAGTTATGAAGAACTATTTAGCTAAATCAGTGAACTTTTACGAAAGTTAGAGCGATCATGCTCTTTTTTCAACAAATTAAAAATACATAAAATCTTGATAACTATTTTGTCAAAAATGGCAACATTCAAAGGGGGACAAATACTCTACTTACGTGCCAAATTTGAGCAGGACCGCTCAAACGATTATTGAATGATAGATGATTGAATTTTCAAAGACCTACACTCACACACACACACACACACGGACATTTTCTAATTCACTTTTCTCAATGTTTTGGACGTTTGAACGAGGTAGTTGACGTTTGGAAAATTATTTAATAATATTTAAAAAGTCAATTTACTATGGACAATATATCAAACATTTCTGTATATTAAACTATTTATATATTATTTATATATTAAACACTTTTGAACTCAAAACTGTTGGTGGACGACTATACGATACAATGGTTTTTCCCATCGACGTTGTATAATTATTACCAATCCTTCTCTCTGCATATAAAAAAATCCAAAAAGAATAAAATCTTTTAAAAATCCGTAATTTTTATTTTTCAATACGATTTTACGTCCAGAAACCTTTGACGAATGCCCATGGTAGATTGATCTTTTTTCCATTTAGTAATCATTTTTTTAATAAAAAAATTTTAAGAACTGTGAGAAGAAAAATTGAGCGTACTTTGGCAATAAACTAAAAAATGTTGATATTCAATAGAGTATTTTTCAGAATTTTTGCAGATTTTTAGATTATGGCATTCAATATGTAACTTTAAAAAAACATTTAATAAAAATTTGTATTGTTCAGAAAAATCTGAAAAAAATTCTGAAAAATGTGGTTTTACATAAATGAACATTTGACAAATCACCTGTAGTAGATTAATTATTTTTCCTATTTTTTAATAATTTTTTTAATAAAAGAAAGCTTAAACCTGTAAGAAGACAAATCTTCCCCACTTTGGCTATAAGCTAGATAATTTTGTTATTGAACAAAGTATTTTTCAGAATCTTTTCAGATTTTTAAATTATGGCATTCGATATGTCACTTTCAAAATATATTTTAAAAAAATTGCAATAAAAAAAAAAGTTTGTGAAGATGAGGGTCCAACTAAGCCTACAAAAAATTATGAGCTACATCAGAAAAGTCGAGGTCAAAATCAGGTCGAAATGGGGTGGAATGCCCCCAATACATCCACAGTACGAGCCATAATTATCATAATTAGCATTGTATTTTATTTATTTATTTCTTCACAGGATAAATACGTGTGCAACATTAAATTTACAGACAAAAAAATATTTAAAAAAAATAGTCCATTAAATAACAATACAACAAAGAGGAAGACAAATATAAGAATAAAGAAAAACGAAATATATAAAACTTAAGGAAGTTGAAACTCTTTATATTAGTAAAATCAGTGCAAATATCATAAGATATTTGCAAATCAAAATTTCCACTATGTACCACTTATAAAAAATATAAATTGATGGTCCAGGTAGACGACTCAAACTACAAATAAGAGACGTTGCAAAATAGAACTTTGCACAATGCTTCCTCATTAATTTCCATTTTTCGCAAAGCCACCATCTATGAGCAAGCTTATTTATTATTTTTGGCTTCCTCATAGAGAAAGCTGTGTAAAAATGGAAATTAATGTGGAAGCAATGTGCAAATGTCTACTGTGTAACTTTTTTGTTTGAAGAAGCAGTTTTTTCAATGTTATCTCTATATCTTTGGTAGTTACAGGTGCAACAACACAAAAAACAACAGCTGATCTTATTCAAGTTTTATGCAAAATTTTGGATCAGTTCCTTAAACCGTTCTTGAGTTACAGCATTTTCAAAAAAATGGCAAAGATCCTAATTTGTATAAAATAGAATTTTGCATTTTTGCAAATTTCAGTAAAATAGAAATTTCTATAAAATATAAATTTCTATAGCATGCAAATTTCTGTAAAATAGAAATTTCTATAAAATGCAAATTTCTGTAAGACAGAAATTTCTATAAAATGCAAATTTCTGTAGAATGCAAATTTCTATAAAATGCAAATTTCTGCAAAATAGAAATTTCTATAAAACACAAATTTCTGTAAAATACAAATTTCCATAAAATGAAATTTTCTGCAAAATAGAAATTTGCAAAATAAAATGCAAATTTCTGTAAAATAGAAATTTGCATTTTTGCCATTTTTAAAATAAAAAGTCTGAAAAAATT
Organism: Perithous albicinctus; assembly: GCA_964016905.1. Lineage (NCBI taxonomy): Eukaryota > Metazoa > Arthropoda > Insecta > Hymenoptera > Ichneumonidae > Perithous > Perithous albicinctus. The sequence continues at coordinate 5,100,474 of OZ024692.1, read as the reverse complement.
CCTACATTTTTTCTTCAACTAGACCAACATCCCGAAGAAATGGGATGACATTTTTTTTACATGAAAAATTGGGGTGACCAACTTGAGGTGTTTTGCCCCATTTGTACTTTTTGTACATTATATTCTTAATTTTTGTTTCACCATTATCACTGATTCATTGAATTGTAATTTATTTGATTTTTTTTCAGTGACGGATTTGATCAGTTGCTGGATGGAAATGTGATGGAAACTGAACAGAAATGTATGATGTACGCTCATCCCCAACATCAGAATAACATTCCTGTACTTGATGAATTTGGTGGAATTTACAACTTTCAGTTGGCTTTGAACCAACAGAGTACTAGTAAAAATTGTGTGGTAGGTTTTCCAAAAATTATTTTAAGAACAATTGTTTTTGTAGAAAAGTCTGAGTCTAGGCATTTTTAATGGAAGATTTTTAGAAGAAAACATGCTCACTTTTGTGATAGAGTTTTCACTGTGGAATACATTTTTTAACTAATTTTGTTTGTAGCTTCTGTGAAAGATCTTTGAATATAAATTACGATATTCGAACCAGGCAGGCTTTTCCTACAAAGCGAATTTTCCTCTAAAAACCAGTTTGCTCAATCTTTGCAATCTAAACTCTACAACTAGTGTAAAATATTTAAAAAATATTTGCGTGAAGAAACTTAGTTACAGAAAAACAATAAACTTGCAAAATAATTGTCATGATTTTGAGGTGACAATAGATTTGAAGACTAATTTTGTAAATTATTTTCATAAATCCATTACAATTCTACGAATTGTAATTTAAAAAAAAAAAAGATCTACATTCATGCCATAAGGATTAATTTTTCGCAAGTTTGAAAATTTCTTGAGATTACTTAAGTGACTCTTGGAAAGGTACGACAAATATAATACCCCATAAATATATGGTAAGCTATTTACAGCCCTGGTGAAAATATTTCTTTGATTATATCTGAAAGTTTCTCTGAAAATACCTCAGAATTTCTATCACTTTTCGCACTTTTCAGAGAAAGTTAATAGTTTGTCTGAAACTAAATATACTTAATAGTTCTGAAAATCTCTGATTTCCCTGCCGAATTCTCTGAAAAACTATGAACTTCGTTGATAGGTTAAGCCGGTTTCTCTTTTATATTTAGAAACCATTCGCACGAGTAACAGAACAGGCAATTATTAGAGAAATTTCTTTAATTTTCGGAAATTCTCCTAACTCACGTTATCCGAGAGAAGCAGAGTTTTTCAGAAAATAACTCATATTTTCTCCGAGAAAGAGTCTACTCGGATTTTCTTTGAACATATTTGAACTGAAAAAATCAGAGTTTTCTACAATTTTTCAGAAAAACACTCTGGATTTCTCTGATCATTTCGCTGAAAGTTGCAGAGATTTTCAGCAAATATCAGAGAAACTTTGAAAAAAATGTAGGAAAATAATCTATGAAAATCATTGAAATGGTGTGGTTACAGTTTTTCAGACAAATTGGCAGAAAAATATTTTCACCAGAGAGTTAGATGCTTTTATCACAAGCCAAAGTGCTCTTGTTTTTAGGATTCAACAATATATATTTTCTCTTATAATACCAGCTATTAAACAAATGTGATATTCTTATATATGAATCAAAACACGTCAGTCGGCCACTCCAATTTTTCATGTCAACAAAACCTGCTCAAATTTATTCAGGATGATGGTCTTTTTGAAAAAAAAACGTAGGATTTTTTCAGATTTTCTATTACATATTTCAGCTATTAAAAATTTTTAAAAATAATCATTGTCTATTTTTTAACGCCAATACTACGGCTCACTCCAAAAAATCATAAGAACATTAACTTTTGGATTTTCAGCGTACTTCCCAACATTTTTTGTAAAATTCTCCGATGTTATTTTATGCTACTTGTCAATAAAGTTGCCACTGTTTTTCCTCCGAAATGGGATTTCCGATTTAGCTGAATTTTCCACATTTTCTTCTTTGAAATATTTAGAATGTTAGAAATAATTGTCGAGATGGGCGGCAATTTCGTCCCAGAATTGCAGCTCTTCGTACGATGGAACATCGTGGTAATCTAATGTGTAATTGCTCTCTGCGTTCAGGAGGACTGAGAATGAAAAAAATTCTAAAGCCCGCATTACATTTTTTTATTATGTAATTCTCGTTTTTTGTATTAGATTACCGCGATGTTTGATCGTTCGAAGAGCTGTAACCCTGGGGCGAAATTGCCCTAAAAACCCGAGAGGGTGTGCGCTGGAAAAACGGGAAATAAAAATCTAAAAACTCAAATCAATATATCAATATATGAGCCATAGTATTGGGGTTAAAAAATAAACAATGATTATTTTCGGAAATTTTTAAAAGCTGGAATATGCAATAAAAAATCTGAAAAAATTCCTACGTTTTTTCTTCAGCTAGACCAACATCCTGAAGAAATGTGAGGACGTTTTGTACACATGAAAAATTGGGGTGGCCGACTTGACGTGTTTTGCCCCATATATTATAACAAATGAGATGTTGAACTGTCTCTCTCCCCTTAAGGGTTATTCCATAGGTACTGTTAAGTCATTTCACAACTGAACATGCAATATCAAAAAATTGTATTTATTGGCTAACTAAAATAACTATAATGTTCACGGACGTTAAAAGGTATTGCGTTGTTTAAAAATATACAAGATGATACAGAAATTACGTGTTACCATTTTTTTACTGTCTTTTAGTTTTTTTGTTGCTGATTTGATGCATATATTTTCTGTCAAATACTTGTAAAAACGAAAAAGTAACAATTTCGGAATAAAAATAAAAGTGTTTAAAACGGTTATTTTTTACGTGAAGTATATAATAACGACTGTAGTATTTTTTTAAAGCGTCGATGGTCATTATTCATGGAGTTTTTTTTTTATAAAGTTGTACGTAATCTCACAATATACAAATGTTGGTGGCTGCGAATTCGGCATTTGCTCAGCTTTGTATCTTATAGATATAGGCATTTTTATTTCATATCTTCCAAAACATGTAATCAATTGTAATTTTATTTGTTTTTCATTTAATATCATAATTAATCTTTTACTACTTAAGAAAAAAAAAGATTTTGTGGTAAAACTTCACGAGAAATACAATACTTTTAGCCGTCACGAAGTCTCAACTTTCGGTTAATTTATTCCCGAATTCATATGGGCCGAAAATTATATAACATTTTTTAGAAGAAATCATTATTTTTTCTTCTAACATCTGCGATTTTCAGTTGAAATTATCAAAAATGACTTGTTTATGGAATACCCTTAAAAAGACACAAACCACAAGATATTTTATATCCTCACGTAACTACTATTGAATTTTATTTTCAGTATTCCGAGATTCTGCAAAAGATATTCATAAACATGGAGCAAACATTGCCACTGCGTTTCGAGTGGAAACCCGTAGTGGGAGATTTATGGGTACGCGCGACAATGGTTTTCGCCTTAGACGAATGTAGAGGCGATCAAGTTGTACGATGCCATAATCATATGGCAACGCCAAGCGTCGCTAACAATATAGCGAATCACGAGATCTTGAGGAACGTTGTTCGTTGCTTGCATCCATTGAGCATATACGACGAGATTGGCAGTCATTTGTCAGTGCTCGTTCCACTTGGTATGCCTCAAGCTGGCTCAGACTATGTGCAGGTAAATTATCAATTTTACTGCAAAAATAGTTGTACGCCTGGAATGAATCGTCGGCCAACCGAGTTAATTTTCACGCTCGAAACACAAAACTCCGAAGTTCTCGGACGTCGCAGATTGTCCGTTCGCATTTGCAGTTGCCCAAAACGCGACAAGGACAAAGAGGAGGAGGAAAATAATACCGGAAAGATTCAAGTTGGACGTGGAAAAAAAAGAAAATTAGCCGTACCCGCTGGAAAAAAGCTTCTTATCACCGGTTCACCTGATACTCGCGAGTATGTCGTGCAATTTAAGATACCTGGAAAAGATAATTATCAGGCTGTTATTAAGCACGCTTACGATTTAATGGCTGGCCAAGCAATGCGAACCGGTAAACACGATTTCGCTCGACCGTATCTCAATGATTTGGCAATGAAGATGCAATTACATCAATAATTTGTCGCATCATTATTGTATCATTATTTTTTTTATATTTTTTACAATACGCAACCCGGTGAAATTACTGCACGGGGCCAATTTAAAAAGTTTATCTTTCACACGGGAAGCGGATGTTCGCATTTTGATTTTTTTTCCCCCTTTTTTTTTAAGCTTTGTAGGAACGAACGTGATTCGTTAACGCATGTTATAACGATCGTATTTCGCAGTATTTTAGACCACTTGACCCAATTTGATGTAGGCGTGTTATTTAAAATGAGACTTAGATTGAATTCGCGACACTGATGACTACATTGCGTTAATGTAACGTTAAGCATTCATTATTGAGGGATTAGAAAATCCTGAGGCACTCGAAAGGGCATTACAAGTTACGATAATTTGTAAACCATCTATTATATGATTTTTTTCCGTCAATTTATTACTTGTGTTTAGGGCATGCAAGATTTATTTTTTGAAACTGGACATTTTATGAGATTTTCTAGTTCGAGGCTTGTTCGAAATTTTGTCTAAACTCATGATTTTAGTAATTATTGACAATATCGCACAGAATTTTGAAAAAAGTACTGCGTAAATTAAGACAAAAAATTGACATTTATTTTTGCCTGCTAAAGTGAAAATTCAACATTTATTATAAGGATTATTCCGCCAAATATTAAACAGTAGCTAAACCTCGACTTGCCCGATTGGGCTGTAATTTTCCGCGTTGTTGATTACCTTTTATTTATTTATTTTTTTTACGTGCCAATCAAATTTTTGAGTTTGGAAAAAAAACCTTTTAGTCATTTTATAGCGAATATAAAAAGCTCACATTTAAAAAATAAAATAGTACATTGCGACACAAGTGCGTTAAAATCTTTTTTCATGGGTGTGAATTTCAGCATGAACTAAAGCGAGTGTTGCAATCAACTCGAGTTAACCCAAAGTTTTTCTAACGTGTATTGCATAAAATTTTACTTCACAAGTTGTGAAATCGTCATTTTTCTCACGGGCGAAAGTAAATGTATTTTTATGGAAAAAAAAGTCGCAGCTTTAATATACGACAATAATAAAATAATTAATTTCGTATATTGGAATGCGAAAATGTACTTAAAGTTAACAATAGAGCTTAAAAATTCGTTTTATAGGTTTTTCGCGACGTATTTTTTTTTTTTTTTCATTTTGATAGATTGATTGAGAAAATGGGGACTTAGAAAAATTTAAAAACCAAAATTCCGCACTTTCCAATAAAAATGAAAAAACGTTCCAGAAGATCAGTAAAAAGTAATGTTTACATTTTAATCTTAATTTTACGTACTTTATTTCTTTACAATATTGAAAGTCGTATTTTTTTTTACAGCTAAGATTTCCCTACATTTTAGTTTTTTTTTAAATTGAGGTTTTTCTAACCGCTATAATATTATTAAATTGCGTGTTTTTTTTTAAATTTAGAAGACATAGAAAAAATCTGAAAAATTTGCAGCTTGTGCATAACGGCAAATAGATTATCGTATGAAAAAAATACCTATGCCACTTTGAAGATATTTTATGAACGAACAAGAAAATCATAAATTAAAAACCAAAAATTCATACGATCCTTGAAGTAAAAAAAGTCTTTTGGCACAACGTAATTTTTGATAAACTGCGATAAACTAAGTCTAAAATAAATCCAAATTAATAGTTGTGTTCAAGAAAATCGTAAATATTAATGCCGTTTCGATCGGCTCAGAGTGGCTTTATCCTTCAAATATCGTAATAGCAAAATCGCGGCCAGTACAACACGAAATTTTCATTGACATCACATTTTTTTTTTTTTTTCGTCCAACAAAAATGTCAACACTAAATGAGACTGGAAATCCGTGGTCCAACGACGTTTCGTCCGCAGCGATTAGCAGCGGCCCTCTCAACGTATCAGAAAAATCAATGAAAGACGTTCAGTGTGCATGGTTATGCACAATTTTTTTCTTTTTAATTAAAAAATACAAAATTATATAAGTATTTGAATGTGATACAGTTTTTCCAGCGATTCGATCGTACATTTACATTGTGAACAGATGAGCATTATTACGTATCGTTATATTAGTATTAGTATTGCGTTTTTTTTTATCACGACATTCTTGGGTTACCGAACGAGTGCCTTTAATATTATCGTAAGCTATATACCATGTAACCAGTTGTTTTCCCATTGAGAGAATATGAGATAGACCATTATTTTCGAAATGCGAATGAATAAATGTTTTGTTACAATCAATTAACTCTTTTGCGTCTGAATTTAATATTTTTCCTCGGCTAAAATATATATATATATATATATTAGGATGGTCCTAAAAAAAATGTATCCCTGGCATCCCTTAAGTTTATTTATTTAACCGAAGAAAACACCCCAGAATTTTCTCAGATTTTAAAAACTATATTTAGGAGGTGCCCACAGCCTGTAAAGGCACGAAATTAAGTCAAAATCTCATATATTTGACATTAGGTCCTCTGACAAAATCATCCCTGGCACCCTTTACGTTTGTTCATTTAACTAAAAAAAGCACCTCAGAATTTTTTCAGGTTTATAAATTTATATTTAGGATTTACCCAAGTCCACGGAATTATAAGGGCAGGTGTCCAACGACTTAAGTATTCGTTGTTTCTAGCTATATGAAATTACCACTGGAAAAAATCGGCAATTTTTTTTATGTGCATTTTTATGTTTAAAAATGGATGCCATAGAGTTGCAATCGAAATTTAAAAATTAAGTGGTTCCAATTTTCCAAATCAATCAGAATAATTTAATTTTAAAAACTGGTACGCTTGATTGTTGAGACTACAAGGCTTAAATCGATACCAATTTTCAGCGAAAAATATTTGAAAACCTAGGAGTTATCATCGATATCGCAAACATTCATATTATGAAAGTTGTTTTTTCGTCGTTTATTCATTGTTTAGTTAAGAATGGAATGTAAACAGTTACGGGTGGGCGCAAGTTAAAATGGTGGGAGTTTCCGATACAGTTTTCTTTGGAAACTATTGAAAATGATTGGTTCTGCGGAATTTCCCTACCGTTTGAATTTGAAAATATTGCGCGACAGTTGGAAAAAAAATAACTCGTTCTGTGTGCGACGGATCAGGTCTATTACTTCCATTAAGTATAAAGAAATGTAATCGTATTTTCATCTACCATGAAATTAAAAAAAAAGAGATAAATCACGATACTAAAAAATGGCTTAAAAATTAGAAAAAAAAGACACTGCTGAACTGGTCTCCAAATACCGAAGATTTTACTTGATTAGGCCCAACTACGGCACTAGAAAAAAAATTGTTTGGAATATGAATAACCGAGAAAAACAACTTTCGTAATATGATTTTTCGTGATATCGATATTTTGAAAGTCGAATAACTTACAGGTTTTTAAATATTTTTTGCTGAAAATTAGGATCCACTTAACTTTTGTCACTCTGAACAATCGAGCGTGCCGATTTTTTAAATTCAGTTTTTTTGACTGATTTCGAAAATTGGGCCCCCTTAATTTTTTCGATTTAAATTTCGATTGTTTGGGATCCTTTTATAAACATAAAAATGTATTTTAAAAAAATTACCTATTTTTTTCAGTGGTACTTTATATAACTAAAAAAGTCGTTGACCCCTCCCTCCCTTAAATGGCTGTGGGCATCTTCTAAACATTTTTTTTTTAAATCTGAGAAAATTCTGAATTGCACCTGTCCTGAAAATGAAGATATTGCCAACTAGGAAAAAAAAGAGTTTTTTTTTTTGGGACCACCCTAATATATATAATTATTCAGTTTAGTGATTTATGATTTTTACCATCAATTTAAGGTACCTATAGCAGTCCAGTTGAGACAAATCATTGTCTTGTAAAAAAAAAACAATTGTTCAAGCCTAAAAATGCATATATTTGGTACCGTTGGATTCGGCACGCGCTCATATTTACAGAAACATATAGAAATACCAATATATTGATTCGATTTATGCGAAATCAATTGATAATTAAGTGTCTTGATCGCAGGTACCAACTTCGTATAGTCCAAAAATACCTTTGATATGAACAAGAGAGCATGAAAAATCGGCGTTTTACCGTCAACAAATGTCGATAACAAACATAAGAAATTGTTTCCTGCAATAATAAGTCATTACGCATGACAAAAAAATATATTTAATTAATATCTTAATCGCGAGTGAAACACGTTGGTGTGGTTGCCCTTACTGCAAAGAGCTCATTCAAAATTGTCTGAAAAGGCCGTTTCTTAGTGCCAATATTCTCAACAAATGACAATAATTTTGTGTTTGGCGTCCAATTTCTTCGTATAATTATTTGTCGTTTCAATATTAATGTATGTATATTTTGACAACAGTGTCTGTAATTAGAATTAATGACAAACTTTTAGCAATCAACATAATTTAAGGATAGGTTGACTTGGTTAGAGCGCTATTGTCGCTCGCTTGACGAGAATTGTCTCTTTACTAACTTTCACACGCTTGTAAAATTAATATTATTTTTATTATATCGACAGACCACTTTTTTCTTTCACTAAAATATTCAGCATACTACAGTTTACAAGAACATCAATTTTTTTCCTCCGAATCTTTAATTTGCATGGTAGAAAAATCTCATGAATCGCGATTTTTGTACATTATTCTATGTATAACATAGCAACTTTAGGAGCTTATATCTCTGTAACTGAATGGTTAATCATTTTTAAATTGCAGTGAAAAATGTGTTTTACCGCGCTGAACAACATACTTTTATGACAGACGTTAATCTTTGAATTTTCCTAATGCTGTAGCTACTTTAAATGGATAATTTAATTATCTTTCCACATGAATTCCAGCTAAAATTACATGGAAATGAAAACAAACGGTTTGAGCTATCTTGAAAAATGAGCATTAAGAGTTTAAGTAAGAGTAAAAATAACAAAAGTCTATTTAATTTGTCATCTTATTTCAATAATTCCTTCTTATTGTATCTTTCCGAAGAAACACCCTTTTTCTTTTTTTCATTTTCATAAAAATCCAAAACTTTAGCATAATTTTCCAAACACGAAATTATTCACGTTACTCTTAAAATCCGAAAAAACCCGTAAAATCGAGTATAAGATAACAACATTCTTTTTAATCTATACAAAAAGTGGGGAAAGATTTTTTAAATCTATTTCAGCAGGTTTCAACTTTTTTTTCTTCATAAATGCTTTAACTTTAGCGCTCAAGCTGAAACATTCTTAACACTAAATAAATGTGTGTTGCTCAATCGTCGGAGAATAGTTCAAATAATTGAATAGTTTCTCTAGCGATTAGAGGCCAAAAATCAGATGTTTGATTTTGTTTACAAGTTCCAAGTTTTATTTATTTCGGTACACTTTTTTAAGACTTGGGAATATTTTGAAGACTCGTATTCACAAAGCTAAATGTAACAAGAAAGAATAAAAGAAAAAAGGTTGTGTACTGGCTCTTAAACTTCTAGCCTTTCGTTAAGTCGAGTGTCTATTAGCTCGATGACGAGATTGTTGATAGCTAGTGCTTTGGGCAAAGGTGCCAAGTGGCAAGGAAGCGGCGCGGACGTGTCATCGAGCCTCGCTAATTGTCTCCGTAATTTCACTTCAGTTCCATCATTATTTTGCCCCAGCATATTCCATTCGGCGAGGCTTTCAGTCCCTGAGCCGGCGATCCAAGCTGCTTCATCCTCGTACTGTTGGCAAATAATTTAGAATGTTGTATTACAGGGTGGGAATGAAAATAGCGAAAAATAAATATTTTGAATGGCCGAAGTTTTGAATTTCAAAGTTAACGAAAGTTAAAATAGAGAAAGGCCGATCTTATGAGAGTGTGTTAAAAGTCTTATACAAAAATAAACAATACCGAGATGTCGAAATTGTTTGAAAGTGTTTGAATAATGAAATTATCAAACAAACAATTATTCGACTCAGTGGTCTGTCCAAACAAAAAATTCAAACAACTTGTCTTTCGTTATTGCAATTTTCACAATTCTAGAATGTCCGGATATTAATCATTCCAAATTTTAGTCGTTCAAAATATTGTACCCCGCCTGCATTACATTAAATTACCTGCGAAATTCGCATTAACTCGCACTAGTACGATAAAGTTTTATACGAAACTCGTGCGAGAAATTTTTTTTCAACTCGTGTGATTGCAACACTCGTCAAGAAAAATGTCGATCGCACCCGTATCGTAATATACTATTATTATGCCACACTGTGCGAAAAGTGCCCACTTCTCGTACCGCGTGGCATATAGTACATTACGATACGAGTGAGGAAAAACTTTTTTTCACGAGTGTGAGGTTGCAGCACGAGCCGAAGGCGAGTGTTACAATCGGGAGTACAAGAGTTACAATCTCGAGGAGACAAACGCGTCCGTTTATTGCAACGCAAAATCTCGACGACGTTGTCGAATTGAAAAAGTGTAACAAGAATATTTTGTCATCGACAGATTATTACTAATTGTCAAAGGAATCATTTGCAAAGGTATTGGGAATATTATTCGTTAAAATAGAATATTCTAAATTATCAATAAAACCCTAGTGAGAGTATTTTTACCACGTAAGTGTTTGAACAATTATATATCTTTGCCTGAAATTTAACCGATTATTGTTTTGCATTCCTTCTAGATCCTTCGGTCATCCGATTATCCACCCTGCGATTAGCTGGATGTAAGAAATAAAATAGTAATGGTTGATAGTTTATTAGTTTCCCCAAAACTAATTGGCGCCTAGGATTAATACACAGAAATTATTAGAAAACACAGAGCCCTGACAGCCACCGACCACGGCCGCGCCAGGTGGAATGTTTTCTCAAGAAAAGGTATTCTTTCTCAGAATGCTGCGATTTTTGACAAAATATATATAGTCATTAAGATTTCATGTAGTTTTTAATTTGTTGAAAAAAAGTTCGCCAATTTAGCTAAATAGTTGTTCATAACTGAAGATAAGTTCAATGTTGTTTGATATTGAATTTGGATGAAATCGGTAATGCGGTTCGGATTTTACGGCATTTTGAAATTTTCCGAATTTTTTTGAAAATTCTGTAACTCGAGAATGTTTCAAGTAACTAATCAAAAATTTTGCGTAAAACTTAAATGGAGTGTGTCAATGTTTAATGCCAAATTTAGACAAAATCGATAAAGTAGTTCAGATTTTCTAGAAATTCGCATTTTCGAAATTTTTTATAAAATGCTATAACTCGAGAACGGTTCCAGCAACTGATCTACATTTTTTGCATAAAACTCAAATAGTGTGAGTCAATGTGTATAACCCTAGAACGGGGTTCCAGTACAAATTTGACGCACATCGGTCAAGCAGTTAAAATTTGGTGGCACTTTGAAGAATGTCGGTCGGGCAGTAGCTCTCGCAAACTACGGGATTTTTATTTTCTAGTGAAAAAGATGTAACAGAAGGCTGCAGAGTCGAATTTTGCAAATTGATTCCTCATTTTTCCAATTTTAACAAAGCTTCCTCTATGAGGAAGCCAAAATTGATCATCATACTTCCTCATAGAGGTACCTTCATCAAAAGTGGAAAAAGCGTGCAAATGAATTTGCATTTTGCTTCCTCATTGTTCAAGATTGCCCATACAGTATTGCTCGACGAAGTACATTGGTTTGTGTTTGGTTTCCTCATAGAGGAACCTTTGTAAATTACAAATATCAACAAAACTTCCTTTATGAGAAAGCAAAACGAGTAATTGGTTTTTTGTAAAAGTGTTCCAAAAACTAATCCGTTCATAGTCCGTGATCATATACTGATCATTGAATATCTTCTTGACTCCTCGAAATAATAAACGAGCTGTGCAACGAAAACACACTTTTATTTGAAAATTTCGAAATGTCGTATAAACTGGATTTTTCAACCAATCCTCACCAAATTCTAAATCATACATTTTTTTATGTTAGTCTACCACTGGAGAACATTTTCACCCGAGAACTTAAAATTTGCGAAAGCTAGAGAGCGAACACACGTTTTTTCGGTAAATAAAAAAATTTCTTGCTAAATCTTCGTCTGTTGACCGATTCTCACCAAATTTAGTACCGAAAGTTGTTCGATGTCAGTCCACTTGTATGAGAAATTTCAACCCGACACCTTGAAATTTGCGGCAGCTATAACGCAAATATACTTTTTTTGAAAAATTCAAAATGTCATAAAAGTCGTATTTTTCAACCGATTCTCACCATATTCGAACTCATCCATCGTTTGATGTTTGTCTACGATTGGAAACTTTTTTAACCCCATAACTCAATATTTGCGGCAGCTAGAGCGCGAACAAACTTTTTTCGAAAAATTCAAAGTCTCGTAAAATTTCAACGGGAGTTCCAATTATTTTGCAAATTGTCCTAAATACCAACCACTCTACTTGTATGCCAAATTTCAGCCCGATCAGTCTAATCATCCTCGAGTTATAGGGGTTTAAATTTTGGAGACCTAACACACACCTACATCCGGGCATTTTTTCTGAATATGTTTTCTAGACGTTTTGGGACATTCTGAACACATTTCATGAAAATCTCGAAAAAAGCAATTTTTACCATAACAAAGCTTCCTCTAAAAATCACTTTAAAATATTAAAAATGATTGTCCATGTAAATAATGTCCCTCCTCAAAGGATCCACTTAAATGGACAAAAATCCATATGATGCGATTAGTTTTGTCAATCGAATTTTTATGATGTTAGTTGAGCGTTGGCCGTATGAATTTTAATCCATTCAACCGAATTCTAGATTTACAATAATTCTATTCAATAAGATCTCCTCAGAAGCGTTTAATTTTCAACCTGAAAAAAGAAGAGTTCTCCTCTGTGATGGATAATGTAACTGGCTTCGCGACCAAAAGGAAGAGGCAGTGGAATTACAGCAGTACGTCCATGAAAGTGAACCTGAGGATCCTCGTGAGATCTGCTGAGATGTTCGAGAACAAAGTTTGCGCTAACGATCTCTTTGCAGCAAGTAGATCTCGAGAGTGGACAGATGAATGATGCGTTGCTGATGGATTCGGTAGAACCGCCCCACGTTGGTGTTTGCGGAACACTCAGAAATCCGGATGCGTTGCTGTGAACCCGATTCGCTCCAAGATGATAAGAAGAGGAATCGACCGGAGCCTCGTTACCCTTTGACAGTTCACCGGTACTTGCCGATTTAGTTCGATCGTTTTGGCATAATTCCCCGAGTCTTCTATAAGCAGCAGGACGACCTTCGATTGACGTACTCTCGTCAACGAGAGTAGCTACCGAAAGATTTTCCGCTGATACTGCTTTGTCAAAACCGCCTGTAAATTGCATTAAGGTAGTTGAAAATTAGTTTTACAAACATTTATGGATCAATTAAATGGTAATGCACTATTATTGATAATAAAATATGTTTGTTGTACAGAAAAAATATAAAAATATAAAATTGAAATAAAATATAAATATCGATTCATTGTCAATTAAATTTCTTAATTTTCGGAAAATTCATCAAATAAGATAGCTCTAAATAATTATATGAGTCATTCTACACGAAGTGGGCCACCGCTATTTTGAATTGTCTTAAAAAAACGTTCATAGTTTTCTTCTGAGTGGTTCAGAGTATCTAGAATCAGTACAAATTACTTCAAATTTTTTAATCTCATGCTTCAGCCATGATTATGTACTGACTTTTTATTTTTGTATTTTTCTTCGATTCGCTGTACGTAAAAATCGGTCCATTGTATAAACAAAATGTTATAACATAAAATGTATGTCTGAATGTAGTTTCCACAGGTAAATTTTCATATTCGCAAACGATAAGTTTCATGCATTTTTAAGAAGAACTAAGTTTAAGAGTTCAAAGTTTAAGACTCTCGTTCAGAGGGACCATTCTGATTTTGCTCGTAAATTGAGAAAATTTTCGTTATCATGTATACAAACTTCGTAAAAATTTGCAGAATGGCAAATTCGTATCTTCGACAGGTTTAGTTGGATTAAGCGCTAAAAAAATTAAATCGATCTTATTTCAGTAATGTGTATAAAAATACCTCTAGAGGTAGTCAAATTGCAAATGTCAAATAAACACGAGACCAATCGCCTGTATTAAATTAATTGTCTTTTCTATTTTTAAATAATTTTTTAAAGAAAAGAGCTTAAAAACTATAAGAAGAAAAATCTTCCCCACTTTGGCTATAAGCTAGATAATTTTGTTATTAAACAAATTATTTTTCAGAATTTCTTCAGATCTTTAAATTATGGCATTCGATATGTCATTGTAAAAATATATTTAAAAAAAATTGCAATAAAAAAAAAGAAATAATTTGTGCAGTTGAGGGTCCAACTAAGCCTACAAAAAATTATGAGCCAAATGCGAGAGATCATATGGGGCATTCCATACCAAGTCGACCTGGCTCAGATATGGATCTGATATTCTTATAAAATAGATTTATAAGACCTAGATCTCTATCTTTGCAATTGAATAACTATTCTTAATGATGTTCTGATTGTAATTTACAGACACCCAAATATACTGAGTAAATAGCTTAGTAAATAGATTAATCCGTTCAATTTATTTTCAATTTTTCAACCCTTTAACAGCCTTTCATAATACCATTGTTTACTTCCTCTACAACGACTCCATAAATCATCTTTTGGACAGTTTTTGGATCAAAATTTATTTTGAGACCAAAATGGGAAAAATGTCGACATAGGCAATTTCTGTGTTAGAAGTAATGCATTGTTGAAAATCAGTCAGCAACGTGTCATCGATTCACGAGCACTAAAGAAACGGTCCTCTATAGATAAAATAAAAAAAGCATTCGATTAAACACGACGTTCTGTTGAAATTCCAGAATAAAAAATAAAAAATGGACTTGAAAAATGTGAACATTTTTTAAGAAATAGTTAATTAACTGTAAAAATATTCAAGCCGCTTTTCACAGTAGATCGATCTCTGCATCTATTTTTTTTTTTTACGTTTTCTTCATAAAAACCTAAAAACGAGGTGGAAGCAAAACCCTGGACATTATGGATTTCGGGTTAAAAATTTTCATTTCTGACACCGGATTTTTGAGAATTTTTTCAGATTTTTAAATTACGGCGTTTTTTTTAGTTGTAACAAAAAATCATAACGTACTCAAATTTGGTTTTAAAAATCTGAAAAAAATCCTGAATGCTATTTTGAGTCGGAAGAATCATATAAAAAATCGTGAACCAAATCCGCGAGGTCGAGGGTCAGAGCCAGGTCGACTTGGTATGGAATGCCCCATATATATTTGATTACAGGAAGAAGAAACGAGACGAAATTTGAAATCTGGGAAAGTATCTCACCAAGGAGTAATCGAGCCAGCGACGATTTCAATTTTGTTTGAGAGACCCGAGCACTATTATTGGATCCATTAACAGAGGCCTGTGATTTTCTGTTCGCCTTTCCGAAGAGTTTCTCACGGAGCGAGGCTCCACTCGTCGTGTTATCTTCACGAGCTTCATCGAAAGCTTCACGAATACTTCTCTGTACCTCGTCCGCCAAGAGACAGCGACCCTGACCGAGTCTTACTCGGCAGACAGGACAACGAGGCGTTTTTGCTCTGCACGAAACGCATAAAATGTGCCCATGAACGCATTGGGAAATCGGTGAAGTCGCGCTTTCCAAACAAACCGGACATTCTAAAGCGCGCACTGTTCCGGAAATCGCATTCGCAAGCTTCTTCGCCACTTCCGGTAGCGGTCCCGTTAAAGCTGCGCCATCCTCTTGCTCCTGAACGTCTTGACGAAAGCTGCGCCACACTTGAAGCTTCACCGATCTACCACGATCTCTTCGAACGAGCGAAGCTATGTCTTTCACTCGAAGTCCCACAAGATCCCTTCCATCGATCTCCAAAAGACAATCACCTGCTCTAAATGATAGACAGATATTTATTTATTTGGAGATTTTTATCTGTTGCAAAGAGAATCGATCGTATGAACAATTGAAGAGAATTATTCGGTCATTCTATGATAATTCACACAGGATGAAACCCAACCGTTTTCAATTTTTCCAACATTTTTGCTTCCTCAGAGAGGAAGCTCACAAGTAGAGTATTTGTTCCCCTTTGAATTGCGATTTTTGACAATATATATATAGTTAAGATTTGATGTAGTTTTTAATTTGTTGAAAAAAGGGCGTGATCGCTCTAACTTTCGTAAAAGTTCGCCGATTTAGCTAAATGGTTCTTCAAAAAATTGAAAATCGCATAAAATCCGAACGACTGAACTAATTTTATCCAATATTCAATACCGATCATCGGTCTATAATAGTTCATTCGTGTACCGATTATCAGCAAGATATCTCGAAATTTGTTAGAACTAGAGCGTGTACAGACGTTTTTAAAAAAATTGAAAATCGCATAAAATCCGAACGTCTGACCCGATTTTGTCCAAATTCAATACCAATCATCGGTCTGTAATAGTTCAACTTTGTGCCAAATTTTAGACCGATATCTCAAAAATTGTCGAAGCTAGAGTGCGTACAAACGTTATTGAAAAATTTCAAAATTGTGTAAAAACAAAAGAACTGCATGGATTTGGCCCAAATTCAATACCGATCTTTGTTCCATAATATACCAACTTTGTAGTAAATTTTAGACCAATATCTCAAAAATTGTCGAAGCTAGAGTGCGTACAAACATTATTGAAAAATTTCAAAATTGTGTAAAAACAAAAGAACTGCATGGATTTGGCCCAAATTCGATACCGATCTTTGTTCCATAATATTCCAACCTTGTAGTTAATTTTGGACCGATATCTCAAAATATACGCAATCTAGAGCGCATACAGGTATTTTCGAAAAATTTCAAAATCGTATAAAAACAAAACTACTACATGGATTTGGCCCAAATTCAATACCAGTCATCGGTTTATAGTCGACCAACTTTCTACCAAATTTTAACCCGATATTTCAAAAATTGTCGAAGCTAGAGTGCGTACAAACATTATTGAAAAATTTCAAAATTGTATAAAAACAAAAGAACTGCATGGGTTTGGCCCAAATTCAATACCGATCTTTGTTCCATAATATTCCAACTTTATAGTAAATTTTGGGCCGATATCTAAAAAATTGCGCAATCTAAAGCGCATACAGGTATTTTCGAAAAATTTCAAAATCGTATAAAAACAAAACTACTACATGAATTTGGCCCAAATTCAATACCAATCATCAGTCTACAATAGACCAACTTTGTAGCAAATTTTAACCCACTATCTCAAAAATCGTCAAGGCTAGAGTGCGTACAAACATTTTTGAAAAATTTCAAAATTGTGTAAAAACAAACACGTTTACATGATAATCTCGAAAAAAAAGACATCTTCACAAAAACAAAGCTTCTTGAGGAAACAAAATGAAAAAAAAAAATGCTGTAAGTGATCGGTATTGCGCACTTGGCAAGAAAGTTTCCATTCGATAGGTCAATAGTAAATATTTTTTAAAAAATACTATCGATCATATTAATTCTTAAAAATCGATAAATTTCACCTCTCTCCATAATCTTAATTATTCAAGATTCTACAGTATTAAACAATTGCATACCTCAGCCCAGCAATATCAGCAATACTTCCTGGATCAACACTGCCGACCCACGGATATGGATCCCACTTTGATCTCGAGAGATGAAATCCGCATGTTTTCCTCTTTTCCAAATGATCGTCTTCACCTTCTATATTTAGAATCACGGTGGTCCTACCGGTTTCCGTGATGATCAAAAAATTCTGATCGACTTCGATCGGTGCGGTCATGACGATTTTCACACCCGCCGCTTCCGTCAGTACTCTTGATCTGTAACAAGACGCTACGATTTCAGACATAGTCGTAAAAAAAAAAAAACCCCCCCAAAAATCTTTACAATGATCTACAGAAAGGACTCGATTTTTTTCTTTACGTCCCGTGCAATCGAGATCAAACGAACGACTGAAGTTTATTTTTCATTTACGGTGCCTGTGGCTGATCCTATGCAAATAAAACACGATGTTTTATTTTTGTTATTACCTCGGCTGACATTCGATTTCGCCTTACCAGTTGGCCTCCTAAAATTTAAGTTACTACAATAGGGTTTCTTATAGTTGTTTCATAATTATTATCGTTAATCTCGGCTCTGCCAGATTGTTCTCTTATTATTCTCGGATAATTTCCTGTTCTTATTATATCCATTTTACTGCTGTTCTAATGAAGAAGAATTTCTATTAATTTCCATATTTAATGAAATGCGATGTCGTTTTATCACTGTTTAATGTCTCTCACCGTGGGTCGTGTGGTTTGCGCTCTTTTAACAGGTATGCGATTATTCAACGGGAAATACGAAATGCAAGCGAGCTGAACCGTTCGAAGCAAGTATATTACGTTCACTGGATGGACCCGCAGCATCCTCCGCGACGCGGTAAAAGTTGCTCACTTGTTCACCTTCACCTAAATATTCTGCTCTTGGCATTGATATCCCTTCGGAACGATTATTCTCATGCGCTGTATATGCCTACCGGCTTTTTTCTTATTAACCGAACGATGATTACAATCAATTACAGACGACATTGTTCATCAATGTATTCTTCGGTACTCGATCTATGCACTTGAATTATTATCCTGGAATTTCAAAGTTGATACAACAAATTACAATCTTTAATATCAAATACACTCTTCCTGGTAAAGCGAGCTGGCTGTAAAGAATTGTGAAACAAAAATTCGGATAAATATCACGAATTGCAAATATCACAATTGTTGGTCTATTACAGACCGATGGTATTGAATTTCAGCCAAATCCATGTAGTAGTTTTGGTTTTATACGATTTTGAAATTTTTCGAAAATAGCTGTATGCGCTCTAGCTTCCGCAATTTTTGAGATATCGCTCTAAAATTTGGTACAAAGTTGAACTATTAGAGACCGATGATTGGTATTGAATTTGGACAAAATCGGGTCAGTCGTTCCAGATTTTTGAAAAACCGATTTTTATATTTATTAATTAAAAATCAATGCTTCGGACGAGTTAAAGAATTTTTTAAACAAATTTACATTAAAGTATACTTCAAAATGAAAAACTGTTATATAGGTTTTTTTACAATACGACTCATATCCAAGAAGATACGTGGATTCGAAAGTTTTTAAACGCAATTTTAGAGCAATTTTTCGAAATTCACAAGTGCGCGAAATATGCGATGAAAAATTTGAAAAAAACTGGAGCATGCTCCATCCATTGATGTGAATGACTAAAAAAATGATCAACTATATTGACGATGTTCGTGGTAAAAAGTGGTCCAATCGGTGTATAATGCCCCTTATATATTAATTGAGATTCATAACTTTAAATTATCCCTGACCAACAATACACATATTTAAATATAGAGGTAAATGAATCCCGGAAAAAATACCCCCGGAAAAAAAAGGGATAACAAGTAAAGAAAGAACCCTAAAAGAACCTAAAGAATCCTAAAAGAACCCTAAAAGAACTTAAAAAAATCTAAAGAACCCTAAAAAACCCTCGGGGGTCTTTTTTCCGCCTACCGATGATTTTTGTCTGTTTCCGGGGTATTTTTTCCGCCTGCCAGATAAATGTACCGAATAATTCATTCATCGGGAAGCATAAATTTAAGTTAACATTTCAATTAAAAATCTATAATCCCGTAAAAATCACTTTTTTATGTTCGATCAAAAAAGTGGAAGACGATTTACTGAAATATTGTAAAAAAATGGAATTGTTATAAAATTGGAACTAGTCGATCAATTCTCGTTAAATTTGAACTAGAATCTTGTTATATGATAGTATATAAGTAAAACAAATAAGACCGATATCTCGCAATTTGCGTGGGTTGCGTGAGAATATATATATATATAGCCATTAAGATTTCATGTAGTTTTTAATTTGTTGAAAAAAGGACGTGGTCGCTCTAACTTTCGTAAAACTTCGCCGATTTAATTAAATAGTTCTTCATAATTGGAGATACGTTCAATGTTGTTTGGTATTGAATTTGGATGAAATCGGTAAAGCGGTTCGGATTTTACGGCATTTTTTAATTTTTCGAATGTTTTTGAAAATTCTATAACTCGAGAACGGTTCAAGTAACTAATCTAAAATTTTATTTTCTAGTGAAAAAGAAGTAAAACAAGGGTGCAAAGTCGAACTTTGCAAATTGCTTCCTCATTTTTCCACTTTTGACGAAGCTTCTTCTATGAGGAAGCCAAAATTGATCATCATATTTTTTTTCGCTAAAGCAATTTTTTGGGTTTTTCGGAGTAAAATCGAAATTTATGAACAGAGCGACCGTTCCTTGGAATAAATTCATCTTTGATTAGCAATAATCGTGAATTTACACATCCACGCATACAGACTTTTCGTACAAATCACTTTTCTCGACGTTTTAGAGCATTTGGAGTAACCTGAGTATAAAAATCTCGACATTTTATTTCCCCCGAAAACAAAGCTTTACGGGGAGATGGGCTAAATTTGATACTTTTTTGTCAGTTTTTATAAAAAAAAAAAAAAACCCCCTCCATAACAAGATAGCAGCTTTCATACTGATTAATAATCATTTTACAAATTTTCTTTCAGGTAATATTTACGACCATGTACACCGTCAGGACTCCTTTCTTTTTTCAGACATTTTCAACGGTTAAAAAAAATGAAAAAATGTACTTTGATTTCACATTTAAAAAATCAGACTGATTAGCGTATTTTAACCATCGGAAAAGAAAATCGCGAAAATCGGCTATTTTTCGGTCCATTACATTGAGATGATCCCTTAATTTGTATGAGTGTTGGTGATGGTTAGTACCAGATTCGGTCAGAATTTTTTTTTCTTTTGACAAAGTAGCAACATGCTAAACTTTGATTGTCGTCTTATTCTATGCTTTTGACCCTTCTACGAGTTACAAAAAAATCGACGCAATTTTACTAACAACTGTTAAAACTCTACTGAAGACGTCTACCAAATCTAAACTCAATTGTCCAATTGGTTATCGAGCTATCGTGGTTGCCGATTTGACAAAAAATTTTCTGAGAAAACCGCGTGTTAAGTTTTCGTACAGTTTGTAGAGGTTTACAATTGAATTATAGATACTTACTGGTTAAACTCGTATTCACAAATGATACCTTTATCTCATATATATTATATAAGGGTTATACGCATATTTATAAGTATACTTCTTTCTTTAATTTATTAATTAAATGTTTGATAACATTTTATTTTTTCCCTGATAAAGTGTAAAATTCTGACCATCACGGGATTCCAATTGTACTCATTTTTACGTAACCAGACGCTCATTGCAATTAAATAAAGACGAGGATTTTCATCACCGTATTCTTTAATACTCAATCTATATACATACATGATTCTTCTGGAAATCCAGAATAATTACAATTAATAGCAGCCTTTAGTGTAAAGCACTCTTGCTGGTAAAGCATACTAAATGTAAAGTATCGTTCTAAATGGATAAAATCTCACAAAATGTAAGTAGTTTTTCCTCTAGATTATAGAAATTGATTCAATACAAGACCATGTCAGATCGTCTTCGATAAGACATAATGGATATCATCGAATATACATTTCCAACCAAAAAGCTTGGTTCAATTACAATTTAAGCACTTCGAGAGAGGAGAAAAATCTAACAGAATCAACAGAGGATACAAAGTATATTATTTTTCGCTGATAGTAATAAGGCCAAATAATTATTAATCAGTTCATTATTTTATGTAAATACATACAAATGTTCATGAAAAATGTACATTTTTTAAAATCAAACGAATTCGCAGATTTTTCCGAATCCGTAAAATTTTTAAAATTGATCTACAAGGTTTCAGATTTTTTTTTCGGAGCTTCAAAAAGTTTGAAGATTCTTTAAAAAATTATATGTTTTCGGAAAATCAAAGCTGTTTCGAAACATTTTTTTTTAAACTAATGTATGTAATAACTTTTTGGTATTATTATATCTCAAAATAAGATTTCGAAGATACTAAATCTTCGAGATCAATGATTTTCATCGAGATTTATATCGGTATCACGAACTACTAAAAATTCTCATCGGATACCACCTTTTGTCTAGAAATATTACGTAATAGATCCTAAACGTAGGATAAAAAAGAAAAATATTATGATTCATTCTTAACTAAATCGTTTAGTGGTCAGATAAAATCGTTTTGCCATAAAGTCGTAAACGGCACAAGACGAGAAGTCGTCCGTGAAAGATGACCGGAACTTTTCAAAATATGATATGCATCGAGTCGTGCCTTTTTCTACGATCTATTATCGAGAAATTGTCTTGAAAAACGTATATCGCACATTATCGTCGTTTGATCGTGACATCGCGTGCTTCGAAAAATATTGTAAAATTACGAGCTTGGAAGAACACATACATATTCCTATGAAATAGCTGCGCTGGCGATTCTTGCGCAAAAATACGTACTGCGATAGACTGAGGATCGTCAAAAATTATTATTTTCTATTAAAAAAAAGAAAAAAAGTAAAATAAAATAAACGATAAATGCTTGTTGCACGAGCAACATATCGTCGGTGAGAGTTTATCGGGCGTTCGGACAGCTTTCGGTGTCTTCGAGCCCAAAGATAATCGTCGTGGAAGTTAATCGGATGACAAACTTATTGGTACAAAATGTTTAAGCACTGATTCAACGTGTGCAGTGTTGCGTGTGCTGTTGCTTTCAGCACCAGGAGATCGGGATCCAGATGAAGACTCGAATTCTCTATCGTCTGGGCAAGAACCTGATTTTGCTTCTCGACTTTGTTGAGCTGCTCGCGACAATTGGCGAAGGCATCCAGAACTTCGAGTTTCGCTACTGGAGGCCGATTTACATTGGTAGAATGTTCTCTCGGTGGGAGAGGAGGATGACTGCTCGCTATTGCTCTTGTGTACATCTCAGTAACGGCTCTTAACTTGTCTACCCATTCCTGACGAGCTCTTGCATCTGTGGCTCTTAGTTTTATCATATCACCTGAAAGTAACACATTTTTATTTGAATACAAAAAGCTTTTTTTTTTTCAACAGTGTGCGTAAAATTCGTTTTTGCGCACTGTTTTTAGTACGTAAATTAGTACTTTTCGATACAGTGTGCGTAAAATAAATGAATCTCCCAGAAAATGTATTTTGTCCCAGAAAATGTAATTTTCATGTTGTCAGATTTTTGTTTGCTTGATTCATGATATACGGTTATTCGTCCGTCTAATAGTGGAGAATCATTTTAGAATATGTTCGGACGAATAATTCTAAATTCTAATATCCGGACAATTTAATAGTACTTTTCGTTACAAGGATCAAAAAACTTTTTCTTAACTCGTGTGACTGAAACTCACACTCGTCAGAAAATGCTTGACCGCACTCGTATCGTAATGTACTATTTTTATTACTAAAATAATAGCAAGAAATCGAAAATAAAAATTCGCACACAACGAAATGAAATTGACAATCTGAATTGTAATAATAGAGAAGAATGAAAAATTAGGGTTGAAATTATATCAATGAAAATTGGTTATTGAAATTGGAGTTAGCAATGAGATATTGTGATTGCAATAACTCCAAATAATGAAAAATGGCAATTGAAGTTTAAATGGTATTTCAGTTAGAAATGAAAAATGACAATTTACAGTCACAATTACAGCTAGCAATGAAAAATAAATGTTTTGCTTCCTGAAGGAGCTTTGTTTTCGTGAACATTATTTTTTTAGAGATTCTCGTGTAAACGTGTTCAGAATGTTCCAAACCGTCAATAAATCACATTTAGAAAAAATGTCCGTATGTGTGTGTGTGTGTGTATTTTTTTGCACTAATTACATCACTTTTGATTTTGCTCTTAATTTTATATAACCATGTAATTAATTTTATATAACTATGTACAGAATCTATAGAAAAATAGTCAGCATAGGGAAAACAAATTTAAAAGGATACAAAAAAAAAAATGTTACAAGTTATAGTTGGCCTAATTGATCAAGAAATCCTGAATTTTCTTGCAAAATTGAGTCAATTCCAAATGCAGCAAATGATAAAAAAGAAGCCTGCAAAGTAGAACCTTGCAAATTACTTCATTACAATTTTCTATCTTTGACAAAGCTTTTTTTTTACAAAGCTACCTCTATGAGGACGTATGTTGATTAATTTTGGCTTTCGCATAGAGGAAGTTTTGTAAAAAAAAAAAACGCTTTGTCAAAGATACAAAATTGTGAGGAAGTAATTTGCAAGCTTCTAATTTTAGACTTGTTTGAGCTCAAAAGACATTTTTTAAAAAATCCAAATTGCCATAAATTTGTACCCACAGTTAGTTTTAGGGCAATCCACATGTGTGCCAAATTCGATTCAAATCTGACAACAAAAAATTGAATTTTTAATTTTTTTGCAACAGCAATGTTTTGCTTTTTTTTTCGAGTAAAATCGAAATTTATCAACATAGTGACGATTCCTTGAAATTCATTCATCTTTGATACTCAGTTATTGTGAATTAATGTGGTAAATTGCAGCCACAAATCTCAGAGTTTACGAAGGTAGAAGTGTTTATGGACATTTAAAGAAAAATTAAAATTCCAATAAAACTTGAAACACTGTACTGTTTCTCGATAAATTTGGCACCGATCATGGTTCACTGTAATTCCAGTTGTGTACACAATTTCAGCCCGATATATCGTGATTTACAAAAGTTATAGGGTGAAAATGATTTTTCACATGTATATGTGTGTTAGGGTGGTCCTCGAAAAAAAAAATTATCCCTCGCAGCCCTTACGTTTATTTATTTAACCAAAAAAAGTATCTTTTCAGGTTTATAAATTTATATTTAGGATTTGTCCAAGTCCATGGAATTATGAGGGCAGGTGTCAAACAACTTTTCTAGCTGTATGAAATTACCACTGGAAAAAATCGGTATTTTTTTTATGTGCATTTTTATGTTTAAAAAAGGATGCCATACTGTCGAAATCGAAATTTAAAAAACTAAGGGTGTCCAATTTTCCAAATCAATGAGAATAATTTGCTGCTTGATTGTTGGGAGCTAGAAAACTTAAATGGATACCAATTTTCAGCAAAAAATATTTAAAATACTAGGAGTTATTCGACTTAAAAAATATCGATATCGCGAACAATCATATTATGAAAGTTGTTTTTTCGTCCCTTATTCATTGTTTAGTTAGGAATGTAAGATAAACTGTTACGGTGGCCACAAGTGAAAGTGGTGAGAGTTTTCGATAAAATTTTCTTTGGTAACTATTGAAAATTATTGGTTCTACGGAATTTCCCTACTGTTTGAATTTGAAAATTTACCGCGACAGTTGGAAAATAAAATAACTCGTTCTGTGTGCGACGAATCACGTCGATTACTTCCATTAAGTATAAAGAAATTTAATCGTATTTTCATCCATCATGAAATTAAAAAAAGAAACAAATTATGATACTAAAAATGGCTTAGAAATTAGAAAAAAAAACCCTGCTGAAGTGGTCTCCAAATATCGAAGATTTTATTTGATTGGGCCCAACTACGGCACTGGAAAAAATATTGTTTGGAAAATGAATAACCGACGGAAAATAACTTTCGTAATATGATTTTTCATGATATCGATATTTTTAAAGTCGAATAACTTACAGGTTATTAAATATTTTTTGCTGCAAATTAGTATCCACATAACTTTTGTCACTCTCAACAATCGAGAGTGCCAGTTTTTTAAATTTAATTTTTTTGACCGATTTAGAAAATTAAAACCCCTTACTTTTTTCAATTTCAATTTCGATTGTTTGGGATCCTTTTATAAACATAAAAATGCATATTAAAAAAAATTACCGATTTTTTTCAATGGTACTTTATGTAACTAAAAAAAGTCGTTGACCCCACCCCCTGTAAATGGCAGTGGGCCCCTTCCACATATTTTTTTTTAATATGAGAAAATTCTGAATTGCTCCTGTCCTGAAAATGAAGATATTCAAGAGTGATATTCTAGTGCCAACAAGGAAAAAAAAAGTTTTTTTGGGGACCACCCTAGTGTGTGTGTGTGTGTACAAGCCATAACTTGAGAAAGGTTTGAGTGATTAAGCTGAAATTTGGCACACATGTTGAGGTGTCGATGCTCGAGGGTAAGTGCAATTTTTAATAAAATCTACGCAGTACTTTTGTTTTTACACGATTTTTCATTTTTTCAAAAATGTCTGTACTTGCTCTAGCTTCCACAATTTTTGAGATATCTGTCTAAAATTTACTACAAAGTTGGAATATTATGGAACAAAGATCTGTATTGAATTTGGGCCAAATCCATGCAGTTCTTTTGCATTTACACAATTCTGAAATTTTTCAACAAAGTTTCTACTCATTCCAGCTTTATCAATTTTTGAGATATCGGTCTAAAATTTACTACAAAGTTGAAATTTTATGGAACAAAGATCTGTATTGAATTTGGACCAAATCCATGCAGTACTTTTGCATTTACACAATTCTAAAATTTTTCAAATAAGTTTGTACCCACATTAGCTTCATCAATTTTTGAGTAATTGGTCTAAAATTTGGTACAAAGTTGAACTATTATAGACCGATGATTTGTATTGAATTTGGACAAAATTCGGTCAGTCGTTCCCATCTCATACGATTTTTAATTAAAAAAAAAAGTATCTGTATACGTTCCAGTTCTAACAAATTTCAAGATATCGGGTTGAAAATTGGTGCACGAATGAACTATTATAGACCAATGATAGCTATTGAATTTGCCCAAAATTGGTTAAGTCGTTCACATTATATACGACTTCCAATTTTAAAAATAATGTCCGATGACACGTTTACGCAAAAACTAACATTTAAAAAGTAACTAATCACAAAACAAAGCTTCTTGAGGAAGCCAAATGTGACAAACGTACTTCCACCTAAACAGAGAAGCACAATTGTCAGTTTTTTCTTGTAAAATTTGCCAAATTCCAACCGCAGTAAATAATAAAAAGAAAATTACCAGTCGCAGAGTTGACGGTGAATGTATTGGAATCTTCGTCGCTAGGTGCAATAACTGCTCCGGCGAGATAAATCGAACATCTTGGTCGTTGATTTTTCTCAGATTCGCTGAGAAAATAGTGTAACTCGCCGGTTTCGGGGCTCAAAATGAACCACCGATATTGCCAGCCTTTCATGGCATTTGTGTACTTGTGTAAAAGACCCTCGTAGGGTTGTCGTATTTGGGCGTTCATGTTTTTGCCCTTCTCGTTGCTATTATTCCTCCAACCGAATAAATGAGAATCGATGGAATTATTGTGCTAACAATTAAAAATAAACGTCCATCTCGTTTTGGCAAACTGTCATCCGAAATTGACAACTTCGATTTGAGGTTAAGAATCGCGATGAGACGATGAGTTTGAGACTGAGCGATCAATTAATTTTCCCAGCTGGGATTGCCGGGATTGCCGTCACAACTACCGATTGCCCATTTGTCCGAATGTCTTATCGCCGAATCGCTGTAATTCGATGAAACAAGTTTTCTCAGTCGGCTATAAATAACTCGCTAAATATTCGCTTAATAATAATGCGGTTAATTAACCGCGGTTACTTATTATATTTAACCTGCGTTGAGATATATTTCAGTTGGTACTGCAACGGTAAGAAACGAAACAATTTTTGTTGGTTTCAAAAGGAGGTATTTTCTAGGTTTAACAAAGGATGCAAAGTAGAACTTTGCACATTGCTTACTCGGTTGTTTCCACTTGTCACAAAGCCGTCACTATGCGGAAGCTTACTTATTAATCGCGGCTTACTTGTAGAGGAAGCTTTGTGACGAATGGAAAACTAACGAGGAAGCAATGTGTAGAGTTTTAGTTAGCATTTTTTATGTTTTGCTTCCTCATAGAGGAAGCATTGTTGTGGTGAACATTTTTTTTTCAAAATTTTTATGAAAACGTGTTCAGAATGTCCCAAAACGTTTAGAAAACAATTAGGAAAAATGTCCGGGGGTGTGTGTGTGTGTGTGTGTGTATCAAACTCCTATAACTCGAGGATGATTAGACCGATCGGACCGACATTTGGGATACAAGTGGAGTGGTTGGGCCTCTATATTTAGGACAATTTACAAAATAATTGGCACACCCGTTTAAATTTTACGAGACTAAATTTTTAGGAAAAAGTTTGTTCGCGCTGTAGCTGCCGCAAATATTGAGTTATGGGGCTAAAAAAAATGTCCAATCGTAGACAAACATCAAACGATGGATGAGTTCGAATATGGTGAGGATCGGTTGAAAAATACGATTCTTATGTCATTTTGAACTTTTCATAAAAAGTGTGTTTGCGTTATAGCTGCCGCAAATGTCAAGGTGTCGGGTTGCAATTTCTCGTACAAGTGAATACTAACATCGAACAACTTTCAGTACCAAATTTGGTGAGAATCGGTCAACAGATGAAGATTTGGCAAAGATTTATTTTTATTTACCGAAAAAACGTGTGTTTGCTCTCTAGCTTTCGCAAATTTTGAGTTCTCGCGCTAAAATGTTCTCCAGTGGTAGACTAACATAAAAAAAATTTATGATTTAGAATTTGGTGAGGAATGGTTGAAAACCCCAGTTTATACAACATTTTGAAATCTTTAAAAAAAAGTGTGTTTGCGTTGCACAGCTGGTTTATTATTTCGAGGAGTGAAGAATTTATTTAATGATCAGTAAACGTTTTTATGTGAACGTACTATGAACGGATTAGTCTTTGGAACACGCTTTTAGAAAAAAAAAATTACTCGTTTTGGTTTCTCATAAAGGAAATTTTGTTGATATTTATAATTTACAAAGCTTCCTCTATGAGGAAGCCAAACACAAACCAATGTACTTCGTCGAGCAATGCTCTATGGGCAATCATGAACAATGAGGAAGCAAAATGATTTGCACCCTTTTTTTAATGTTCTTGTGTGTTTGTATGCATTGAAAACAACGCACGCTCCTTTCATAGTGATCGCACTGCCAAGCGAATCATTGTCGATGTCGATTGCGTTGAATATATGGGGCAAAACACGTCACATCGGCGACCCCAATTTTTCATATCAACAAAAAGTCCTCACATTTCTTCAGGATGTTGGTCTAGTTGAAGAAAAAACGTAGAAATTTTTTCTATTGCATATTCCAGCCATTAAAAATCGCTGAAAATAATCATTGTTTATTTTTTAACGCCAATACTACGGTTCGCAAAAATAAGAATATTAATCTTTGGATTTTCAGTGTACCTCCCAACAACATATTTTGTAAAATTCTGTCTTTTTCTTTTTATGCTATTTTTCAATTAAGTAAAGTTGCCACTTTTTTCCCTCCGAAAAGGCATTTCCAATTTAGTTGACATTTTGTTCGTTGAAATGCCTAGAATCTTAGAAAAAATTGGCGAGTTGGGCGATAATTTCGCTCCAGAGTTACAGCTCTTCGAACGATCAAATATCGTGGTAATCTAATACAAAAACAAGAATTACATAATAAAAAAAATGTAATGCGGACTTGAGAATATTTTTCATGGACATTCTCAGCCCTCCTGAACGCAAACAGCAATTACACATTAGATTACCACGACGTTCCATCGTTCGAAGAGCTGTAACTCTGGGGCGAAATTGCCGCCCATCTCGCCAATTTTTTCTAAGATTCTAGATATTTCAAAGAACAAAAAGTGAAAGTTTCAGCTAAATCGGAAATGTCGTTTCGGAGGGAAAAAAGTGGCAACTTTATTTAATAGAAAAATAGCATAAAATAAAATCGGAGAATTTTGCAAAAAATGTTGTTGGAAAGTACGCTGAAAATCCAAAATTTGATGTTGTTATGATTTCTTTGTATAAACCGTAGTATTGGCGTTAAAAAATAAACAATGATTATTTCCGGAAATTTTTAATAGCTGGAATATGCAATAAAAAACCTGAAAAAGTTCCTACGTTTTTTCTACAACCAGACCAACATCCTGAATAAATATGAGAACGTTTTGTTGACATGGAAAATTGGGATGGCCGACTTGACGTGTTTTGCTTCATATGTGTCACTTTTTTATCACCAATATTCTATTCCAATATTAATTAAAACTTTTTTCAATCGTCACCTCTATAATTTTTTTCGTAATTACTGATCCACTACAAAAAAAAAAGTAATCCCGACCACTCGCCATTTTTCGAAAATTAAAAAATTCTGGCACATCTGTGTGTGTGTGATATCTCTTGTAAGAAATTTCGGTAACTCAAGATAAGTTAGTACATCACTTGTGTGCAAAATAGTTATGGACAATTGCATATTGATACTTACGGCCATCAGAATGGTATTAGAAATGAAAAATGTAGAATAAAAAAAATAAACCACGTTACATATGGCTTCGAATCACAGTTACAAACATCGTTGCATCATATTTTTTTTGTGTACAGATTTTCGGCTTGCTTAATTTTTGCGGAAGCTAGATCGACAATAATAATTTTTGCAAAAATTCAAAGTCATCTAAAATACGAACCGCATTACCGATCGTCACCAAATATGGTACATAGCAGCGCCGAATATTATTTTTCTTCTGTAGAAAATTTCATTTCGTTTGTTGAGATTTGACGTGAGTTAGAACTAAACGCAAATTTTTCGAAAAATTCAGCATCTCATAAAAACGGTACCGATTTACAGATCTTTCTCAAATTCAATACCAAAGGTCGCGTCGCTTGGTTCAAATTTAATACAAAGTTTCAATTAGAACAAAACGCAAATTTTTCGAAAAATTCAGAACCTCATAAAAACCGTACCGATTTACAGATCTTTCTCAAATTCAATACCAAAAGTCGTATCGTTCAGCCCGGTAGTTAAAAATTTGTTCGAACTAGAGCGTTTACGTACATTTTTGAAAATTTTAAAAATTTCATAAAAATAGAATGCGTGGTGCGATTTAAAAAAAAATGTATACCAATTGAAGATTAGCTAGTACTCTAGATGATATAAAAATTTCAACTCATTCTGTCTAATTTTAATCCATCACAAAGTATCCGACACATTTTTTTCCTACGCATTTCGATACTACACACTTTTATGTCGGGATCTACTCATGAGAATATCTTGCGTCGGTAAGGTAGAACTCGGAGCAGTTTACTTTGACGACAGAGGTTCATTAGTAGATGCAATGAGCTGTCGTCATTCGTTGTTTATGCGCCTACTAATGACGACAGTCTATGTTGATATGAGAACCTTTGTCGCCAAGGTGAACTGCTCCGAGCTCTACCTTACCGACGAGAGATATTCTCATGAGTAGATTCCGACATAGAAGTGTGTAGTATCGAAATGTGTCAGATAGTTTGTGATGGCTTAAAATGCGTAGGAACGGCCGCGTGACATCCGGTATGTGCAGGAAAGAAAGTGTGCAGCAATGTATGCGTTTAGAGTGGGATATGCGGGATTAATTCCTGTTGGAACTAAAAGTCGCGTTTAGCCATTGTGTATAAACAAATTGTGCAGTAACCTTTGCGTGGTTAATAATGTTTGTGTAGAAATTATTGTGTAGGATCGAACTGTGTAGTATCGAAATGTCATGTACAGAGCGCGTGAAGAATAAACATGTGAAGGAGTAACAGCGTGTACAATCAGCCTTGTCGAGGAACAGCTGTGTTGTTTTGTGATGAGCGCACGCTCGGCACATATTCGTCACCTATAGTGCAACTTTCAAATCTCCAAAAGACGCGATTTGAGCAACCTGCAACACCAATTCTTGACACAATCTTATATAATAAGCGAATGTATATTTTAGTAATTATATATTTTGAATTGTATAAATCTTACAATTATTTACATTGTTCTACCTCAGGTTTTTGAATCCTGGTTTCCCTGAGGGCATGGGCAAATGCCAGAACAATCGTACAAAGAAAAGAGGGAGAGGTCCAGGATAAATTATGAGTCCCTCCTCGAATGTACATAAAATACTCAGAGTATATACATAGTATAAGATTTAAACTTTTCCTTTTGCAGACGTCGCAATAAAGCGCACGTGTAAAATTAGTTGGAGAAAATGGGAGTGTTTGAAAGCGACGTGAATCAATCTTTAGAAAGAGGATTAAGACCTTCAGTCATATGGCATGCAGATCTCTAAAAAGAAAGTCTTTTACATTCTTCTCCCTTTTTCTAAACAGGGTTCTTTCCAGTTTTGTACTTTTCAAGAACAAATATAAGTCCTTTGAGAGCAATATTCAAAAAACCCTGTAGTCGCGTATTTTAGTACTCGAACGGCCACATGACGATAGTAGCTGGTCACCAAATGTTTTATTACAGCTCGGCGGCTCGAGATGGGCCAGGTCTACCTAAAGGGTCTTGTTCTGTTTTATGTCACGGAAGCCGGTCACCGTGCCCCTCGAACCTCTCGGCCCTCCAAGATCGGTGGCCCCACGAACCCCGGTCACTTGGGCCACCGCGTGTAGTTACTCTCGTTAACTTCTCTTTTTCTACCCCCACTTTTGACTTTAAAGAATCTTGGCAACTTCAGTATTTTTGGGGGGAGAGAAAATCGCGTTTCTTGAGTCACGGCGTCTAACAGATAATCTCATGACAACTCCCGAATCGAGAACATCGTTTTACTCTCGGTTTTTTTTGTCGCGAATAACAGTGTAGTCGAGTCTTGTGTTTTTCAAATGTGCAATCATTAAATTAGAATATTATTCTTACTATTAAGTTACATTAAATCTAAAAACAACGAAGTGTCTTATAAAGTTGTAAAAGGATAAAAGTTTTTATTAAAAACAAGTGTTAAACTAATCGCATAGTGCTTTATTTAGTAGTTGTGAATTCAGATTTTAATTCTACCAGTGTTTTCCCGGCACTTAGGATCGAATTTCCATTAGCTAGGCAGCCTCGTTCAACGCACGAATCAGGAATCTTTACAGCAGTACGAGTCGATTGGCTCGTAACAGTTTTGAGACTGTGGCGCATCGGTTCGCGCGGTATACTGAATATGTTTGAACGGATTGGAATAAATGTGTAAAACCGAAATGTCTTGTAAAACTCGTGTAAGGATAAAAAATGTGCTGCATGCATAGTTTGCAGGATAAACTTAGTGCAGAAACCGATGTGGTGGATAGACACTGTGCTGAATAAAAACAACTCTGTAATTGACAAATCTGAATAAATATCTATTATGAATTTAATAAGCTTTTGCCGTATTAATCGCATTATAGTTTTATTATTATTAAAAAATTATAGTTTTCTTGCTCCACGAACCGAAAGTACTGACTTCCGGGCCCCATTTGCGGCCGGGAAGAGGGACTTTTGTGGCTCCCGCTGTCGCTCTTTCTCTTTTGTTTTCATATCTCTGGCTTATAATGTTTTTCTGTTTAATTTCATTACTTTTTTATCTTTCTTCAATTAATTTCTTTAGCTAATAATACTATTAATACAGTATTACCATTGAGTGATATTAAAGTTACTGATAATATATGCTACTATTTTTTAATAACATGATACATTTTTTCTTGTATCTGATAATATAAGGAAAATAAAGCGTGAAAAAAACATAAAATTAAAAAAAAAAATATTTTTTAAAAAGTATTATCTTATTGTCAGACATTTTCCTCTTGTATGTTATTTTGTATGTCTTTTTAATGCCCGCCCCGACCAGCAAGAACCTCATCTTCGCCTCGGATATGCAAAAGTTAATCGGGATCAAAGATTTCTACGTTCTTTTAGGATAACGGTAAATGAATTTTATTCTTAGTTTAGGAACTTACTGCTGCATCTTTATTATTGAATGATAAAACGAATCATCATTTTTTTTTTAGTCTTCGCACTTATTTTAACACTAATATAAAATATAAAATAATAAACCTTTGGTGGCAGCCTGCGAAGTAACATAAAAACTCTGCTTTCTTTATAAATCTATGAAAGAACTTATTTTTCCGCTTTCATAACGTAACAAAAAAAAGTATCATCTGAAATCACTTAAAATTAATAAACTAGTCAAACTATCGACTGTTACGATTCACGTAGTTAATTGTAGTAAAAGAAGAAAACAAAACTATGTCTGATTCACAGATTTGTTTTTGCATAGATACCAGTTGAGATTTCTCGAAAGTTACTTTAGGAGACCTTCTTCTACGAGCTTCTGATGCAATTTTGGCACCTCCACCTTAAATACGCCATCCTCAATTTTTTCTAAGATCTTCACGTCGACGATGTTGTTCAATGGAATCTCAGTGTCAAGTATCGTTTTTATATTTTCCGGAACTTGTCCATTAATCAGTTCGATACCCGGATCTGTGAAATTAAGAAGAGTTGGATTTCTTATTTCACGCTCAACAAACGCGCGTAAATTGTGAATAAACATTAACATACTTTGAACATAACAAATACAAGCCAGCGCAGCCGGTGACATGAAATCCTTTGTAATTTGTCTGATGTTAGTGTGATTGACGATTTCCATATTCCCGAAGTCGATGAACTGGATCTGCGCTTGTGTTGGTGTCGCGCTAGGATTTATACAAAGACCACGATACCAACTTCCCTCGTACGGCGCGAGGCAAAGTTCGGCAATTCTCGGTATGTAATGCTCTTTCGTCGAATCGCAGTATTCATTTATCTAATTATTTATCCGACAAAAAAGAAAAATACGTGTCAAGAGTGAGTGGAGTAATCCAGCCAATGCTTAGACACCTACCAATGCATGAACAGTACCATGTTTTCGTATCTAAATAGCGCCTGTGCTTAGTAATCTTTAAACAAACATATGTAAAGTTTCTTTTTACATTGGAAGCCGACGCTGGCGTCTCAATCTTTTATCATTTAGGTATAATGGCACCACCGACCTTAGTTTTCAGGTTTCGTTCAATCCAGGAGAACTAATATGAGCAGATGACTGATAGTTTTATAATAAACTTTTCGGAAGAAAAACGGTCGATACTTTCCACGAAAAGTGTTAAATACTAAAAGTGACGTTTCAAATTTTATTTTGTGGCTTTGGGAAACTGGTTTTGCTACTCAAACGTTTGTTTCGTGATGTTCAGATATTGGGTTGAACATTCGGAGTGAATCTAACGAATGAACAGCTGTTCATTCATTGCCGTATCGTATTTATAACATTAAGCCAATAAATGAACGATATGAT
This sequence comes from Perithous albicinctus, assembly GCA_964016905.1. NCBI lineage: Eukaryota > Metazoa > Arthropoda > Insecta > Hymenoptera > Ichneumonidae > Perithous > Perithous albicinctus. The sequence goes on along the minus strand of OZ024692.1, from coordinate 5,065,434 downwards.
TGAATTGAAGTAAACCGTGCTGCATTATAGCCGGATTATGTTTGAATTTATTACGATTAAAGGGATCAAAGAATAGACAGGCTCTGAAAAAGGTAATAAGAATATTAGGGTGGTCTCCAAAAAAACCTTTTTTTTCCTAGTTGGCACCCGTTGAATATCTTCATTTTGAGAACGGGAGCAATTCAGAATTACCTCAGATTAAAAAAAAAAATATTTAGAAGGTGCCCACAGCCATTTAAGGGTGGGAGGGGTCAACGACTTTTTTAGTTATATAAAGTACCAATGAAAAATATCGGTAATTTTTTTTTAATTGCATTTTTATGTTTATAAAAGGATTCCAAACAATCGAAATTGAAAAAATTAAGGGGGGGCCAATTTTCTAAACGAGTAAAAAAAATTTAATTTAAAAAACCGGTACGCTCGATTGTTGAGAGTGACAAAAGTTAAGTGGATACTAATTTTCAGCAAAAAATGTTTTAAAACATGTAAGTTATTCGACTTTAAAAATATCGATATCACGAAAAATCATATTACGAAATTTATTTTTCGTCGGTTATTCATTTTCCAAACAATTTTATTTTCCAGTGCCGTAGTTGGGCCCAATCAAGTAAAATCTTCGGTATTTGGAGACCAGTTCAACAGTGTTTCTTTTTCTCTAATTTCTAAGCTATTTTTTAGTACCATAATTTGTCTCTTTTTTAAATTTCATGATACATGAAGATACGGTTAAATTTCTTTATACTTAAAGGAAGTAATCGACGTGATCCGTCGCACACAGAACGAGTTATTTTTTTTCCAACTGTCGCGGCATATTTTCAAAATCAAACAGTATGGAAATTCCGTAAAACCAATAATTTTCAAAAGTTTCCAAAGAAAACTTTATCTGAAATTCCCACCATTTATCTTGCGCGAAACAGTTTATCTTATATTCTTAACTAAACAATGAATAAGCGACGAAAAAACAACTTTCATGTGATTTTTCGAGATATCGATATTTTTAAAGTCGAATAACTCCTAGGTTTTTAAATATTTTTTTGCTGAAAATTGGTACCCATTAAAGTTTTGTAACTCCCAACAATTAAGTGTACCAGTTTTTTAATTAAATTATTCTGATTGATTTGGAATATTGGACACCCTTAATATTTGAAATTTCGATTTCGACTGTATGGCATCCTTTTTTAAAAATAAAAATGCCCATAAAAAAAATTACCGATGTTTTCCAGTGGTAATTTCATATAGCTAGAAAAGTCGCTGGACACCGGCCCTTATAATTCCGTGGATTTGGGTAAATCGTAAATATAAATTTATAAACCTGAAAAAATTCTGAGGTGCTTTTTTGGTTAAATGAACTAACGTAAGGGATGCCAGGGATGATTTTGTCGGAGGTCCTAATGTCAAGTATATGAGATTTTGACTTAATTTCGTGCCTTTACAGGCTGTGGGCACCTCCTAAATATAGTTTTTAAAATCTGAAAAAATTCTGGGGTGTTTTTTTCGGTGAAATAAATAAACGTAAGGGGTGCCAGGAATAATTTTTTCTTAGGTCCACCCTAACACACACACATACATATATCCGGACGCCGACTAAAAATTGCATTTCTCGACTTTTTTTTAGAGTACTTGAAGTATGCCAACATTACAATATCGAAAAAAAATAAATAAAAAAATAAAAAAAAATCAAGAACATATAGCTTCCTCTATGAGGAAGCAAAATTTCCGAAAATACCTTCAATTTTCCTGCTCTTACTGTGGCCTCGTGTCTTAAATTGAGTAAAAACTATTGCTATTGAACTACTTGGCGTTGAATCACTATCGCGATTTTTAATGAAGTCATTTTAAAAAACACGAGTTCAGCTCTGGTTTCAACATTATCGTTAAGAGAAGACTTAACTTACCATGTTGGGCATGATTTCCGTAATGTGAGTCAAGTGTTCCGGATCGAAGGGACACATGTAATACTCGAAAGGCGCATCGCCTCCAAACAGAACTAAAGCCTTATTGGTCTCACCGACTTCTCCAAGTTTCGCATACTCGATGTCCAACATGGTGAAGCATTTTGTATCTGAAATTCGAGTCTTGAGGAAGCAGAAGGAAAAAAAAAACAAATCGTACATACTTATAAAAAAATAAATTATAAAAAGTATACCTTTAGCTGGATCTTCTCGTTGCCATGCAGGCGTCAGATGTTCGTTAACCTTAAGATTCACACATTCGCCAGTGGCGGTTGTCAGAATGACACCATCTTTGGAAGGAATTCCCTCGAAAGTGCAGAAGAGCGATTGCTCCTTGCCAACCAAAAGATTCAAGTATTGATGGACCTCCTGGGTCGGTGGAACGTCGGTTTTAATATCCTTCAGGACGATTTTTGCTGCGCAAGATCTTTCCTAAAAAAAAAAAATAATAATAATAATAATAATAATAATGTACCCAGAGTTGGTTAAACTCAGTAAGTTTCACTCGCTTCATTTTGGATTTATTTGATTACCTAACAGATTATAAATATATCCTCTAAGAAAAGATGACTTAGCTTGAAGCACTTTATACGATTTAAAAAAAAATGTCAAGGTTTTATATTTATTTGCGTTTCTAAGTAGAATTTTTAGTATTCGATTAATACATGGTTTCATTCGCAGGCAGCAAGAAATACTTGGTCAAATAATAAACCTACTACGTATTATTTGGAAACAATTTTTTTTTCTGATCTATTTTGGGCGTTTGAAAATTGAAAAATATAATTTTATCCTAATTGCAAGTGAGCACAACATCGCTAAGGTTTTACCGATATAAGAGGTGATCTATGTCAATTCAGCCACATTTTTCTATCTCAGATATTACTTACAATTAACTTTTACTATTACTTGAGAATACTTTCTGTGATTTAGGAGTTGCATTTTATTTCAAATTATTAATATCTTGAATGTAAAAAAGTAGCAGAAGAAAGATAAAAGGTTAATAAAATTAATATTTTTGATTATATTTGGCAATTTAACTTATATTTTGAGCGAATTGATGAAATTTAAATTGTCACATAATGGAAGATATTCGATTTTTGTATAAGTTTTAAAATACTTGTAGGAAAAAAAGAAAAATTGTTAATGAATTAAATGTTTAAGCAACAAATAAAATCTAAAAATTCCGGTTCAATTCGAATTTTTTGATTGCTTGAATATGGGGTAAAACTCGTCAAACCGACTGCCCCAATTTTTCATGTCAACAAAACGTCCTCACATTTCTTGAGAATGTTGGTCTAGTTGAAGAAAAAACGTAGGAGTTTTTTCAGATTTTTTTATTGCATATTCCAGCCATTGAAAATCGCTGAAAATAATCTTTGTTTATTTTTTAACACCAATACTACAGCTCACAAAAAAAAATCATAACAACATCAAATTTTGGATTTTCAGCGTACTTTCCAACAACATTTTTTGTCAAATTCTCCGATTTCATTTTATGTTATTTTTCAATTATATAAAGTTGCCACTTTTTTCCCTCCAAACCGGCATTTCTGATTTAGTTAAAAGTTTCACATTTTGTTCGTCGAAATGCCGAGAATCTTAGAAAAAATTGACAAGGTGGGCGGCTATTTCGCCCCAGAATTACAGCTCTTCGAACGATCAAACATCGCGGTAATCTAATACAAAAAACAAGAATTACATAATAAAAAAAAATGTAATGCGGGCTTTAGAATATTTTCCAGACATTCTCAGCCCTCCTGAACGCAGAAAGCAATTATACATTAGATTACCACGATGTTCCATCGTTCGAAGAGTTGTAACTCTGGGACAAAATTGCCGCTCATCTCGCAAATTTTTTCTAAGAATCTAGACATTTCAACGAACAAAATGTGAAAATTTCAGTTAAATCGGAAATGCAGTTTTGGGGGGAGAAAAGTGGCAACTTTATTTAATAGAAAAATAGCATAAAATAAAATCGGAGAATTTTACAAAAAATGTTGTTGAAAAGTACGCTGAAAATCCAAAACTTGATATTATGATTTTTCTGTGCGAGCCCTTTAGTATTGATTTAAAAAAATAAACAACGATTATTGTCAGAAATTTTTAATAGCTGGAATATGAAAGATTGTGGTGGCCGACTTGACGTGTTTTGCCTCATATGTCACAGATATTGTCGAGTTTTCTATGGATTCTACACATATTCCTTTAAATTCTGATGTAAAATCTTCTGATGAAAGTGTTGCACTGTTTAAAAAATAAATAATAAATTTTAAAAAATAATAATTTGAATCTATAAATAAAAAAAATCAATTAAATTTATTTCAAAATAATCGTCCAAATATAACTAAAATTGTGTTCAAGGGTTTATAAAATAGCTAAACTTTGGTTTTTGTTTCTTGTACTATTTTTCCTGTTATAAATAAACTAACATTTATAAAGATATAAATGAAAAAAGCAACTCCAACAGTAGTAAAATCTAGGATACCTTACGATAATATAAATACAAGTTCAACAAACCTGCTTGAGTTCGTCACATAAGACTCTCAGTTCCTCGATCGTCGTGATGTCGCGATTACCGTAATCAACGTAGGAAACACCGATCTTTTCATCCTGAAGCTTGGTAACAATGGCGCGATAGAAATTTCCATCTGTGAACTTTGCTATCACCAATTGACCAATTGTGGGTGGTCCGTCCAACATCGGCGCTAAAATATTATCGTAATAATGTCATATATAACATCATTAAGTATTTCTTGCTTTTCTGTTTCACGTAATTACCTTTCTGCGCCCACTTTGCGACATTTTGAGTTATACGTCGAGATCGTTCCTGGGACTCCTCATCGAGGCTACGTACGAACATTACACGCTCACTGCTGTACGCAGTGATACATACCTGTTACAAAAAGAGCGTGAAATAAAATTAATAGAATTAAAAAAATTGTGTTACTTTCATGCCTGTCAATCGAGCAATTTTTTTTCTGTCTCTCCGAGGTATTGCTCATAATTAGACAGATTGAAGTATTACTTGGCATTACTGCTCTGTCCGTTATTGAATAGAATTTTAAATACAACGATTCAGAAGAAGCTGCATTTTTTAATAAACGTATCACGAAAAAAAATTATTCTTAGCTGTAGAATTAAATTTTCTAAATTATTTTATTCGCCTGATAATGTTAATTTTTTGCAAATATAATTAAAACAATGAGTATAATTTAGTTTTCCACAGTCAAAACATTTTCTGAAAGATCCCGCACTGCCGATTAAAAAAAAAAAAAAAAGAAGAACTTTGTACAAATACCCAAAAAAGGTTCTGTAAATTATATAGCTACATAAAAGTGGCTGTTCTTAAAAGAAAAAAATATTAATTTTTTCCTGAAAAATCAACGAGAACAGACCAGTAAATTACTTTTTTAGTCTTTAAAAATTTAATTAATATAAAAAAAGACATGGCACATCGAAAGTCGACATATCGAAAACTGAAGCCGCTATTAGGGCCAATCACGACCGTCTTTGCGGCTCACCGCGCCTGACTTCACGTCCTACGCCGATATATCGCGCGCGTAGCGCGTTCGATTTATGGCGCCCAAATTGTATCGCAATTTGCTTAGATACTTAAATAAGTTTAGTCTACAAAAAGACTGAAAAAAAATATAGAGCGCGCGTAGCGCGTGCATTGTTGCTAATTTAATATAAAACTCTAATGTTTATTACGAGACATTAATTTCTGTGACATAAATTTTAAAAATACTGCATGTTTTTAAAACACTTTAAATAATTATTAAATATAAAAATCTGAAAAATTTAGTAGAATGTATTTTTAACTAAATGAAATCTGATTCATTATGAATAATAATATCAACTGACTATTAAATCTTTTTCATAATTAGCAAGATTTTACGTGAAACAACTTAACAACTTTTGAATGAAATAGTTATATTTAAAAAACATGAAAAAAGACGTTTTGTTGACATGAAAAATTGGGGTGGCCGACTTGACGTGTTTTGCCCCATTTGCAATATTTTTGGTAATCAAAAATTTAATAAAATTTGCGTAAAAAGCTCTTCTCTCTTATCATTAATAATCATAATTATAATAAAAATCTGTATGAATCAGAAAAAAGTGATTCAGTTGACAAAAAATATGAAACATAATAATTTTAAAAAATTCGTACCTCTGATTTTGACTTCAGTTCAGCAAAAGCAATGCCTTTTTGCTCAGGCGTCGGTGACCAATTTTTCAACGTAATGCCGACGCCTTTCAAGTGGTCGGGATTAAGTAAAACTGCTTTGACAATTCGTTCACCCGCGACAGTTTCAACACCGGTTACCGTAAATTCCGCAGGCTCTTCAACGGCAAAGACAGAGCCGGGAGTTTGGAAAGTGCAGATTGAACCGAATGAACACATATTTTTGTATTCAGCGGGCATTGGCAAAACTTTTACGACGGGAGAAATTCTAGCTTCATCGACAAGCGCCAAACGAATTGGTGGCCCAAGCGAAAATACGTAGCCTCTTAGCCAAATATCGTCCCTCTTTCCGCATACAAAGTCTCCGATTTCTGGTTTATAATTTGTCGGTTCAACCGCTTCGTTGCAAACCTCGACCAATGATTCGTAAATCATTCCATACTCGTTCGTATAAGCACGATTTAGAACGCAAACAGCGTACGAGTTATTATTTAAGGCTACGTTTACTTCAATGAAACCAGTGTCGTTGGGTTCTAGGCTGTCGATCGAACTCGGTAATTTGAATGCAACTTTATTCAATGTTGTTGGTTCTCGTGGCGCAGTCACCGCTTCGACAACTTTCGAAGTGCTTGGAGTCGGTACTTCGACAACTTTCGAAGTACTTGGAGCTGAGGTATCTACTTTAGGGGCCCCAACTTTTGCAATCGGAGCTGAGTTGACAGCCGATGGAGTTTTGAAGACTTTCAGTGGCACAGTCGGGACTTCCTCTGTTGGGTAGAAATTCGTTTTGTAAAGTCGAAATGCAGAAAATTATTTTGGTTAAATAAGTAAATCTCTTGGTTACCTTAGCAAATAGTCATTTGTGAATTACGTTTTTTTTGTTAAACTAGTGAAGGAACAAAAACTGAGTGTAAAATCAGGCGTTTTATGATTAAAAAAAAAATAATTTTGTTAAATAATGGAAAGAAAAATCTACCGCGTTTCAGTTTAAGAAAAAGTCATTTTGCTATTTAAATCTTTATTTTTTTAACTAGTAAAAAAAAAATAGTAAATTTCGCAAAATCACACGTTTTTCTTTGTTATTTTACTAGTCTAAGATTCTTTACGCACTTTCAACGTACAATATTTGCCATATGGAGAATCAGAAATTTTCATGATTTTTAACTCAAACATTATAGAAAATGTGTGAATTTCACTTTAATTTTTTCTATCACCGGTATCGAACCGATCGAAATTTTGGAGGAGAAGCAATGAAGATTATGCAATATCTTATGAAGCTGTAATCATTATCTTGGTGGAAATATTCTTAATCGCGAATAACTACTATAAATTATTTTGTTTTTGCAGTGATTTAAATTAACAGTAACTTTTAGTTTCCCGCAGTTAAAACATTTTCATAAGATAATTGTCAACTTTATACGATTTTGCAGGATAAGCTTTTTTCTGACCGCGACGTTAAAAAAATAACACCCACATATGCATAAGGATACTGGCAATTATAAAGCATTATGAGTAGATTCTGTAATTTTTTTAAAAATAAGCAAAGCCAATATAAAACTACAACTTTTATGGAGACATTTTTTTCCTGACTTACAGTGTTCGAGATACGGTGACTAAAAAATCAGCGTTTTCTAAAGTGTCGGATTTGAAAGTAAAAAATATATACATTTTTTTCCTTAATCCGTATGATTGTAGCTATAGTTGAGCGTAACCTTTTTTTTAGTTTAAAAATTACTATTTGTCAAGGTTCCTTAAAAGAAAAGAAAAAAAAATTTATATGAACGTTTTTTGCTTCCTCATAGAGGAAGCTTTGTTTTCGTGAAAAAGAAAATTTCGAGATTTTCATGTCAGTATACTTAGAATTGTAGAGAACGGCGAGAAAAGTGGTGCAGAAACAATATCCGCTTGTAAGTATGTGTGTATGTGCAGGGCTTGAAAAATTCAATCGGTTGTATCTCAAGAACCGTTCGAAGAATCGAGCTGGAATTTGGCACACAAGTAAAGCTGTTTCCCTGCTCCGATTGTTCCAATTTTCAATAAAATGTATACACCAATCTTTATTTTGTCATTTTTAATTTTTTGAAAAATTGCGTGGTTGCTCTACCTTTCGTAAAAGTTCGACGATTTAGCTAAATAATTCTTCATTACTGAAGATACGTTCAATGTTGTTTGGACTTTATAGATATTTGCATTTTCGTGAATTTTTTGAAACCGCTGTAATTGGAGAACGGTTCAAAGCAACTGAACCAAATTTTTGTATTAAACTTGAGTAGAATGGACCTTGTTTGATATTGAATTTGGCGAGAACCCAATGAAGAAATCATACTTCAGAGTACTTTTTTTTTCTGTACGAAACTTCCTCTATGAGGAAGCGAAAATTGATCAACATACTTCCTCGTAGAGGTAGCTTTGTAAAAATTAAAAAATAATAAGGAAGCAATGTGCAAAGTTCTACTTTGCAGCTGTTTTTGTAGAGCCGCCACTTTATCAAAAAACAGTAAAACAAAAAAAAACGACAACGCTTAACGATAGCTACAACGATACAAATTAAGAATAAGTATGGTTTTTTTAAAATCCAGATAAATCACTACCGGGATACTGAATTTACCACGCGGAGATGATTTTTTATGGACCATCATGTTTTATCTTATAAGAGCAATTAGAGCGAACTAAATAAAAAATCAGGGATTCGAAATAGGTTTGAAAACTTTCCTGTATAGGAATGTCGATAACATCAGAACCTTCGACACCGGTATCTCACACCGTTAACAACAATAATTTTATCTTATAAGATTCGAATTTTCAAATATTTTCCAATAAATATTAGTATACATATATATATTCAAAGTGTGCTTAATATCATATTCTCCTCCTAATCCTTAAATAACAAATTAAATAAAAGGGAAAGATTAGTAAAAAGCAAGCTATTTTTCGACCGATCATTCCCTTTAAATGTACTAAAATGATACAGTGGAAGCTCTCACATGTTACTTAATTGGGGTACAACCTATGCGAAGGGCCAATCACGTTGAAAAGGTAACACTTCTCCTCCTCGCCTGTTCCAATGCGAACACTTGGTTCATCCGCACCCTAGCTGTCGTAGGCTACATAAACGTAACATGTGAGAGCTTCCACTGTACTTTCAAATTTGACAGTGACTAACCTTTATCCACAACCTCAACGACACCCGCTTTGTCAACGCTTGTCATTTTCACCGACAATTTAGTTTGTTCAATGACATTTTTGGCCTTCGTATCATCAGACAGGCGGACTCTAATCGCATAAGGTGGATGATGAGGAAAATCGGTGAGTAATCGGAAATCATCCGACTGCGGAGGTTCCTCATTGCCAAAATCAACATAGAAGATACTCGGAGGTTTTTTCGAAACAAGAGTAGCTCTGTGCCAAATATCTTCGTACTTAACAGCGTACATTTCACCAATAATGAGTTCCTTTGCCGCAGGATAACACTGCGTTTTTGTTTGCAATTCCTTCATCATTCCCTCAAACACGCTGACATCTCTTTCTCTATGAACCCAAACAGTTCCGTCTGGCATTGAATACACTACGACCACATCTGTAAAATCTTTATCAGAGATAGGATTTTGGATCGGTTTTGCCTTAATGACATTTTCCGAGCGTTTTACTGTCGGAATCGCGAAAGGAATTTGTTTTTCTGTATTTGCCTGAACTCGAGGATCTCTCTGAAAAGCCAATTCTTCCTCCATTTTCATCAAATTTGTTTTGGCTTGAGCAGAAATTCCTTCAGATTGTGCGCTTTTAAATGGAACTTCTTTCGATTTTCCATTTACGTTACTAATTTCTCTAACGGAATTAAAATTTCCCTCTTTGTTAAACGGCAGATGATTTTCTTTGTTGGCACTTTTTTCGCCATTTCCAAAATAACTTTGCTCGTTTATGAAGCCACCTTGTTGCCTAGCGTTTGATTTGTAACGATCGTTAGAATTTTCATCGTATCGTTGATTTTGATTCCGGTTAATACAATCGTTTGAATTTCCTTTCATTCCTTCGTTATATTCGAAATTTTGCAATGTATTTTGATCCGGAATTTGATGCGAAAGGTTCTTCTGCGCGGACTTTTCATTCGTTACATTTTCTCTCAAAATTTCGCCGTTAACAGGAGCAGAATTAAGATCTACCGCCGCCAATTTTACGTTAATATCTTTCTCGAGTGTCTCGTGATTTGTCGTTTTGTTTCCAAGTACTTTTGGCCGACGAAGTACGCCGAACTCACGGAGATCCATACCACCTGGTTTTCTTGGAACGTGCAGTTGATCGTCGCTGCTACAGGGGGATTGCGTTGCCAATTCCAATCCTCCGACGAGATCCCTGCGAAAACTACGATTCAGCTTCACTTGAGAGAGTGGCGGTTATTGTTAGTTGGAACTGAACCGAAGCGAATAAGATTAAGAAGGAGCAATGTCAGAGAAGAAATCAAAGGAGATGCAATGGGAATTTTTGTTATTAATATTCGTTATAAAAAACACCGTTTGATCGCCTTTTTTTCAAAACTTGTTCTGATTGAATATAATGCAAAGCCCATAACCGTAAACAAAAAAAAACATGCAAAGTTTGCGCTTATTGGTTTCTTATCATTTTTTAATTTTTACTATGTTACCTCTATCTATGAGCGAGTATGTTAATCCATTTTGGCTCCCTCATAGAGGGAGTTTTGTAAAAAAAATTCAAACAATGAGGAAACTGTTTGCAAAGTTCTACTTTGTATTCTTGTTTTGAGTAAAATAGAAAAGTTTGTTACATTTATATATCGTTTTGTGCTCACTTTCCACATGTTTGCTACCTCGTAGAGGGACTCCTGGAAAAAATACCCCCCGGAAAAAATCCCAGAAAACTATTTTAGGGGATACTATTTTAGAAGTCCTCTGATCACCAATTCACGATTGTTTTATTTTTTCTTGTAATCAATTACACAGGACTTGTATCAATTATTATTCGTGGTCTGTCTCGAACTTTGGACTCATCACCAAATAATCGTGACCACTTATTGATTCCTGTTTAATTTAAGCGAAGTCTAATCGCGAAATTACGTCATATTGACGAAAACTTATTCATCTAAAAAAAAAAAACCTAAGCGGAGCGAAGTCTCGGTTCACCGGGAATTCTAAATTTTTGATCGAAATCTGCCGTCGTTTTATGTTTTTCTATATAAAATATTATATTTGAACAATGGGCGAGCTTCGCCCCCTCCCAACCCCCAACCGGAGCTCCATTTTTGAAAGGCCTATTTTTGGCGTTCATTGACTGGACTATGATGATTTTTGTCTGTTTCCGGGGGTATTTTTTCCGCCTGCCCATAGAGGAAGCTTTGTTTTCATGACAATTTTTTTTTTTTTTTCTTTTTTGAGATTTTCGAGTTTGGCACGCAAGTAGAGAAGTAACTCCTCTTTAATTGGTTTGATTTTTCACAAATTATATCGGTATATACAGATTTTATAGAATTTTTAATTTTTTGCAAAATGGTTGTGATAGCTCCAACTTTCGTAAAAGTTCGACGATTTAGCTAAATAGTTGTCCATAACAGAAGAGACGTTCAATATTGATTGATATTGAATTTCGACGAAATCGGTAATTCGGATTTAATAGAATTTTACGAAAAAATAATAATAATTTTGCTCTAAATCACGTCGAATCTCAAAAAATGAACTGAAATGCCAAAACTTGGTGATAATCGATAAAGCCATTTGGATTTTACGCGATATGGAATTTTTGAAAAAATTTAAATTTCCGCTCAAACTTGTGCTTTTGTTAAGAAAGCATAAGAATAAAAAAAATAAAATCCAATCCTCCAATAAAAAAAAAGTTGCAAAGTAGACCTTTCAACATTGCTTCCTCATATAAAGTTTGTTATAATTATAAAAGTTGTAAAGAGAATATAGGAGAATTTTAATTTTTCAAATTTCCTCTTTATTTCAAAATAAAACGTTCAGTATTTCTTATATCTTTAGAATAAAAATAGAATTGTGAATTATAAAAATGTAACATTTGATAAAACTAAGACAAATTTCTGATTTTCACTAAATCAAGTGTTAAATTTTCCTGTATATTATTTTACGCTCGTTTCTGAAGATTTAGTCAGTTTTGTCAGATGTTTTGGAAGTAGTAGCGATTAAATGATTTAAAAAAAGTAAATTGCTACAAAATTCGAACACCTTTACTGGTTGTTATCAAATTTGGCACATAGCACCTTTAAATACTATTTTGTGTCTGCAGAAAATATGAGTTGGTCTGGTGAAAGTTGTCGTAAGTCTGAGTAAAATATTAACTCTTCGAAAAAATTCAAAATTTGTTAAAAACCGAACCTTGTACACAATTTTTTGCATAAATTGAGCTTAAATTCAATACCAATCGTTCTTTAACATTGTTTTTATCTGTTGAGACCTATGTATCGAGATAGCTAAAAATTTGCAGCAGCGATGTTTTAAGACCATTCAGGAAATTCACGATAAAAACGTTCCTCTACGACTTCATTTACGACTATGCAACATGTAAAAAATCGTGGTTTATAAAATTTCAAATATCATCAAGTTATGTCTCAATTTGTGAAAATGTTATCTTTTTACAGTAAGGAACAAATAATTCAATGAGAATCAAGTTTTCAAAAAGCAAAAATATCATAAAAAAGTTATTTAGCGAAGTTTTTATAATCATTGAATATTAAAAATTATCCCACAAACTGCGACCCTTTGTGAGAATTATTTTTAGCTCTGATAGCGCCAAAAAGTGTTTTTTTCTCTTCTTTTCTTTTTTTTTAAACTACCGTAATGTGTAATACAGGGCTCCCGCTTTCTCTACGAATTAACAAAGAGTTTAGTATACTAACGGAATGGTTTTGCATTCCATCATGTGGCGGCCCCAGTCGGTTATTTGGCAATCCCTTGAGCAGTAGAATCCGGCACACTTTTCGCAATGAAGCGTAGTCACGCGTGTACATAACTGACATTTGCCGACTTTTGATTGAAGCCTGTCATCGCCGTATTCGTACAAGCCCTGGGTTAAGGAAGACAAATATCAAGTCGATATCCCAGAGAATAAAAGTGAGATATGTGAGACAAAACACGTAAAAAATCAGCCACCCTAATTTTTCATGTTCGAAACGTCCTCAAATTTATTCAGGATGTTGGTCTGGTTGAAGAAAAAACGTAGGAATTTTTCAGATCTTTTATTGCATATTCCAGCTATTAAAAAATTCTGAAAATAATCATTGTTTATTTTTTAACGCCAATACTGCGGCTCATACAAAAAATCATAAGTACATCAAATTTTGGATTTTATGTGTACTTTCCAACAACATTTTTTCTTTGTAAAATTCTCCGATTTCATTTTATGCTATTTTTCAATTAAATAAAGTTGCCACTTTTTCCTCTCCGAAACGGCATTTCCGATTTAGCTGAAATTTTCACGTTTTGTTCTTTGAAATGGCTAGAATCTTAGAAAAAATTGGCGAGATGCGCGGCAATGACGAACAAAATGTGAAAATTTGAACTGAATCGGAAATGCCATTTTGGACGGAAAAAAGTAGCAACTTTATTTAATTGAAAAATAGCATAAAATGAAATCGGAGAATTTTACAAAAAATGTTGTTGGAAAGTACGCTGAAAATCCAAAATTTGATGTTCTTATGATTTTTTTTGGGAGCTGTAGTATTGGCGTTAAAAAATAAACAGTGGTTATTTTCAGCGATTTTCAATCTCTGGAATATGCAATAAAAAAATCGGAAAAAATTCCTACGTTTTTTCTTCAACTAGACCAAAATCCTGAAGAAATGTGAGGACGTTTGGTTGACATGAAAAATTGGGATGGGCGACTTGACGTGTTTTGCCCCATATATTACTTTTCTGACAATATTGGAATAAAAATATATTCACAATAACATTGTTACCATCGATTAAGGAAAACTTGGAAATCCCGGAACTGACGGAGAATTTAAAAAAAGTCAGGCAGTTTTTTAATTGGTGTGGGGGAAAAAAGCTGCCGCCACGAAAAATGAATAATTATTTTATCACACTTTTAATGATGCTTTACCCATATTTTCCCAATCAAAAGTTGGATTAATTAGAAGTACTTTGAAACGAGAAAAATGTAAAAATAAAAAATCAATGTCATTGAAGATACGAAGAACATTGAATTTGAATAATATCAAAAAGTTATTGATAAATCGGTTTTTAAAAAATGGTTTAAGCTTAACAATTTTTATAATACCCGATTATCCTGAATACATAGTTTTCTTTTTTAACAGTTAGTTGTTTAAAACTCCGAAAATTTTAATAAGTTTTCGTAAAAAGGTTCCCCATAACCCATTACAAGTTTCAAGATCGTTGAACGAACAATTCCATAATAGAATTTTGAACTTTCTTTTTGAAGACGTACATTTCACACTGTTAAAAAAGTTTGCAAATTTACATTACCGGAAATGTTATTCATTAACTTATGTATTAAATTTCAAACACGAGTGTAGTAAAATTATAAATTTTCGTACTAAACTTCCGAATGTTCAGAAGTATTTACTACAAAGTGTAGTAATTTTACAAACCACTCGAATATTAAATTTATTATACCCGTTTCTGCAAAAGTGCTTCCTGCATATATTTAGTAATTTGACCTCAAATATTTTAAGCAGTGCAAATTTGCAAGGATTTCTTTTTTTTTAAATCATATATATTCGGAAAAATCGTTCCGAAAAGTATATTCGAAAAGTGTTCTATCGAATCTTTCAAACAAGTTTTCAAAGCAAAGAATAATCTGTAGAATACACTTTTATTAGAATATTGCGCATTACTGATTGTTGGTATAAGTTACTTACGGCAAGTCGTTTTTCGTATACTCTACCAATCTGCCTTTCCAGATTTGGATGCGGTTCGGGGACGTGATATCGGGTAAATCCACGACCCATCGACACATATCGCTTTCCATAGTCATCCACGTTTACGCAACCCCTTGAAGAATTGACAATTATAAAAGATTGATATAATATTATTGAATTAAGGGGGCCGAGTAAACGAATTTACTATAAATTGAAACCATAAAAAAAGAAATTGCATTTGAACCTTTTGAAATGCGCATCAAACACTGCATATCTGAACATTTTATAACATAAAAAAAAGTCACACCAATTCAGATTTTACAAAAACATTAATTTTCTTAAAATCAATATATACACGAAAATTAAAATTTCTCTAAAAGACTGACTCATTTTGCATGAACCTATTTTTAAAAATAAAAAGCAAACAAATTCTGAATGATCAACGTAACAAAAAAAACTGTTTTTTTTTAATAAGTTGTCCATTATTTTTCATTCATGCCATGTTCATCATGAACTTTCGTGAAAATAGTTTGATTACTGTGTTCAATTAAATTGTTAGATATTTTACTGAAAATGGGATTTGAGAAAAACAAAAAAGAATAAGAATAATAATAATTTGTTTCCTTTTCAATATGGTATCATGAGGAGTGACAGTAACATAAAATACACAATACATTTAAAAAAAAAAAACCGAATAAAACGGTGAATATTAATGTTAGCTTATCACAGCTACATTTATTGAAGAATATATATTAGGATGGTCCTTAAGGGGGTGTCCTTTAGAACGTCCGAAAAGTCGATTTTTCCAAAACCAAAAAACCAAAGTATTTTCTCTTCAGTATTGAATTCTCTTCTAAGTGAATTAAATGAGTCATTAAAAAAGTCTTTTTAAGGTAGCTATAGCCGTCCAGTTGAGTCAAATCACGGTCTTGAAAAACAAAAAAATTGTTCAAGCTTAAAAATGCATATATTTGGTACCGTTGGATTCGGCGCACGCTCAAACTTACAGAAAAATGTAGGAATACCAATATATTGATTCGATTTATACGAACTCAATTGATAATTAAGTGTCTTGATCGCAGGTACCAACGTCGTATAGTAAAAAAATACCTTTGATATGAACATGAGAAACTGAAAAATCGGCGTTTTACCGTCAATAAATGTCGATAACAAACATAAGAAACTGTTTCCTGCAATAATAAGTCATTGCGCATGACAAGAAAATATATTTAATTAATATCTTACTTGCGAGTGAAACACGTTGGTGTGGTTGCCCTCACTGCAAAGAGCTCATTCAAAATTGTCTGAACAGGCAGTTTCTTAATGCCAATAGTCTCAACAAATGACAATAATTTTGTGTTCGCCGTCCAATTTCTTTGTATAATTATTTGTCGTTTCAATATTAATGTATGTATATTTTGACAATAGTGTCTTCCTAATTAATGACAAACTTTCAGCAATCAACATAACGTAAGGATAGCTTGAAAGTCGTCTCTTTACCAACTTTCACTCGCTTGTAACATTAATATTATTTTAATCACATGGGCAGACCACTTTTTTCTTGCACTAAAATGCTCAGCATACTTCAGTTTACAAGAACATTTATTTTTTTCTCCGAATCTTCAATTTTCATGGTAGTAAAACCTAATGAATCGTGATTTTTAATGCTTTTTGTGTATTATTCTATGTATAACATCATAGGAATTTTACGAGCTTATACCTCTGTAACTGAATGGTCAATCATTTTTAAATTGCAGTAAAAAACGTGTTTTATCGCGCTGAACAACATACTTTTATGGCAGACGTCAATTTTTTAATAGTCCTAATGCTATAGCTACCTTAATCTATTGTTCTTCTAAGTAGTCCAATTTTTTAAAATAATTTCTTGATATCACTTTTGAATTACGATTATTAAAATATTAAAAGCTTCGTAAACTCAGATATTACCTTAACATTTTTTTTTAGAGATTTCATAAAATGTTAAAGTTCACCTTGACCACATAGCATTTGTTTCTGCATATCGTCCTACACTCTCGAATGGATTATATATGTTGTGATCTAAATCACTGGGATAAACAGAATTCACATCTGAATCATGATTATAGCTCGTACAGTGAGCAAGTTGTGCACCAATCATACCAGGCATTAAACCTCTGTAATTGACGTTTGGAACGCTGTGTAAAAAAAAACAAACGAAAAAATATAATATTTAAATAAACAAAAGGAAATTTTCGAAATCTCAGTTATCGTGTGTAAGATGATATGACTTACACTCCTGTTTCGGCGTATCTGAAATCCTTAACGAGATTCTCTTGCGGAGGTCCAGCCATAACCGTACCGTACGGTTGTTTCTCCTGAGATTTCTTTTTTTGAAAAGCTACCTTCAAAAAGAGCGGGCCGCGATCGTTGAGAGCACGAATAGCGTGCTCGGCTTCTCTGTATGTTTTATAACTGACAAAAGCCCATCTAGCATTCAATGGTGCTATAAGACTACGTATCTCGCCAAAAGCCTTAAATATCTGGGTGACTCCATCCTTGAAAAAAAAAATTGTAGTTACTATATTAATTCAATTATTAAGAATTTGTTTGGCTTTCGTCGTTTTATTAACATTATTGTTGTTAGGCTTCGTCGTATCGACCTAATTATTAATAGATGGAATTTTTGACACACGTACTCGGGGTCTGAGATATCGGTGTCGAAGATTCTGATGTTATCGACATTCCTATACAGGAAAGTTGCAAACATATTTCGAATCCCTGATTTTTATTTAGTTCGCTCTAATTCTTATTGAACTGGTGGAGCAATTTTCCAATGAGTATTTTAAAATCATCGGATAAGCGACGTTTCATCAATTTTGTTTATATTATATGAATAATACATATGTGATAATTAACAATAATTAAAAATGGTTCGAAGGCGTTTGGTGTTAAAGTTGTAATTTTTCATTAAGATTTAAAAAAAAAAATGTAACTATAGTTTTCTTATAATTAATACTAGATAAGAGCATATAAAAAATTCTCTTATATGAGGCATTCTCTGCTAATTGAGGGACTTTTTTCATGAAATTCTAAGATATTTCTTATAATTACACAGATTTTAATTAATATGCATCGATTAGTTTTCTTACCTCAAGAGAGACATTTTTTCAAAACAATTATCATTTTAGAGCAGAAAAATTGTACAAGAAGACTACAAGAAAAGAAAACTGATAGCTTTGTATTTTTAATGAATTTTTTAATACACCAACATTTTAGAAAGGGATTTTAGGTTCATGTATTTAAAAAAAAAAAACGATCTAAATAATAACTTTTATCCCTTAGTGTGACATCTTAAATTTCACAAAAAAATTAAAAAATCGTTTTTAACTGAAAAGAAAAAGAAATTAAATAAAAATAAGTACTATTGACTTATTAAACAAAGAATTTTTTAACAGGTGACAAAAACATGCAGGTAATGGTAGTCACTTAATCATATTTTTTCTCGTGTTCTAACTCGGCACATTTTTAAAAAAGAACCAGTGTGCCAAATAATTCCAAATTATTCTCAGTCATATTTGAGATTAGTTTTCTCAGCATGAGTATAGCAATTTGAGATAGAGGCAGAACTGAAGTAGTGCTGTAGATTTGAAGTCATTTAAAAAATAATTTTCTTAATTATATGTTAACTTTAATAAAAAGAAAATAAAAAGCTGTGCCCATTTTGTAAAGGTTTATCTAAATCTTAGCTCAGAATGATTTGGCCTACTGGTTCCCTTATAAAAGTATGTAGAATCTAAAAAACAAAACAAAAAAATTACTGCAGATGATCACCATTACCTACATGCTGTTGCCATCTTGCAAAAAATTCTTTGGTTTGTTTTAAATAATACTTTTTTTTCCAAATAATTCTAGTGGCCAAATAAAATAATTATCTATGAATATTGATAAATTTGACCTGAGCCCTTTCCTTAACACAGATAAAAATATCTACTGGATAAATTAAACAAATCCCTTTATTTTTTTCTTTTAAGCTGCTCATTAAGACTCTTGCATCTCTTGTTTAAAAAAAAAATAGGCTTGTACAAAAGAGTAATTCTTTATCTCACAATCAATAAACCCACATCTTAAAAAAAAATGATTTTATTAATTGTAAGAACAAACACTAGTTTAATATATTAGTTGGTAAAAATTAAAAATTATTTACACATCAATAGTAATTTTGTTTGTTTAAAGATAGTTTATTTGAACAAAACTGTTTTTTTTTTTCATAACAGGACCAAGAATAACTATAAAAAGCAGCTTAGAAAGAAGTTAAAGAATCACTTTTCACTGCCCTTATGTAGCAATAGCTTAACTAACATGTTTGAGTCTAGATTTGAGTTATTAGGACCCTTTTTCCACATGAAAAAAAGCATGTGAATAATGGTGGTCACTTGCAGCAATTTTTTCATTGTTATACCCTTCACACTTTAGAAGAGCTGTAGATTTGAATGGTTGTTTAAAGAGTAATGTTCATAATTAAATGTCAACTTTAATAATTGAAAAAAATAAAATAAATAAATAAATAGATAAAAAATATCTGCTGAATAAATTAAACAAATCCCTCCATTTTTTTAAATTAAGTTGCTCATTAAGACTCTTGCATCTCATGTTAAAAAAAAAATGGGTTTGCACAAAAGAATCATGCTTTGTCCGACAATCATTCAACCCACATATTAAAAAAGACATTTTATCGATTGTGAAAAACCAATGTTTATGCAAAATCTAAAAACATTGCCGCCATATTTAGGCGCAAACAATAATTTATTATATTAGTAGGTAAAAATAAAAAATTATTTCTTCAATAGTAATTTTCGTTAAGTCCAACACACACAAATAAACCTGTCTTTCTTTTTCCATAGAGGCAACAACACCCGCAATAAGTGGCACAGAAAAAAAGTTCAATACCTAATTAAAAATAGTCAAACTAACGATCAATCGCATAAATAACAAAATATTATTTTTACCTTGGTCAACTCTACTGGTAAATTGTTCACAAACAGCGTAAAGCCATCCTCACTTCTGAAATAACAGGACACAATTTTCGTTAGATTATTATAAAATACAATGCAAGAATAATGATTCTATGTTTATAATGGTCTGAGAAGGTGTCCTTTATGACACTCTGGTATTCAGATCGCGCGATAACACGTATCGTGTTACTTCACACTGCACTGCTACGAATATAAAATATTTCAATTTAATTCAGCATTGTAAAAAAATCCGTAAGAATGGCATTAAAAATGCACGATAAATGCGTTTTTTTTTTTTTTTTTTTTCTTACCTTCGATCGCCGGATGGATGTTCTCGTTCGAGATAAGCCATGTTTCCTTTAGCGAGAGAAACCGGCGCTGCGAGTTAAGAGTGGCTTAAATTACTTTAAATACGCACAAACATGAATGTAAGGAGAGATTCTACGAGATTCTAGAAGCACGTGTACCGGCTATCACGTCCTTTGTCTCGAGTCAAAAAAAGAAAGAAAAAAAAAACAAACAAACGTTCAGCCAACTACCTGTTGAATTTGTGTTTACACGTAAGATCGAGAGAATAATTGATAAAGTACCTTATATATTTTGCGAAAAGTGTCTTGAAGATATTACTTGATGGACAAGCTAGTAATTAAAATATAATAAAAGAAAAAGTTTCGTCAGAGCTAGACGAAAGAGAAGACACTTGCTCATAGACCGGCTAACAATGAACAACAGAACAAAGAACAAAGGGTATCTCTCTGTAGTAATATGGCTTTATTACCGAACGGAAATAGCGCGCAGGAAGTCGAGTACCCGAACGCTCTTGGTGAAAAAAAGCCGGAAATTAGTTTGACGCATGCGCAGTAACGCTTAGTAACGCTATGAAAATGCATGGCTCTAAGTTCGTATTTAGATAATTATGATAAATTTTAAAAAATTCATTTTCTTGTTATAGGTTAACAATAATATAAACTATTTATAATATTTTTGTTATTTCTTCTTACTTATATGTATACATAATAATAGTAGTTTGAATCCCGCGAAAATTCAAACTTTGTCACGTGATCGAAGAAACTCGCGCGATTGGTGTGACGTCATGTTATATGTATAAATCATTTAAATTTACAATTTATCGTGATATTTTAATGATAATATTGATCAATAATCGATTAAAATCGGGCTTTTTGTTAAAATTATTTGTTTGTTTGTTTGTTTGTTTGTTTATTTATTTATTTATTTATTTATTTATTTAGAGTAGAATAGGTCAGAGAGTGCTTGGATATAAAAAAATATATACAAATCGATAATAATTAATTAATAAATGATCTAATAAATCCATAACCGAGTGGGATACAATTAATCACGTTTTTATTTATTTATTTATTTATCTTGCACGTTCTTTGCATTGTTTTCAAAAGCTTGTCTCGTTCATATCTTACAAATAATAAAAGTAGATCAATTAATACATGAATTTCCGTAAAACCTGAAATCAAACGACAAAACCAATGAGCTGGTTTTTGCAATGAATTGCTGTGCAAAAAGGTTTGGAAACCACCGAGGTCGCTTTTGCGGTGAATTGTTACTGTGCGAAAAAGTGCAGAAACTACTGAGGTGGTTTCTGCTGTAATTTGCTGTGCGAAAAAGTGCAGAAGCCACTGAGGTGGTTTTTGCTATAATTTGCTGTGCGGAAAAGTGCAGAAACCACTGAGGTGTGTAAATTATTATGCAAACAGTGCAGAAATCACTAAAGTGATTTTTAAAGTGAATTGCTGTGTAAAGAAGTGCAGAATCCGTTGAGATAAGGGTGTTAAAAAAAATGCACTAAAAATTTAGATTACGAACTTAAAATAAACTTTGCAAAGTGGGAGTACTGGCAAAAAATTCTAAAAGTTGCCGGATAGCAGGTTTATGCCCAAAAAATTCGGCACTTCTAAAACGAAATTGTCAACGTCTCTCTTTTGCGAGAAGTTTCTATAAATTAAAAACAATAATTTTAGGGGATGGGAACTTTGTTTATTTTACGTACTTAAAAAAAAATTCACTTCTATTTTCTTCTTTTTAATATGGTAGGCAAAAAAAACATTTTCTTTTTCATGCTTCTCCCATTCTCTAAAAGTGTAGAGTTCGAAGTTGAAATAAAATTCGTGAAAGGGAAGGCATTGGCAAAATTAACGAAAACACCTCGCGAAAGGGGTACGTTTATAATTAACTTTTAGAGGTGACATACATTTTGGGTCTAAACGTCGAATGCGGCACCTCTTAAATTTTTTTGACAATTTTTTTTTGTCCCATTTCTCGAGGTTTCTTTCAAGCTCGAAACCGATACTTTTAGAGGGTTGGAGAACCATTTTAAAAAACGTAATTTTTTTGCTTATCGTATTTAAAAGAGTATGTTTAAATTTTAAAAAATATGTTTTCACCCTGTAGAACTATTTTCAATTTGCGAAAACACTTCACGAACGGGAGAAGCTGACAGTTAAGTTTTAGAGGTGCCGCATTTTTCCGTGAAAACCTCCAATTTTTTAGAGTTTAGCTTTTAGAGTTTTTTTTTAGAGTAAACTTTAGAATAAACTTTAACATGATGGGACAAGCAAAAAAAAAGTTGCAAAGTTGAACTTTGCACATTGCTTCCTAATTAATTTTTTTTTCACAAAACGATCTCTATGAGGAAACCTATTTATTAATTTTGGCTTCCTCGTAGAGGAAGCTTTGTGAAAAATGGAAATGTAATCTGTTAAAACATGAAATATCTCAAATTGCTCCAAAATCAAAACCCATTTACCGATCGTCGTCAAATTCGGTACATAGCAACAGTGAATATTTTTCATTTCGAAAAAATATTAATTCATTCATTGTTAGTTGACGTGAGTTATAAGAAAATGATAATTTTTTCAAAATTTCAAAATCACGTATAATCTTAATCGCTTTACCGATCATTACCAAAATTGGCACGTAGCAGCGCTGAGTATTATTTATCGTTTGTAGAAAATTTCACTTGGTTTGTTGACATTTAACGTGAGTTACAGCAAAACATAAATTTTTCAAGAAATTCAAAATCTTATAAAATCCGAACCATTTTACCGATCATCACCAAATTTGATACATAGCAGCATTGCATGTTATTCTTCATCTGTAGAAAATATCAGTTGATTGCGTGAGATTTTACGGGAGTTAGAGCAAAACGTAAATTTTTTGAAGAATTGAAAATTCGTAAAAACCGAACCTTATAGATTAGATAGATTCGCCCCAAACTGGATACCGATCATTCTTTAAGACTGCTTCATGCATAAAAAGTTATTTAGCTCTATAGCTAAAAATTTGCGGAAGCTAGAGAGCGTGCAGACATTTTTCGAAAATTGCAAAGTTAAATAAAATTTGGACATATTTTTGAATTTTTAAAAAAATTGTCACAAGCAATGGGGTTTACGTGCTGCAAAAGCGTGCCAAATTTTAGCCCGAATGTTAAAGCCGTTCTTGAGATATGCAAATTTGAATTTTGAATGCCGGTCACACACATATCCATACATACATTTTTTCTGAACGACTTATCTCGACGTTTTAGACAATTTTAAGCATACTAACATGAAATTCTCGAAAAAAAAACAATTTTCACGAAAACAGAGTTTCCTCTATGAGGAAGCAAAAATTGTGAATTTTTTTTATACACCCTAATTCAGATAGTTTCTCCGGTGAATCCGGCCAGAAACCATCGTCGGCTTATCCTCTGGGGATGCTATTGGATCGTGATTTAAAAACAGAACGGCCTTCATTCGCAAAATATATCCTGGTTATTTTGTTTTTTAATGCGAATATTCTTATACACAATTGTCGGTCGATTTCTTAATGCCAGATCATCAAAGTTCGTAATATTTGACTTAGATGGAAAGTACATTTGAACAAATATTCAATATATTTCGCTAGGAGCTTCATGCCCAAAAATATGCAACCACGAAGGTGGTTCCTTCCAATTGATATTTCCTTCTTTATCCTTGGAAACTAGCGAAATCCACTGATTCAGAAAGTACGCAAGTTCCTTTGCATCCGGACTGTTGTTGCCCTCTGAACAAAATTTCAGTAATATCGCGCAAGGTACGTTGTGATTGTTTAAAAACTCGTAGAGATTAAGGGCAAAACCACCGCCGCTTATTTCCAGGTGACTCTCGTTGTTAAGAGGATCCACGCGTTTCTCCAATTTGCACCATTTTAAGTCCTCGAAATCCTTAGCGTGTTTCGCTTCTATACTCGGCGATGCCATGTAACGCATTGCTGCACTTCTCAGTTGACTGTCGACTCTTACAAATTGCCATTTGCTAGTCAATATGATTACCTAAAATAAACACAAATTTTTATGTCTTGTTCAAAGTTAAAACTCAGTGTATCTTAATACCTTTCTTTTTTACCCTTCCTTGATACTGTTGCTAGTGTCATTAAATTCAGTTGACCTTTGCAATAAGATTTTCAATGCCATAATTTGTTTAATTGTTTGATCTTAATGTTTCAACAAGTGAAAAACGTTAATTATAGCTTCCTCATAGAGGAAGCTTCGAAAAAAAAATATATATATAAATTCTCTGAATTATGAACTCTTTTTTGGATGCTCACCAGATTCAGTATCAAACAACGAGCCTATTCAAGTTTTATGTAAAATTTAGGATCAACTGCTTGAACCGTTCTCAAGTCGCAGCATTTTTGAAAAAATAATGAAAACGCAAATTTCTATAAAATCTTAACTACTTTATCGATTTCGCCTAAATTTAGTATTAAACACGAGCACAATCTATTTAAGATTTATGTAAAATTTTTGATGAGTTACTCGATCCATTCTCAAGTTATAGTATTTAAAAAAAAGAAAAAAAAAAAATTAATAGTTTTTGAATCCCTTAACCGATTAGCACAAATTAAGATTTGTGCACATAAATCTTAAGCAGACTGTTTCAATGTTTGATGCAAAACTTGGAATAAAAATGATAAAGCAGTTAAAATTTTATAGAAATTACTAAATTTTCATTATTTTTCCAAAATCTTCCATAAAACTTCAATAAGATAGGTCGTTGTTTAATACTGAATTTGGTGAATATCCAACAAAGAGTTCATAACTCAAAAAATTTTCAATTTAGTTTTGTCTTTACAAACCTTCCTCTACTAGGAAGCCAAAATTTATCAACATACTTGCGCGTAGAGGTAGATTTGTCAAAGATACAAAGTTATGAGAAGCAATTTACAATGTTCTACCTTGTAGGCTTTTATCACTCGTTGAAACATTTTTTTCAGAACATTCTTTTTTTTTGCTTTGTAAAAGCAATACAAAATATTTATCACTTATTTTACTTGTGTGAAATGCTCGAATTTAATGAAATATTTTGAGTATTTTGAGGAAGGTCAAAGTAACTTATTCTTATGAGGTAAAAGAACATTTTGATGGTTAATACCTTACTAATTTTTCGTTCGATTATAAAGTGTCGTAATTTTTCGAAAAATTCGGTGAGTTTGTTCAACGGTGGTGAACGAATTTGCAGTGCAATTACGCGTTTCTCTTGTTGAATATAAATATCTGCAGTTGTAGAGATGTTGGATGACGTTTCATCGTACGGATCTGCACCAACGAAAGGTATGAAGCCGGGACTGATGATCTGTCCTATTCTTTTCATATTAGTGTTGTGTATCAACAAGTCTACGGCCAATTGAGCAACATTTCCCACAGCCACTGCCGGTACGATTAACGTGTAACCCTCGAGCTCGATTTCCTTCAGTAATTTTATCATTTTTTAAACTAACAATCCAAAGTATTACTTTATAAAATGAGAGCAATGAGAAGGCACTTTGAAAATTTCGAGAGGACGATCGTCAAAGTTGTGTATTGGTTCTTTATATCGCCAAGAACTACCACTAACCAATTAAAAATTGGTAGAGATGTAGCAATGTAGTATTTAGTGTTGGCACCGGAGTTGGTAAATAACCAGTTAAATATCCCGTTAAATAACCTTGGATATTTATTACACTTTATTTCACTCTGTACGTAAAATTTGCCCACCTTGTAAAGTCAAATTTTCTTCGATGCTCGTGCGAATAAACTCCAGAGTGCAAAAATTGACTCTCATTAAAAAAAAAAGTATATTAACAAAAATGACTCACATAAACAAAAATATGGGAGAAATATTGAAATGACTCCTAATACACTTTAATCTCAAGATGAACTCCTTCGAATGCAGTTTTTAATATTACAAATGTTATAAATATAGTCAAGAGGCTTATCACAAGGGATGTATGTGATTATAAAAACCCTTTGGACTTTGTTTAAAATGATACGCCTCCCTATTATATTTATAATATTTATGCAGAGTCGACAAACAACCAAAACCAAACGCTTCCCACATTTATTGTCACGTACACTCGATTACTATTTTTCAAGTAAACTCGAAAATGAATAATAATAGTGGCAATAAAGATTATCATATAATAACTCAAAACTGCATAAGTCAATTTATAAAAATTACTTGTCCGGCCATAGTATCGACTGTTTTGGCGATCGCCGAAAAAGATAATTGTGCGTATTTAGCTAATACACGAATTTATAGCAACTGTAACTATTAATAGGTTTGAAGACCATTTTCGACTATTTTAGCCAGCTGATTTATCTAAAAAAATACTGTCCAGATTAAGTATTGAGTGTAATGAAACTTTTATTGTTCGAAGAAGGGGAACGTACAGAAAAAAAAAGAAATTGGTCCAACACTGAAAATGGCAGAATTACGACAGCCGACATGTTTTTTGAAAATGGAACCATGTCTTTTTTTTCTACCATAAAATTCGTCATGTCAAAGTCAACAACTTTTATAGGAAACTTTTTTTGATAAAGTCCATATTTGTTAGATCAGAAGACCATTTTTGACTATTTTAGCGTTAGCACGAATTTCTTGCTAGAAAAAAAGTCATGATTCCATTTTATAAAAACATGTCAGCTGTCGTAACACCGCCATTTTGAATCGTGGATAAATCAAAATTTTTTTATTATCGTCTCCCTTCGAACCCTAAAAGCTTTATTATACTGAAAATACACTCGATCTGGGCAGAATTTTTCGAGATAAATCATCTGGAAGATTATAATGGGACACCCTGTATATCAAGCTAAAATTTATAACACATGTTTTCTTACACTGGCAGCATATATAGCGTTGTTCACATGTTTACCTAAAAACTAACAGTGAAAAGTAGCTAAGTCACCGAAAAAAGCTTCTTGAGGCGCCAAATGTGATAAACATACTTCCACACAAAGACAGCCGGGTATAGAGACACCTCCATGAAGTTAGCCGACCAGCTTTGACTTTTTAATTCTATTTTTTATATCGTTTGATATTGATTGATAGCCTAATATCAATGATTGATAGTCAATAGTTTTTTCTTTTAATCAAAATCAAAATTTACCCTGAAGTTGGCCGAAATTTTCTTTTATTTCTGTCGAATCAATTTTTTTAATGCTCAATCGATGCGGAATCGTTTGAAAGTTACGAATTCATTTATAAAAACGTTTGACACTCCACGGTTCGACAGAAAAGATTAGAAAACCGTAGCTTGTTATCAACTGGCAACATTACCGGGTCAGCAGGTCACATTACTGGGTCGACAGGTCACATTACCCGGCCAACGGGTAATAAGACCATCAATTTTTATTTTGCGCCAAAATCAATTCAATACGTATGCAATCGATGCGGAGTCGTTTGATAATTGAGAATTAGCGTTTGATACCGTTTGATAGTCCGCGGTTTGTCAAAAAGAAAAAAATTAAAAAGACAGTATGCGCTTCACAGGTCACGGTTAGCTGGAAAGATAACCTGCAATTGATGTCCTTCGCCAAAACCAATTATATTCGTATGCAATCGATGCGAAATCGTTTGATAATTGAGAATTAGCGTTTGATACCATTTAATAGTCCAAAATTTGTAAAAAAAAAAAAAAAAAAAATTAGAAAGACAGTATCCGCTGCACAGGTCACGCTCAGCTGAAAAGATAACCTGCAATTGTTGTTCTTCGCCAAAATCAATTACATTCGTATGCATTCGATGTGGAATCGTTTCGTGACCGTGGTAAACAAAAGAAAGGAAACACTGTGACCAATGTAAAATTGTCAGCCAATTTTTTTTTATAACATCTCCGATTTTCACTTGCAGTAATTCAAAATGACGTGCCTATGGAATATCCTTAAAATCTGAATCTCACTTGGATGATGTTTTATTAATCGTAGAACACACTATACACGATATTGCTATGTGTGGTACACAGATTGCGCGCGCCGCGCGGGATTCTTTCTTCTTCTTAGTTTGTTTGTGGTTGGCGCGTAACACGCTTGCGCGGCGACGCCGCGAGCGCACCGAGGAGTCGTCGGCGACGTCATATTCCGTTCTCTGTCTGGTGATTCTCCTCAGCATCCATGAGCATTCCTGTGCAGGGTTTGCAACTGTCGTTCCTGTTATTTCCGATAGAATATGGGATCTGAGGTAAATATACGCAACGCCATTGTTGCACTAACACCTTCTCGAGTTTCGGCTTTAATTCAAATATCCAATCAAGTGAGCGAATTAACGCTCCGCGTTTTTTTAAGTATTGTGCTTCGAAATGCCGCGACAGTCTGCAGCAACGTATTCTGTGCGAATGTGTTAAAGAAAAAAAAAACACACAAGAAAAATCCGTTGCAACAATTGACGTACGTTGGGTATATCGGTACATATACGTTTTCCAAAGCATCACTCTTTCCTGCGAATGCTCGACGAACAGATACTCGCATTGAGGCACAACTGACAAGTCTTGTCAACCGTCTTTATTAATTCACAAATTTTTTTTCTTTTTTTTTTTCTTTTTTTTTAGCTTAACGTCAAGGTAACTGAACGGGAATTGGAATATCGTTCGAAAAACTATCGCGGTAAGTATATATATTTGTATATATATATATATTAAGGCTGATATATATATATATATGCGCCGTATTTACATATTGTTGTAACATCAATAAAACGATCAACAAAACCGGTATTTCTGACGCTTGGATATTCTGTAAGAAAAAACAAAAAAAAATGAGAATTGTCGATAGCAGCATTTTCTTTAGGTTTTTTTTGTTTATTTCTTTTCTTTCCAGACATCAAAGGCATCGAACAACGTCAACTGTTTTGCTGCTCCTGCGGAAATGGTTTGAGCGTAGACTCGGGACGTGTGTACTCTCATCCGATACTTGGTATCATTCAGTGCGAGGTAAGAATTTAGGTTTGGTATATTGGTAATATTTATTGATTTCAGTGATTAAAGATTTTTTTTTTACATAATTCATGGTAAATGTATAGGGTTGCTACCCTTGTGTCGTTTATATGTATTTTTTTCTTCTAGTCTGTTATAGTGCGATGTGAAGAAAATGACCGAATTTTCATGGTTTTCAGATGTTTGTTCTGTGTTATTCACAGAAAATACATTGTCAATGTTTTTTCACATTTTTTACTGTTTATTTGTTGAAAACACATTTTTTTAGTTTATTCCAAGAATGGGTATGAAACTAGAATGAGAATTTAAACAAAAAAAGGTGCGAATGAAGTTGCATTTTGCATCCTCACTGTTCAAGATTGCCGACAGAGCATCACTCGACGAAGTACAATGGTTTGTGTTTGGCTTCCGCATAGAGGAAGCTTTGGTAATTATAAATATCAACAAAATTTCCTTTATGAGAAAGCAAAATGAGTAATTTTTTTTTTTGTAAAAGCGTTCCAAAGACTAATCCGTTAATAGTCCATTTGTGTAGAGACGTTTACTGATTATTGAATAACTTCTTCACTCCTCGAAATAATAAACCAGCTGTGCAATGCAAACACTTTTTTTGAGGATTTTAAAATGTGGCATAAACTGGATTTTTCACGCAATCCTCACCAAATTCTAAATCATACATTTTTTTATGTTAGTCTACTACTGAAGAACATTTTAGCCTGAGAACTCAAAATTTGCGAAAGCTAAAAAGCAAACACACGTTTTTTCGGTAAATAAAAAAAAATTCTTCTCACCAAATTTAGTACCGAAAGTTGTTCAATGTTAGTCCACTTGTATGAGAAATTTCAACCCGACATCTTGAAATTTGCGGCAGCTATAACGCAAAGATACTTTTTTTAAAAAATTCAAAATGTGATAAAAATCGTATTTTTCCATTGATCCTCACCATATTCAAACTCATCCATCGTTTGATGTTTGTCTACGATTGAAAATTTTTTTAGTCCCATAACTCAATGTTTGCGGCAACTAGAGCGCGAACAAACTTTTTTCGAAAAATTGAAAGTCTTGTAAAATTTGAACGGGAGTCCCAGTTATTTTGTAAATTGTCCTAAATATCGAGACCCAACCACTCTACTTGTATGCCAAAATTCAGGACAAAAAGTCCCCCTTTTCGGTGAAGTGCGATGTCTGTGTCTGCATAAATGACACGAAATATTTTTTTTACACTCCTAATTCTAGTTCGACAAGAAACATTGTAAAATCATTATGTAAGCGTTATAGCTGTCGAGTTTGATGACAACCCATTGAGTGGTTCAAATTTTATGACATTTTAATATCAGTTAACATTCTAACTTTTGTGAATTCTGAGCTATCCGGCTGCAAAACTCCACGTGAACTCACGATAATTGATTATCAAAGATGAATTTAGTTCAAGGAAAGTCTTGAACTTATTTTATTTACGAAAAACGAAACAATTATGCAGATACCTACAGAGACAAAAAACATTAAATTTTTTTGCCATCAGTAGGCTTGTCCTGGAACACTTGCTGCTGCTATGCCTTAGCCCACTCGGCCATTCGCATCTTATAAAATATTTATTTTGATTGTCAAATTGAAGTAATTGTCAAAACTTTGTAAGTTCATTAAATTGTTTTATTTTATGTAAATATAATAAAATACACTAAATACATTTTTTTTTAAATTTCACTCTATGCGTAAAGTTGCAATTTTGTGCTATACTCGTGCGAAAAATCTTTTCTTAACTCGTGTGATTGCAACATTAATCAGAAAAATTTTGTCGTACTAGTATCGTAATGTACTAATTTTTGATACTAGTAATAAAAACACATTAAATTATTTTCGGAGGCGCGGTAGGGTCTCGACGCCAAGTATTAAAAAGAAAAATTTAATTTAACTGATTCACAAATCTACAAAGTACATTCATTGCATAACGTACATTATTATATTTACAATAGTTTACACTTTTTAGTTAACAATCGATTCCTGATTAGAGTAAGAAACATTTTAACATTATCTTGCCAATTAGTAATGTGTTAATAAATGATTGATAACTGGTTAATTAGGGTTAATTTTGTTAAACGTATCTTGAAAATTAAATTGAATAGTAAATGTTCGGATTATCTGACAACTATTCAGCTATATCCCAATGGACATAATTATCAGATACAGATTTATAACAGATAGAGATATATCATCAGGTATCAATATATTTCGTATATATCGTATCTGCATAGATACGTTTAGATATGATATCTGATTCTTTATACTTAATGGAAGTAATCGACGTGATCCGTCGCACACACAACGAGTTATTTTTTTTTCAACTGTCGCGGAATATTTTCTAATTCAAACAGTAGGAAACAGTAGAATAGTTTCAAAAAAAATCAACCAATCATTTTCAATAGTTTCCAAAGAAAACTGTATCGGAAACTCTCACCATTTTAACTTGCGCCCACCGTAACTATTTATCTTCCATTCTTAACTAAACAATGAATAAGCGACGAAAAAACAACTTTCATAATATGAGTGTTCGCGATATCGATATTTTAATGTCGAATAACTCCTAGCTTTTTAAATATTTTTTCCTGAAAATTGGTATCCGTTTAAGTTTCGTAGTTCCCAACAATCATGCGTGCCAGTTTTTTAAATTTCGATTTCGACTATATGTCATCCTTATTTAAACATAAAAATGCACATAAATGAAATTACCGATTTTTTTCCAGTGGTAATTTCATATAGATAGAAAAGTCGTTGGACACCTGCCCTTATAATTCCGTGGACTTGGGTAAATCCTAAATATAAATTTAGAAACCTGAAAAAATTCTGAGGTGCTTTTTTTAGTTAAATGAATAAACGTCAGGGGTGCCAGGAATACATTTTTTTTAGGACCACCCTAGAATTCATACATGGTTAGGTACTATACTATAGTATATGATCAGACATGGTTTTATTTTATGCATATCTAACACATATGCGCACATATGAGGCATTCCATGGCAGTTCAGCCGCCCAAAAAAAAAAGAAATTGCAAAAAATCCAATAATATTTTTGTAAAAACTTCACCAAGTTTCAAAATTATACAGATGAAACCTGTTGAGATATTAGCATTTTTTCATTTTTTATGCAGATCGCTGTATCTTGGGAAGGATTCATCGGACAGACGTTTATAAAAAATGAAAATACATGGTTTTTCATAATGTATACGAAAAAAGTTATTCTAGATTTATTTGACATATTTTAACATGACTTTTACGGCAAAAACAAAAAAAAATAATTTTTTTTCAACGAAGGTACCACTACATTTTAGGCAAATTAATTTCCTCAAATCCAGTACATGAAAAATGAATTTTTAGAATTTTTAGAATTTTTTTCGAAATGGGAGTCCGAATTGCTAAAAAGCTACAACTGATTTTTCCGGCAAAATTATCGAAAAAAATTATTTTGCCGTAAGGCCCTTCATATTTTGTGTGAACTTATTGCCTAGGCATCTATATGATGTGACGAGGCGTTAAGACGCGCTTGCAGCAACGTGCTTGAGTCAAAGAGAAGTCGCACAGAAATTCGGAAAATTATCATTGCGTATGGATCGCTGCTCGAGTCGATAGATCGAATCGATAGGACCTTACAATGAAAAGGGCAAATTACTGCTGTTAGCGTACGATTTCAGATGTTCGGAAGTCACGGGAGTCGAGAGAGCAAAGAAGATTGTCAGGAGACGATCGACAAATCGGCTACTCAGAAATTATCGTACCTCGTGAGTACGATATGATGAAAAGGGTATATTTTCTGGGTGGATAAGTTTGGATTGGACGTTTCATAGAAAGTATTTGAATGAGTGCATTTGAAGAAACCAGCCCAGCTACGATATGAGGTGTCGTTCACCGATTTCTCTTGTTTTTTAAAAATGTTTTTGCCGAAATAATAGCTATATCTTTTCAGTCATTTAGAATCCCATTACGGAAAAAATTCTAAAAATTCATTTTTCATGTTCTGAATCTAAGGAAATTAATTTGGCTGAAATTTAGCGGTACCTTCGCTGAAAAAAAAATGTATTTTTTTTGTTTTTGCTGTAAAAGTCGTATTAAAATATGTCAAATAAATCTAGCATAACTTTTTCGTATCCGTTATGAAAAACCACGAATTTTCATTTTTTATAAACGCCTGTCCGATGAATCCTTCCCAAGATACAGCGATCTGAATAAAAAATGAAAAAATGCTAATATCTCAACAGGTTTCATCTGTATAATTTTGAAACTTGGTGAAGTTTTAACAAAAATATTATTGGATTTTTTGCAATTTTTTGCAATTTTTTTTTTTTTTTTGGGTGGCTGAACTGCCATGGAATGCCTCATATATGATCCTTTTTTCTCAGTATGGTTCGTATATGGAACGTGGTATGGTACTTATATACGGAACCAACGTATAAGGTCTTGCTTTCCGGAATATTTAAAACTTTTTAATTGGTCAGTTCTTCCACACTTCCTACAAACTTTGATCCAAAACGAAATAAAAAGCTGACAATTACATTGTCATAAGGTTTTCTCGCAGTCTACCCCAGTCAGTTTGTGAGGCAGTACGTTTAAAATATTCGGCTTCCTCAAGAAGCTTTGTTTTGTGATTAATTACTTTGTTGGTTTTTATTTACGTACCACTATCATCGCTATGCTCCCAGTATAAGAATTTCAGCTTGATATCTTGAGCGGTTTTCAAATTATAGAATTGATTAGATATAATTTCTTAAAACACAGAAATTCAAAACCTCATCAAAATTGAACGGTTAGACGGATCGTCCTCAAATTCAATACTGATCATCGGTCGATGATAGCGCACTCGACTACCAAATTTCAGTCCGACATCTCAAAAATTGTGAAGATAAAAAAAAACTAAATCACAAAAAACAAATACTGGAGCTAGAGCGCGCACAGGCATTTTTGATCAAATTAAAAATCGTGGGAAAACAAAAGATCTGCATGGATTTTACCCAAATTCAATAGCAATCCTCGGTCTATAATCGTTCAACTTCGGTACGTATTTTTGGCTCGATATATAAAAACTTGTGGGAGCTGGAGCGTGCACAGAGATTTTTGAAAAAATTCAAAATCTTGTGGAAACAAGAGAACTGTATGAATTTTGCCAAAAATTTGATCAGGTTAGCATAATTGAGCTCCCGATATGTGTAACCAATTTCAGTTTGATATCTCAAGACGTTCTTAAGTTAAGAACGTTAAATGAATGTCACACGCGCACACACATCCGGACATTTGTTCTAAATATGTTTTTTTGATGTTTTGGAACAATCTGAACATGTTTACATGAAAATTTGGGAAAAAAAAGATTTCACGAAAACAAAGCTTCTTGATGAAGCAAAAGGAAAAAAAGTTACAGTACAAATGGCTCACATGGCGGTGTTTTCTTACTTAATAAATGTCATGCACTTGGGGCTCCAGACACTACAGCGTTTTTCTATGTGCTGCATAAATTTGTGTAGAAATAGTCATGAGCGCTAGATGGATTACGAATTAATAATTCAAATAGCAATAATGTCCCAATGAAATAAAAATTGCAATTTCATAGACTAAGCAGTGTACATTGTTACAGCACTGCAGAGCTCACTTCAAGACAATTACATTCAGCTTGGAAAAAGATGACTCTGTGAGACTCTGTCACATATGCGGCCGCGAGCGTAAAAATACGTACGGATGTAAAAAGCAGGATTGTCCTTACGAGTTTTGCAAGGTGAGAATCGATATCTCGTTAAACGCACTTGTCGCTCTCGTCGTTAAAACTGTTTTAAGATTATGTGCCATATGATGTCTATCTTTCTCAGAATGCAATAAATGCGAGTGCGGTAACTGAATCATTCCGATTTGTCTTATTCTCCGTCATTATTGACTTTTTTGTTTTGGTTAAAGGACGAAAAATGTTCACTGATCAATGCT
This sequence comes from Perithous albicinctus, assembly GCA_964016905.1. Lineage (NCBI taxonomy): Eukaryota > Metazoa > Arthropoda > Insecta > Hymenoptera > Ichneumonidae > Perithous > Perithous albicinctus. Next base: position 5,030,266 of record OZ024692.1, on the reverse strand, counting down.
CAGGCGCTGTTAACGCTTTTCTTCTTTTGTCCCAGAGATAAATCGTGGTTTAGAAAAATGCTTAACAGTTTTTGGTACCGAGCGAGCACATCGAATTAGCACATCATCTTAAGAAGGCGCAATTTCGACCCACCGCAATTTAACACAAAGTCACTGAATTTTAGAGTTGCATCAAAAGGAATATACCCAAGTCATTGGTGGATGCTGAATCTGGAAAATGGAAATGCTTCGCTTGTAATACACAGCCTTTGTGGAAGTTGCGAGGCGCTTGTGCAGCGGTCATGAACTCACTTCCTAAGTAATTACAAACTTCGTTTTTTTTTTTCATTTTTTTTTTTTCATTTAAAATAGTATTATTGTTGGGTGTAGCATGCATGACTGCGTGTCCCCTTAATGTTCCTCTCGTTCCTACGAGGTAGATGCACCAGTCGCCAGTGTTTTTTCACTTCAAAAGAATGTAGAATACTAATCGCACCGATTACCACCAAAATTACTTTCAACGGTAAAATTTAATAAAGTCGATAGGAAGAATTATCTTAAAATCTCTACTCTAAAGTATAGGACAAGTGCTTGATATTTATTGTGCGTTTATATCGTTTCTAGCATTGGACGATCGAGATGTCAGAGTTATTGCCTCATCTAAAATAATGAGCAATTGCCGATGAAAAAAAATCACGCAACGACACATTCTATTGAAGTTTTATGCACAATGTTGGATCATGAACCAAGTTACAGAATTTTCGAAAAAAAATTACGAAAATTTCAAAATTCCATAAAATCCGAACCGCTTTTCCGATTTCTGCCAAATTCAATACCAAACAACATTAAGTATACCTGCACTTATGTAGAACTATTTAGCAAAATATAGTAAATTTTACGAAATTTAAAGCAACTACGCCCTTTTTTTAAGTTCATAAAGCTATAAAAATCTAAATGCCTGCATACAGTTTGTTAAAAATCACAACAGTCAAAGTGGGGCAGTTACTAAACATGAGTGTTAAATTTCAGCTCAATCTCGTGAATGGTTCTTCAGTTGTTGATTATTGAATTTTCGAAGCCTTGCACGCGCACGTACACACACACACACACACACACACACACACACACACACACAAGGACGCGGACGCGGACATTTTTTCTAAACCATTTTTCTCGACGTTTTGGACCATTCTGAGTGTCGTGATATGAAAAACTCGAAAAAAAATATTTTCATGCAAAGTGTATGCTTCAAGGAGTTAAAAAAAAATTCACTCCCAAATTTCGCGACAAAACGTCCTGAAGAAAGTATCATTTAAAAAATGAAAATACACGTTTAAGATTTAAAAAAAAGAAAAGAAAATTGAAGAAAAAAGCCTCTTGTTGTTTGACCATTCTAATTGCTTATACATAAATGATTAACGAACATCTTTTTGGCACTTTTCTACCCGCGCTTTCCCTCATATTAAATCAGAATATGCAACTGAAAAAAGATGTAACGCATGACGATGTTGTCTCAAATTTCCGTGGATACATAGCCGTGTCTTTGATCACCTCATTTTCAGCGAGCATTTATTTTTCGTAGTCCTGTCGATATGCAATAACGACTTTAAATTGGCGACGAAAAAGAAAAAGTAAATAGTAGATAGAAGCATGCTCATTGCTTTCTCGCCACGATAGTACGAATAATCAGACTATTAACTGATACTGTTATCAGTCTGTCACTTGAAAAAGTTACTCGAACGTTGACGAAGATTGATAAAATTGTACGATCAACTGACGCGACGATCTAACGGAAGTTTGAAAGAACAAATAAATGCTGCGCGACTCGCTGACTGATCGCTGTAAGAACGTAAACGAGTTTAGAAACGAAAAATTATACGAGCACGGGAGGAAACAAAACAAAAATCTGTGAAGAAACATTTGGCGCTGTGCATGAAAATAATATGATTCTAACGAAAATAAGAAAGACAAAAACACAATGATACAAAATAGAAAGTAAACGTCAGTGGGAGAGTAAACGATGAATCACAGTATCCCTGGCACTTCTGTTTCAGAAGGACTAAAACAAAAAAAGTCAAGTCGAGGGACAGTTCTAGTGACAGTGAAGACAATACCTCAGATTTGAGAAATATTTCGTACGTGAAGAGAAGCCGTTTGCAGGAAAGTAAAAAGTTAAATAAACGATTGAAAGACGTATGCGATGACGAGAGTCCAGTAACGCCGGACGAGCCGCAATTAGCTACTTTGCGACAAAACAAAGGAGGAAAATCCAATCACGGCAATGACGCAACAAAGATCGGTGTTAAAGACTCTCGTGTGAAAATAGATATCGAAAGTTCGAGCGAGGACAGCGATTCAGAGGTGGTAACAATATCCAAATCAAAGACTGTCGTAAAATCGCACTCGGAGCGGGAAAAACGTAATTCGAAAAATGATCGAGTTTCGACTGATCGAAAGTCACGCTATCAAAAACCACATAGTCGTAAAACTGTCGTTACATTTAATACCGATAGCTCGAGCGATGACGATAATGATGTAGGGGTGGTAAAGCATTTTCATAAACCAAAGTTGCAAGTAGGCGATAGAGTTGCAACTAGTTTGACAATCGGAAAGAGAAAAGAACACGGGAGCGAGAATAAAGGAACATCACGAGAGAAAATGTCTAGTTCGAGAAAAGGTAAAATTGCGAGAGCGAAGGACGTATCTTCCGGAAGTGAAATATCGTTGGAATCGTCGAACGACTCGAGCGACGATTGCGACATCAAGTCTACGAAGGATTTGGAGCCATCGGCTTACGTAAAAGGAAAATCGGGTGAGAAGAAAAAGTCCGACAGGTCGAGAAGACGGAAAGAATCTTCGGAGGACGAGGCGATTTTAAAGAAAAAAGAAGATTCTAAATCATTGGCAAGTAAATCTTCCAACGTAACATCCAAATCTGGTAAGTCATATTCAAAATCCCAAAAGACAATGGAGAAGGACGATGACGATAACAAACGTAAACATGAGAAAAAGTCTTCCGTCAAATCTCCGGGTCCCAAGTCATTCAAAGAGGGGAAAAAACCACGCCGAGAGGTGAGTGACGGAGATTCTGAATGCGACAAGAAAAACCGCTCCAACAGAGAGAAACAGAAGAGAAAACACAGTGTTACGCACAGCAGCAGCGAGAATGCCGCGAATCGGGTTCTTAAAAGTTATAAACAAACGAGCGACTCGAGCTCGGGCAAGGAATTTAAAAAGTCCAAAGTATTGCGATCGAGCTTTGTTCCACTTCGACGTGTTGCCGATATAGATGTGGATCACACGTTACCGCCGACTGAAAGCTCGGATAAAGAGGCTTTGGAAAAGATCACAAAAGATCAGACTTTCGCACTAAAAAATTCGATAAATAACTTTTATGATGAGATGAAAGCAGCCGCGAAGAAGCTACTTAATGATATCGAGAAAGCACGGAAAAATTCTTGCATGAAAGATACGATGCGCGTCGAGGAGGCTAATCGTATGATTCTCGAGTCGAAAAATGTTGCTAAAACATTTCGTACTATCGTCGATAAAGGTGACACTAAAGTTACCGATCATTATGAAAAGTGGTGTGAAAAAACTAAAGTAAAAAATGTTTTGCGACGATCGTCAAACGATGTCGAGAAATCGAGTGAATCGAAGTCAGCTAAAATAGCAGATTTATCGAGCAGCGAATCAAGTTCTTCGAGAAAAAAAGCGTCTTCCATAAATGAGGAGAGAGCCAAGAATCACACATCAACGGTCACGAACGACGAAATTAATGTTGTCGTGTCTGAATGCGACAGCGAGGAAATATTCTCCGATAACGAGATCAGAACGGCGATTGAAAAAAGTAATTTAGCGTCGCCCGAGAACAATGAGAAAGACGAAAACATCGAAGTATCAAAAGATCGCGAAACCGAAGAATACAGCCGTGATCCCGATCCCATTCCTGATAAATCTGAGAATATTGCCGTTTTCTCGGACAAGGAAACTTCGGATAACGAAGCTACCCCTCAATCTCCGACTATGTCGGAATTCTTTGGACTCTCGGACAATGATGAACATCCGGCGAAGAGTCGAAGAAAATCACAAGACAAATCCGGAAGTGAGGAAGTCGTTGAAGACACGGATATACCAAATGAATCCATTAGAGATAATGAAAGCTTCGTTGAGGATTCCGAGAAGGAATGCAAAACCGATAACGAAAAATCTAACCGCGATAATCCCAAAATACTGAAAATTCGAGACACCGAAAATATTCCGAATAAAGCTACTGTACCGGATTCGGATAGTGAATCCGACGGCTCAATAAAGACTAAAGTCTTATCACCAAAAACTCCGCCACGGAAAAACTCCGAACAGTCGGATTCGGAAATCCCTGTTCCGGAAAAATCAATGGAAATAGTTTCCGAAAATACGGACAATAACGAAGAATTATTGAATGCAGGCGAAAAAGATTCCGTAAATTTAGAGAAAGAAGGTGCGATTGTGACCGAGGTAGAAAATAGAAAAAAATATGTGGAAGAAAATACATTTGTTGAGGAAAAAGAACGAAGCGAAGTTGATAGTGATATGAGTTGCGATATCGCCAGCGCGTCTACTATCGTAATGTCGCCGAATAAATTATCGGACGAAAAAGACGATGATGATAATAACCAATTGGTGTCGAATAACGCTGACGTCGAAAAATCGGAAAATGAGGAAGAAACAGTTGCGGCGGATAATGCGGAAATCTTAAAAGAGCCGAGCAGCCCAAAACAGCCGAAGAAAATTGACAACACGAGTCGCAGTAATACCGTTGCCCGATCCTCGTCGGATACGGTTTTCGCCGATGAGATCGAAAATACAAATGAGGAAATTTCACCGCCAAAAACACCAAACGAAATCGATTCCGGCGCGGGTACTGACATCTCTGAATCGCAAAATAGGCGAGCTAGAGAGGCGCTTTTGTTATCGTCTAATAGCGATGATTCTACGAGCGACGAGCACGATTCTTCATCTCAAAACACACCGAAAGACAGCAATGATATCCCACCAACTCCACCCGAATCGGACTCGAAAAGCGAGAAAAATTTGGACAAAAATTCATCCGAGCGTGATGGTGTTGAGAAATCGAGAAAGAAACGAAGCAAATTTCGTATTAATGAAAATCGACACTACATGGCCGATGAATTATTGAAACGGAAATGCGTTGTTCGAGTGGAGAGACTCAGTGAGACGATTCTCAGCCGATATTCTCGTGCTTTAAGAAAATCCAGAGATTACGTGGAATCTAAGAATCTTAAAAGGTATCGATTACGAACTGCCGCTTTATTTTTATTATTTTATAAATATATTGGGTTTCGCTTGGATTCGCAAGATACGATTTTTTAAAAATTATTTCTCTTTTTTTTTTTAACTTTGGATACCTTGACCCGCTTTATTTGCATTTAATTCATTGGTTTTTCTTTATATATTTCATTTTTTTTTTTTTAATATTCCATTAACGAGGTTTCATTAACGTGTTTGCTTTTTTGCAGACTCGTTGCGTTGAATACACTCGATAAGGATCAAAAGAAAGTAAACATTGATAGTAGCGACGATGAGGATAATTCCTCTTTGAAGAACTTGAAACATACAAAGACGAAATCACGAGGGGCGAAAGATAGAAAAGAAACACTTTTGGACCATTTGAATAAGGTCAATAACGGCGAAGATGTGGCGTTGAGTTGCGAATCCGATGCCGAAAATTCCACGATAGACAACAAAGAGGAAGATAAAGATAAAAGCGACGATCGTTTACTCACTGAGGCTAACAGGATGGCGAAAAAACGACTTCTCGAGAGTTCCGACTCTGGCGCAGGTAAATATTCATCAACACTTAATGGTTTACTCCACAGGTGCTTAAAACAAGCGTACTTGGTTTGCAAATACTGTTAAATATTAGCTGCACGACAGTGCATATTTCCACCTGTTACCAACACAATACGAAATATAATCTCAATGCTTCTCCACTGAGAAAAAACTCTGAACATTGCCTCCTTATATACAAGTTTTTTAAAGTATAAAAGCTGTAAAGAAGAACTTTGACCATTTCCATTTTTTCACAAAGCTACCTCTATGAGAAAGATTATTTATCAATTTTCGCTTGCTCATGGAGACTGTTTTGTGAAAAATAGAAATGCTCAAAGATCTTGTTTACAACTTTTATACTTTCAACAACTTCTATATGAGAAAAAAAATGTGCAAAGTTCTACTTTGCAACTTTACAACAACACGAAATGAAATCACAATAAATAAATATTAGTTTCTACTCTACTTGCGTGCAAAAATTTATATATATCCATCTTGCCGTTCTAAAGTTATGGGCAATGGAATTTTGAGACTTACCGTCATTTAAATTAAATAAACAAGCCTGCAAAGTAGAACTTTGCAAATTGTTTTTAGCTCCCGACTGCCCCCGGGGCAAAAGACGGGAGTTATGCGTCTCGCGACGATCAAGAGATCTCACTTCGAATCTTCGAAATGCATGTTTGTCAAAACGACAAAAAATGTTTTGACAAGTTTTGGTATAGAGCTTCTACGGCGGGCAGGTTTGCTATAAGTCCATGGATTTTTGAGATCTATAGTACCTCAGCAGAGATATATATCTTTGAATAAAGTTGGAAAATTGCCAATTCGTAAATATCGCCTTGAGCACTAGATTCTCGCGACTACTGTATACGTGTGAGCCTAGCCTGACATGGCGTCGATTGGTTCAAGCTAAGGCCAGCTGAGGTGCTGTCGTCCGACCGTGTCGGTGATATAAAAAGTGTGAAATAAAAAAAAAAATTTAATTTAAAAAAAAACTCCCGACTACAAAAATATTCTTTAAGTAAAAATGAATATTAAATTAACATTAAAATTATATATAAAAAAAGTCCGAAATAATTCATAACATTTATACGAGGAATAGATTTCAATTATTTATTTGTAATTATTCAACTCACGGGTATTTTTTTACAACTGCCGGGAGACGTCAAGATAGAAGTGCCATAGTCATTTTACATAATGAACAAGTTAACGACATCAGAAAAGACGTCGCCCGACTGCTGTAAAAAAAAATACCCGCGACTTGAATAATTACAAACAAATAATTGAAATCTATTGTTACAATTGTAATAAAAAAGTTAGGAAGTTATCCGCCTATAAATGTTATGAATTATTTCAGACTTTTTTTTTATATATAATTTACATTTAAATTTAATATTTATTTTTTCTTAAAGAATATTTTTGTAATTCTTTTTGCAGTCGGGAGTTTTTTTATCTCTACAAAGCTTCCACTATGAGGACGTACGTTTATCTACTTTGGCTTCCTTATAGAGGAAGCTTTGTAGAGAAAACAATTTGCAAAGTTCTACTTTGCAGCTTGTTTGTGCGTGGAAAAATTTGTCTACTATAAAAATCGCAATCACAACCTTTTTGAAATTTTAAAATCGTCATGAAATTTAAACCTCTCAACCGATTTTCTTCAAATTTGTACTCAAACCTTGCTTCACGGTGCTCAATACGTGAATTAAATTTGAAGCCAGTACCTTATAATTTGTGCAAGCTAGTGGGCAAACGAAACTTTACAAAAAATAAAAAATGTTACAAAATTCAAACTACTCGACCGCAAACTATCTCGCAATTTGCGCGCGTGAACGCTCGGACGACATTTTTCAAAAGTTCAAAAACGTTATAAAACTTAAACCCCTCGACCGATTTGCATTATATGTATACCCAGACCTAGTTCTAGGACAACCCACAGGTGTGCTAACTTTGATTGAAATTTGCGTAAAAAAGTCGAAATTTTATTTTTTCACGACAGCAATGTTTTGCTTTTTTTTTTAAGTAAAATTGAAATTTATCAACATAGCGACCGTTCCTTAAAATAAATTCATCTTCGATACTGAATAATTATGAAATCACGTGGTAAATTGCAGCCGGTTATCCCAGAATTTAGAAAAGTAGAAGTGTTTACGGACATCTAAGAAAAAATTAAAATTGCCATAAAATTTGAGCCGCTCTATCGATTCTCGGCAAGCTTGGCACCAATCATGGTTCACTGTAAGTTCGTTTGTGTTCAAAATTTCAGCCTGATATATCGTAATTTACCAAAGTTATAGCGTGAAAACGATTCTTTCAAACTGTTAAAAATGCTGTAAAATTTGAATTTTTCAACCGATTCGCGTCAACTGCAATCCCAAAAGTTGTTGTGTGATAGCCCACTTGCGTACCAAATTTGACGAAAATTTTTACTATTTTGGCTTTCTCATAGAGGAAGCTTTGTATAAATTCAAAAACAATGAGGAAGCAATGTGCAAAGTTCTACTTTGTATTCTTGTTTTAAGTAAATCTAAAAAGTATGTTATATTTTTATATTATTTCTTACCACAAACATAAAAAAGTACACTATATCTTATATCTTTAAAATAAAAATAAAATTGTGAATACAAAAATGTAATTTTTTATCAAATTCAAACCACGTTGCCGATTTTCACTGAATCTGGTACAAAATATCTTTGTATGTTACACGCTTGTGTCTGAAGATTTAATACGTTTCGTCAGATGTTTCGAAAGTAGAGTCAGTTAAAATATAAAGTATTCAAAATTCCATAAAATCCGAATTTACCAGTCGTCATCAAATTTGATACTTAGCAACGCTGAATTTTTTTTTTCTTGTAAATAATTTGGGTTGAGTTGGTTGGAGCTGACATGAGTTAGCGACACGTTAATTATTTGAAGAAAAAAAAATCCTTTAATGCTTTACTTGTAAAGAAGAATTTAGCTCGATAGCTAAAAATTTACAACAGCTAGAGCACCGCACATTTTTCAAACAATGGACTGTTCTACATGTGTGCCACTTTTCTATATGTTTTAGACCATTTATGTGTCCTGACACGACAATCTCAAAGAAAAAAAATTTCACGCTAACAAAGCTCTATGAAAAAGTAAAAGTAGTTGGATAGACTAAATTAGCGTTTGTCAACGTTCGTCAGAATTTGTAGTTAATAAAACAAAAAAACATTGATTGTCTGAAACACGTTTTGGTCAACCTATGTGAATAATTAAGATCTTTAATAAATTTAACAAATATTACCACTAGATAGTGGATGCATGCGTTTATAAACAGTTTTTTATTGTTGTAAAAACAATACTCAGTATTCTCAAATTTATAGCGTTCAAGATTCACGCAAGAAAATGCCTATTTAAAACGCTCCGGAAAATCCCGAGTTCAGATTCGATCATGATGTCACGATTTTGTTGCCGAGCATATAAAGGCATCGTAAATCATGTATGAATTTTTAAGGATAGTAACCTCAAAATGAAAAAAAATTCCTAACACGGGCTGGACAAAGTCTCCGTATAAGGAGCATTCCGAGCAAATCAATTTGTTCTATCGACGAAACTGAAACTGTAGAAGTGTAAAATACAAAAAGAAAAAATATTTACATTGATGATCTCACTGACAAAAAAATTGCACTTACAAAAATTTTTCATTTTTTGTGTTTGCGCAATAGTCATTTTTATTAAAGAATTTTATATGTACCATTGTTGCATTATTTAATTTGCATGATTTTTAGGTGACTCGGTTCTCTTAAAAAAACTGCAAATGGAATCTTGCGCAATAGCTTCCTTATTATATTTCACCTTGCACAAAATTTCATCTATGAAGAAGTTTACGATTATGATTTTCATTGACAGACGAAGAACCAGTTGCAGATGCAAATGATGAGGAGACTAAAAAGTCGAAAAAAGTCGTGAAAAAAGAAAAATCAAAGAAATCATCGGAAGATGAAGAGGTACGATTTATCAGAAAGAATAAGTTAAAAATTACAGAACAGCGTCTGAATATTTTTTTGATCAACTAACTTTCAGAAAAAAGAGAAAGATAGTGAGAAGAGTAGCTGGCGAAGGAACAAGCTATTGACGTCGAAAATATCGGACTCAGATTCCGAGGAAGAGTTAAAGAAGTTCAACATGTCGCAGGAGAAGCTAAAGGAAACAAACAAAGGGTATATACTGATTGCTTGCTATATTATTTATTACTGGTCTAGAATTGATAATGCAATAATTAAGCGCTTATTAAATATCGTAGATCGCAGTCCGAGAGTAACGAAGAGACGACTCCAAAGAAGAAAAAGAAGCGTGTCAGACGAAGAGTTTTACATTCCGACTCTGATGTAATAATATCGTCGGATAAAAGCGAATCCGACTCCGATAGTTCGGTACAAAGTATTAAGAAAAAGAAGAAGAAAGGCGAGAGTTCCGATGACGAGAAAGATAAGAAAAAAACGCGTAAGCGTACCAGAAGAGGTCGGGGTTCGTCGGATTCATCGGACTCACTCGATGAACGGTTAGAATTTTTTTTTTTCCTGTAATTACAAACGTAGCAAATATATATTTATTTCTTTCTGATATTCCCTAAAATTTTGAATTTTAGACATTAATTTAAGAACCATTATTTTGCAATTTTTACTCGAAAAATTAATTCACAATAATATTTTCAAAATTGGGTTTTGATTCGTAAAGAAAAAAAAACTAATTTGTAATTGGAAAAATGCTAATTTCAATTAAAGACATGATGTAGATGTAGTTATGGACAATTTTATCGTCATATAACGCAGTTAAATATAAGAATAGTACAGATATTTATGAATATCATATCGAACATGTTTATGTATTTTAAAGAAAAAAAAGTTTTAAGTTTCACAAATTACCATTTATCTTACTCGAAAAATACACGAAAATTCTTAAATGCAAATCCGTAATTGAAAACGTGATGCCATGATGGGTGTACACATTTTTGATATTTAAAACAAAATTTTATTTTTTGATTGCACAATATTACAATATCAATTTTGACTGTTTCTTAAGTAATATTCTTCAGAAGTGTGGTCAATATGACGTCACATATTGAAACAATTAATTTGGATTGTGATCGGTTACATCTTGGCTATCTCCGCGAGTTGTTCGGTAGGAATTATTGAAAATAATTTCTTTGCTTATTTTTTTTTTTACGGAAAATATAGTTTATAATCATTTCTCTCCAACAATTCGCAGATACAATTTTCAAACGGATGTGACAGATTAATGATTTATCGATTTTTAAAGTTCCAATTTTGACCGAAATCGAACATTTCGATCGCTTTCTGAGCGGCCTCTAAACATTTTTTTTAACTTCAGGATCGTTATGCTAGAACTGCATGTGAATTAAATTCTTGAGGAAGGGCGAAATAAATTAAAATTATTGACTTATTTTAGAACATCTTAATGTGCATACATTTTAGTGCTCTTTTTATATCAAACTGCGTTAAATGGCGAATAACTTGGCCGTATTATTTATGATTAGAAATTTATTTTTCTTTAAATAAATTTAACCGCTTGACCGACTTGCGTCAAATTTGTACTGGAACCCTGTTCTAGTCATACACATTGACTCACTCTATTTAAGTTTTACGCAAAAAATCTAGATCAGTTGCTTGAACCGTTGTGGAGTTATGGAAGTTTCAAAAAAATTTCGAGAATTCCAAAATGCCGTAAAATCCGAACCGCTTTACCGACTTCATCCAAATTCAATAGCAAACAACATTGAACGCATCTCCAGTTATGAAGAACTATTTAGCCAAATCGACGAACTTTTACGAAAGTTAGAGCGATCACGCCTTTTTTCAATAAATTAAAAACTACGTAAAATCTTAATGTCTATATATATTTTGTCAAACAATCACGATATTCAAAGGGGGACAAATATTCTAATTGCGTAACAAATTTGAGCCTGGTCGATCAAACGGTTACTGAGTGAGAGGCGATTGAATTTTCGATGCCAAACACAAATTTTTCATGAAAGCAAAGCTTACTCTACAAGGAATCAAATTGGCCCTAAATAAAAATGACACGCGTCCTATTCAATTATAACAATATGAAAAAAGTATTAGATAAATTAAAGAGGGTCCGGTTTTATCCAGTGTGAATTACCATGGAATTTCTCACATGTACAGTCGAGTGGAAAATGTTGTCTAAGAATATAGGTATCAACGGTTAGAATTCAGGTCCTCGAAATAATAGATGTTTTAACATTGGATCTAATAAAAAATTTAATTGTTCAATAGAACTGAACCATAATTAAAATCTTTGTTTGGCTCTCAGGCCCAAGCCAACCCGAAGAAAGAGGATAAAGAAGACGGGTAGCGATAGTGACAGCGATCAAGACAGTTCACAGGGTTCTCCAGGAAAGTCGGGACGAAAAAATATTCGTAAGGTTTTGAGGGACAAACAGGTCGCGGAGGACACGAAACAAGCCGCCAAAGAGGAAGAAGAGAGGCTCAAGCGTATAGCGGAACGTCAAAAATTGGTACGCAACACAACATTCAGCCTTATATATAAGCTATTCCAGGTTTATTCAGCTACCTTCAGACTTGATGCGCCTAAATTTGTCTGAACTTAGAGTCCAGTACACAGAAAGATATGTCAATGTACTTGTATTGCATAATAGTACGAAACGGTGCGGACTGTTAGCGAACGAAATTTTTGACAATTTTTTTTTAATCTCTTTTTTTTAACAACTACTTGTGTAGTATTTTTCGAGGACCACATGAGCAAAAAGAAAACTTATTGCGTCACTATCACATACGCGTAAAGAAAATCGAATATTAAACTTAAAAATCGGTTTTTCATCAATTACGATATTTTTTTTAGAATTTCCAAGTGAAACGCAATCGAGAAAATCATTATTTCACTTTGTATGGAAACGGTAACAATAAACACGAATTCAGTCTGAACTCGCAAAGCAGAGCGAAAAATTTTAAACCTCAACCTTCAATTTCGGAAATTGGTCATGGTGTGGCCCTCAATGGCTGGATTAACCTGGAATGCCTCATATAAAGTGTTATAACAAACTATAAATACAATACCAAAAGACTCTAATTGCTCTTACGACATACGACCCTCCGATAGAATGGATCAGCCATTTCCTGAATACCTACTAGGGTGGTAAAAAAAACTTTTTTTCGAGTTCCTTGGCCGTAACGACACAGTTATATTGGTCATGACTAAACTGTAATCACTGCATTTTTTCAGATTTTTTAGTTTTTAGATACCCTCAAGTCACTTTTATATGAAAATCTGTAAATTTGTAGTTTTTTAACTATTTTTTATAGAACCCTCAACAAGCAAATATTACCTTACGTAGAAATTTTCATCCACATCGTACACGTTATCGAGAACCACGTTGTAAAATAGTAATTCAGGAAAAGACTTCGAAATCATATTGGTTTATAAAGCTTTCGAAAACCTATTTACAAAAAATAAACTACAGTTCGATAATAGAAGAATACAAAAGTATGGAAAATAATTTTTTTCTGATAATTTTAATATAAAAAAGTTTATGGCTGTTATCCATGAAAAAAAAATCTTTATTTTCTGACTATTTTTTGTACTGCTCAAACGACAATACTTTCCAATGGGAGTTTAGGAAATCTGTTTCCTCTCATCACGTTGGTAAGTTAAAATAATTGCAATTTTTTAATTGCAATAAAAATTTGAAAAAGCAAAAAGTGCAATAGTTAATATCCACGGAAAATCGGATGCTCTGTTCAAGCCACTAAAATTTCTAAAAAATCGGAAAAAAATCTCAATAAAGTGTATGATACGGATGAAAGTTTCTCAGTTAAGATAATATTTGTTTGTTGAGGGTTCTATAAAAAAAAATAGTTAAAAAGCTGCAAATTTACGACTTATCGTATAAAAGTGTCTTGCGGGGTATCTAAAAACTGTCTAAAAACTTTGGAAAAATTCAGGCAGTAGTGTTTAGTCAGGATTAATATATGCTGTGTTGTTGCGGCCGAGGAATTGGGGAAAAACATGTTTTGACCACCCTAGTACCTAGATATGATTGTTTTGAGCATCTTTTTAAAACGATAATCCTTTATTTTTGAATGCAGTACAATGAGATGTACGAGGTTCGTCTCGCTGGCGAGGAAAAGGTAGATAAACTCGTACTGGACTTCGACGAGGAAACAAAGGAGCCACTTGTGAGCGTTGATGAGGGTTTGGTAAAACGACTGAAGCCTCATCAGGCTCAAGGTATAAAATTTATGTGGGACGCGTGTTTCGAGTCTCTGGAGAGAATGAAATCAACGAAAGGCTCAGGTTGCATACTCGCCCATTGCATGGGTCTCGGTAAATCCTTTCAAGTGGTCACATTGGCTCACACGCTTTTAACACACGAAGAAACCGGTATAAAAACAGTTCTGGTTGTTTGTCCACTTAGCACAGTTCTCAACTGGGCTAACGAGTTCAAAATATGGCTTGCCGATATCGATGACGCCGACGATATTGAAATTTATGAAATGACAAAAATGAAGAAAGACTTTGAGAGAAAATTTCAACTCGCTCGCTGGCAAGAAACCGGCGGTGTTATGATTATCGGCTACGAGATGTTTCGTAATTTAACACAGCAAACGGGAAAAAAAGTGCGAAAGAAAATTCAAGAAACGTTTCTCAAGTGTCTCGTTGATCCAGGCCCCGATTTAATTGTCTGCGACGAGGGTCATTTGCTCAAAAACGAAGATACCGCTTTGAGCAAAGCCATGAGACGCGTTAAAACACTACGTCGTGTTGTTCTCACTGGTACACCGTTGCAAAATAATCTCATCGAGTATCATTGCATGGTACAATTCGTTAAGCCAAATTTACTCGGTACGAAGAAGGAATTCATGAATCGATTCGAGAATCCTATAACAAACGGTCAATTTGACGATTCAACGGAATACGACGTTAAATTGATGAAAAAACGTGCTCACATTTTGCATAAATTGTTGGAAGGCAGCGTTCAGAGATTCGATTATTCCGTACTCACGCCTTTCTTACCGCCAAAACAGGAATACGTTATTTTCGTGAAATTAACGAAAATTCAGATTGACATGTATCAACATTATCTTGACAATTACGCGCGTAAACATCGCGGTGTCGGTGGCTCGCTGTTTGCGGATTTTCAAGCTTTACAGCGAATATGGACACATCCGATGGTGATGCAAATGAACGCGGAGAAAGTCGAGAAAGCGAATGAAAAGAAACGATTGGACGCGAGCGATTCCGAAGGATCTTTGAGAGATTTTATCGATGACGGAAGCGACACACCTTGCACAAGCAGCGACAGCGATATAGTTTCGGATGATGAGAAAAATAAGAAAACTAAACGTTCGACGAGAGCCAATCCGGTTGCTGAAGAACCAATCGAGGAAGCTCCAGCGGCTACCGAAGATTCTGCGAATAATACCGAAAGTCAATGGTGGTCGCAATACGTTAAGGAAGAAGACTACGAGGATATAAAATGCTCCTCGAAACTCTTGATTCTCTTTAGAATAATAAAAGAGAGCGAACAAATAGGCGACAAGCTTCTTGTTTTTTCACAATCACTTTACTCGCTTTCGTTAATCGAGAAATTTCTCGAATTGATAGACGAGGAAACGCAAAAGGGAAACGAGCCGGAAAATCTCGACGGTCATTCCGGCAGTTGGGCACTTGGTCTTGATTATTTTAGGCTCGACGGACAAACATCCGCTGATAATAGACGAAGATGGTGCGATATTTTTAACAAACCGTCAAATACAAGAGCACGGCTATTTCTCATTTCAACGAGAGCCGGTGGTCTTGGTATCAATCTTACCGCAGCTAACAGAGTCGTTATTTTCGACGCTAGTTGGAATCCATCGCACGACGTACAGAGTATATTTCGTATCTACAGATTTGGACAAAAGAAGCCGTGTTATGTTTATCGTTTGTTAGCGGCCGGCACGATGGAAGAGAAGATTTACAATCGTCAAGTGACGAAATTATCGTTATCGTGTCGGGTCGTTGATGAACAGCAAATTGAACGACATTACAGTAATAATGCTCTCGCGGAATTGTACAAACTTGAGTTGCCAAGTGAGACTGAGAAAACATTGAATTTACCGAAAGATCGTTTACTCGCGGAAATATTCTTGAAGTACAAATACGCGGTTGAAAATTATCACGAGCATGATTCGCTGCTTGAGAATCAAGCTGGCGAGGAATTGGACGAGGAAGAGAGAAAACAGGCGTGGCTCGAGTACGAGGATGAGAAAAAGGGAAAGAGAATTATGCCACCAATGACATTTGGAAATTATCAGGATCCTATGTTAATGCAACAAATTAATATAATGAATATGGGCCAACAAAATGCGCTGAACAATCCGGCTATGCTTGCCGATTTTCAAAATCTCAAACGACTCATGGAAAAGGATTATCCAGGCATTCCCGAGGCACAACAGAGAATTATGGCACAGCGTGCCGTTTACGATATGTACAATTATGTCGAGAAACAGGCAATGGCTAGTCAAGGTGGAATGCACTTGCCGAATATGGGCGCAATTCAGACGGGTTATAACAATCCGTTCGCACAAACTGTTAATACCGGACAAACTTATATGGACATTTTACGACTCCAACAAATTCAACAACAACAACAACAACAACAAAAATTAATACAACAGCAGAATGGACAAATTAAATTTGCGAATACTCAGCAACAGCTCAGGGCCGATATATTGCGACAGCAACAGCAACTTTACGGTCAACAGATGCAATCTCAAGCACAATCTTCGGCTACGTCGTCAATCACAATCGACGATGACGATATCATGGAGGTACAGTAACATTTGTATCTTTAATCATTATACTTAAATAAGGCATTCTTTATCAACAGGGCTACTTTTTTTCTATTTTTGCTTTGTCATCACATGCGGAATATGTAAAAGAGAATGAATTGCAATTCAAAAAAATGTCGACTTCCAGATATTTACGAAAATAGACGTTCTGAGGGTCCTAGATTAAAAAAAAAAGCATTCATTTCTGTCTGTTTATAGGTTAGTCTGTGTGTGGCAGTCTCTGTCCGAAAACAAAATAACTTTTGTAAACACTTGTGGACTGTAGAGAAATTTCATGTGTAACTTCTACGTATAAAATGTAGTTTTGGTATTGAAATCCATTCCAAAATCTCCACTCCTTCTGACACTTTACCTGAAACATGAAAAAAGGGAAAAAAACTGATTTTGATATTTCAGGTGAACGTACCAAAACGCATTGGTGTTTTGTTTCCAATTTCAATACCAAAACTATATTTTATTCATAAAATATACACAACAAATTTTGATCCGCTCCATAGACTCTATCAAAAGTTATTACTTTCTCATTACATATAAATTATGCAAAAGAGAGATGTCTGAAAATGCAAAAACTTCTGAAGAAGCCCATGGATCACAGAGAATCTTATTGTGTCTTCTACAAATGAAATGTTGTTTTTGTATTGAAACTCAAAACAAAACACCAACCCCTTTTAATTTTTATTATTTTACCTTAGTAATCACTCAAATGAGATGAGAAAAGTTTTTAAAAAATCTTTTCTTATTAAAAAAAATAAGCATCAAGCTAAATATGAATCTTGTTGCAGACTTAAAAAGTCAATTAGAAATGCACTGATAATTATTCACACTTAACGTTAAACACAAATAAACACAAACTCACGAATGGGATTTAATGTTGAGATTATAACCACATGGCTGAGGGTATATACACTTCTAGTTGTTAATCTTGATATAACATTTTACAACTAGACCTCCGTAATATTTTCTTCTGAGATTTAACTTTGATTATTCAAATCTTCGACTAATGGCAAGCAAAAAATGAAAAGATTATTCGAACAGAATAATTTAATAAAATACGAATTGATAGAACTCAAAAATTCTTTATTTCAACTCTGTATCACTCAGTCTTAACATCCAGTAACTTCACAACAGTAACGTGACGCCAATGACAATCGTGATGAGAAAGTCTCGCGTTACGAGCACGTCAGTAGCAACGTTTTTTTTACCTATTCCAACAAGATTCTTGTCTTCATTTTATATGACCTACAGTGGGATGTACAGAACTTATTGAAAAGATTCATAGAATGGGCAAAACTTATTTGGAGGATTACAAAAATGTTGTATATGAAAGTTATAGTTGCCCAGTTAATAAATAATGCCTCATGCGAGGTATTCTCTGTTCGTTGAGCTACTTATTATTTTTTTCTTTTATTTATATCTATTTTTTCACTTAATCCGACATCATTTTATTTTTAATTCTATATAATCTTCAATGTAAAGTGGCCAATATTTTCTTTTACTTTATTTTTTTAATTTTGTTTGGCACCTGAAATTAGTGTGAGGAATGAAGAAAAACAGCAAAACAAGGCTTGAAAGTAGAATCTTGCACATAGTTCCCTCATTATTTTGCACAAAAACCCCTCTATGAGGAAGTATGTTGGATGAATTTCGACTTCCTCATAGGGAAAGCTTTGTGCAAGGTTAAAAAATAGCAGCTTATATTTTTCATTGTTTGCGATTTATAATACACGAAATAAAATAAAATATAATAATTCCGTAGCAACATTTAAAAATGATGTTCGACGTCATGGAGTTTTGACGATCATTTCTTTTTCATCATTCTGTGTAGTTATTTTAGGTGACTAATAATAATTAGGGAGTATTATAATAACCAGAGAATATTTTAGAGCTGACTAAAATAATGCTGAGTTCCAGTAGAACGTTTAAATATTTTGCATTTTTTTTTCAACTTAATGGACATGAAAGATTTAACGTGTCATGGAAAAAAAATATTTTTTGTTTTTACATTAAACTTGTATTTTTTTTTGTAGTAAGAGAAGAATGGTTTCTGAAAAGTAAAAAAAAAATATTTGTGCATTTGTTGGTGAGAAATGAACATTGTCAAGTACCGATGAAATTATTTGATATATTTAATTGAAAAGCCGATATAAAGAAATACATTTCAAGAATTATTACGTTGACGTAAAAGAGATTTTCTGAAATTTAAAAATCTGGAAAAAATGTACGGAAAGTACTCTCAAGTGATACTTGAATACATTAGAAAATAACAGAGAATATCTCATTTGTTTTTCTGGTATTAATCGGTTTAATCTACAGTTTTATTTCATACTTTTATGCCAAATAAAGTTTTAGAATTATCGATAAATGATAGTAATCACGTGTCACTATCGCGATGGAGAGCCCAGGGCTCATTGGTTGTTGGTAACGTGTCTAAAGTTGCTGTGCAATTAAAGGTGTAACCGGCATCAGGGAGAGGCTTTGCGCTTTCCGCGTACTTTCGATTATCCAGCGGAACCAGGGATCAGGTAGATGTTTTTTTTCTTTTTTTTCTCGTTTCACCCGTCCTCAATTCATTGTTAAGATTTTACCCAATCAAGAATTTTCTTCTACCTTCTATGAATTTAACGGAATTTTAATGAAAGTCTCAATAACTTTGAACCACAATTAAAATAAACGAAAAACCTAAAATGCTTCAAGAAATTATGTCCTGTATTAATAATCATGAATAAATTATTTTTAGTTAATAATTTTATAAATGAGAGAAGTCAAGAAATTTTTGTATGAATCGTTCCAAAAAATAGGTGGAGAAAATAATCATTAATTAAGTGTTTACTTTTTAATGCTGATTAATAATCATTTCACGGAATACTTTTTTAATAATCGGTTATTGAAATTATTGTATAAGCTATTAAAATTTCAGTACGCCTTTAAGAGAACCAAGTCACCTAAAAATCATGAAATTTTAATCATTATATATTGTTTTATATATTATTTTATATATTATTATTGCATTATATATGGGGCAATAATAAAAATAATCATTGTTTATTTTCTAACGCCAATACTACGGCTCGCAAAAAAAAATCATACCAACATCAAATTTTGGATTTTCAGTGTACTTTCCAACAACATTTTTGTAAAATTCTCCGATTTCATTTTATGCTATTTTGCAATTAAATAAAGTTGCCACTTTTCTCCCCTCCGAAACGGCATTTCCGATTTTGTTGAAATTTTCACATTTTGTTCGTTGAAATGCCTAGAATCTTAGAAAAAATTGGCGAGATGTGCGACAATTTCGCTCCGGTGAAAATTAAAAGGACGGTGAAAATAACAAATTTGATGTTCTTATGATTTTTTTTTGTGCGGGCCCTAATATTGGCGTTAAAAAATGAACAATGATTATTTTCAGAAATTTTTAATAGCTGGAATATGCAATAAAAAATCTGGAAAAATCTCTACGTTTTTTCTTCAACCAGACCAACATCCTGAATAAATTTGAGGTGATTTTGTTGACATGAAAAATTGAGGTGGCCGACTTGACGTATTTTTGCTCATATAGCAATTATATAAAAACTTTTGCCTTGATAAAAATTACTACTGTACGAGCACAAAAGGTGAAAACTTTTTGGAAATGTAACTTCGTTTTTGGTGTAATCCACTTCATTGATGCAAATATTTTGTACTTGTGCAGTAGTCATTTTTTAAAAATGTAAACGTTTTTAAACGCACAATTGCTGCACCATTCAATTTTCGTAACATTTAGGTGATTCTGTCTCCTCAACGAAATTCTACCGCCGCTGTTTCTGTGATTATCGCGATTCTAATATGAAAATACGTTCTGCTTCAGGTCACTTCGTCGCCCGAAAAAAACTCCGTTCCTCCAGCAGCAGTACCCGACGCCAACCCTAAGAACAAGGAAGAGTGAATATAGCTTTATTAACTTTGGTCTGTTCTCAAGTGACGGGGAAATATGGTAAAATTAATTGACATCTCATCGTTATCATCTAAGTGTAAGGCTCATTTACTTTATCAATTTTTCTCCCACCATTTGTATGATCTAGAATATTCGTATTGAAGGCAGAGAAAAAAAACTCCTGTACAATATTTAAGAAGACCCTTTGTGTTAGGAATAGAAACTTCCTTTAGTTTTACATCGAAGAATTGTCGATAAGAAAAGAAAAAAATCCTTTTTTTTTTTCTCGTTAATCGTAAAATTCGCAAATCCAGAGAAGAATGAAAAGCAGAGAAAAAGTATTTTATATGTATCATCTATTTATATCGCATAAGAAGGAAAAAAAGCATTTAATTTGTTGCGATTGTACAAGCAAAGTGCCGTGACATGTCCTAGCTCGGCTAGATTTATAGGTTCCTGGCTTGTAAACGCATTAGCGCTTTTGATGCGAGTAGCAAAGTTAATAAATTAAAAACTCGTCTGCAGTTACATACAAATTTTATTTATTATCAAATTCTATAGAGATTTCGAAATCTACTTCGTAATTTGACAGAGCTTTACGGTATCCAAGTTCCAACAGAGTCCTTAATTCTTTCTTTACATCGAAGAAAATTGGACTCGCAGCGACATTGGAATTTTCACCAGGATCGACATCATGATCGTACAATTCTTCAGCCACCATCGAATGCCAATTTGGTTTTTTCGTTATGTTGGAAAAATTTAACCAAGCGGTATATCGAAATCTACGAGTTCGCAGACTGTAGCCCATTATAGTTATATCACGAAGATGTGGTTCATCGCTGTTTGGATGTAACGAAGGCTCTAATCGCGGACGTGGATATTGACTAAAAGCCACATTCTTCCAGAGCAACGACTGCAACAATCAAACAATGAACAAGTATTTTTTAATAGGGTTCATTTTTTTTACGGTATTACGTTTAAGTAGGCTCGACGATTATCGGTTTCGAAGATATTTAAAGTTAATGGATATTCCGAAGCAAGTCGAAAACGTTGCAAATGAATTTGCATTTTGTTTCCTCGTTGTTCAAGATCGCCCATAGAGCATTGCTCGACGAAGTACATCGGTTTGTGTTTAACTTCCTCAAAGAGGAAGCTTTGTAAATTATAAATATCAAATTTCCTTTATGAGAAAGCAAAACGAGTAAGTTTTTTTTTAATAAAAGTGTTCCAAAGACTAATCCGTTCATAATCCCTTCACATAGAAACGTTTACTGATCATTGAATAACTTCTTCACTCCTCGAAATCATAAACGAGCTGTGCAACGCAAACACACATTTTTTTGAATATTCCAAAATGTCGTATAAACTGGATTTTTCAACCAATCGTCACCAAATTTTAAATCATACATTTTTTTATGTTAGTCTACCACTGGAGAACATTTTAGCCTGAGAACTCAAAATTTGCGAAAGCTTGAGAGCAAACACACGTTTTTTCGGTAAATAAAAAAAAATTCTTGCCAAATCTTCATCTGTTGACCGATTCTCATCAAATTTGGTACCGAAAGTTGTTCGATGTTAGTCCACTTCTATGAAAAATTACAACCCGACACCTTGAAATTTGCGGCAGCTATAACGCAAACACACTTTTTTTGAAAACTTCAAAATGTCATAAAAACCGTATTTTTCAACCGATCCTCACCATATTCGAACTCATCCATCGTTTGATGTGTGTCTACGATTGAAAATTTATTTAGCTCCATAACTCAATATTTGCGGCAGCTAGATCGCGATCAAAATTTTTTCGAAAACTTCAAAGTCTCGTAAAATTTGAACGGGAGTCCCAATTATTTTGTAAATTGTCCTAAATATAGAGGTCCAACCACTCTAATTGTATGCCAAATTTGAGCCCGATCGGTCTAATCATCCTCTAATTATAGGGGCTTGAACACACACACGCATACGCGCACGCGCGCACACACACGCACACATACATCCGGTCATTTTTTTCTCAAAATATAAAAAAAAAAAATTCCACCATAGCAACGCTTCTTCTGTGAGGAAGCAAAATGTCCATTTTTTGAAAAATTCAAACTGCTTTAACGATTTTGTCGAAATTCAATACCGAACTATATCGAACGTACCCGCATTTATGAATAACTATTTAGCTGAATCCTCCAACTTTTATGAAAAGTAGAGTGAGAACGTTAATTTTTTAAACAATTCAAAATCACGTAAAATCCGAACCGCTTTACCAATTTTGTCGAAATTCAATGCCAAACAACATTGAACGTATCTTCAGTTATGAAGAACTATTTAGCTAAATCGGCGAACTTTTACGAAAGATAGAGCAACCACCCCCTTTTTTCAAAAAAATTAAAACTACATAAAATCTTAATGGCTATATGTATTTTATAAAAAACGTGCATGCCAAACTTTAGCCCGATTGCTCCAACTGTTACTGAGTAAGAGGCGATTGAATTTTCGAAGCCCTCCAAACACACACGCACACATATATACAAACATTTTTTCTAAACCATTGTTCTGGACGTTTTGGACTATTTTGAGTGTCCTGTCATGAGAATCTCGAAAAAAAAACAATTTTCATGATACAGTATTTGTTAAGTTATAATAATAATAAAATACTGTATTTATTTACAAGCGACATGGGCTTTATAAACCCCTGATTTAAAATACCTCCGATTGTTTATGAAAAAAAGAGGAAAGACTAATTTACTTTGTTGTTAGTTGCTGTGGCCATAATATAGAAATTGATGGAGAGGTTATCGGCTGTTGGCGGCCAAGTTAAAGAAATCAATTCTTTATTTTGTTAGAGACATTTCGACCCTGATCTGGGTCCTGTTCACTCTTTTCCATTTTTTTAAATTTCTTTAACTTGTCCGCCAACAGCCGACATCCTCTCCATCAAACACTAATTTACTTTGTTTTCCAGTGAAGCTCTTAGGAGAGGCACCATACTCATTCCTTCGCTGCAAGTGTTCGGTGACGTAGCCTTCCTGCGATAGTCGCGTTGCTCCTGATTATCAGGACAAGTGATTATTGGATGTCCAGCGAGTTCTGCTACCGTTGGAAATATGTCCACTAATTCAACAATCGCGTCAACGCAAATATTAGCCTTTTTCATCGAAGTTCTATTCTTAGTTCTATCAATCGATTTTTCTTTTCGCTTTTTCAAATCTTCAATAACTTGCGAAATTCGTTCAAACGTCGGCCTCGCAGTTCTCGATTTCATTTTGTTGTCTTTTATTTTCTCATTTTCAGAAATCTGACGGAGAAAATCACTGTTGCCGCTTGTTACCGTAGTTTTCGGTTTGTCGGATGGAATAGAGATAATCAGGGGTACTCGTAGAGCCACTTCGTAATTACTGTACTTTGCCCACACAGCGTGTTCACCCAGTGACCAACCTGTATGGAAAACACATCGTCAATTAAATGTTCCAGATAACAAAGATGTAAAGTAAAACCTTATGTAATGCTTCTCCATTATTTTCCATTTTTTTGTTATCTATAAAAAAGTGCGTCCATTAATTTTGGTTTTCTCTAGCAGAAACTTAAAATCAGTAAAAAAAAAATAAAAATGTTAAGGTTCTGTTTTGTAGTGTTGATTTGAATAAAATACTAGCAGGTTATTGTGGCTCGGGTGCATCGCGCGCTCGCAGTAGCTTCCACATTCAGGCAATAGATTGAAAAAATGTATTTTGAATGTTTTGGTTTTTGGTCAATACTGTTGAAAAATGAGATGAACATTCTTGTTCAATGTAATAGTACATTACGCCACAAGGGAGGAAAGTGTGAGGCAGCGGGCAATAATGTAGAACATTTTATTGCCCGCCTCACTTTATTGCCCGCTGCCTCACTTTATTGCCCGCTGGGTTATAATCGGTCACTTTCCACCCGCCTCGCAGGTATGTAACGTGGACTTTACAGCGTGGTCGGGAATAAAAGAAATTACGTACGTGGTAAAATGTTTCTTTTGTCCCCCAATGATCTCATTTCATTGGAGAACCTAAAGAGTAAGTTAAATAAAAGAGACATAGAGAGTCTCTTTTTGGAAGCCAACGGGTTTTAAGAAACCCCTTTGTACTTAAGAAGCCCTAATATCCTTAGTGAACCCTCAATTGTTAGGGAACTCTCAGTCCCTAGGAAAACCCTCAATATCCCTAGGGAATTCCACCTATTCTTAGGGAGCACTTGACCCTTAGGGGAACCCCCATATCCCTAAGGAACACGGGAAAACAAGAATTGTTACGCTAACCGCAATTGAAAATATGTATGTGCGCGTGTGTGTATGTGTGTGAGTGTGTGTGTGTACAAGCCATAACTCGAGAACGGCTTGAGCGATCAAGCTGAAATTTGGCACACATGTTGAGGTGTCGATGCTCCAGGGTAATTGCAATTTTTAATGAAATCTACGCAGTGCTTTTGTTTTTACACGATTTTCCATTTTTTCGAAAATGTTTGTACGCGCTCTGGTTTCTACAATTTTTGAGATATCGGTCTAAAATTTGGTACAATGTTGAACTATTATAGACCGATGATTGGTATTGAATTTGGACAAAATCGGGTCAGTCGCTCGGATTTCATGCGATTTTCAATTTTTAACAAAAGGTCCGTATGCGTTCTAGTTCTAACAAATGTCGAGATATCGGGTTGAAAATTGGTACACGAATGAACTATTATAGAGCGATGATCGGTATTGAATTTGGGCAAAATTGGTGAAGTCGTTCAGATTTCATGCGACTTCCAATTAAAAAAAAATGTCTGATGACACGTTTACGCAAAAACTAACATTTAAAAACTAACTAATCACAAAACAGAGCTTCTTGAGGAAGCGAAATGTGATAAACGTACTTCCACCTAAACGAAGCTGATAGAGGAAGCACTATGACAATACAATTGCTAGCTTTTTATGTCTTTAAATGTCTTTTAGAATTAAAAAATATATATATGATTTTTTATTTGAGAAAAACTCCGAAAAATATAGAAGTAAACGTCGGCTTACTCTGCATCTAGGCTTAACATTTTTTATGTCTCATAAAGGATTTTTGAGAATTTTTTCAGATTTTTAAATTCGGGCTAACAATATTTTCATTTAAAAAATTGTAACTAATTGAAATATGAAAAAAAAAAAAAAATCGGAAAAAATTTCGAGCGCATTTTAGAGTTAGAACAATAAAACGACAAATCGTGGGCGTAAACCGAGGGTCAGACCCAGGTCGAATCGGTATAGAATGCCCCATATATTAACCACAGATGTTTATTATAAAAAGAAATCCCGAAAATTCTGTCATCTTTTTCGTGGTTTTGTGCCTTAAATTCTCAACATTTTTCTTTTTATAAAAATACATTTTTCTCTATGAGAAAGTAAAGGATTTCAAATACCATGATCAGAAGTCAATACGACGACGGTGTTTTCGTGAAGCCTGGAATTTCGCAATTGAGTCAGCAAAATCCCAATGAGATCATCGATGTAAGTGACCGCTGCATAATAAGACTGTATAATTGTCTTGCCAAAATCAACTGAAATTTTTTTTTTTTTTCACAACAGGTCTTTGAAAAATGCATTGCAGCGGAATTGAAGATTATAATTAACGTGCTTTACCTGGAATTTTTTCCCAAGGAAATTTGAGAAGCAAAGTCTCTACGTCATGACGTTTTCTGAGGTCGGACCAAGGATTGTACGCAACGTTGCTAACATTTTTCGGCCACTGATAAGGCTCCGGAATCTTGAATTTGCTCAAAGGATGATATTCTGCAAAATCACGTTTCTTCACTATTGTTTGAGAAAAATCTAAATTATCATTGTGATCGATTTACGAACGAATTGAGTGTGTAATCTTTACTCAGATATTTCTGTGGATATTTCAGTGGAATGTGCGGTTTTTGAAAACCTACAGCCAAGAAAAATGGTTTCGGATCGTTGCTTCGATTTTCAATAAATACATTTGCAGCATTCAACGTCTCCAGATCTGGCAATGTTTTTCCTGGCATGGAGCTTATTTCTACTGGACAAACCTGAGGAAGTATATTCTCTATTTATGGCAACTCAAAGATAGATATTTTGCAGAGGCGAGCGATACTCGAATCTATGATTTTCGTGGATATTTTTCGCAATGTTTAATGTTATGCAATTGAAAATGTGTCACACAGATACGAAAAAGAAAAAAAAACATTTTAGACACTAAAGAGTTTGATTTTGAATATAATAATAATAATTCCAAAGAATTATTAAGAAAGTAGCTTCAAAAATAGGTTGCAAAGTAGAATTTTACACATTGGTTCCTCACTAATTTCCACTTTTCGTAAAGCAACCTTGTATGATGAAGCTTATTTGAGGTTGAAGCTAATCCAGGGTTTTGCTTCCATCTCGTTTTTAGGTTTTTATGAAGAAAAAGAAAAAAAAAAAAAATAGATGCAGAGATCGATCTACTGTGAAAAGAGGCTTGAATATTTGTACAGTTAATTAACAATTTCTTAAAAAATGTTCACATTTTTCAAATCCATTTTTTATTTTTTATTCTGGAATTTCAACAGAACGTCGTGTTTAATCGAATGCTTTTTTTATTTTATCTATAGAGGACCGTTTAATAGACATTGTGCATTGTCAAAAAACGGTTCTCTATAAACAAAATAGAAAGAGCTTTTGATTAATCACGATTTTATGTTGATATTCCATAATAAAAAATAAAAAATGGTTTTGAAAAATGTGAAAATTTAAAAAAAAATAGTTAATTAACTGTAAAAATATTCAAGCCGCTTTTCACAGTAGATCGATCTCTGCATCTATTTTTTTTACGTTTTCTTCATAAAAACCTAAAAACGAGGTGGAAGCAAAACCCTGGACATTATGGATTTTGGGTGAAAAATTTTCATTTCCGACACCGGATTTTTGAGAATTTTTTCAGAATTTTAAATTACGGCGTTTTTTTTTTAATTGTAAAAAAAAATCATAACGTACTCAAGTTTGGTTTTAAAAATCTGAAAAAAATCCTGAATGCTATTTTGAGTCGGAAGAATCATATAAAAAATCGTGAACCAAATCCGCGAGGTCGAGGGTCAGAGCCAGGCCGACTTGGTATGGAATGCTCCATATATTTGATTCATTTTTTTTATTTTTTATTTATCGGGCTGTGGCGATATTTTTCACGATTAATTTTATTTGTTAAAAAATCGTTCATTCTGATTGCTTCATAAATTTACGAATTGGTAAAGCAATTAGAGGGGACAAAAATTAATGATTCCAAATCGTTTGAGGTGATCCTGTACAGGAAAGTCGATAACGTCGGAATCTTCTTCAACGTCGACTCAGACCCGAGTTACGATTTGTCAAATTTCCATCATAATACAATGGTCGCTAATAGACGCAGCTTAATACACTATCGTTACATTTGATTCATTTGATCTGTGCCTCACAAGATTTTTGTACAAAGTTGAACTCCTTCCGCTTTTACAAATCGGTGAATTCTTGTAGCGATTTGTGAATGGATGAAATGGTTCTTCGGTCCATGAGTAAGGAAAGTCATCGGTATAATTGGAACTAATTCCTGCAGGAAATTGATAAATCATTTTTAAAAAACTCGACGCATAAATTTCAAATTATAATGGTTACACTAAGCAATTGGTACCTGGATGAAATATTTTTCCTACGGATTTCGTTCTATAGCCATGGTTCTTTAAATGCTCTGGCAAAGTCGTAAAATTGCCAACTGTGTCTCTCCAGTAATTATAAAAGTCGTAAAGCTGTAGAGTGTCAGGTCGCCGGCTAGTTAAAAAGGAATTTCTGCTTGGTGCACATAGAGCTTGCTGCAAGTCAATCAATAATTATTGTAAATTAAAAAAAATATATATATATCCGTAAGAAAAGTGGGATTTAGATGGTCAGTAAGAATATTGACTATCAAAATTAATATTCTTCTACACTGAGAAAAAAATATGATTCCTTGTATAAAATTATTTATCTGAAAACACATAATTGCTTTCCAACAATATTTTGTTAAAATGTCGAAATATTTGATCGAACATACTATATTATATGATTTATATAATTATCTGGAAGGCAAATTTCTTTCAGTCAATAATAATCTGTAATTGACGAAATTATTTCTTTTTTTCGTATCAATTAAATAATTGATTGAAAGTGTTAAATATATAATTGAATCCCTAAATTGTATATATATTTACGCTGATTAAATGAATGAAGTGTTTCGTAAAAATAGTAAGATATTTCCATAAATTTATTTCCTCTTTTATAGCTGTTTTTTTATCGACCCCTAATATCAAAATTGTAATATCGAATCGCTACGGTGAATTCGCGAAATCAAGCCATGAAGTATAAGCGCAGTGCTCTCGATTGGTTTCTCCCCGATTTTTTAATAATAATTATTATTATCATAATTATAATAATAATTCATAATAACTTTTAAATATGTTCTTCTGAATGAAATAAATGTTGTTTTCACTTAGAAATATATTGAGACGATGTTATTATGAATTTTATCCGAGGACTCACGTAGTCTGTTGAATCTAGTGAAAATTTATTAAACAAGTATGAGCGAATGATCGGCTGTTGGCGGTCTTGGCCCTCTTCAATCATTTTATTTTTCTACAAATAAAATTATTGTAAAATAAATTTCATCTGACAATTTTTTTCTTTTCTACAAAAAAATTATAAAATGAATAAATTATGAGGTTCTAGCTGTTAATAATTGTAATTAATATTTAGGTAATTGTTTACGTTAATTTAAGTATCTTATTTTCGTGTGTTGTGTGAGTTGTGTTTATATAATTTCAAGCAACGAGGTACATTTTACATTTTATGTTCTGCATGTAGATGTTTTGTTAATTAACTTTTGAAGTAATGTTTAAAATCTATTAAATTTAATAGCGTAAAAAAAAATGTTATGAATGAAATGTGTGAAGGAGAAGTCCGTTTAATAAACAAACAAACAAATAAACAAACAAATTCCGTACACCTTACATCTTGCTCTAATGCCATCTTGTTATGTTTTTATTTTATGTTCCTTCAAAGGCTTGTCCCGCGCTCTTTAAGAATAAAAGTCAATAAGTTAAAAGCCAAAATTTGTACAAAAGAAAAATATTCAAAGATACATATATTTTTAATATTTCGAAAATTGTAATTTAAAAAAATGTCTGACCTGCGCATACGCCCGACTGAACAATATACTGCTCTCAGCCAACTTATCTATGTTTGGAGTGTAAGCATTTTTATCTCCATAGCAGCCCAAAGCAGGTCGAAGATCGTCAACGACAATGAAAAGAAAATTTGGCTCTCCAGCTACGCTCCAGATCAATAGATTTATCAGAAACAGCGTAATTACCATCATGTTTTAAAGATGAAACAGAAAAAAATGTGTTTTTCTCGAATTACGGAATTGTTTGAATCTATGTATAGAGTTCTATACTTGGAGGCTTCGAATGGAGGCGGACTAATAATGATATCGTTAAAACGATTGATATAAAATTCGTATACAGAATTTTCGCAGTGATTTAGGTTAATCGCCCTTTCCCGTCGCGTCGGTCCACCGACTGCGATCTATTCAATTATCCATTTGTGCAGCTTCCGTAAACGCCCGCGCGCAGGTTCCTTCGATCGCGCATGCGCCAATGCTATAATCCCCCCCTCCCCAATATACAGGAGTATATGGGCCATTCCAGCCGAACTCAACCTGGTTACGAGCCTTTACTTCTTCGGACTTTGTACTCAATTTTTTTTCTAAGGTTCTATCAGATCTTAAGGACACTTTCAAATTTTTTCAGATTTTTTCGATGGAATCTTTTAGAGTTTTTTCATGTCAACGAAACATCCTGATATTTATTCAAGATGTTGGTCTGGTTGAAGAAAAAACGTAGGAATTTTTTCAGATTTTTTATTGCATATTGCAGCTATTAAAAATTTCTGAAAATACGACTTTGGCATTTTTTTATTTATTTATGCAGCAGCATTAGAAATATACATAATTTTTTTTTTATCAGCTAATCATTATTCGTTTTCTTTCTCATACGTAATGTATACAAACATTATTTTCTTCTCAGTACATCTCTATTTACTGCTCCCCAATTTTGAGTTACAAAAGTGCAACTTGTCCGCCACTCTACTTAGTACCTAATATCTTATCCCAACGCACACATTTCTCCTGTGTGCGGGCGCAGTATATTTTATTATTAATATTTAATACGTCTGACTTATTTTGCACGTACAGTTTTTTGTTGCTCAGTTAAAAGCACTTACTAGCAGTTCGGTAGGTATATTTGCAACAGCCTCTTCAATCATTGTTTATCTATTAACGCCAATACTACGGCTCGTACAAAAGAATCGTAATAGCATCAAATTTTTAATTTTCAGCGTAATTTCCAACATTTTTTTGTCAAATTTTCACATTTTGATTATTAATTTCTATGTGAACGGACTATGAACGGATTAGGCTTTGGAACGCTTTTACAAAAAAAAAAATTACTTGTTTTGCTTTCCCATAAAAGACATTTTTTTGATATTTATAATGTACAAACCTTCCTCTATGAACAATGGGGAAGCAAAATGCAAATTCATTTGCACCTTTTGAAAAACGAAGAAACACGATTATGCATACTGAGAAAAAAAAATTATAACTCGTAATCGTAAATTCCGGGCATCATGTCCCGGATCTCAAAATGTCCGTAATGGATGCTCCTGTAGAAAAATTGAGAGCGAAAATGATCAAGACATACTTTAGGAAAAATCGATTTTTTAATTAATATTATAGAGTTGGTAAATTTGTAGAACATTTTTTTCCCGAAACTTCGATTCAATACTTATATTTTTCTTCCACAAAATTTTTTTATCGTATGAACTAAATTTGCGGTACACCTCCTAAAAAAAAAAACGTACCTCTAAAAAAATCTGAAAAAAAAAGATTTGTGTACTTATGATCTGATAGAACTTCAGAAAAAATTCAGTACTAAATCCGTTGGGTTAAGGTCGTAACTAGATCGAGTTCAGCTGGAATGCCCCATATACTACAGTTGGATAAACAAACAAAAAGCCATTTGAAACTGCATCGATAGCTGCTACATTTCGTAAAATAATTTTTCAACTTTTCAACAATAATTTCTCAGCCACTTAAAAAAGAAACCCCTATCAAGACCGAAAACAAAAAAGTGACTGTCATCGAGAGAAAGAGAGACGGAGAATATGCTTCTACGATCTTATAAAGAACACAAAGCCCGTTTTTCATAGAAAAAAAAAAAAAAAAAAAAAAAAACATCGAGCCGTGTTATACACTCAAAGAAGTTTCTTCGATTTCGACCAATGAGACGATTTTAACGTAGAGAACCGTATAGAAGCGCCCGAAAACGACTGTCGAAAGGTGAAAAGAAAGAGATAAAGAACGCAGTAGGCAGCAGCTGCTACTACACAACTACTCGTAGTATAGCAACTACGTTATTATCTCCGCACTCTCACTCGTAGCTCTGTCTCTGTCTGCTTTGTAACGCTCGGCGTGTATCCTTCTCCTTCCCGCGAATCAGCTGATTATTGTTTTCCTTCCCATGAGAAAATCCAAGATCGCGCGTATCCACATACAAAAAAGGATAGGCAAGGGGCGAGTGAGGGGCGAGCGGGGAGGAAAAAGGGGGGAGGGGGGAGCTTGCATCGTCGATGCGCAAAATCCAGAGATCGAGACAATGGAATCTCTCGTGAAAAACACGACTGTGACACTGTATTAGATTTCTCCATCGCTGCGATAGTTCTAAAAACACACGTACACATGTAAACATAGGTGAGAATACAGAGAAAACGGACAGCGTTAAGGAAGAAAGGAATATTTACGAACGAGCCACACTGACGTTTACTACCGCTGGATGACATCACTTGTCTCGTTGCTCGGGTTGTGCTCGCTCGGGTTCTTCATCGTTGCTGGCTGGCTCGACTCTCTGGTGACTCTCTGGCTGTCAGTCGCTTGCAGAATGACGCAGTAGACAGGCAGTCGATTGAGAGGCGAAAGAAAAAAAGAGAGAAGGAAAGAAAGAAAGAAAGAAGGAAAAAATGGGCCTCGCACAATGAAAATACGATTTTACGGCGAAGTAAGTGCAGCTTGATTAATATAACCTTGTTCGTTCGATTAAATTACGTTTTCGAGTGTTTCACGCGACTCGAGAGTTACGTACAATTTCGTGGTGTTTCGCATTGATAAACAACTACAAAAAGCCGAATCCTCGATAAGTTCTCTTTGTTGCGACGACGAGCATTCTATTTTCTACCTTTCGGCTAACAACACAAATCGCCGCCAGGACGCCTACGCGCTTTTACGCAACTGCGTAAAAAAAAAAAACGAGTCAAAGATGTTGCTACTTGCGATGACCGTGGCCTTTTAGCTCTTTGAGTTATCATACGCTGATATTTTAACGCGTCAGCGTTTTTAATCAACTTTTACGAGGACTCAGCCTTTTTCTTTTTTGTTCTTTTTTTTTTTTCTTTAATTATTTCTCTTGCTAATGCATTCCGTGCGAGTCAACAGCTGTGCTGCGTTGTGCAACTGTTGGAAAAGGCAAAATAGATCTCCCCTCCCATTTGGCCAGTACCATTGGTCACCTCCCCCCTCTTTTATGTTCTCTCTACGTCGTTTCATTCGTTAAATAATACTTATTTGACGTTTACTCGGTTTCGGGACGCGCTTTGCTCTCGCTGTCACTCGATATATATATATATATATATGTGTATACGATTTTTTTTTTCTTGGGATGATTGTACGTTCGACTAAACACTCGAGAATTATCAAAGGACTGAAGTGACACTCGTTTATTGTAACTACGAACGCAAACATCACGCATTCTTTGTTAATGCTATGACTTTTACGTAATTATCATTATATATTCGACTGCTATTAACAATTTGATATTCGAAGGTCAAATGTGACTTTTTTCGTTTTTTTTTTCTTCCTTTTTTTTTTTAACAAAAAATGGAGTATTTTTTGCTTCTAAATAGTGGAAGCTTTGTTTTCGTAAATTCTTTGTGAATTCTTTGTTTAACATTTTTTTTTTCGTGAATTCTTTGTTTTCGAAATTTTCATACCAGTTTGCCCAAAATGGTCTACAATGTGGGGAAAAAGTGGTTTAGAAAAAGTGTGTGAGTGTGTATATTGGAATTGTTAGAAAACAAAGTCCCATGTTTTTGTATTGCGTTGCTCATTGACATTCACTTTCACTCAAAAGCGAGACTCGTGCAAGCGATATTCGACTACCATGAACAAATTGATATTGCTAAGTTATCTGTGGCTCTGTTTTCTCATTTTATTTTACAAACAATTAAATACTGTCGTTGTTAGAATGTTTGTTACTGATTACTTTCGAGTAGAGGAAGCTTCGTTTTCATGAAAACATTTTTTTTATCTTTTTTTTTAGATTTTTATGATATCATACTCAAAGTGGTGGAAATCGTTGAGAAAAGTGGCTTTGAAAAAGTATCGAGATTCGTGTGAGCTTGTATATTGTGATTTGGAAAAAGAAATGTCTTAAAGTGGTGTAAAATGTTGAGAAAAGTGGCTTAGAAAAAGTATTGAGATGCATATGTGAGTTTGTATATCGGATTTGTAAAAAAAGTAACATATTTATTTATTGGGTTGCTCATTAAGATTCAAATACATTTCCTGAAGACAGAAGCTCACACAAAAGATATTTCACTGTCATAGACAATTTGATATTGGAAGGTCATCAGTGCTATCTTTGTTTCATTTTATTTTACAATCAATTTTACAAAAATACTGTCACTGCTAAAATGTTTGTTAGTAGTTGCTTCCAAGTAGAGAAAGCTTTGTTTTCATAAACACACTTTTTTATCTTTTTTTTTTTCGCATTTTCATGACTGCATAATCAAAGTAGTGTAAATTGTTGAGAAAAGTGGTTTAGAAAAAGTATTGAGATGCATATGTGAGTTTGTATATTGGATTTGTAAAAAAAGTAACATATTTATTTATAGGGTTGCTCATTAAGATTCAAATACATTTCCTGAAGAGAGAAGCTCACACAAAAGATATTTCACTATCATAGACAAGTTGATATTGGAAGGTCATCTGTGGATTCTTTATTTCATTTTATTTTACAAACAATAAAATACTGTCATTGTTATAATATTTCTTATTAATTGCTTCCAAGTTTGTTTTTGTGAAAAAATTAAATTTTTGTTTTTTTTGTTTTCAGATCCTCATGACAATATACCCAAAATGGTCTAGAATATTGGGAAAAGTGATTTAGAAAAAGAGTCTTGATGTATGTGCGAGTTTGTTATATTGGATTGCTTAAAAAAAAGCCCTATATGTTTTTTATTGGGTTGCTCATCAAGATTCAAGTACTTTTCCTAAAAAAAGAAGCTCACACAAAAGATATTCAACTACCATGAACAATTTGATATCAGAAGGTCGAATGTGGCTTTTTAATTTTTTTTTTGTTGCAAGCAATATAGTTTTGTCATTGTTGGACTGTTTTTTTAATGTATTGCTTCATAATAAAGGGGGCAATACACTTCAAGTCGGCCACTCCAACTTTTCATGTCAACAAAAGGTCCTCACATTTTTTCAGGATGTTGGTCTAGTTGAAGAAAAAACGTAGGATTTTTCAGATTTTTTTTATTGCATATTCCAACCATTGAAAGTCGCTGAAAATAATCATTGTTTATTTTTTAACGCCAATACTACGGCTCGCAAAGATAATCATAACAACATCAAATTTTGGATTTTCAGCTGAGAAAATTTCAGTTAAATCGGAAATGCCGTTTCGGAGAATATAATCGAAGAATTAAAAAAAAATGTTGTTAAAAAGTATGCTGAAAATCCAATATTTGATGTTTTTATGATCTTTTTGTGTGATTCCGTTAAAAAATAAACAATGATTATATTCAGAAATTTTTAGTAGCTGGAATATCCAGTAAAAAATTTCAAAAAATTCCTGTTTTTTCTTCAACCAGACCAACATCTTGAATAAATTTCCGGATGTTTTGTTGACATGAAAAATTGGTGTGGCCGACTTGACGTGTTTTGCCTCAGAAGAAGCTTTCTTTTTAGAGAAAACATTTTTTCTTTCTTAATTTTTCTGTCAATATACTCAAAATGGTCTAAAACATTGAAAGCAGTGGATTAGAAAAAGTATCCAGATATATTGGACTGGTAAAAAAAATCCCCTTCTGTTTTTATCTGGTTGCTCAAAAGAGGAGAAAAAGATATTTAGCTACTATAAACAATTTGATATTGGAAAGTCGTCTATAGTTTTTTTTTCATACAATAAAATACTGTCATTGTTGAAATTTTTAGGCTTACTGCTTCCAAATAGTGTAAGCATTGTTTTCATCAAGAAAAAACAATTTTTTTTTGAGATTATTATGACAGTATACTTAAAACGGTCTAAAACATTCAGAAAAGTGATTTAGAAAAAATGTGTCTGTGTGTATATTGGAATTATTGCAGACTCACTTACAGTCCTCTTTGTTTTTACTGGGAAATAAGTCATGTGGATGCTTCTACGATGATAAGTACCAGTGTGTCTTCTTTATGCATATAAGAAAAAACTTTATAATTTTTCGTTTATATTAAAAAAAAAACAAAATAATATACTCATCAAACAATACATTTATTAACATTGTAATGAAATACAAAAACTATTAAGGAGATTTATAGATAAAACAGAAAATGACTGAGAAACATGGAGCCATATTATAGCCAGTCTCTTTCCATACATCAAAACTACCAAATTTTCTGTACAAATTGCAAAGAAAAAAAAAAATCTACGTTGACAAAATGAGAAATAGAACATATAAAGTATTTAGTGTACTTATTTCTATGAACTACTAGAATTTTGACCTAATTCATCAGAAATTTGTTTTGGTTAAGGATATCCTTATGCTAAATCTGCAATATTTAAATGTCCATAAAATAGGGCTAAACGTAAAAAATGTACAACATGATGTACAACAAACAAACCAAATGGTTTTGTAACATGTGGATTTTTTTCAATTTCGAAAAAACCCATTTTTTTTATTTCAACCTCTGTGATGAAGTAGTAAAAAATATTTCATAATTTTGCATGAGCTTTTGAGCAAAGGTACTTGAATCTCAATGAGGAACCGAAACAAAAAATGTGGCAATTTTTAAACTGGTCTGGTATGTATTTGTGAGGTAGAGACGTTAAAATTCATACTCCCATAACTAGGGAACAAATAAACCGAATCAGATCTACTTTTTGTAGTTTATACAGTAGAGTCCAATATTTCTTTGGTATCCGAATTTTATTTACATTGGCTGAAGCAGATTTTGATGTTATGGGCTTTCAAAAATGTTGAAAGCTACCTGTTAACTCAAAGAAATTTCCGACCGAATCTCGGCATAAAACGTTATTGGCGTGATGCAACTTTCGGTATTGAATTTGGGTATAATTGATAGGGTAGTTCAGATTTTATAGACATTCACATTACCATAATTTTTGTAAAAATGCTAAAACTCAGGAACAGCTCAAATATCTGGTCCCAAAATGTTGCATAAAACTTAAATAGAATCTTTAGAGAATTTTACATTTTTTAATTTTTTTTTTTTTTGGAAATTCAATGATTTCCCATACTTAAAAATAAATTATCCAACACCTTGCATGTTGATTGAACAGGATCATAGAATTTTGAATACTGTTTGCAGAGATTGATTTTTATATAAGTATATGATAAATAAATGGTTCTGTTTGACAGTCTTTGCAAGTGATTTGAATTCTATCCTAATCTATCATCTGCTCACAAATCACTTGATGTATTATTGAAATACTAAAAAAAAAAGTTACAAGGTAGAAGTAGTAATTTTGCACATTGCTTCCTCATATAGAATTTGTGAAAATTATAAAAGTTGTAAAGAAGAACTTTGTGCATTTTCATTTTTCACAAGCTACCTCTATAAGGAAGATTATTTATGAATTTTGGCTTTGTCATAGAGGAAGCTTTGTGAAAAATGGAAATGCTCAAAGTCTCTTCTTTACAACTTTTATAATTTTCACAAATTCTATATGAGGAAGCAATGTGCAAAGTTCTAACTCTGCAACTTTTTTCAATTTCAATCAGCAGTTTTTCCAAATTGTTGCCTCCACATTTTTGGTAGTTAGAGTTGCAACAACGTAAAGTTAAATCACAATAATTAAATATTAGTTTCTATTCTACTTGCGTGCAAAATTTCATAAACATCCATTGTGCCGTTCTGAAGTTATGGGCAATTGAATTTTGGTAATTAAATATTAAAAATATGTAGAGTCTACAAAAAACAAAGGGCGGTACACACGGCTCCGAAACGCTGTTTTAAATACCGTTGCATCATATTTTCATCACGTACAAATATTTGGCTCACCTATTTAAATTTTGCGGAAATTAGAACGAAAATCAAAGCTTTTCGAAAAATTCAAAATTCTATAAAATCCAAATTGCTTTACCGTTTTCGTCAAAATTCAATACCAGACAACATTAAACGTGTCCTTAGTTATGAAGAACTATTTAGCTAAATCGTCGAACTTTTACGAAAGTTAGAGCGATCACGCAATTTTTTTTGAAAAATTAAAAATTCTATAAAACCTGTATATATGGACACATTTTATTAAAAATGACACCAATTAAAGAGCAGTTACTACCCTACTTACCGTTCTTGAATTATGGACGATTAAATTTTCTGTGCCTGGAACACCAACACACACACGCGCATATACGAACATTTTTTCTAGACCATTTTTCTCGACGTTTTAGTTGATTACTGTTTTCATGTCAGCATACTGCTGAGTGTGCTGACATGAAAATCTCGGAAAAAGCAATTTTCATGAAACCAAAGCTTCCTTTATGAGGATGCAAAAACAGATTGCAAAGTAAAACTATGCACATCACTTCCTCATTTTTTTTTACCTGCCATCCACAGAAAGCTTCTTGAATGAAGAAGCCAAAATTAATTTTTATTTTTATTAATCAGTGTAAATTCTCATAGAGGTGACATTGTGGATGGCGGGTGAAATACTTGAGGAAGCAAATTGCAATGTTCCACTTTGCAAGCTTCGTATTTTTCCATTATTTATATTGGTTTTTTTTCTGTTAAAGGAGAAGAGCGTCAGATTAGAAAGGAAAAATGTCTGCGGACTCGCCCAGGAGGGGGCTACACAAAGGGGCCCAAGTTATCTCGCCGCAGCCCATTAGCGACCGTTCGATCATCGATAGTGTCGCTGGTATCATTAATGACATTGTACCTCAAGTGTGTATTAACAAACGATTTTTTCTTTTTATTCTACACGCTGATGTTCTCATTATTTTTTTAAAACCAATTTCTGTGCTTATAATATTGATAGGCGTACACCGGAACACCAAATTCGGACAACAAAGAATCTATAACGTGGGCTAGATTCGAGTACGCCGATGTAAATAACTCTACTTTCTATCCTGATTACATAGAAGGCTCTGCTACGCCACCTTTGTTACTAGTTCTCGGATATACAACTGGAGTACAGGTGAGAATTATACAAGAAATTCATTTTTATTTTTTCAGTTTTCTTTGAAACCTGAAATTTGTATGAAAAACGAAGAGAAAAAAATTCTTGTAAATTTTTAATGAGGTAACAAAATATTTAAAGTTCACTACTGCAACCACAATTATTTCATTCAATTTTTTCGACATCTTTACGTCCTCATAGAAGAAGCTATGTTTTCGCGAAAAAAAAAATTTCCGAGATTGTCATGTTGGGACATTCCAAATGATTTGAAACGTCGAGAAAAGTTGTTTGGAAAAAATTTCTGGATGGATTTGCGTGTTAGTGACCGGCATGTAAAATTTAAACCTCCATATCTCAAAAACGCCTTCATCGAGCAAGCTGAAGTTTGAGGCACATGTGGGACAGGAAGACGCTTTTGTTTGCGACAATTTTCAAAAAAATTGAAACAACTGTAGACATTTTTCTTTAAACTTTGAATTTTTCGCAAAATGTTTTCGCGCTGTCGTTGTTGCAAATTCTTAGCTATCGAAATAAATATTAAAAAAAATAAATAAAGCTATGTTGAAGGATGATGATTGGTATTGCATTTGGGATGAATCTATAAGTAGGTTCGGTTCTTATGGGATATTCTAATAACCGAGCAAACTCTACATAGTTTTTCACCTCATTGAGGATTTAGGAAGAATTTTTTTTTCATTAATTCACACACTAATTTAAGGTGCCAGAGTAGAACTTTTTTTTTCTTTTGCTTTTCTGTAGAGTATTTTTACTCAAATTATAGTTATTTCATACATTGAGACACAAACTTGATATAATTTATTTTAAAGAGCTTTATAGTTGGACTTGAATAATAAGGAAATTCTTCAATAAGCATTTTCATAGCGTACTCGTGGGGTAAATGTGGTAAAAATAGATATGTAAAGTCAGTGTGCCTGATTTCAAAGTAACAAACCCCGCTGTGTTAACTTGACACATTTTCATATGTTGAATTTTTCGAATTTACAATAACAGCAACAAAAAGAATGTCAAACATAAATAAATCTGTTAAGTCTGAAGTGACACGATAATTGTGTAAAATCGTCACATTTTTTACATCTGAAAATGGAAAACTTTCTTTAAAATCCAAATAGAAAAGAAATAGTATCAAATTAAGACAACGTTTCTGTGAAATTACGATGACAAAATATATTGGTTAAAAATACATAATTTCCAATTTAGTTATTACAGTCCAGTGAAGGAATAAAATGACCTTGAAAGTTTGTTCGAAAGGCAAGATTATTAATTACGGTTTTTGAACTTAAATTTTGAAGACTCAGGCTTAAGAATATGTTTAAAAAAATAAATAAATAAAGAAAGAGGAGTTTTCTGTTTTGACAATAGTATAATAAAGAAAAATAAAAACGTAAAATATTTGTTACTCAAGGTATGGCTAGTGGCGGCATCAGGAGAAGCGACGGAAGTGTTATCATGGCGGCAGGGAATAGTCCGTACCCTGAGAATTCTTCCGGATCCAAAAACTGACGAGGATCATGTAGATCCTTTTGAATCGAAGCGCCCATTAGTAGCGATATGCGATTCCGCTGGACCGGGACCGCAATTCTGTAGCGTCAGTTTTATCTCGTTGCGCACGAGCGAGCAAACCAAAAGCATAAAATTCAAAAATCCCGTTTGCGATGTGCTCGCAAATGGAAGATCGGTTGTTGTTACGTTTTCGGAGAAAATTGCTGTATTCGACGCAAGAACATTGGAGGATGTTCTTACGGTTACGACTTGTTATCCAAGTCCGGGTCCCAATCCAAATCCAGTAGCTTTGGGCACAAGATGGCTCGCTTACAGTGAGAAAAAACTTTTGCCTGCGAGAAGAAGCAGCGGCGGAAGCGAGGGCGAGGGTGTTCAGAGTTATACAGCGGCTGTTTTGTATGCCGCTAAATCATTGGGTAAAGGCTTGCGTGGATTGGGCGAAACAGTTGCCTCGAGTCTAACGGGAAATTCCGTCACGCCGATGGCTATCAACAGCGTCGGCGGTGACGTTACGCAACCTGGTGTCGTTACGATATTGGATCTTCAAGCGGCTAAACAGGAAAAAGAACTCGACGATCCGACGATAGAGACTGTTGTTGCTCATTTTACTGCCCATAACGACGCCATCGTCGCTATTACCTTTGACCTCACAGGTGCGCTATTAATGACCGCCGACAAACGGGGTCATGACTTTCATGTCTTCAGAATACAGCCACATCCGGGTGGACCAACTTTGGCTGCGGTTCATCATCTCTATGTATTACATCGTGGTGATACCACCGCCAAAGTACAAGTAAGTCACTTGTTTATACATGCGTATATATCTTTCTTTTCTATTAAGTTTGTTGCAGAGCGAACTAAAAATGCTACCACCGACACGGAATTGGGGTTTTTAAGTCGGTTTAGAAAACATTGCTAATGATTAGAGCGCATATGAATTTATGAAGAAACGTTTTATTTTTGCTAGATACATCATATTTGCAAAGATATAGCAACTTTGACGCGCAATTCTTGAGCTAATTATTTGAATACTCCGGAAACGCCCGACTTTGCTCAAACCGATCTGACGTCAAGATGTTGGTGTCGAACGCGTGTAGCAGGCGTAACACGTACTGCAGCTTGGTTTTTATTTAATTTGACGGTATTTCAATAGTAATTACAAATAAACATGAACGCGGCAACAAGTTCTCGGTGGTGTTTTGTGCCCCTGAGCAGAAACACGACAGAAAGTGCGCCCGATAAAGTATTTGGACAGTTCCGCGAGGAGAAGCCGATCTATATCTTTGTTACGATCACGATGCTCAGGACATATTGTACATTTTGTAATGCATGTCCCCAAATTTTCGTCTTTTTTGAGACATACATAACCTATTGCCTGATCACCGTACGATTCTCGTGATGACCTGTAATAATTGTTCATAATTTTATTCATTATTTTTGTTATTCGTTTATCATATTCAATCATTTGGAAGATTTTTCACTAATAAATTGACTTACATTGCGACTTTTGAGTTCCTCATCTCGGCAGCGTTGAACTTGTCACTTTGTTTTATGAAGTCGAACACCATAAACATCGATTTCTGGCAGGTTTCGTGAATCTGCTTTCACAAAGCCTGCTTCTTGGCGATTTGCCATATTTGGCACCATTTTTTTGTCGGAAATTTTATTTCAATGAGGTTGCGAAATGACTACGCGGGCGGTAATTCAAAGCGCGCGGCGACGAAACAACATCGTGACGTCACACGCTTGGGCATTAATAGCGTTGCGTTTTCATCAATTTGAATTTTCATCAATGCTTAAACGTTCATATTAAATAAATATAAACAATTTAACCAATCATATAATAATCATTTTGACTTGTGGCAACTTCAAAATTACGACAAACAGCACAGTTATTT
This sequence comes from Perithous albicinctus, assembly GCA_964016905.1. Taxonomy (NCBI): domain Eukaryota; kingdom Metazoa; phylum Arthropoda; class Insecta; order Hymenoptera; family Ichneumonidae; genus Perithous; species Perithous albicinctus. Next base: position 4,987,772 of record OZ024692.1, on the reverse strand, counting down.
AATTATTAATCAATAAAAATGGAAAGATCATCGAAATTGATGCATAAATCAGAATAGACGATCGAAAGATGGCAAGAACTTAACCAGTATAATAAACAACACAGTTAAAACAATTAATTAGAGAACTACAGTATGATACTGAAAGCTTTTATTCATAAACTGATCAATAAAAATGCAGGTATCATGTTTACCGCCCTTCTGGACATTCGTAAAAGATTGTGAATTGTCGTAACATGTACATTCAATATTAAAAGTAAATTGTATTAAACTTCAAACACACTTCATACAACTTACAACTAATAAATTACAAATGCAATTTGTAATCGAAAAATCTTGATTACAAATTACGTAATAAGATGACATTTTTCTACTTGAAATTAAAATTGTAGTTTATAATCAATATTTGCAATTGTCTTTGATAACCGGAATTTTATAATTACAAGTTGCGATAGTAATTGAAATTATTCGATTGATAATTGCAATTGCTAATTTCAATCGGAATTATACATTTGAATATTATACTTGTAATTTGTAATCGAAATTTTTTTTATTAGAAATAACGATTAAAAATCATAATTGTAATTTGTAATTAAAAATAATCAATTACGAACCAGATTATCACCGCCCAACTCTGGTTGTAATTCTGCTATGTAGACATTGATTATGCCTGAAATTACCGCTAAATTATCTACATTTTCAATTGACTTTGGTGCTTGACATAGAAAGTTGTATTTCACATTTAAAAAAAAAACAGCCTTTTTCTTATTCTAGAAGTTTGTAGTTGTAAAATAGTTGCACAAATTTTCTACAAGAATCTACAAGTTTTTGCGAAATTTGAGTTATAAATATCGCATATCTTATTGTAGAAATAATTTGTTGTTCAAATGGCGTGTAGTGAGTTGCAGATTTTTTTCCATCAGGAAAAATCATTCGGCACATATCCGATTATAAAAGACTTAGAGGTAGTGAATTTCTCTATTGCCTATAAAATATTGACGGCGAAATTTGATTTGAGCAGGATATGAGCTTCTCGAGTGACACACGATGGGCGGCAGTATCCACGGTTCGGGGAACTACACACGTGTTTCCCGTAGCTCCGTATGGTGGTCCGGTCGGGGTGAGAACACACTCGACGCCTCACGTAGTGAATCGTCTATCGCGATTTCACCGAAGCGCCGGTCTTACGGACGACGGTACAAGGTCTCATTCACCCGTGTCACACGCCGAATTACCTTTGTCCGTGTATCCGTATTCGAATCCGAGACTTCCGCCGTATCCCCATCCGACGATTCTTCATCCGCTCGCCCAAATCCGTCAACCATCGACGTTGAATCACAGCAACAGTCAACCGCAACCGAGGTGAGCAAATATATTTCCTATTTTTTGGAAAATATCTTTCTACGAAGGGATTCTGAAACGCACAGTTTTTATTTTTATTTACCAATGGAATGCGATGTAGACGGCTGTTTGTGATTATCAGTGACGATGATGGTAAATCTTAAAGGGATGCTGGAGGCGAATGTCAACACTGACGCGAACTGAACGATTATTTAAACTACTTGTGCATTTTCAATCGAAATTGGACGGCAAGGCCAAAGCGTTGGTGTTAATATTACACTCAAGTACAATTTCAAGTGGCGTATTAATGATGCATTCGTAACTAAGAAATCGTCTATTCATCTACTCCAGCATTCCCTTAAGCGGTTAAAAATCGCCTAATTCCAAGTTGTAAAGGCATAACGTGTTTTTTTTTAAAGAAACAATATTTTTAGTTTTGTGACGTTTCGGTTCTATATTGAGGATCAACTTAAGACAATTTATTTCACACCCGTAGTGTACGATGAAAAAATGCACACTAAAGACCTACAGTTAGTAGTTTAGTGATCATTTTTAGAAAAACCTAATTTGGAAAGAATTAACGTATGCGCTGAAATTTTTGTGGTCTAACCTCGATCAGTTACAATAATTTTAATAATTTTTACTTTGAAGTGTGTTTAAAAAATGAAGACGTGTATTCTTTGTTTGATTTCACGACGAATATGTCTGACAGTACGAGCATTTTTGGTATTTCCAGTTTTTTAAATGTTAATATTTTGGAAATGAACAATCCTATTAAAAAATGTCTAAAATAATTCTTTTTTACAGTTCGAGATGAGTTACATAATACATACAAATTTTTTCTTTTTGTTCATTTTTCTAAAATGTTGTTATAAGGCGTTAAAGAACAAAATATAGTTTTAAAAAAATACACCATTTTCTAATAATTAAAAAAAATTATATTACAATTCTATTGAAAATTACGAAATTTTTGAGACGTGCAAGATTGCTGGGTTTTTTTGGTAAAGGTTCTAAATAATTGAAGTTTTTTATATTTTTATAAAGAAAAACATTACATTTCCCATCAACAACAAAAGTATAATTAATGTAACTCATTTCAAACTGAGCAAATTCTATGAGTGCCATTTTTCGATAAGATTACTCATTTCCAAGATATTAATGTTTTAAAAAATAGACACCAAAAATTCGTTCTGTTAATTGTGAAAGATTATTTTTATTGGTTCTTTCTATCTTCTTATTTTCTTATGTTTTCATTTATAATTATTGGAGAGAGTATCGGTTTTAATTCTAAATTATAAATGATTTACATGCGTTTTATTTATTAATGTTTATTGCACGTTAGTAGTAGGCCACAGCAACGACAGCGACTACACTCAGAAGACAGCGGGACTTTGCCATTGAAGATATGCGCGTGTTTCGCACCGCCACGTGCGTGGATTTATTCGCAGCGCGACTCGACGAGCAAAGTCGCGAAACGAGCAGTTGACTCGCTCTTCATAATGGCGTGCCATGGAAACATGATTCAGTACGACTTGGAACCAAAACCGGCAGCTGGTATGTCCAACTTAATCATTTCACCGATATTGCCTACTTGGCTATATGGCTTTACAAAATTTGAGGGGTATTTGGTACTTGTACATCAAGCTGAGATTATTTTAGCGGCTAGAAAACTCGTTTCGTGAGTTTCGATCTTTCGCTCCCGTTCGTTCGGGGATATATTTGCACGTCCTTCGTAAATGCATTTTTCAAGTAAACTTACACATATTAAGCGCTCCATTTTTTATTTAAACTGTAATATCTCTAAAACGATTAATCGTATCAAAATCAGTAAGACATGAAAATGTGCGTCTTTTTCACGGCCAACAAGAAACAAATGTATTCAGAATTAATTGTGTAATTTCAGGCCACATTTTATGGCAAAAACAACAAGAATGTTTCTTTTTTTTTTAAATAGGAGGTCTTCCGGTTTCGTCATTGAGAAAGTTGCCTCGAAGTCTGTAAGTGATCGCCAAAATTTGGAGTATTTTTGTTTTCATGGGATTCCTAAATATTTATAAGTTATAGCAGTTTGAAATTTAAAAAAAAATTAAACACCCTTTCTTCAATGTCAAGACGCTTATTATCGGCGATAAAAATTGTTTCATCATGTTCTGCTTACAGAACAATATTTTTGATAAAGCCGGGTTTATATAAAACGCTATCTTCGCAATAATGTATAGCTGTTTAACGTTGAAATTTTTTAGTTTGGGAAGAAACCAAGTTGTAATTGTAGGAAAAAATGATATTCGATAAAAAACGATATAATTTCTGTTATTATTATGCTGAGCACTTGATGAGGGGTATTGAGAATTATCTGCCCAATATACGTATTACTTATTCTCATACTTCAAAGTTTAAACATTTTTAATTAGCTTTCTTAATGTATTTGATTTTTTTTAAATGCTATAACTTATAAACATTTGGGAATCTCACGGAAACGAAAATAGTTAAAATTCGGGGATCACTTGCAGACTTCCAGGCAATTTTTCCAATGGCAAAACCGGACGTCGTCTTATTTAAAAAAAAAAAAAATTGTTGCTTATGCCATAAAATGAGATCTGAAATTACACAATTAATTCTGAATGAATTTGGTGCTTGTTGGCCATGAAAAAACGCACATTTTCGTGTTTTAGTGATATCCATACGATTAATCGTTTCCGAGATATTACAGATTAAATGAACAATAAAAAAATTGGCATATTCCGGCAAACATTTTTTTATTTTTTTGAAATTTCGTGCATCTGTTGATATCACTAAACCTGATTTTTAGAAAATGTTTGGGATTTTTTTTTTATGGGTGGCGAAATTTATATGGAATGCCTGATATTCTTCAAATTCCTTTTTTTCAACGGCAATAAGCAATTTTCGAATAAAATTTCCTCAAAAATATTCTTTGCTTTGGATAATTATTGTCACTATTTCAGAGCGATATGATTATCAATATTTTATGAGGGGGATTCTGTAAAAAAAATGACCGTATGAAAAAATGTACGGAAAAAGGTAAAATCAAATTTAATATAAAAAAGGGTGCAAATGAATTTGCATTTTGCTTCCTCATTGTCCAAGATTGCCCTTAGAGCATTGCTCGACGAAGTACATTGGTTTGTGTTTGGCTTATTCATAGAGGAAATTATAAATATCAACAAAATTTCCTTTATGATAAAGCAAAACGAGTAATTTTTTTCTTTGTAAAAGCGTTCCAAAGACTAATCCGTTCATAGCCCGTTCACATAGAAACGTTTACTAATCATTGAATAACTTCTTCACTCCTCGAAATAATAAACCAGCAACGCAAACATACTTTTTTTTTAAGATTTCAAAATGTCGTATAAACTGGATTTTTCAACTAATGCTCACTAAATTCTAAATTATACATTTTTTATGTTAGTCTACCACTGGAGAACATTTTAGCCCGAGAACTAAAAATTTGCGAAAGCTAGAGAGCAAATACACGTTTTTTCGGTAAATAAAAACAAAATTCTTGCCAAATCTTTATCTGTTGACCGATTCTCACCAAATTTGGTACCGAAAGTTGTTCGATGTTAGTCCACTTGTATGAGAAATTTCAACCCGACATCTTGAAATTTGCGGCAGCTATAACGCAAACACACTTTTTTTGAAAACTTCAAAATGTCATAAAAACCGTATTTTTCAACCGATCTTCACACATATTTGAACTCATCTATCGTTTGATGTTTGTCTACGATTGGAAATTTTTTAGCCCCATAACTCAATATTTGCGGCAGCTGCATCGCGAACAAACTTTTTTCGAAAAATTCAAAGTCTTGTAAAATTTGAACGGGAGTCCCAATTATTTTGTAAATTGTCCTAAATATAGAGGCCAGACCACTCCACTTGTATGCCAAATTACAGTCCGATCGGTCGAATCATCCTCGAGTTATAGAGCTTTCAATTGTGGATGCTTGACACGCGAATTTTTTCTGAATATGTTTTCTACATGTTTTGGGATATTCTGAACACGTTTTCATGAAAATATCGAAACAAATATTCACCATAACAAAGCTTCCTCTGTGAGGAAGCAAAAACGGTCCTATAAGCACTTATATTATAGAGTCCCTTTCTATATTAAATTTGATACAGAGTACGAAAAGAAATAGTATTTAAAAATCAATTTTTAGTTTCCATTTTCTTGACATTTAAAAATTATTCGGCAGGTGTACCGAAAGAAAAGGTTTGCGACGATACGACGATTGAATTAGAAGTCGAAGCTAGGGGCCAGTGGCCTTTGCTAAGAACGCCCAATTCCCTGGAAATCGTGCCGCCTCTGACGTCTTCGAGTCCCCTTTTGTGCACGTTAGGATCGCCAAAGAATTCTCGACATTTGGATACGGCTGATGATCGTTGGCTGAGCCAAGTAGAAATCGTGACGCACGCAGGTCCGCACAGAAGGCTCTGGATGGGTCCGCAATTTGTTTTCAAAACGTACAACGCGCCGAGCGGGTGAGTTTTAAATTTGCAGATTTTTCAGATATGATGATCAAGCCAACGTCGGAACACCAATCAATGGACAAAATTATATGTTTCTCAATGCATATTTACTAATTTATCGATGCGAAAATTTCTTGACGTTCACCTAATTTGTAAAAAAAAACCCCCGTTCTGCCGTACTGTTCTCCCTTCAAGTGTTTGAAAAATTAGAAAAATTAGGGGGAAAAATTAAATTAAGACGTGAGTGTTCCGTAATTGGCTTAACTGTTCCATTGCCACGATATAGCGCTAATCATCCATTTGAAATATTACATTTTAACACTACAGAGAAAAGAAAGTTTTTTTTAACGAGTATGGGTTTGTAGTACGAACCGAAGGCGAGTTCTACAATCGCACGAGCTTCAAAAAAGCTTTTCTCTCGAGTGTGGAAGGAAATTTGTCAATGCGACGTCGGGAAAGTGCTGTTTTTGAAAGCGACAGCTAGCGAAAAATGCACTTTTCTGCACGGAGGACTGAAAATGCAGATAACAAGCGAATATTTTCAAAAAAGTCTATTTATTGAATGAATCTTGTGTTTTTCCGACACAATCACATCCGTGAGTGTGTCTTGAGTTGTATAAAGGGTGATTTAGAAAAAAATGATGCAAATGATGTTTGATGCAAATTCGCAATTACGTTGATTTAAGAGAGCAGAGTAACTTTAAAAAATGGAAAATAAAATTATCATACGTTATTAGAGTGAATCTGATCGAGTCCGAAGCCATAGAGATCGGCGTCACTGGGGGTTCACGTCCGGCTAGATCGAATCCTGTCAACATGCCACACGCCGCTACGAGACCTCTCGTGCCTGTAGTAATCGATGGCTCCGGAAGTAAGTTTCCAGCAAAAACTAAAAATAATGCAGTTTTGTCAAAAATAATATGTATATTTATTTATTTGTTTATTTTACTTACAAACGGGCCAAAATCCAATTACATGCAGATGGTGTAGCAACTGCCATTGAGATACAGTAATTTGTGACATCGTAATACGAGAATAATGAAAAATATAATATATGGGGCAAAAGACGTCAAGTCGGCCACCCCAATTTTTCATGTCAGCAAAACGTTCTCAAATTTATTCAGGACGTTGGTCTGGTTGAAGAAAAAACTTAGGAATTTTTTTAGACTTTTTTTATTGCGTATTTCAGCTATTAAAAATTTCTGAAAATAATCATTGTTTATTTTTAACGCCAATACTACGGCTCGCACAAAAAAATCATAACAACGCCAAATTTTTGATTTTCAGCGTACTTTTCAACAACATTTTTTTGTAAAATTCTCCAATTTTATTTTATGCTATTTTTCAATTTAGTAAAGTTGCCACTTTTTTCCCTTCCGAAACGGCATTTCCGATTTAGCTGCAATTTTCACATTTTGTTCTTTGATGTATCTAGAATCTTAGAAAAAATTGGCGAGATGGGTGGCAATTTTGCCCCAGAGTTACAATTCTTCGAACGATGGAACATCGTGGTAATCTAATGTGTAATTGCTCTCTGCGTTCAGGAGGGCTGAGAATGTCTCTGGAAAATATTTTAAAGCCTGCATTACATTTTTGTTAATATGTAATTCTTGTTTTTTGTACTAGATTACCGCGATGTTTGATCGTTCGAAGAGCTGTAACTCTGGAGCGAAATTGCCACCCATCTCGCCAATTTTTTTCTACGATTCTAGGCATTTCAACGAACAAAATGTGATAACTTCAACTAAATCGGAAATCCCGTTTCGAATGGAAAAAAGTAGCAACTTTATTTAATTGAAAAATAGCATAAAATGAAATCGGAGAATTTTACAAAAAATGTTGTTGGAAATTACGCTGAAAATCCAAAATTTCATGTTGTTATGATTTATTCTTGCGAGCCGTAGTATTGGCGTTAAAAAATAAACAATGATTATTTTCAACGATTTTCAATAGCTGGGATATGTGATTAAAAAATCTGAAAAAATTCCCACTTCGACTTGACGTGTTTTGCCTCATATATATATTTTTTTGTTGGATTCGTGACTTGCGACTTAAAATAACCTAAGTAATTAAATTATGAACGTTCCAGACATGCATAGGCAGATGCTCTAAAACGTGGAAGTGAATAATTGAAAATGTCGCTAGACTCGCAAATTGATTACCCAATCTAGATAACCTGGACAATCAACTATGAAACGCGTAATTCGCTCTAAAAACGCACAATAACATATCGTCTGTATTAATTATCAAGACTGTGCGATAAAGGAAATTCCTGCGTATTAAGGGGACTGATTCAACTTGAATAAAAGAAAATGATTTTCAGAGAGTTATGTTTTTTATTCCAATCAACTGAAAAATATGAAATTCATCTATCGTTTATGAATTGGAACGAAAAATTTCTTTGTCAGCATTAAAACCAATTTGGTCGACCAATTCTCTTGTAAAATAAATTAGACTTTTTGAACTCTGCGCGTGATTCAGAATTAACCACTCGAAGAACTTCACTCTGTGATGCCTCATTTTGTATGTGACAACATTCTGCATCGGTTAAGCGGAGAGATTTTTTTCTCAAAGTTATCAACCCTTTAGAAATGACAGTGAAAAATTCGTCGACAAAACTAAGTCGACGAATTTTCAACAAAGAATCTCTGTGAATTTTTTGTTTTAAAAAAATCCTTTGACTCTGGTTGGTTTATCAAATTTAATTCAGCTGATTCAATCATTTTTTAAATCGATATTCGCAAATGCGGAATTTGAATTAGGACACAGTCCGGTTTGTTGCGAAATTTTTATTTCCAGTTTCTTTATAAAAAATGTGTTAACATTTTTTTTTCTCCTTTCTCACACGAATTTCAGGTGCAAAAAGGTGTAAAATGAACATTAACATTTGTACCATCTTATTGTCATAATAATACCACAAAAATACATTTTTCTTTCATTACACACAATACTTCATTTTCTCACTTTTATTTTCTCTCGATATTTCAATGAATATACCTAAAGCGAAGCTACCAGAAAATCGCACCAAGAAAGAAGTAATCTGAGTTTTTTTCTTAATGAATTATTTCTTTTGTTGTATTATATGGGTCATTCCATACGAAGTGGTCAACCCGCATTTCGAGTTGTCTGAAAGAAAGTTCATAATTTACTTGTGAGTGGTTTGGTGTACCTAGAATAAGTACAAATTATTCCAGATATTCTTAATCCTACATTTCACCCAGGATTATATACCGACTTTTTATTCTTGTGTTTTTTTTTTTCGATTGATTGTACATAAAAATCAGTGCATTGTATAAACAAAATGTAGATCTTTGAATGTAGTTTCCACTGAAAAATTTTCATATTTACGTAGGATAAATTTCATGCATTTTTAAGAGGATTTCTAAGTTTCTAAAAAGTTTCGTTGAGTCCATTTTGATTTTGTTCCAAAATTGAGAAAATTTCCGTTATTATGTATACAAACTTCGCAAAAATTGGCACGATGGCAAATTCATATCTTCGACAGGTTTAGTTGGATTAAGCACTAAAAAAATTAAATCGATATAATAATAATGATTATAAAAATGCCTCCCTGCATTCACGTAGTTAAGACTGACAGAATATCTTAACTGAAGCCTTTCTTCTTCTTTCTAAAGTCCCTTTTTCTCATTGCCTTTTTCTCATTTTTTTATCTTTTATTTTTGCATTTTAAACATTTTATTCAGATTTTATTTTTAAAAGTTCTGTCATCTTTATTTACATTAATGACATTTCTTTCAACATATTAGATTTTGTTAAGATCTTGGACTTTTTGTTGTTGTTCTTTTAAATTAAAAAAAAATGTCACTCACTCTCTAATCAGTTATATTTATTTTTTTGTTGATGTTCCTCTAAACTGGGAATTTAAAAGAAATGTGATTAAAAAGCACATTAAAAGCCCGACATTTTAGCAAAATCTAATATACATGTTTAAGAAAATTGCAAATAATGTAAATGAAGATAAGAAACATTTAAAAAGAAAATCAAAACAAAAATTTTAGAATGCGAAAAGAAAAGATGAAAATAAAAAAAAAAGTAATGGGGCTTTAGAAAAAAGAAGAAAGGCTTCAGTTAAGATATTGTGTCAGTTTTAACTACGTGCACTGTAAAGAGGTATTTTTATAATCATTATTATTACATCAATTTAATTTTTTTAGTGCTTAATCCAACTAAACCTGTCGAAGATATGAATTCTCCAACGTGCCAATTTTTTCGTAGTTTGTATACATAATAACGAAAATGTCACTCTCAACGAAACTTTCTTTTAAACTTAGTTCCTCTTAAAAATGCATGAAATTTATCCTGCGCAAATATGGACATTTTTCAGTGGTAACTACATCCAAAGACCTACGTTTTATGTTATAACATTTTTTTGCTTCCTCATAGAGGAAGCTTTGTTACGGTGAATTTTTTTTTTTTTTCACGGTTTCCATGAGAACGTGTTCAGAATATCCCAAAACGTCTAGAAAACATGTTCAGAAAAAATGTCCGAATGTATGTGTGTGTCAGACCTCCAAAATTCAAACCCCTATTACTCGAGGATAAATACACCGAACGGGCTGAAATTTGGCATACAAATAGTGGTTGGGCTTCCGTTCGAATTTTACGAGACTTTGAATTTTTCGAAAAAAGTATGATCACGCTGTAGCTGTCGCAAATATTGAGTTATGGGGCTAAAAAATTTCCAATCGTAGACAAACATCAAACGATGGATGAGTTCAAATATGTGTGAAGATCGGTTAAATATGAAGAAGCTTATTTATTCACTTTGGCTTCCTCATAGAGGAAGCTTTGTTCAAAAGGGAAATTAATGAGGAAGCCATGTGCAAAGTTATACTTTGCAACTTTATTAATTTTGTAATTAATGTAATTATCTATGTTGAATACGGCTATAAAACACCGTTATAAACAACGTTACGTCCAATTTTTTATACATACAAAGTTTTGTCTTACTTTCTTAACTTTTGCGTAACTTATAGCGAAAATCTACATTTTTTGAAAAATTCAAAATGGTGTAAAATCCGAACGACTTTACCGATCATAACCAAATTTCGTACGTAACAGGGCTGTATGTTGTTTTTTGACTGTAGAGCATTTCGGTTCATTTATAGAGATTAGACTTGATTTAGAGCAAAATGTATTTTTTTCGTAAAATTAAAAATTCAATAAAATCCGAACCGCTTTACCGATTTCGTAGAAATTCAATACCATACAACATTGAACGTATCTTCCATTATGAAGAACTATTTAGCCAAATCGTCGAACTTTTACGAAAGTTAGAGCGACCACGCCCTTTTTTCAACAAATTAAAAACTACATAAAATCTTAATGACTGTATATATGCTATCAAAAATCTCGCCATTGGAAGAGGGGCAACTACTCTACTTGCGTGCCAAATTTGAGCCAGATCGCTCGAACGGTTTCTGAGTGAGACGCGATTGAATTTTCGAGGCCCAGCACACACACACACACACACACACACACACACACACACACACACACACACACACACACACACACACACACACACACACACACACACACACACACACACACACACACACACACACACACACACACACACACACACACACACACACACACACACACACACACACACACACACACACACACACACACACACACACACACACACACACACACACACACACACACACACACACACACACACACACACACACACACACACACACACACACACACACACACACACACACACACACACACACACACACACACACACACACACACACACACACACACACACACACACACACACACACACACACACACACACACACACACACACACACACACACACACACACACACACACACACACACACACACACACACACACACACACACACACACACACACACACACACACACACACACACACACACACACACACACACACACACACACACACACACACACACACACACACACACACACACACACACACACACACACACACACACACACACACACACACACACACACACACACACACACACACACACACACACACACACACACACACACACACACACACACACACACACACACACACACACACACACACACACACACACACACACACACACACACACACACACACACACACACACACACACACACACACACACACACACACACACACACACACACACACACACACACACACACACACACACACACACACACACACACACACACACACACACACACACACACACACACACACACACACACACACACACACACACACACACACACACACACACACACACACACACACACACACACACACACACACACACACACACACACACACACACACACACATACATACGGACATTTTTTCTAAACCACTTTCCTCGACATTTTAGGTGATTCTAAGCATACTGGCATGAAAATCTCGAAAAAAAAATTTTTCATGAAAACAAAGCTTCCTCTATGAGGAAGCAAAAATACGATTTTTATGACATTTTGAATTTTTCAAAAAAAGTGTGTTTGCGTTATAGCTGCCGCAAATTTCAAGGTGTCGGGTTGAAATTTCTCATACAAGTCGACTAACATTGAACAACTTTCGGTATCAATTTTGGTGAGAATCGGTCAGCAGATGAAGATTTGGCAAGGATTTTTTTTTATTCACCGAAAAAACGTGTGTTTGCTCTCCAGCTTTCGCAAATTTTGAGTTCTCGGGCTAAAATGTTCTCCAGTGATAGACTAACATAAAAAAATGTATGATTTAGAATTTAGTGAGGATTGCTTGAAAAATCCAGTTTAGACGACATTTAAAAAAAAAGTGTGTTTGCGTTGCACAGCTCGTTTATTCATAGAACGGACTATGAAATGATCAGTCTTTGGAATGGTTTTACAAAAACAAAAAAAATAAATTATTCGTTTTGCTTTCTCATAAAGGAAATTTTGTTGATATTTATAATTTACAAAGCTTCCTCTGTGAGGAAGCCAAACACAAACCAATGTACTTCGTCGAGTAACAATGAGAAAGCAAAATGAAAATACATTTGCACCCTTTTTTGTTTAGACAATGCATCGATTTTGATGTACAACGGGTCGAAAAAAACACACAAATAAAAAGTCGATATATAATTCTGGTTCAAATATAGGATCAAAAAATCTGAAATAATTTGTATCTATTAGACGTCTACAACTCACAAGAAAATTATGAACTTTATTTTAGACACTTCGAAACAGGGGTGGTCCACAGCGTATGGAATCACCCATATTCTTTTTCTTTTTTACGGATGATAATTCTATTCTTTGTCTGTATTTTTATGTGTAAAAGGGTTCGACTCGTTGTTTAATAAATAAATAACTCGTGATTTTGTAATTCTAGGTAGCTACGAGCAATCACCGAGATTCATGGAAGCGTACGGCGATTCCCTGGACAATGACACAATGGGCATTGGCAATGGCGAGAATCAACTACGCGAAGATCTTGCGGAAGCTATGCTCGAGACTTCGACAGCGCCTCATCGTGCTGCAGGTGCGTAATTCACGTTTTAATAGTCAACAACGCACAAAATTTAATGCGCTAATGGGGTTGGCTGCGTAACGAGTTCGCGGTGAAAAAGAAAAGGACTCTCGGTCGAGCGAGTGCCTCTCAAAGTTTCTATATCGATCGGGTCTAATGCCGATTCACTTTTACTTTTCGCATCCCATCACCGAAACACATCCTTTTTCACACAGCTAAAACTTTTACAATTTCACTGTCTGATTAAAACGAACATTTTATTTACGTGACGATTAAAGACGTATACAAAATTCTTTCGATGTCGCGAAATTCGCTACCCTCTAAATTTCAATTTATAGTTAATTGAACATGTCTGCAAAAAAAAAAAAAAAAATGCATATACACGTTCCTACAAAAGAGAGAGAGAGGGCAAGTACGAATTTATGATTATTTCGGAGTGCTCAAAAATTCGAATCGTTTATTAATAGTATGAAAACAAAAATTCGAAAATGAAACTACAATTAAAGTTGATTTGAATTGATTGAAAAATTCAATGGAAACTCGAGCTCGAGACGCTCGAAAAAAATGATAAAGCGTGAGTCTGAGAGCGCTCCGTCGAACGCTCGATTGCTGCGATAGCGTATTTATCTGGGGACGGAATAAAAGAAAAAGGCCTTCGAGCGAATTCGATGGAACGCGTTCGGCATTATGTACGTGCATAAACGACAATGCTTTGACGTGTTCCCGTAGATTTGTAAGTTTTCAAGGATACAGAAGTGGCCAGAGGCAGGTATCTCCGTTTAGCAGCCCCTGTAATGTTTAGTTATGTCCGATCACACTAACATTCAGAAAAAAAAAAAAATAAACATCGATTTACTACCAATTGATCAATTCTCTGGAAATCATTCGCGATCGAGTAAATATGTGTATATTTTTTCAAACGATTATCGAGCCTCTTGCAATGTGATAGATGCTAAAAAAATGTCTAAAACGCCAACCGAGGATAAAAGAAATTCTTCATTCTATTCGTTTCTATACTCCCTAGAGTGTGTTAAATAAAAAAATCTTTATTACTATACTATAGCTGGATGAACATATGATATAAATTTGAGCTCGATCAGTTAATATTAAAATTTAGTTGAGTGTTAAACACTCAAAGCACATTTGCGTTTATCATTCAAATAACATGTAAAAACCCTTTCATTGTGAATAACATTATCAATTTTAAAGCTACGGAACTTTTTAAGGCCTCATTTTAAAGCCTATGAAATGAGCTTCAAAACAAATATTCAATTTTACGAATTCCAAAATTGGATCGCCGATCAAACGATATTCTATATGGAAAGAAACGAAAAAGAAAATTAAAGCTGATCTTAAATTTTGAATATTTTTACCAATTTTTATGTTAGGGAAACTTGGTGAAGCACGATTTAAAGAAGATGAAACAAGCCTTATTACATCTTATGCACAGCATTTTGTTCAACATTTGTTAATAACGCCTTTTAAGGCCTCAGGAATCAAAAAATGTACGCTGGCAACAAACAGCCTTGCCTGTTTTTCTGTATAACAATAATACGAAGACGTGTAACTCATTTTCGTTTACACCATCAAAAAAATTATGGATTAAGGTCATTCTGAAATTAGAAAAAAAAAAAATATTTTGTCAATGTACAGTCGAAATATTTCAAATTTTATGGGATGTATTTCGAATTGAAAATACGAAAAATTTTGTATTTCCCGGCAGTAATGGGTCCCTTATAGCTGAAACATGGAATATAAATTTGAGTTTAATCGGTTAATATTCAGAGATCGCGGAAAGCACATTTACGGTTGTGGCTGTGTCTCTTATTTGTTATGAATAATTACATCAGTTTTTAAGCTGAAGAGCTTTTTGAAGGATTCATTTTCAAGGATATGACACAAGCTTTAATTCTAGTGTATTGTTTTGGAAATTCAAAAAGTAAACACATCATTAAACCATGTTTCATGGGGGGGGGATGAGTATTTTTGTATGTACCGGGATTTTTTTTACACACCTTTTTGTACGTATTGAGGATATTTAAAAAAATTACAGAATGACCTTAAAGTGTCATTATTTTCAATGGTGTGAGTGTGGGAATTAGTTACACTTATCCGTATTGTTGTTATAAATAAAAATAAGCAGGCCTGTTGATTGTCATAAAAAACATTCTGGTATTTGAGGGGTTAAAGGTGTCTATGCCAAATTTCAAGCAGGATGCTGTGCATATATGTAAGACTTGTTAGTTCTTCTTCAGATTGTTCTTCACCAACACTCTGTACCCTTAAAATTGGATAAGTTATTCATAATTGAAGACTGGCTTCAATATTCTTCTTCTTTTTCTTCACGTAACGTCGTTTATTCGAATATTCATTTTTAGTTTTTGTAAAGTGATGTTCTAAAGATTTCAAGCTCATTTCATGCCCTGTAAAATGCATTCTTGAAAAAAATTCGTAGCTCAAAAATTCAGTGTTTTTATATGTTATTTAAATGCCAAACACAAATGTGCTTCTTGCAATCTCTAAATATTAACCGATTAAGCTGAAATTTATGTTGTATATTCGTTTAGTTTTAATGTATCTATATCTGACTGAAAAGCAGAAAAAGAATAGATTAAAAAAATGCAGCACACCCTAATACTTCCTGTACCATTGTGCTCTTCTAGCCGATCGACTTATTCCCCTGAACACGAGTCTATAAAATCGGAATACTGACCAACCGATTTTCAGCCGCTACTTTTGCCTTTAAATAAGTTATCAAGAAATATTAGAACCAGTCAAAGTTCGTTTAATAACTAATTAGAAAAAAAGAAAATTCAATTTTATAGCAGCTGTTTCTACAGTTATGGCTTTTGTAATGAGTAATGTTTTTACCTGTAAATTTGAATATCGAATGAATTATCTTGAACACGTCATACTGAACCATATTCAAAGATTCATATCTCTTTGTTGTTATCGCTGTATGATACACGTTTTTGATCTTAAAAAAGAAAGTCTTGTAAAAAACAAATTGTTAACGTTATTCTTTTTCAATGAAAAATAATTAAAAGCTAAAGGTAGCGAGAAAACACGATTGGTCAGTGGGTGAACAAAAATTGTGGGTAAGTCGCTCGTCTATAGACTCTCAAATCACTAGTCTCGTTGTGTGCGTATGTAAAAAGAAAATAATAATAAAACACCGAAAAAAATCGAAGCACTTAGAATGAAAGGCTTGTATTATTGACGATGGCAAACTCCACGCTCGCACCTCTTCGATAATGAAAATTTAAAAAAATCAAAAATAAAAACATCGGTCTACACACTTGCTTGATACTTTACGTCACCCCTCTTTGAGTTTTCTTCATAGTTACTTTTGTACATTGTTGTGTAATTTTCAAGACTATTTTGTCCTTAACGTACGTCTGTTACATATTTTCACTAACAAATGAAATTTAATATAAAGACGAAGAAGCTATTAATTTTGGAAAGATGAAAGATTGCCAATGAGAAGTACCGCGAAGTATTGGAGTACAGATGTTAAATTTTAAAAACGTAGAATATGAAGTGGAGGGCGAGAGATTTAAAAGAAAAGTAAGAGCTCGCTCATCGATGACTCTTCGTATAATTTGCAAAGACCATTTTATCCTTAACTTGTAACTGTTACGTATTTAACTGAAAAATGAAGCTTAACGCGAAAATTTACGAAAAGAAGTGATTTTGGAGAGAATAAAAAGTTGCAAATCGCAAGTATCGCGAAATATTGGATTAATGATGTAAAGAAAAGAGTAGAATATCAAGTAGAGGGCGAGAGGCTCGATAAAAAAAAATAAAAAAAAAAAAATAAAAAATAAGAGTTGAGTTATTGATACCTGCCAACGGCTTTTTCTGTTACTAGGGAGGCGATTGGTAGTTGAGAGGGTGGGACAACCGGTAACTAAAGTGGTCAACCCTCTTGGGACTGTTATAACTGTGATGGCCGACGAGGAAGACGTTAACTCAAGTCAGGAGTTTGACGACGCGACACCGGAACCTCCTAGGAGCGTATGCGCCGAGGAGGGACCCGCGTCACTCGGTGACTTTGACACCGAAGGTCAGGATCTACGAAATCTCACGGAAATATGCGCAGAAATGAGATCGGCGAGCGAGCCAGCGATCGACAGCGTACCGGACGACAGCATCAAAGACGTAAAGGAACGAAAGACACTGTGCGTCGAGGCAGGATTAACGTGTTTTAATCCTACCGGTAATTCCATCGACTTTGAGAGGGAAGAAGCCTTCAGAGATGTACCAACGAGTTTGAGCCTTTGCGCTGAGCGAGGTGAGATACCGAGCAGTCCGATGAGCCAAGCGCGAGAAAATACTTGGAAAAAACGTAGCGCTAAACGCGTCGACACCGAAATCGAGGAAAGAACATTCGCAAAAGCAAAATACGTCGTTAGCTATGACGAAGACAGCGTTGTTTTGATGGAGAAAAAAGGAGGTAATAATAATCAACAGGAGAAACGAATTGAAAACGTTTGTACAAGTGATGCGGATTCTTCGAGAGTCGAAAGTATCGGTAAGAAAATTGAAAATGAGCACGAAAGAGCGTCGAAAAGGCCGAGCAAAGTTACTTCAAGCACGAGAGCTAATAAAAGATCGACGTGCGGTATACGCGAACGCCCGAAATATCTCGTTCACGAACACGAGGACAGTATTGTGATTGAAGACACAACGATGACGAGGGAAAAGATCGAAACGAAGAAATCTGAAGATGATAAGGAGGCTGAAACGACGGAAAACGACACCGTTGAATTTCACGAGGAATTTCTCGAGCGAGGAACGAGAGAGAAACACGCACGAGGGAAAGGACGAAAAAACTCAAAGGATTCGAACGCGGTTGATAGTTGCGGTGAAGCTGAAGCTATGGTGGTAGAATCACGGGAATCGGAGGAGAAGATCGAAGCTATCGGATCTTTTGTCGATCTTAAGGATGTTCAAGTAACCCTTGACGAAGAGAAATCGACGAGAAACGAACCGGAACCAATGGAAGCCACCGTTGCCACAGGATTGGCTTCTTTACCTCTAGAAGTTCCACCTTTGGATGACATCAGTTGTATGGATTATCATATTGTCGAAGCGGGAATCTATCCCGTTAAGGAAACCGTTTATTCGCAACAATCGGATGATGATATCGAGCACATCAACAGCTCGGATGTGACGCAGATGCTTGAAATAGCTGATAAATCGGAGCGTAATGAGGATTACGAAATATCGCCGATACGTCAACGTAAAAGCAGCAAAAGCACGATATCGGATGATGACATTGAGCATATAAATTCATCGGAACTTGCGGAGGTACTTGACAAAGGTTTGGCCACGTTAAACACTGTTAAATCGTCGACAATCGAAAAAAACGACGTTGATGACTTTCAAAGAGTCGCGAAAATGGGTAAAAGCGTTTTGGCGTTCGATGACGATGTCGAACATGTTTATCACTCGGAATTGAGCGAACTCGAGCCTCCAGCTTTGACAACGGATAGCGACACGATCGCGACGAGAGTCGCTGCTAATAAAAAGTCACAGGAAATTACGACGACGGACCGAACTAATTTGATACGTTCGCGAGGTTCGAGAAAGCGTAAAGACGTCGTGGTTATCGATAGCGATACTTCTGAGGCTGAAGTAACCGTGATTGTCAAGTCTCTCGAAGGCTGGAACAAGAGCAAAACGCCGGAGAAAGATTTGGCCGAGGAAATTGATCGTTGCGTCGAGCCGAAAGATCAATTTAACGATCAAACGAGCTCGCAGAGTTTGCCGAAAAAGACACGTGTTAGAATTGCAAAAGCATCGACGAGTATTACTAATGTTCAGAAACGTCAATCACAATCGGCTTCCGATATGATCGAAATAATCGATATCGATGCCATGCAAAAAGCCGAGATGGAAGTTGCGAATGAGTGTAATTTAACGCCCGAATGCAAGATTCTGGAATCGCGTCACGATTCAACAACAGCGAGATCGCAGAAATCACGAAAAAACAAAAAAGCTCATATCGATTGTGCTGGAATCGTTGACGCTGTTGAAAAGCTTAACGACTCACAATCGACGAGCGTGACGAAATCTAATAATCAACAATCCGAGGATACTGAAAATAATGAACAAACGGAACAGTCGTCAATCAGCTGGAGTTCAATTGTCAGAAAGCCAGATTCACATGCGGAAACGGAAGTCAATGAGACGGATGAATTAACGATTGCGCAACCGGCGGAGATTCAAATTGATGCTGCTAAAACTACGGCAACGGTCATTAGCGAAGTGATCACAGTTACGGAATCAGCGGAACCGAAAATTCAAATGTCCGAGACAAGAATATCCTCGAAGAATCAAACTATGAGTTCCGATGTAACGGAGAAAACTTCAGTTACGAAGAAACGCGGAAAAAAAACACGCGTTTGCGGAACTAATTTGGAACAATCGGCGGGCAGCCCGGCGAAGATAATTCCCGTGGAAGTTGCGACAAACGTTGAGAATACGTCGAACGAAGAGACTCAACGACGAGGAAATCGAGCGAGGGGAAAACAATTGGCGATATCGGTTTCGAAATGCGAAACTGAAGTCGAAAACGCGGATGTTAAGATGACCGAAGAAACGGAAAACGAGTGGAAATGTGATTCGGAAACTGCAGCAACGGAATCTATCGCCGCTACGGCTTCCAAGGTGTTGACGACAGAAGCAGAACAACAACAACAGCCAGAGCCGGAAGCTGAGATTGAAAAGCGCAATGATTCGGACCAGGAAACTATGCCTGAACGTTCGAGCTCTTCGGACGATCTAAATGCAAACGTAGTGCCAATGGACACCGAGGAAGATGGCGCGGTTCGCGAAATTGCGGAGAAAAATGGCTCGACCGGTGCATCACCTTCTTGGTCAACTGTCAACAAAAAGAACACCAGATCGAAGAAGAAAAAGCGTAGATGAGTAGAGGATTGCGTAGACATGCCCAGGGCCAGCCTTGCCCTTTACATACTTCTTTTGCAAGTAGCTGGAGTTGAATAACCCGGGGAAAAAAGGGGTTCGAATTGCTAGAAAGGGAATGAACAAATTTCATTGCAAAAAAAAAAAAAGAAAAAAGAAGTAAGAAAAAGAAAAGGAACAAAAAAAAATGTAGGAATTTGTCGAAAATTTCATAACCAAATTAATTTAAATATTGCGATTAGCCAAATCGTATGTGTGATGATTTTAATAATTCGAGTAGAATTCACGATACATTGTTTTTGTCAGATTTAAGGAGGTTTAAGCGATGATCACGACTAGCCAAATCAGTGGAAAATTTTTAAAAGCCTTTCTATGCGTAAGTTGACGATCGATAAGAAACGGGTTTTAATGGCTTTTTTGTTGATTTCAAGATTTCAAAAAAATCTTTGTACTCATTTTCAAAAGGGAACTGGTATTAAAGCAGGTGAAGCCGTACTTATGGATTTCAGCTTAAAGTTTGAAAAATGTATAATAATGAGTTTACAGTAAAATTACTCAGTTTGCGCAAATATCCATGAGACTTATTTTTGCGCTATTTTATAGATGTCAAGTTTGTAATTTTTATTATTTATCCGTGATCTTGACGCGTGACAATTTTAACGACGAGCCTTAAAGTAGCCACAGCCGTGCATTAGTCAAATAAGTGCTAAATTTTAATAATGTCTTGATAAAAATCGAGTACTTAAATTGACTGTCCTGGAGGTTGAAGTGTAGTTAAAGGCATGTATTCTCAACCTGGTGAAATGTTTGAAACAACGGACTTTATTAACGAGGTAAATATTTAAAAAAAAGACGAAAAAAAGTTCCCCCATAAACAAACGGCTGTAATTTTTAAACTAAACTAATTTTAAAATCAAACGTGGTGTTGTGAAATCGATAAAAATGTGCGGATTAAACTTTGTATAGTGGCAACGAAAATTGAACTTCACGAAAATTTCAAGTCATTTGCTAATTTTCCAAATTCCAAATTCATAGTTTTTAATATTTTTCTACTGTTGATTGATGTACGCAACTTTTATCAGAGCTTACGAAACACTTAACACTCTTTTGACTAGTTTTGACCTGTGCGGCATTGTAACTACCTTAATTGATGGCTCTAAAGATTAGTTTGTGCAACAGCATCTGTTTTTAATATATTTAATACATTCGTCAAGTAATCATTCATTTTTTTCGTCGTATTTTTTTTTTTTTTTAAAGAATAAGTCATAAAATTCATTCGATTATGACGAGTAATCATTTTGTTTATTGAAAGATGCTTTCTAGATAGACCGTCTTTATTTTAGATAAAATTTTTGTTGTTTAAAAGTTACAAGAGTTTGTTTATTCTGACCTAATCTATGTTGGGTATTTAAATTGTTGTAACTTTTGAACAAATTGTACTATCAGAAATATAGATTGCCAATCTATAAAGCATCTTTCATTAAACAAAATTAGTTATTATTCGTCATAATTGAATTAATATTATAAATCATTCTTTTTTAAAATCTGAACGAAAAAGCATGTCCTCGAACATTAGTCTGATATTAACTTTTTAAATTGTGACTAATCGTATTTGTATATTAAAAACTATTGCCAGCTGCGCTACCTAAAATAAATTAAACAAACCACCAGAAAAAAGCCACAAAAGCGCTAATTAAAACAGCAAAAAATGGTAAAATCGCCTTTAAAAATTTAACGCTGTTTTCAATTAGTGTGAAACGCTCCAACTTCCTTAAAGACGAATCGACGAATGCCTTGCTTGGAACATAGCGGTTAAATGAAGGGGCAAGGCCTTGATCGAAAAGTACTCACGTAGCCAAAAAGTGCGGAGTACATGAATTATTTTAAACCCTGCTTCGAACACGTGTCGCGCTACTAGTTTACCGGTGTCTCAGAATGTTTTTACCACGCGATGTGGATTACGGTGCTTTTTTTTATAAATTGGAATACATTCAATTCCAGATATTGCTTTCAATAATTGCGGTGACCCAAAATAAATCAATGATTTTGTCGCTCGTTCTTCCTCAAGAGCTGAGTTAAAATAAAAAATAACTATGCTTAAAGTAGTCCTATGGATAAAAAAAATATATATATTTATATACTTAAAGTTATTGAAAGTTTCGATTTTGGTAAAAATCGGAATTTTTAAAACCGATAAATCGTCAGTCTATCGCATTAATTTGAAAATTCTGCCGTAACGAAAATGAGGTTCCAAAAAATCAGATCCAATATAATAATGCTTAGAGATTACTTAATAACTTTAAAGTTCCGAGTCGGTTTCTTTCCAAATAGAAATATTTCGATTTTTTTTTTTGCATATTACGGTTCTTTAGCGATCTGGAAATGTCAAATTAACAAGTTATAAAATATTGGTTGAGAAAATGATTTGAATAAAAAAGAATTCGCGATATTTGATGCCGATTTGAACTTTATAGCTCTTGAGCGACCTCTAATCTTTTCTTTTTAACTTCAGGATCGTTATTTTAAACCTACATCAACTCAATTCTGGAGGAAGAATGGAAAAAAAAATCTGATTGACTTATTTTTGGCCATCCTAGTGATAATACTTATTTCGTATTTGGGGCAAAATACGTTAAGTCGGCCACCGCAATTTTTCGTGTCAACAAAACGTCCTCACATTTATTCAGAATGTTGGTCTAGTTGAAGAAAAAACGTAGGAATTTTTTCCGATTTTTTTATTCCATGTTCCAGCCATTGAAAATCGCTGAAAATAATTATTGTTTATTTTTTAACGCCTATACTGCGACTCGCAGAAAAATATCATAACAACATCAAATTTTAGATTTTCAGCGTACTTTCCAACAACATTTTTTGTAAAATTCTCCGATTTCATTTTATGTCGTTTTTCAATTAAATAAAGTTGCCACTTTTTTTTCCCTCCGAAACGGGATTTCCGATTTAGTTGAAATTTTCACATTTTGTTCGTTGAAATGCCTAGAATCTTCGAAAAAATTGTCGATATGGGCGTCGTAAGATTCTAGATATTTCAAAGAGCAAAATGTGAAAATTTCAGCTAAATCGGAAATGTCGTTTCGGAGGGAAAAAGTGTCAACTTTATTTAATAGAAAAATAGCATAAAATAAAATCGGAGAATTTTACAAAAAATGTTGTTGGAAAATACACTGAAAATCCAAAATTTGATGTTGTTCTAATTTTCTGTGCGAGCCGTAGTATTGGCGTTAAAAAATAAACAATGATTATTATCAGAAATTTTTAATACCTGAAATATGCAATAAAAAATGTGAAAAAATTCCTACGTTTTTTCTTCAACCAGACCAACAAGCTGAATAAATTTAAGGACTTTTTGTTGACATGATAAATTAGTGTGGCCGAATTGACGTGTTTTGCCTCATTTGTTAAGTTCTACATATCTTTTAATGCCATTTATCAATATTTACACCTTTTCCACGATGAAAAGTCGACATTTTTGAGCGAGAAACGTATTTAAATGTTGAAACAACATTAACTTGAATATTTTTCTCCAATTGAGAAAATAAATAGCCGATCATGACGCTTGATACAATGATAAAATGGTCATTAGAAGCTACAGATATTTAAACCGACACACAGATAGGTCTAAAGATCTTAATATATAAATATCATTTTTGTATAATTATTTGGGTTTCGCCACCGGAAACTCATTATTAGTGTCCCCTATTTATTTGATTATCAAACTATTGTACATTACTATAGAAAAGTGCGATGAAAATATGAAATATTTTATCGAGCGACGCGTGTTCGAGTCAGCCTAGATCAAACCCAATAATGTCTACGTGGTGCAAAACAGTTTAACGTCGTTTTAAGCGTTCGCTGCTCGAGTTAAACCAGCTTGAAAATAAATGGGAAAGCAAAGAAAGAAAAGAAAAAAAAAAAAAAAATGGGCAGCGCGAACGTCAACAATTGTATGTCAAGCGAGACTATTACTAGATAATCTTTATGATTGGCCATTAGGTGTTCATTTGCGAGTATGCGTGATGACCAGCAATCAATAATCGTCTGGTTACTTATAGATGAACATAAAGAAAAGCGTGTGCTGTCCCAAGATTTATTGTAATTCAATCTCGAGAGGGAATGTTGCTGCGCGTCAGCTTTACTATCGACTTATTTTTGTCGCTTTTTATTTATTTATTTATACGCTTCGAGGACGAAACGTATTATCAATATTTTATACAAATGTAGACTCGACATTTTTTTTTTCTTTTTCGCGTCGATGGCTCGTCGCGAAGCAACGATCCATTTTATTAATCAACTTTTCTTTACGTCTTTAATTGACGTATTTATATTTATCATAGATAATTGATTTTTACAGTGTTTTTTTTTTTAAACGGTATTAAGTTTGCGGTTCGTGACTATCGACTAGATTGGTTTGAGATCTTTTTATTCGAAGAACCACGAAGCCGGAAACAGAAAAATCAGAATGACGCAGTCTCCGTAGTATTTATTTATTGTCATCAATGTTTTCAATTTTTTTTTAAACTTTCGAGCGTCTAATATTTGTTTCAAATGTATTTAAAACACTCACACATACACACAGACACACACACATATACAAGGGACAATGTACAAATTTTCATCAACAATTTCATCTCCGCATAATTCTTATAAATCGCCTCGGGAATTGAGGCTGCAATGAAAAATCTATACTGCCCTTTGAAGAAAAAGAAAAGCAAATGGCCTGCCTTAAGGGTCACTCAATAGTCGCAATGTCTCGAAATCTAATTTACGTTTTTATTTTCTGTCTACGCCTATACATAAATCATAAAGATAATAATAATAATCTGTAACATAAAATCTATTTTAGATACACACGCAGGTACGCGAGCGACGTCACAATTGTATTATATCGCGAAACAGAAAAGAGATTTAAAGAAAAAAAAAAAAAAAAACCGAAAATTTATTAATCACGAAGTTGGGATACAGGCAAAAAGATACAGACACACATCACTGATCCTCCGTTTCACTTACATGGAGACTGCAAGGCTCGTATCTTTCTTTTTTTCCCACTATTATCTGTTCTTTTCCTTTTTTACTCATTAATTATATTCGTGAAACAAGTGGACGAGTTTGCGAAAAATTCGGAGAGACAGAAATGAGGAAACAAGAAAAACGTTCAAAATACTCACGTTAGCTTAGTTGTTGAAAATCACTCGACTCTCTAGAATATAAGTTCTTTCGGTACCTTCTGCATGTGATTGTGCAGTATTAGAAGCGTGTTAGCGGTGAGAAAAAAAGAAAAAAAAATTATAAGACCTGACAGGGCGGAATTTTCAGTCACAAGTTCGAAATTGAGAGGAAACTGAGTCTTTATCTAGAAATTATCAAAATTAAATGGTGCAGCAATTGCACATACAAAAATCTTTGAGATTGATCTTTGTGATCTGTTATTATAAAGAAATCATCGAATCGATAGCTGAGGATTAACGAAAGATAGAGATTTGCATACACTTAAAAAAAGGGTCAAACATTTAAAATTATGAAGGGTTCGTTGAAAAAAATTCTAATAAACAATTTGTGTGCTAAAAATAAGCACAATCTCATTGAGGTCACGTTCGGGAAAAAATCGAATAATGTTACGGATTAAAAAATATGCTATATAAAAATAAAAAAGGGTCTTTCTGAAGGAAATTATTTTGCATTAAAGAACATCAAGTATTTCCAAAGAAAATTGGTATTAATGGAAAATCGAATTTATGAGTACCTGCTTGAAGTTTAAAAAAAATGTTTAACCACCAGTATATAAAAAAAATAACTTAGATTACGTCAAGAACCCATGAGATATTTTTTACGCAGTTTTATAAAATCAACATTTTTTTTTTTTTTTAGATCTGGAAGAGTGTGAGCTCATTTTGTGTGTTAAAAGATGCACTATGCGTTCACCGATGAATATTTTTAATAATATTCATTGTTTACGAATTGCAGACATTTGTTTATTTTTTTGTGAAAATCTTATGCTCCGAAAGTGGCGAAACTTTTCTGCTAATTAATTCAACACTAATGAAAATACAACAGGAACTTTGGTCAGGGAATTTTTCTAATTCGACAGGGATTTTATTTTACGAAAAAAAAAGTGGTCAGTATAAATCGGTCGAGGCGTTCTCGAGATAAAGCTCTCTTTGATTTATTAGACGCAAATATCGTAAGTTTGATCTTAAGGCGAGGGAGTTAGGATAAATTTACGTATATTTAAAGATCAATATGTCACTTAATTTTGGCTAGTATTATTTTTTTAGAAATATGTACAATTAATCTATGAAAGAATTTTTTTGCCAGGTGGCAAAAGCATAGGGTAATGCGGGTCATCCACAATAATTTTGTATTATTTTTACAGCTTTGAAAAAAAAAAAGAAAAAAATTCAGTAGTTCGAATATTCCTAAATAGTTTTCGGTTAACTTTAAGATAAACCCTTACGGCATCAGTGTAGCTTTTTATTTTTTGTTGTTGCAAAAATTGGTAAAGTTATAATTTAGCAAAAATTTTGTTCGGTTTTTTTTTTTTTAATAATCTAATTTTTTCAATTTTACTTCTATCTTAAATCGCTGCACTCATTTCGGAAAGACTCAATCTCAAGCACAACTGAGAACTATTTGAAGTATTTAAATAACTCACACACTTTTCGCGACCTTGCATCAAATTTTGTTATAGTACAATTGTATATATTTTTTCATATAATACTTGCAGCCAATTAAGTGTGATATCAGTCTTTGAATGTCTGTAAAATTTCACCTGACTTGCTCCACTCAAGTTTAATTTTCTTTCGGAAAACCGGTGCCTTAGAATTTTGTTTACTGAAGTAGAAAAAAAAAATATTCAAAGCTACTAAAATTTTCGCAATTTTTAAAAATAATGCCAAAGCGAATATCAGGTTCCAAAAAATGAAATCCAATATATTAATATTTAGAGATCACTTAAGAGCTCTGAAGTTTTCAGTCGACTTCTTCCCAAATAAAAAAGTTTCGATTTCTTTTTTTTTTTTTTACATAATACGTTTTTTAGCGAGTTTCGAATGTCAACCCAACAAGTAACAAAATATTGGTTGAGAAAATAAAAAATTTGAACCTCCCCTTAGGTTTAATCTTGAATTAGAACTTCTGACTGAAAATTCGACCGCTACACCGCCGAGAATTACTGCACGACACGAAGGTTATAGATTCACTTACATTTCTGAATGTTAAAAAAAAACAACAAAAAAAAGTGTTCATCGTAAAAAAATAAAACGACAAAAAAAAAAAGGCGGAGATTTGCGACAAAGCCCGTAGTTCATAAGAGATTAATAAGTGTTCCGAAGACGTGGAGAAAAATGCCCAAATATGCTATGTTAGACTGGCACTGGGAGTAAATGAAAAAGAAAAGAAAAAAAAAAAAAGAGTGTCAGTTTTGAGTGAGTGAAATATGTGGGATAAGTCGCTTTTGTTCGAACGGATAAGCACGGCACACGTAAATTTTGATGGGAGACCCGCGTGAAAGGTCGCTCCGAAAGCAAAAATAATTTTTTTCCTTTTTTTTTTTTGCGCTGTTGAATAATCCAGCAAAAATTTGGTACAAGTCTATCTCGCAATCGGGGAATTTTTTACGACCGGTGATCTCCAAACGCGTGGTCCTCATCACGCTTTAACATTGTGTAGGATTAAAAAGGCGCTCGCAAACTCGAAATATGTACGAAGCGTCGTTATTATCAATTTTTTTTTTTTTTTTTTTTCAAATAATTTTTTCTTTTCTTCACGTAACTGCAATCGGCATTACCGTTACATGCAGGCATGTATCTTAGCTTCAGTTTTAATTTATGGTAATTTATTATGCAAAGCATAGAACACCCCCTTAATATTTACCACACGAAAAAGTGCTGTGTCTTTTGATTGACGAAGAACAGAGTTTTGATGACGAACGCAAAGCCACACACGATTTACTCGTTGTTTTGAGATAGCTACCAATCAGCCCAATATTTATCTAAGTATTTAATTTAAGTGATTAAACGACTAATAATTGCGTTTTAATTCGTGGCCGGAAATAAAAATGAAAAATGAAATGGGAAAGGAAAAAAATGTTAAAATTAGTGCGCGCTTGTATCGTTGTGATACTTTGTGTGGGAGGAAAAAAAATTAATAAAAAATAAAGTAATAAAAAAAAAAAGAAAGAAAAGAAAGTTGATGAAAGCACGTTCGAAATACAATTGGCGAGATTATTCGAAGTAATAACTTAGCGTAATATCGAGTCTCGAGGATTCGTAGGTTGTCTTTGTGAACGTTAATAGCAGCTCTTTATAGGCATCCGATAAACGTTACATTTTAAGAAATACGCGTGTCCGACGAACATTTTCTCAGTGTAAACGAAAAGCGATGTTTCTAATGATTGTAAAATCGAATCGTAGACCGATAACTGTAAGTAAATAATATCGAAGATCTCTTAGATAATCGTTAATACTTAATCTCATACTCGTTCAGCACAAACAAAATCATTAGTGAAACGCAAAAAAAAAAAAAAAAACAAAAAGGGGAGGCGACAACGTGAAGGTTTGATTGCAATTTGGAACGAGGGGAGGTGCTCTCTTCGATCGTGTAATAACGACGTAAAATAAACAACAACAAAATAAATATAATAAAATGCACGAAGAATAATTGTACAAAAAAAAAAAAAAAAAGAGTTTGACGAGTGTAATACATGAGCTATACACGTTTATCCGCTGAAACGTAATCGCTGCCGCAAATGGCGGACTATAAAAGACGACCGAGAGGATAACAAAAAAATATATATATATGAGAAGGAAAAAATAAAAATGTTAAACAAATGAAAAAAAAGAAAAAAAAAAAAAGAAAATTACAAGTCTTGCCTATTTTTGTACTACACCCGCTAAGGCCTTAATGTGCCTGTTATCCAATCCAATATTAATCTATGGATCGTTTCACCAAATATTAATCAGCGGCCAAACCTCGAACTTCGACCTCGATTATCTTGTAATTTTGCGAGTCGTTAGCTACCGTTATTCAGAAAATATGTGATTTTCTTTTTTGCCAGAAGAAATGTTTTTCAAAATAATTTTGTAGCGGTTTTAAAACAGATTCGGTGGTTTTCTTTTCATAAAAATGTATTCCTATGGTAAAAAAAATGAGCTTCCAAAAAAAATGAAGAAATGTCGACATTTGAGAGCGACATGGTATTTACAATGAATGTTAGAGCTTAAAAATGCGCTTTAAGGGTTTATCACATCGTTTTTTTTTTTTACTTTTCACAAGAAAGATTTCTTTTACTAAATATTGATGGATTTAAAATTTTTTATTTTTATTAATCTGTGAAGTGGATAACTTAATTATAAATTGACTGAATAAGTTTATACGTTAATAATGCAACTTTTGCAAAGACTACGTGGAAATTTAAAAAAATCTCTGTGCCCGGATTTTTTTTTACGTGTCAATCAAATTATCGAAATAAAAGAAAATTCTTAATCACTTTACAGCGGATATTAAAATCTTAAATTTAATTAATAAAAAAGGAAGAATCTAAAAAAAAAAATTAGATTCATGTAGTATAACTAAAAGATAAATTGAAACGAAAATGAATGTAAATAAATATAAAGTCCTTTTTTATATTTATTTTCAAAAGGCCCCGCGGGAGAGCTTTAAAAACGCATTTTCAAACTTGAATGTTCATTTTAAGTAATTTGTCGCGTTCCGATGTTAATTTCTTTAAAAGCTGACATTTTTTTACACACGAATACGTTCTTATTTTTTTTAATTGAGGATTTTACAATCGCTATAAAATTATTGAACAACATTTTTCACTCGAAAATTTGACAGGCACGTAAATCGATCAGAAATCTATATTTTGTAATCTGAATTCTGCAAAAAAATGTCTTAATAGTTTCATAACTCAATTTCACGTAGACATTTAGAAGAGAATATGTTTGTTTACAACTTCAACAATTAGGCGACTCAGACAATAAAAATTAATATACTTTTTTTAAAAATTAAACACGTAGACAAATGTGATTCAAAGTATTATCTGAGAAAATTATAGTTTCCAAGTTACTCAAAAAAAAGCAATAAAAAAATGTCATAATTAATTTTTTGAAATAATCGGGGTATAGAACAAAATTACTTACAATAAATTAATCCAAGCCAATCAAGGAGTTGGAGATTTAGCCGCTGGTTAATATTTTCTAAAATGACGCTTATATTCTTTATCAACTTGGGCCATTATAACTTAAGAAAAAAAAAAATGTTTCTCCAAATATGCATTGCCCACTCTGCCAAATTTTCTACAAGTTCTCTATATATCACTGTATATAAAAACAAACAAAAAGTGTCGGAATTAAAAAAGAAAAAAAAATATATATATATAATTAGAAAATAAAAGTGGCCCAGATTATAAAGAATGTTTAATTTAAGAAAAGTATCGAAACGAGGAATTTTTGTAAATATTAATGTACGATTCACAGATTAATCAAACGACTGTTCATAGGAGAAATATGTTTCCAGGTGGAAGTCAATCGGTCGCTAGTTACGAGGATCTAAGCTCCAGCAGTTTCAGTTCGGCAAGCAGAGCATCACTCGACGCAAGAAGCTCGCCGACGCCTTCCTACGGAGCTGAGAACATGATGGTTTTTCCGGGCGACAGCAGCGGTTCCATCTGAGATTATCTGAGGTGCGCGACCGCTTTGCCAAATTGGTTGCGCTGCCTCAGATAAACTTACACGATCGATCTCCAATCAGATTGAGCTGTACTCTATTGAGCTGATTTT
Source organism: Perithous albicinctus (assembly GCA_964016905.1). Taxonomy (NCBI): domain Eukaryota; kingdom Metazoa; phylum Arthropoda; class Insecta; order Hymenoptera; family Ichneumonidae; genus Perithous; species Perithous albicinctus. Next base: position 4,956,675 of record OZ024692.1, on the reverse strand, counting down.
AGATGGTATTTTCCCGAGAAAATTATTGGACGTACAATGAAGTTGATTCAATATTTTTACAATCTTTTAATAATTTGACAAAATACTATAATATGGAATCTCTAGAGTTGAACAAGTCAAGAATGATTGGATTTTCAAGGAAAAGCGTTTGGGAATATCGTCTTAAATCGTTTCGTACGAGTGAATGAGATATTAAACGGCAAAGATAAATACAAGCATAAAATGTCGTGTGGCCATATTGAAGAAAAAGAAGAAAGGAAAAAAAAAGGATAAGAACAAGTGGTTGAAAATAAGCTTGACATTATCAACGCCTTTGGCGGCGTACAATTTTCTAAGATTTTCCAGTCGACTTAAGGAAGGATCCTACAGTTTTTGCATTTTATAAAGTGCTCAGCCAATTAAACGTTGTTGCACTGCGCTAGACTTTTGAGAGAAATGAAAACAGACGGAGGATTATTGGCGACCGGAATCTCCGGCGCGTGTCTTCGAGAGGTACAAGACGCTAATTAAGCACAATCGATACGATATCCTCGTGGTAACCGGATGAAATTTTAATCCAAAATAGTGCGTCTCGCAACCTGTTACTTGCGTCCCACGAAAATCTTCGACAAAACGCAGACGCGTTCGCTGAATAAGTGACAAAGTCAATTGAGGGCATACCACCCATCAAGGTATTCCATTTTTTTTTCTAGACGGGCCAGCATTATCATTTATCTTTCTCTCACATCATTAGCAACTTGAAATTATGTTTTAGAGACATTTTAAACATTTTATTTTTTGTTTGTTTGAAAAACCAAAAATAATGATAGTTTATTCTTGCAAAAAAAAAAGGGTTTATCGAACAATGCAAACATATTTGTTTTTTAATTGTATTTCAAACGTATGAAAAAATGGACACTCGAACAGATGAAATTTCAGAACTTAGTTCTGGTTTTTTTTTTATTACTTTTTTGGGTTTTCACTTCTTCCTGTCTCAGTAATTCGTTGCAAATCGGAGGCTATTATTTAGCTCGTAAAATATTTTGAATCGAAATAAAAAATATTGAGCATAAAAACAACAGGTCTGTGGACGTGGTTAATTTTTCGAAACTTTTTTATGGGAATTTTTATAGAATAATTGTTAAAGTAATGAAAAAAATTGAGTTGTCTACGTGAAATTACGTTGGTGGGGCGATAAAGATATTTTTTTACAGATTCCAAAATACAAACTGTATTATTTCAAAGTCCAAGCAGGAAATGATTCCACAATCAAACGTTTTTAGATTGCCTATAGAAAAGTGTCCAGTCAAATCGATAGAAATCTACATTTTGTATCGTGAAAAAGAAATATCTTAGGTACCGTAACGAAATTTGACATAGACGAATGTGAGAAAAAAAGTTTATTCATAACTTCAATAATTAAGCAAGACGGACGATAAAAATTAATATTTTTTATATAATTAAAATTATTATCCGACAAAACAATAGTGGTCAAGTTATGCAAAAAAGGTACGAAAAAAAATCTCAAAATTATTGATTTCCTTATTTATCTTGGGGTTGACAATTTTTAATACCTTCGAAATACAGTTTAAAAAACAACACACTTTGCGTTTTTCGATAAAACCTTTTTATGTCAGAAATTAGCATTGATTATTTTTGGTTCTAAAAAAATTATATTTCAAGTGGAAAATAGTGCATGAGAACCAAAAAAAATCATGTGCCGTTCCGTCTAAGAAAATATTTGAGGGGCGGTATTCCTTTATCGGTGATTGATCATTTTTTTTTTTTTTTTTTAATAAATAAAACAAAAGGAGCGATCGACCGGACAAAAAAACACAATAATACAGGTACATAAAGGAACAGGGTTAGATGTAATTTAGGTAAATTCTTGATCGTAATACCAGCATCAGTCCGGATTGTTGCTCGATTTTCGTGGAACGCGTGAGTAGATAACTCCTCGATGTGTCGTAAACGTAGATGTCAGCACATACGGATCGTACCTGGTGGATATACGAAAGAAAAAAAAAAGACAAAAGAAATAATCGCCTTAGCAGTCTAGCTTTAGATCTCCCGTGAAAAGAAAGATTTGGACAGCTGTACGCGGAACGTTTGAAGTGTTGTAGAGAAAAAGAGAAAGAAAGAAAGAAAAAAAAAAAAAACAAGTGGTACAGACGATTGATTTTGCGAAAGTCGAGAAAAATCCTTTCTCGGGGTTTCGAGAAACAATTTTTCGTCGAAACTTGGTGGGAACAGACGGGGATCCACAGTTATGGGAAAAAAAAAATTGTCGACATAAATTTCGACACGGCTCGTCGGTTGCTCACATGTATATTTTTCTACCCCTTATTTTGTATCGGCTCCAGTAAATTTAATCGAGAGAGTAGTAATAGAAAAATAAAAATAATAAAAAGAAGAATTTACCGGTGCGATCCGCGGTGCTTATAGTGAACCATATAATCGCAAAAAAAAGAAAAAGAAAAAAAGAACAAAAAAATAAATATTATATAATCCATAGCGCGTATGCGCCGTCGATGTAAGCGCTTTATAAATCTTGTATGGAATGAAGAGATGAAAAAGTGGAGAAAGCGACTGGCTTCGTAGACCGGTATAATGTGCAAGATACTCTGTTGAAAGTTTGAGGACTGTTGCGCTCGTCCAAAACGGCTTAAAAAAAAAAGAAAAAATTGTCGTTCGGTTTTCTAATGATTTTATCCATTTTTATTGTTATACTATGTAAGATTTAATTCGGGGACCGTCTCGCTTTGGCCGCGATTACTTACATCGAGTACCTTATTAAGTCTGACGACCGACGACTTGCACATTAAAGGTGTTGCGGATGATCGGCAGAGTGGGCTGAAAATTTGAAAAAATAAAATGTATAAAAAAAGGAGCGAACTTTGCAGGCCAACCGTGCAAATTGATATTTAATCGTACATCGTACCGTACAAGAAACATTGTTTTTTTATTTTTGTTGTTGTGAGGACAAGGCTAGATCCTGTCGCCTGTAATCATTAAGATGGTCCTTTCGGTACAGTCGAGTCAATCAAGTCCTGTGATTTCAGAAATTGTTTGTACATGAGGAGGGTAAGCAGGTCTACCCGGCCACCCGAATTTTTCATGTCAACAAAACGTATTCAAATTTATTCAGGATGTTGGTCTGGTTGAAGAAAAAACGTAGGAATTTTTTCAGACTTTTTATTGCATATTTCAGATATTAAAAATTTCTGAAAATAATCATTGTTTATTTTTTAACGCTAATACTACGGCTCACACAAAAAAATCATAAAAACATCACATTTTGGATAATCAGCGTACTTTCCAACAACATTTTTTGTCAAATTCTCCGATTTTATTTTTTTCCCCTCCGAAACGGCATTTCCGATTTAGCTGAAATTTTCACATTTTGTTCTCTGAAATATCTAAAATCTTAGGAAAAATTGGCGAGATTGGCGGCAATTTCTACCATCTTCTACCCAAAGTTACAGCTCTTCGAACGATGGAACATCGTGGTAGTTTAATGTGTAATTGCTCTCTGCGTTCAGGAGGGCTGAGAATGTCTATGGAAAATATTCTAAAGCCCGCATTATATTTTTTTATTATGTAATTCTTGTTTTTTGTATTAGAATATCGCGATGTTTGATCGTTCGGGAAGCTGTAATTTTGAAGCGAAATTGCCGCCCATCTCGCCACTTTTTTCTAAGATACTAGGCATTTTAACGAACAGAATGTGAAAATTTCAACTAAATCGGAAAGGCCGTTTCTGAGAGAAAAAAGTGGCAACTTTATTTAATTGAAAAATAGCATAAACTGAAATCGGAGAAATTTGCAAAAAATGTTGTTGGAAAGTACGCTGAAAATCCAAAATTTCATGTTGTTATGATTTATTCTTGCGGCGTTAAAAAATAAACAATGATTATTTTCCGCGATTTTCAATGGCTGGAATAAGCAATAAAAAAATCTGAAAAAATTCCTACGTTTTTTCTTCAACTAGGACAACATCCTGAAGAAACGTGAGGACGTTTTGTTGACATGAAAAATTGGAGTGGCCGACTTGACGTGTTTTGCCACAAATATTTTAAAGGATAAACTACTAGTGTGAAGTAAGATGAATCTGGATTACAAAACTTCTACTTAAATTAGAAATAAAAATGAATACAATGAATTTACAGAAAAATAACATAGTTTGCGCCAATAAAACTGTGGACATTTTTCAATGCTTTTCTTTTTGTCAAGTTCGTATTTAAAAGTATTTAAAAGAAACAAAGCTGCGACGATTAACCAAACGTTTCTTCTTATTCAGCAGTAAATTCGAGCTCAAATTACAATCGTTATTAAAAATAAAGTGCGTAAAAATATGTCCGTGCATTTATTGCCATAAACTGAGTTATTTTTCTGTAAAGTTACTTTTTTTGCAATTAAGTAGAAACTCTTCAATCCACATACAATTAGTTTACGCTAGTTACACTTTTAAAACGTGTACAAGCAAAGATTTGAAATATCAGTGTCCCATTGATTTGACTGTACCGAAAGGAGTATCTTAAGGTGGTTGCGGAATAGAAAATTTTGAAAATTTTTATGGGCATCAGCATTTCATATAAATTTTATTACGAGGATTTGTGCGAGGAAAATGTGATTGGATGTTATTTAGTAACGATTTAAGAGAACCTTGAAATTTATGACATAATATTTTTTCGTAATTAAACGCCGCTACGATATATATGGGGCATTCCACTTTTATCACTTCTTTTATCCTAAAAATTAGGATTTTGTTTTTGGAAATTCATTTTTACTAAAAAAATTATGGAAAAATAATGATTTTTTACTGTTAAAAAAATGACAAAAATTTGTTAAAAATATTCTCTTCTTTGGACCAAAATATGGCAAAAAAAAAACTCGTTAATTGAATCCGAGGGAGTTGGAAGATTCTTAGATATCTGCAAAAGCTGGTATATCAGACGATTCGTTTTGACAATGAAGTTCACGATTCGACAATGAATTACGATTGTTAGTGTAAATTTGCAATACATTTCCAAGTGGTAGTTTTTCGGCATGCAAAACTTTCTCTCGCATGAGAGATTTAATATTTTTTTATAAAGACATCGTGAATTATTGTACACCTGAAATGAATAGTAACATTTTTTCTATAATTTATATTCTTCTAAAAATAACGATATAATAAATATAATATAAAAACATTAATATAATATAAAAATAGTTGTGCTCACTTCAAGCCTTCCGTATATTTTTTTTTCTAACAAAATTTACTGTTTTCAAGCTATTCGCTGTTGGTTATTATTGTTATTGGTATATCAATGTAAAAAAAAAGGTTTATTCAAATTTTATCGTAAATATATCGTTCCAGCGCTTAATTTTATATAATTACGAAATGTTATTTTCATGTGAACGCAGCACATTTTTCTCGCACAAATCTTATTCTTTTGGCTAAAATTTGTAAAACATGTCGATGTCGGTAAAAATGATGAAAATTGGTATTTCGAAACGCCATAATTAATAACTAGTCGTGAATCTGACTGTTGCATTGATAAAAAAGAATTGAACGACAATTAATTTTTATGACATAATAGACGCATTTTCTTAACTTCTGAAACGTGTTGACACTTTTTCTTCTTTTTTTTTTTGGCGATAAAGTCGATCTTTGATCCGGAAAAAAGAAAACAGATGTTAAATTCTGCGCTCCACGTTCTCGTTAGTTTAGTCTAACAATAATTGTATCATCGTTGAACGACATTTATATAAATATCCCAAAGTACGCAAGGGGACGATTTAACTCGAGCACGACTGAGGTTTTTTAAAAATTTTAATCACACACGTACATACCTACCAAAATGTTTGTACATTCCAAAAAAAAAGAAAAAGAAAAAAGAAACAAATCTTTCTACAATTCGTTCTGAATATTCTTAGTGCCGTTTTTTATATAATTACGTCAAACGACGATTCCGATAATCGAATTATTACTATTATAAATATATTATATTCCTGCTTGGATGCGCAAAGTAAATCCTTCGTTCGCCTCGATCCGATTATAAGATGAGAATAATATTTCCATTTGTGAATTCGATGATTTTAATGATAAAATAAGCTGTGATTGAGAATATTGTGGATTTAAACGGTTATTGTGTGAGAAAACGAGCGACACGATTTTCGACACGTATGCTTATTCTTATGTCGAGCTAAACGAATCGTTTAAACAACAGACAACAACAAAAATGGCTTCAGGCATACAATAGGATCAAGTGAAAATTAAGACATGAAAGGATTTTTGCACTTTCATTAAAAGTGATGATAATTAGTGTGCATTTAAAAAATGTTAATAATTACGCATTTACGAAATCATCGACAAGCTTATGCCGAGTTTAATGATAACAATTTTTCGAAAGTAATTTCCCAATTTATGCCAATAACTTACGAGTGAAACTTTCTGAAAATTAATCCATGATTCATCGTTTTTTTATTACTTGATAAAACATTTTATATTAAAAGATCCTCCGGAATGAGCGAAATTACATACTTTCTGTAATTTCTTATTTGCCTCATTTTCTCTACATTAACAAGACACACTTTTGATTAAAACGCTCTTTAACTTCAACATTATCATCATTTTAAAAAGTGTGCAAAAAACGCTTGATCTTAGAACACGATTGTCTTAAATTCAGCGCTGAAATATACTTAAGGCGATCGAGTCAGACAGAGAAAAAAGAAGTGATATTTCAGACGGTTATATTTTACGTTCCAGTCAAACGATAAATATAAAATTAATCTACTCATTCAATGAGTTAGAATGGATCATTTTTCTGTGAGTGTTAAAACCAATTCGGCTTACAGTTTTTCTTGTAAATCAAATTAGAGCTTTTTCGACTCTGCGGGAATTTCCGAACAAGCCGCTCAATGGATTTCCACTGTATGATATTTCATTTTCTTCGCAATAGCATTTTACACGAGTTAAGTGGATGAAATATTGAGAAAAGTCAAAACTCGAAGAGGTACATGCCTTTAAAAACGCAACATTATTTTCACAATTTCTAAATTAGTGCATAACTTTCACTTGGGGACCATTAAAAAAACAAAATCTCCGCTTAGCCGATGTAGAATGTTGTCCCAAAGAAAATTGGACATCACGGAGTGAAATCCTTCGAGTTGGTTTTTATTAATCACGCGCAGAATTTTAAAAAAAAGCTCAAATCTTGTTTAAAAATCAACTGTTTTACCAAATCGACTTTAAATACTGACAAAATAAATTCTTCTTTTCAATCCTCAAACGACAGATAAATTTCGTACTTCTCGGTTGACTTGAATAAAAAAATATAACTCCATGAAAATTACTTTTTCCTGGCTAACTCGGTGACATTAAGAATTATCATACCGAGACAAACGTTATACCGTTTTAGCGATGTACGTGCATAAAGGGCGCGGAGAGATTGTGATGAACGTTGCGGGGTTAACGATTACGCAGTTTCGAATCCGTGATACGCGAAATTTAAATTGTCTTATCAAAGCTGCAACTTAGATATACCTTAAAATAAATATTGACCGAACTGTAGCATGAAATGAAAATTAAAAAAAAAAAAATAGTAGGTGGTGAAACTGTGTAATCGCCTCCAACGTATATACATTCATTTTCATATATTTTACTATATTACGTATTGTCGGATGGAGAAAAATAAAAATAACACATGAAACTATCTACACTTATGTAAGGTGCATACTTTATACTGTACGCGTATGTACCTAATGTAAAAGAAGAATTCACCGAGGACTTGTGCGAAAATGTATATCGCCTCTCACGTTTATGCGGTGAAATCATCTGGTTTATGTAGTCGCGGAAGATCGGTGGAATTCTAAGATCAAATAAATGATTTTTAAAAATCGAAGGAAAAGAATAAATTATAAAAGTTATTTTTTTTTTTTTTGTTAGTGATCTATGCTCCAGAGTTGGGCAATTTTCGACTTGAGATTAGAACTCTAATTTGTAATCGCCGAATTTATTCATTTGCAAATTCCGATTGTAAATTGTTAACGGAATTTTTCAATTAATAATTGCGATTATAATTTATAATCCAAATTTTTTTCAAAGATTGCAATTATCATTTGTAAGAGGAATCTTTCATTTACAAATTACTATTGTAAATTTTAATCGCAATCTTTCAATTAACAATTGCAATTATAATTAGTAATCGGAAATATACGATGAAAAATTATAATTGAAATTTGTAATTTGTAATAATGACGAAAAAAAATTATCACTTTCCAACTCACAAATATCTCTCACAAACATTTGACTTTCGTGTAATTCGAATACAGAATGCGAAAGTAACCTTTAGGCGACGATATATGCAATAAACTGATATTTTTTTTTAATTGCACAAAATGTAACTGATCTGAAAGAGGTTGTTTGCCCTCATAATGGACCGACAAACTGAATTTTTCCTGGCTGAACGTTTATGCTACGTGTAACTCTACTACTGTAGAATTGCCATGTATGGCTGTTGCATTGATATGTAAGAAAATTTAGAAGAAGAAAAAAATCCGTGATATTGAAAAACCATTAATGGAAAACCAGGAAATGTTAGGAGAGAAAAAATTCGTGAAAAAATCAGGCAAAATGTCAGGGAATTTTGAACCCGGACATGGGAAGAAAGTACAGGATCGAAATCTAATAATTTACTAGAAACATAATTCAAATATTCGTTGATAAAACAAAATTAAATAAAAAAGGGGGTTTCTATAGGGATTTCTTTTCCTTTGAAAAACATTAACGTGATGTGAAATATTCATGGGTGGAGTGAGAAAAACATTGAGAATAAAAAAGGCTTCACATCATCTTGATTAACTATTTTACTGGGAATCTCGTTACTTAAATGAAATAACAAATTTTTTAAAAGTACAAAATATATGATAAAAAAAAATATATCCTGAGAATGAGGATTTAAGTACAAGAAAATATGTCTTGTGTAAGCAACGAGAAATACATTATTCTGAAAAAACTTATGCAGACCTAATTTCACATCATTTTTGCTTCCTCACAGAGGAAGCTTTCGTGAACATTTTTTTTTTTTCGAGATTTTCATGTCAGTATGCTTAAAATTGTCTAAAACATCGCGAAAAGTGGTTTAGAAAAAATGTATATATGGATGTGAGTGACTGGCATTAAAAATTCAAACTTGCATATCTCAAGAACGGCTTTAACATTCCGGCTAAAATTTGGCACGTATGTGCGGCAGGTAGACACCATTGCTTGTGATAATTTTCAAAAAATTTCAAAAATATGTTCAAATTTTATTTAGCTTTGCAATTTTTGAAAAATGTCTGTACGCGCTCTAGCTTACGCAAATTTTTAGCTATAGAGCTAAATAATTTTTTATACATAAAGCAGTCTTAAAGAAGGATCGGTATTGAATTTGGGGCGAATCTATAAATAGGTTCGGTTTTTATGAGATTTTGAATTTTTTTAAAAATGTACGTTTTGCTCTAACTCCCGTAAGATTTCATGAAATCAACTGATATTTTTTTACGGGTGTAGAATAACATGCAATGCTGCTATGTACCAAATTTGGTAATGATCGGTAAAGGGGTTCGGATTTGATAAGGTTTTGAATTTTTTAAAAAATTTATGTTTTTGCTCTAACTCACGTTAAATATCAACAGATCAACTGAAATTTTCTACAGACGATAAATAATACTCAACGCTGCTACGTACCAAATTTGGGAATGATCGGTAAAGCTATTAAGATTTTACGTGATTTTGAAATTTTGAAAAATTATCATTTTCTTATAACTCAGGTCAATTAACAATGAATGAATTAAAACTTTTTCGAAATGAAAAATACAGATGAAAAATATTTCACTGTTGCTATGTACGAAATTTGATGACGATTGGTAAATGGGTTTTGATTTTGGAGCAATTTGAGATTTTTCATGTCTTAACAGATTACATTTCCATTTTTCACAAAGCTTCCTCTATGAGGACGCTAAAATTAATAAATAAGCTTCCTCATAGAGATCGCTTCGTAAAAAAAAAAAAATTGATGAGGAAGCAATGTGCAAAGTTCAACTTTGCAACTTTTTCTAAATTTTGCTAGCTTTTCTAATGAATATACGCTGAAAAAATGTTGCAAAGTAGAATCTTATACTTTTTTCACGTGCCATCCACAATGCCACATGCGAAAGTACTTTGGTTAATTAAAATAAAAATGAATGTTGGCTTTTTCATCGAGAAAAATGTTCTGGATAGCGGACGAAAAAGATGAGAAAGCAATCTGCATGGTTCTATACTTTGCAACGCTGTATTTAGTATTTTAATAACTCATGAATTGATTTGTGGCCAGATAATAGATTTGTCAAAACTGTTAAACAAAACCATTTATTAATCACATACTATTATAAAAAAATACAATCTTTACAGTCGGTTTTCAAAATACGATGATTCTGCTTGATCAACGCAAAAAGTATAATTTATCTGAACGTCTGGGGCATTGTGGAATTTTCAAATATTGAAAAATGTAAAATTCTCTGAGCATGAATTCTATTGGATTCTCACTAAATTCAGTATTAAATATCGACACCTTCTATTTAAGTTTTATGCAAATTTGTAGATCAGTAAAATTTTCGAAAAAATCTTCAAAATGAGATGATTTGGTTGAGTCTGGTACTGAATTTCAGTGAAATCGATAAAGCAGTACAAATTTGATAGAAATTCGCATTTTCGTAATTTTGTTTGATAATGCTATAACTCGAGATCGCTTCAAATAACTGATCTTAAATTTTGTATAAAACAGACGGTGCCAATGTTTGATACTAAATTTGGGCGAAATCGATAAAGTAGTTAAGATTTTATGGAAATTTACATTTTCGTAATTTTTTTCAAAACAATTGCAAAGTCGAACCATGCTTCATAATTTTTATTTGATCCACCATTCACAAAGCTTCCTCTATGCGAAAGCCAAAATTAAACAATGCACTTTATCATAGAGGAGAGTTTGTGAAAGGCCAAAAAAATGAGAAAGCAATGTGCAAGGTTCGACCTTGCAACCTTTTTCTACTGCTTATTGGCAATATTTTTCGAATTAACGAAGTCCCTCTCGGTGGAATTTTTATGTAGAGAAAAGTTAGACATCAAAATTCATGGATGTTGGTTGGCGATAAGAAACATTTTTTTGAAAAACAAAAGAAAAGTTTTTTTATCTCCAACCAACATCCAAGAATTTTGATGTCCCACTTTTGATAAAAAAAAAAAACTAAAAAAAAGTAAAAAAAAAAATCAAAAAAAGTTTTTTTTATCAAAAGTGAGACATCAAAATTCTTGGATGTCTCACTTTTAGGGATTTAATTTTTTCGATAAGTATTGCCAACAAATAATAGAAGAGAGATAAAAATAGCTCCTAAAAAGGAAAAACGAGAGTCATCATTCAAATTCAGATGTATTAAAAATAAAAAAGAGAATTCTGAAGAGGCCCTGATCAGGGCGAAACGTCAAACACTACATAAAACATCATAGTCAAATGGTCGTCATTCGCCGAGATGTTTATTTCATCCCTATCATTTTTATTATATATTTTGTTTTATATATTTTTAAAATATTTTCGAAGAAATATCTCGCAACGAACAAAAAAATGTAACATAATGCTTAAATTAAATACTTTAATTGAACAATGCTTGAAATTACAATAAAATATTATTAGCAACGCCACTCAGATACTCCAAGACACAGCAGTATAATCAAACTGCAGAGCAGGGTCTCTATGGTTACACGAACAATTAAAATACCGAGATATTAATTAAAATATCGACTAATCGATACACCGACTACAGAATGTCGATTCAAATTGAACTTATAAATACAAAAAAAAAATAGTCTCGTGGATGGGGGGGCTTCGCCCCTCCCCCATCCCCCTGATCGGGGGCTTCGACCCTCGACTCCTTCGTCGCTGCTTTACGTTCGTTTACATCAGAAAAATTCATAGCACGCGTAACTTGGTCAAACGCTCTCACTCTTGTCAAGAAACTCGTATTTTCGAGATATTTTGTCATTAGATATTTTTCCTGATTAAGTTTCTCGGAGATATTTTGTCACAAGATATTTCTCCCGAGTTATTTTGTCGGAAATATTTTGGTTGAAGAACAATAGTCGTGCTAGCAAAAAACTGTTCCCCGTACAAGGTGATCCCCACAATGAAAAAACAGAAATTTGCTTAAGCCGAGGGGTTCAGTGTGAAGAAGCGAGAGGAAAACGAGGGAAAAACAAGGAGGCTATTGGGCGGATTGTGGGAGAGGGGGGGGGGGGGGGGCGAAGCCCCACAGCACAAAAAATACAATTTCGCTTGCAAAGTGAGGATAAGAAGTTTGTTGCTTCCTCATAGAGGAAGCTTTGTATTCATGAATTTTTTTTTTTCGAGATCTCCTTGTCAGTATACTCATAATGGTTCAAAACGCCGAGACAAGTTATTTAGAAAAAATGTCCGTATGTATATATGTGTGTGTGTGTGTGTGTGTGTGTGTGTGTGCAGGGCTTCGAAAATTCAATCGCCTATCACTCAGTAACCGTTTGAGCGATGAGGCTGAAATTTGGCACGCAAGTAGAGTATTTACCCCCCTTTGAATGTTGCAATTTTTGAGAAAATATATATAGTGATTAAGATTTTATGTAGTTTTTAATTTGTTGAAAAAAGGGCGTGGTCGCTCTAACTTTCGTTAAAGTTCACCGATTTAGCTAAATAATTCTTCATAACAGGAGATACGTTGAATGTTGTTTGGTATTGAATTTGGATGAAATCTGTAAAGCGGTTCGGATTTTACGCTATTTTGAAATTTTCGGAATTTTTTTGAAAATTCTATAACTTGGGAACGGTTTAAGTAACTAATCTAAAATTTTGCGTAAAACTTAAATGGACTGTGTCAACGTTTAATACCAAATTTAAGCAAAATCGATAAAGTAGTCCAGATTTTATAGAAATTCGCATTTTCGCAATTTTTTATAAAATGCTATAACCCTAGAACGGTTCAAGTATCTGATGAAAAATTTTGCATAAAAGTTCAATAAAATGTGTCGATGTTTAATATTAAATTTAGCCGAAATCGAAAATGTAGTTAAGTTTTTGTCGGAATTTGTATTTTCGTAATTTAAACAAAAAATACAATGACATTTTTTGCATAAAACTTAAATAGTGAGTCAGTAGAAATTTGACGAAAATCGGTCAAGCGGTTAAAATTTGGTGGGGTTTTGAAAAATCTCGGTCGGGCTCTCGCAAATTACGGGATATTTTATTTTCTAGTGAAGAAGAAGTGAAACTAGCCTGCAAATTCGAACTTTGCAAATTGCTTCCTCATTTTTCCACTATTGCCGAAGCTTCCTCTATGAGGAAGCCAAAATTGATCATCGTACTTCCTCATAGAGGTTCCTTCGTCAAAAGTGGAAAAATGAGGAAGCAATTTGCAAAGTTCGACTTTGCGGCCTTTTTTTTTATATATACAGTAAACATACATAAAAATTTTACTTAACGTTAATACCATGAATCTCATTTGTATTAAACATTAAACGTTTGGTGCTTGTTGATCGTAATGCAGTTGTGAGCAATACCGCGTAGACAATCGTCAATCAACGACGTCCCCGTTTTTTTCGTTACCTTTTCACAACTTTCAATAACCGATAGTCGTAACGTTGATATTTTTCTTCCCTTTTTGCTTCCGGAGATTCTGAACAAAAATGTGTTCAGAATCTCCGAAAAAGTCTAAAAAACATATTCAGAACAAATGTCCGGATGTATCTGTGTGTCAGACCTCCAAAATTCAAACTTCTATAAATCGAGGATTGTTAGACCAATCGGTTTGAAAATTGGCACATAAGTAGATCGGTTGTGCCTCTATATTTATGACAATTAACAAAATAATTGGTAATCCCGTTCAAATTTTACGAGACTTTGAATTTCTCGAAAAAACGTTTGATCTGCGCAAATTTCGAGTTTTATCTGGTTAAACATTTTTTCAGTCGTAGATCAACATCAAACGATGGATGAGTTCAAATCTGTGGAGGATCGCTTGAAAAATCCAGTTTTCATGAATATTTTGTAATTTTCAAAAAGCCTGTGTTTGCGTTATAGCTCCCCCAAATTTCAAGCTATCAGGTTATAATTTGCGGTAGTTATAGTATATTGCGGTTTAGCTAATATAACTCAGCTACATTGCGGTTACCAAAGCTTCCTCTGCGAGGAAGCCAAACGCAAGCCGATGTACTCCGTCGAGTAATGCTCTATGTGCAATCTTGAACAATGAGGAACCAAAATGCAAATTCATTAGTACCCCTTTTTCGTTATTCTCATCAGCAATAGGATACTCATATCCTAACATCAGTTCTATCATTCCTTCTCGTTCTTTAAATAGACCCATGAATTTCCAAATTGTCACATGGTAGGCTTGTGCGCGATAATTCAAGCCCCATTGTGCCATCCTTGGGCAACATTCTACGGGGTCCATCTTCACTTGCCGTTGCGTAGTGATTTCATTTCGAAAGATGGTACAACCCATAGAATTTGATACACAGTTGATACAGCTTTCGTATGCCGCATTGATTTATGGGCCCAATAAATGGATGTATACACATACTGTATACACACACACATATATATACATATGTAGAGCTCGGTTGATTATGCATCTATATAGTGCATCTTTGCGGTGTAGATTTGGCCTCGTGGTTCTGCGATGTCGGTGGAGTTGCTTATAGGATCAGTTTATGCCAGTACGAATTTCAGTCCGGTGGTTGTTGGCTGATCCTGCCCATGATCGGAACGAATTTTCTTCAGGACCTGTTGTGGGATAAAAGATGACCTGCTTTAATTCGTATACGCTGACCAATTAGTATCTACTAAGAACCTCAATCTCCTCAATCTTAGGGTTTCCCCGTTCCACGATATACAGAAACGTTGATAACCAGAGATCAGAGAAATGATAGATCCCGAAGAGGACGTTGACTCTGATGATAAGAGAGGACGAAAGGCTTTGAGAACCTCTGTAGCTCGGTAAGGACCAAGAGGGCCGCGTGGAACGATGGCACACAGAGACACACACACACAGCTTGGTCATAGAGAAGCCCCGAAGGGTACGAGATAGTACAACAGCCAACCGCAGCGTATTAAATTGACGCTACTGTCGCTACCCCCGTCGCACCACCGATATATTCCCCTCATCGCCTTTCTCTCGCGCTATCCTTCCCACCCTGATGTCTTCCCTGGCTCATTCTCGCTTCACTGGAACAACCGATCGTTTCGCGTCCCGTCCCCGCACCCCTCCCCCCGCCCGCCCCCTCCTCCTCCTCGGCCCCTTCCCCGTTCAATGCTTATCTTTCTCACTCTTTTACCCATACCCGTTCTCTTTGTTCCTATCGTCGACGGGACGATGTCAGGGCGACGGGAGGGACGGGGTCTCTTTCGGCTTCTACCTTCATTCTTGGGACACTGCTCTTTGTTGCACTCGGGCGCGCTCTGAATCTCCCCTCCACGATGAATGAGGAGGCTCGGAAGAGTGGGGGTAAAATGGTGGCTGCTGTAGCCGGTATGGTGTCTATCCCCTCTTTCTTCCCCTCCCCCCGATCATTCGTAGGGCGGCGAGTGAGCGCGCAGATCGGCAACACAAACACACACACACACACACACATATATACACACACAGGCAGGACACATAGAAACGGGTACAGCTGCCGTCTACATAGAACAGACTATAAACGCGAGAGAGTAAGCGAGCAAGCTTGTGGTAACCGAGCGCCAAGAGCAGCATCGAAACTAGTGGCAGTACACTGACGCGCACCGACGCCGTGTCTCTCGGTTCTTACCTTTTGCCCATTATAAAAACTGCATTTTCCGCGTTACAGCCAGCCCGGGTGTGTATTGTCGGATGTCGTAACAAAAAGGAAAAAAAAAAAAAGAAAAAAAATAAATAAATAAAGTGAAGGATCAAAAAACGAGCGAGACTCGCTTAAATAATAACAACAACAAAAATCAATCGAGAGGTGAAAATCACGGCTGTTCTTGTTTATACATAAAACAAATAAAAAAGAAAAAACAGAAAAAAAATAACAGAGACCGGTGATTTTCAGCGAGCGTCCTAAAGTTCCCGGTGAGAAAATACGCGAAACGTGGATCACTGACATTGGCGTATTTATCATAATCCCCTTAATTCTCCATCGCAATTTAATAATATCGGCGTTATTATTATAAAACCACCGTCATCATAATCATAATCACATTATCCCGGAATTAAAATCGACGTGCGTCGACGTGTTTCGCGAGCTTCCGAAAACGATATAATTCGTAAAAGTGGTGGGTTGATAATCCAGTGCTTCAATTCTCGGTGCTTTTATCAAATTCCAAAGACACCATTTTTCCTTTCGCACCGCTTTCCCTGTGATTACATCAGACAGAATTAACGATTACTCGTTATTATTTCTTTTGTTATTTCGAGGAATAAAAAAAAAAACAAACTGAGGAGTGAGGCTGTTTAGAACAACAAAAAAAAAGAGAGAGAGATTCAAGAGCATCGAAGCGCAAGGGCGAATAATCCGTAACACAGTGAAAAATAATACGAGATTTAAGAACGGGTGAAAGCGAAAAGATTTTTCGCCGGTGGACAAAACCCGCTTCTTTGTTTCAATAGCACGCGCGCGTTTAATATCGCTCTCTATTCGCCATTCGCTGAACGCGTGCGCGCGGCGCCCTCAACACGCACACCCCGTCTGTGCTCTCCTCTTGGTTGCCCCCGACGACGTGTTTTTTTTTTTTTTTTTCTTTCTTTCTTTCTTTTCTCTCCTTCGTACTCTCTGCGCGGGTTTAGGCTTCGTCTCGTCGCCGACTACTAGACGCGGTGTGCTGGTGTGGACCTCTCTCTCTCTCAAAGCCGGTGTGTGTCTTGTCACTTTTTTTTCCCCCCACGTTCTATTGCACATTTTCAATTGACTATTTTCACTCTCTCTCTCTCTCTCTCTCTCTCTTTCTTTCTCTCGCTCTCACTTTGTCTTTTTTTTCTTGTTCTTTGTGACGATATTTCTGAAATAATCTTGAAACATCGAAGCGGGTGTTAAACGGATTTGCTTTGTTCGGTACCTTGTACAACCTTGGTGACAACGCGCTGAACGACGGTGTAACCTTGAACCTGGCTGTGTCGAGAAGAAGCAAGAGAGAAGCTCTCGTTTGGGCCTCCTTGAATCCAGTGGCAGTGCCTCGCTGATCTGCGAATAGAGTGCCTACGCTATTATTATTATTATTATTATTATTATTATTACTATTATTATTGTTAAAACGTGTCGGATATTCCATTAGTGGGTTTTGATGGTGTCACTTATTTGCTATAATTACCGTATGTACATTATACACTTGATATACTAAATACGCGGAGTTCGGCGGTTGTAAACAGACACATTTAATAACTAACGGTAATATCGAATAAATTAAGTGATAAATATATATATATATATATATATCATCTCGGATTTGTGATATTCTCGAAATATTTGTTACCTTGAAGAAGAACGGGCCTCCCCTAACCCCCCCTCCCGGCTTTACCAGGACACAGGAATTTTTACGTGTCTTAATGATGTTTCCGTACACAACTTTTCCAGCAGTTGGGTAAGCTTCTTTCATTCAATGTGTGTGTGTGTGTGTTTTTTTTTTTTTTTTCTCTCCCTTTGCTATTGATATATTATTTATTCCGAATTTATAGCTTTGTTAGGATTGTCAGAATGAGCGTTTGCTTTTATTTTGTCTAGAAAGTTACACAGCCGAATCGTCGTGGTTTCCGAAACACACACGCATCACCTAATGTAATTTTGTTAAAAAGTTAAAATTCCCGAGATTTAGATTAAACTTAACAATGTGGCATTATTTTGTTTCAGCAGTTTAGTGATTCGAGAGAATCACGTGTTTTCGTCGCAACGACGATTCGGATGAATAAAGTTTTGGCAAAATCACGCGACCTCTTGTTTAAGATGGTTTTTTTTTGTTGCTTTTATTTTTCTCTTATTCCGTTTGGAATCTGAAATTGGCGTGAGATATTATGAAGAGAAAAAAAAGATATCCTCGCAAATCGTCAATGAGACGAAAAAAGGAAAACGGCGTGTAGAGGACGCCACTGAAGCTGTGGCATTATTTTCTTCTTCCATTGTTTGGAAATCTCTTCTGGTTATTGTAATGATCCTTATTAGGCGCCCAAAATCACTGCGAAATAGTGGAAACGGATAAGTAATAAATTCTCCGGGAATCCTCATGATTTTAAAGAATATTCAACTGCGGATATCCTCGTTCTGTTGCTGGACGAATAAATGACTGTTATTCGTCCGGCAATTGACCAATTTTCGAGTGTTTTCTTTTACCAGGCGATTAACATACGATTATTCGTTCGAAGTATAACGCAACAATCGTTACAAAAATATATCCGGATAATTAACATATGATTATTCGTTCTGATAAAATTTTTAAAACAATATAAAGAGATATCCTGACCAGCTGTAGGATATCTTTTTATTCGTTTTTATTATTCATTTGAAGAAACAAAAGAACAACCAATGAGTAATTGAATGTTAATTCATCTGGACATTTGGGAAATATTGCGGCCAACATTACAGCCCAATAAAAATGTCTTTGGTAAAATAATACTGTGTGAATTTATCTGAGGAGACTTCCCAATGGGGAACTATTCCGACTAGTATTCTGAGCCAAATTTCTGTAATACCTCCATCCTGATTACTTATTGCACTTCTGTACAGATGTAAGAATAAAACAAATGTGAAAAAAGAAAGTATGAATTTACAAAAGAGTTGAAATAATGGTTTTAAGAACGGCGGTGTAATTGGTAACGCATCGGACTAGTGATTCGAGGTTCCCGGTTCAAACTGTGGCGATATTTTTTCACGATTATTTTTAATTGTAAAAAATGGATCGCTTTGGTTGCTCCATCAATTCTTAATGAACCGTTGAAGCTATTAGAGCGAACTAAATAAAAATCAGGGATTCGAAATATGTTTGAAACTTTCCTGTATAGGAATGTCGATAACATCAGAATCTTCGACACCGATATCTCAGACCCCGAGTACGCGTGTCAAAAATTCCATCTATAAAAATTAGGTCGATAGGACGAAGCTTAAGGTAATTCTGCCGCGAACGCAATGCAAAGACTCGCACCTGATTTTTTTATATATTATTCTTTAAGTATTTAGCTTGATGTTAAAAATAATCCAAGGTTCCTTACCGGTCGAAGAATAATTAAATTTTAAAAAATGATATTTTTACATAGGCTCTTATGACAGAAACTTCCGTATTTCAGAAAATCTCATGTTTCAGTTACAAATTTTGATATTTAGATCAAAGATAGCGGAAGTATGAAAAGCGTTACGTGTTCCCTAGATATTACGGATCGCGTCTAATAAAAAAAAACTTAGGTTTACCCGCATATTTGAAGAAATAATTACATTTAACGTAGCTAATTATACGCGGAGATGAGGCTGTTTTTAATCTAGAAAGATGGCTTGTACGTTTGGCAACAGCGCTTCATGATAGAAGCCTATAGCTAACAGCTGATTTGCGCGGTAGATTTGTATGTACCAAATTATATTAAACTATAACCTCGTAAACAACGGACATAACCTCACATGAACGTCGCAGGGGAGTTTGCACATCACTGCAAATGGCCGCGACCTACGATTCACGTTACAACGTTGTCACATGTCCGACGATCTTCCCGAGCTCGTGATAATCATAACTTGAATTAAGTCAAGCTGACATTAAAGATTACAATTTTATAACAATAATTAGCTTCGTATAAATTAAATTACGTCGTGAAAAAATCTTAATTATTCGCGCAACTAATTGTTATAATATTCTGAGGTCATAATTTGTTACATTTAGTCTCTAGGGTCCATGACTTCGGCGTAGCGACAGAACTACCTTAACAACAATAATGTTATTAATAAACGACCAAAGTCAAACAAATTCTTAAAACAACAATGTTTAAATAACGGCGTCTTAGGTAAGGGGCTTCGCCCGCAATAGATTGTTGAGGGGCGCTGCCCCTGGACCCTGCCGGGGGCTGCGCCCCAGTACCCCCTCCCCCCACGTTTCTATAGCTTTTTGTTCGCTGACATCGAGAAAATTGAGGTGGGCTGGGGGAGGACGTATGCAATGGTCTTCTGACCATCGGACACATAAATAGTTGTCATTTGCCCGGCAATTGATTTAATTAAGTGTTTTTGTTGGTGATAAACGTAATTCAGATGATTGATATGTTACTGTACGATTGAACAATTGTATATTATTCGTGAGGTACGCACTTAGTGAACTGTTACGACCGTTGCTAACGCCACCAAATGGCGTTGCGATGGGTCTGACAAAAAGACGAATGATTCCTGGCGAATAATGAAAGGGCGTAATATTCATGTTAAATGTTAATTGATAATTTAGTCAATATGGTTCTAGTTAAACCGTAATTGAAAGCAAACTGGGTTCCATCATTCGGGAATCGGTCAAATTCCATTGGATTGATTATAGTATTCGGACGAATAATCGAAAATTATTCCCTTAGTAAAGAAATCTTTCATCATTGGGGTAGAAAGTACCGATTTTGGACATCCCCATCATTTTAGTAAATTTTTTGAGGATAGATTTTCTTTTTGCCTGTATTCAATCGTGATTCTTCAAGACGTACTAATTTATTATGGCTGTGTTAACGTCAGTTCATCTCCATTCCAAAATATATTGTACAAAAAAGCTGACAATAGTATTGTCATAGTACTTTCTCTATCAGCGCCGTTTAGGTGGAAGTACGTTTATCACATTTGGCTGCCTCAAGAAGCTTTGTTTTGTGATTAGTTACTTTTTAAATGTTTGTTTTCGCGTAAACGTGTCATCAGACATTTTGTTTAAAATTGGAAGTCGTATGAAATCTGAACGACTTAACCAATTTTGCCCAAATTCAATACCGATCATCGGTCTATAATAGTTCATTCGTGTACCAATTTTCAACCCGATACCTCAAGTATTTTTGAAAAATTTCAAAATCGTGTAAAAACAAAACTACTGCATGGATTTGGCCCAAATTCAATACCAATCATCGGTCTATAATAGTCCAACTTCGTACCAAATTTAAACCTGTTATCTAAAAAATTGTAGATGCTGGAGCGCTTGCAAACATTATTGAAAAATTGTGTAAAAACAAAAGAACTGCATGGATTTGACCCAAATTCAATACAGATCTTTGTTCCATAATATTCCAACGTTGTAGTAAATTTTAGACCGATATCTCAAAAATTGTGGAAGCTATAGCGCGTACAGACATTTTCGAAAAAATGAAAAATCGTGAAAAAACAAAACACACGCACACACATTTTTCTAAATGTGATTTCTCGACGTTTTGGAACATTCTGAACACGTTTACATGAAAATCTCGAAATAAAAATGTTCACGAAAACAAAGCTTATTGAGGAAGCAAGAATTAGCGAAATGCATAAGGTGGCCATAACCGGTACATCCACCCTGTTTCTTATTATGACATTACTCATTTTTTTTCGGTGTTCAGACATTATTGTATCACCTAAAATTAATAAAAATATTCTTTGTTAAGAACCACAATTACACTATTTCTTGCAATAAATTACTGTCATTTATTAAATAATATCGTGGCTATTCGTACAAAAGAGTATCCATAATAGAGTCAAACAAGGGACACACAGAAAATTAGAGTGAGTGGAGTGTCTGAAGCGAAGTTCGGAAAATTCACGCGTGCATGTGATTTTCGGAGTGGATTTTACAAATTCTCAACGGAACTGTACATTTTCATGGTTCTATAGATTGTACAGCCCCGGTTCGAGTAGGACATGGCAGCAAAAAAAACCAAAAGACCAAAGACAGAGCTTAAATTTTGCGTCAGAAGGGACGCAAAATTCAAGCTCTTCCTTTTTACTTGCGCACATTTCGACGATATGATATACCCGAATTATAAAACTAGTTGATACTCAACAATACGATATTAAATCATCCTTGAAACAAAGAAAAAATACCTACTGTCGATCTATCTATTTTGTTCCAGTCTCGCATGCACTCAATTTATACTTTGTTTTTGCATGCAGTTTGTCCTGTGCGACTCTACGATTATTCATGACGTTGAAACTTGCATTATTCAGAATACAATGAAACTTTAATGAATCCAAATGATTATACCATATATAAAAAGTTATCGACTAAGAACATGAAGAAAATTTCTTTGTTCTACTCCTTTTCTCGAACATTAAGAATCATACAAATTTGACGATTTTACTCCTAGGAGTGCGTTCCGATGTTCGGAGCACATTGTTGATTTCTCGTGCGATTCTTCTTGTTAAGAGGATTAACACTGACTAAGAAAATGTTATGCAATATACAAACTTTGAAAAGCATCAAATTGTCAACTCTTCATCAACTGTTAAGAGTGCTGAAATGCAGTACAATATTTGTTCTCTTCATGCTCTTAATCATTACAATTCATTATAATTATTTATTTTTATTTATTTCGCTGCATTCCAACGATTCAAACTTCAACATCATGATAATTTCTCAAAGTTATAATCATCAATATCAAACGATGAACAACTTTTTATGTTGATGTAATTTTGGAATGGCTTTGGCTCTTCCGCATTCGAAAACACGTGATTCTTGGCGCGACCAAGAATTTCAAATAATTTAAAATTTCTTTAAAATTAAAAAAATAAAATAAATAAATAAATACAAAAATTTCTATGATCTGGTATTTTATCAAGGCACTAAAGAGCTATGATCTACGGTCGGTAATAAAAATCATACAATGAGTTACAGGTTTATCCTTTTTAGATTTTGTTTCCTCTTTCCTAATACCTTTCACGCGTCTAGTGGATCAGGTATGCGGATACTTACCATGCTTGCTCAGTTTCCTATATTGTGTCTGTAGACATTTCGTTTCTTAAAAAATAATAAATGGCGAAGAGAAAATTGCAAAGTGTGATCGGTACACGACACGGACACTACGCATTGGTCACTCCAAGAACAGAGTGTCTTGAAAACGGAAACACAAGAGCCATTCCAACAATGATATCACCCTACAAAATCGAGGCTTAAAAATTGGTTCATCGTTCGATATTGATAATTATAACTTTAAAGCATTATCGTAGCGTCGCACACGACAAATTGCATGCACACAAAATATAAATTGAGTCCATACGTGACTGGACGAAAATAAGAGATCGGTAGTAGCGCTTTTTTTGTGTCAACAAAAAAATGATATTTTTTATTAGTATGATTCAATAACGTATTGTTGAGTGTCATATTAGTTTAATTGCTCGGTTGTATCACATATCGTCAGAATATGCGGAAATAAAAAGTATACAGAGTTCGAACAAACTGTAGACACGAAAATGTACAGTCCTGTTTAAAAGTTGTAAAATGCACTCCCAAAATCATATGCACGCGTCAATTTACTCGAGTTAAGAATAGTATATTGTGCACCTAGGGCGGAAAGTTGAACATTCCTGGTGAGTGTGTGTCAACACACGAGGTGGAATGTCAACTCCGCTCGCGGTGCACGTGCGTTTTTTTCATACATCTGCACGAAGGGATCATACTTTGTTCCGTGATGAGAAGGGGGAAAGTGAGTGCTTTCCTCCCTAGGGAGTAAAGTACTTACTTTCACACCTCTCACCCGGGAGCAAAGTACGAACTTTACGTGCAGGTGGGTGAAAATAGTATATTGTGCACCGAGGGCGGAAAGTTGAACATTCCTGGTGAGTGTGTGTCAACACACGAGGTGGATGTCAACTCCGCCCGCGGTGCACATACGTTTTTTTCATACATCTGCACGAAGGGATCGTACTTTGTTCCGTGATGAGAGAGGAGAAAGCGAGTGCTTTCATCCCTAGGGAGTAAAGTATTTACTTTCGCCCCTCTCACCGTGGAGGAAAGTACGAATTTTACGTAAGCATGAAAAAAAGTATTTCCGACGAGTACTGTATAAAATTTTACTTCACAAGGTGTGAAAACGGGTGTTTTAGGCGTAAAACGTCCATTAATCGCACGGAGTGAAGT
The DNA here is from genome assembly GCA_964016905.1 of Perithous albicinctus. Lineage (NCBI taxonomy): Eukaryota > Metazoa > Arthropoda > Insecta > Hymenoptera > Ichneumonidae > Perithous > Perithous albicinctus. Next base: position 4,932,616 of record OZ024692.1, on the reverse strand, counting down.
AAAGTAATAAAATTTAATAGCGATCTCCAAATATTTTTCGACATCATGGGATTTTTATGAGCATAGCTTTTTCACCATTCTGCATAGTTATTTTGGGTGCATAAGCGATAAATAAAGAGTTTTGTAATAGTGAGCAAAATGTTTAAAACCACGGAATGAAATTGGATAGACCTCCAAATATTTTTTTACCTCATTGATGATTTACGATAATTTTTTTTTCTTCATTCCTCACACTAATTACAGGTGGCAAACGGAATAAAAAGAAAATAAAAATGAAATTTGGTCCATCCTAGGTTTTGCTGCTTGTGTATAATAATGTTGAAGAATATTAATAATTATAATAAGTACCGACGCATATCGAATTACGTAAGTAGAAGAAACTTTGTGATTTTAATATGGACACGTAGATGCTATTTATTGTACTGAGTATCAGTCACGTGGATTAGCAAAAAAAGAAATTGACAAATGTAGTTCACAAAAAAAAACTGCAAAGAATTTATTTGATTCGCAACAAAGAGAAAAGAAGGAAAATAAACTGAGATTAAACACGGATATTTAATTGATTCCATTCAATGGCAGAGATGAAAAATCCGTATTTCAATTATTTATGTACCAGTTTTCAGTTAACTCTAGAATGGCACACTAGGATAAAATTGACCCATATTTACTTTTGACAGAATTTATTTCGCTCAGAATGAGGTTGAGACATAATATGTCATTATGATTTTTTTTAAATTGGCAACATTAAAAAAATGATAATTTTTGCAGACAGCAATGACATTTTTTAAATACAGTCTCAACTTCTCTCTCTACAGAAAAAAAAACTGACCGAATAAACCCGATAATAAGGGCAAAAAATCTATTTTAAATCAAACCAATAGAAATATATATTTGGAATTTGTGAATCTGCGCAGAAAAAAAATGTATCATGCGATAACGAAATATCATGTAGAAAACTATGTGATGAAACGATCATCCGCGAATGCAGCGGTTAGACGAATAAGAATATAGAATATCATAAACAATTTGTCAGAAATATTAAATAGTTTATTGTGCACCAAGGGCGGAAAGTTGAACATTCCCGGCGAGTGTGTGTCAAGACACGAGGTGTAATGTCAACTCCGCCCGCGGTGCACATACGTTTTTTTTCACACTTCTGCACGAAGAGTTCGTACTTTGTTCCGTGATGAGACGGGCGAAAGTGAATGCTTTCCTCCCGTGGGCGTGTTTTCCTCCCTAGGGAGTAAAGTACTTACTTTCTCCCCTCTCACCGGGGAGCAAAGTACGAACTTTACGTGCTGGTGGGTGAAAAATGTTATTTGAAAACCGACAGCGTTCATATTTTTCGGAAAATGACAACTGCTTTCTTTTTTCTTAATTATTATTATTATTTTTTGTTTATGACAACATTTTACATAGAGAATGAGTTGAGAAAGAAAATTTGCCACAACTTGATAACAACTTTATTATGAGTCAGAATGGCAAAACAAAAAATTATGATAAACCCTGCTTTGAAAAAAGTAAATTGAGAATTTGTAATTTTTTGGAGAAAAATAATTTGACTGAACAACATTTTTTCATTTTGGAAATTATTTATTTATTTGATAGTTACGGGTAAGAACCCAATTACAAGTGCATTTAGCATGAGCCAATGACTAAAATATACATGAGAATGAACAGACGAGTCGCATGTTAGCGGAAAAAAAATAACCAGTGAAGGTAATAACATAGAAGTGTATAAGCAGTGGGTTACAGCTAACAATATTGAATGGACAACATTATGGCAGATACTTTTATTTTTATATAAATAAAAAAATGACCATACAAGTTAGATACATTAGTGGCCGATCATAAATATCTCTAACAGAGCTTGAGCAGCAAATGATGCAAGAAAAAAAAGGGTGCAAATGAATTTGCATTTTGCTTCCTCATTGTTCAAGATTGCCCATAGAGGATTGCTCGACGAAGTACATTGATCTGTGTTTGGTTTCCTCATAGAGGAAGCTTTGTAAATTATAAATATCAACAAAATTTCCTTTATGAGAAAGCAAAACGAGTAATTTTTTTTGTTGTAAAAGCGTTCCAAAGACTAATCCGTTCATAATCCGTGAACATTTACTGATCATTGAATTACTTATTCACTCCTCGAAATAATAAACCAGCTGTGCAATGCAAACACAAATTTTTTTTGAAGATTTCAAAATGTTGTATAAACTGGACTTTTCAACCAATCCTCACTAAATTCTAAATTATACATTTCTTTTATGCTAGTCTACCACTGGAGAACATTTTAGTCCACGAACTCAGAATTTGCGAAAGCTAGACAGCAAACACGTTTTTTCGGTAAATAAAAAAAAATCCTTGCCAAATCTTTATCTGTTGACCGATTCTCACCAAATTTGGTACCGAAAGTTGTTCGATGTTAGTCCACTTGTATGAAAAATTTCAACCCGACACCTTGAAATTTGTGGCAGCTATAACGCAAACACACTTTTTTTGACACGCCACATAAATCCAAACATTTTTTCTGAATATGTTTTCATGAGAATACGAACAAAAAATGTTTAACCATAACAAAGCTTCTTCTACGAGGAAGCAAAAATATAATTCTAAAACGTCTGCATAAAAAGATGAAAATTCGGGTTGGGTTAACAATTGCAAAAAGCAACTATCATCCGTACAGTCGTATACTTGATAATTCAAAAAGAGAATCTGCGTTCTGATCATAAAAAAAATATTTAATTACGGCGAAGGCATCTCCTGAAAGATCGACATGGTAAAATGTAAACCTGTAGGTCTTTAACGGTCGGCTGCGAAAGTGTGTCGTTCTAGGGATAACTTTTGTGATGGTTACGAAGACCCTGTCGAAACTACATATTACAACTTTCACTCGAGAACATTTTGTAGATTAATAGTTTAAGTAATTCTGAACGTAATTACAAAGTTTGATCGTCAGCCATCTGAGAAACATGACATTAAAAAAAAAAATTCAACGTAAATTTAAAAAAACTCTCTACTAAAGAAAAGGAAATTGAATTAATAACCAAATCGGATAAACAAAAAAAAATGTTAATTAATATGCGAAGAATTAATTAACTTTTTGTTTGTATATCCAATTTGCTTATTAATAAAACTTCTTCTTTTCGGTCGGGAGTTTTTTTCATTTTTGTAAAATTATTTTTATTTCATCCTTTTTAAAGTAATTAACTATTTGTCTCGAAATCACGCGAAGCTAAAAATGGTTTAGAATCAACAGACGTACTTCCGCAATTTGTGCGCACAATTTTGGTTAAACTATTTGTTATGGTTTTCAAAAACATTCCGGAAACAGAAAACCCTGTCGATCAGCTGATCACCACTAAACGCACATTAGCAGACCTGGCCAAGATTCGGGTAAAAAATGTATCTGAAATACAAAATACAAGAAAATATTGCAAAATAGAAACTTGCACATTGCTTCTTTATTTTTTCGCCCGCTATCCACAATATCAACTCTATAAGAGAGGTTAATTAAAATCGAACTAACTGGCTTCCTCGTAGAGGAACCTTCGTCATTGCGGACGAAACACAAATGAGGAAGTTTTTACTTTGCAACCTTTTTTGCTTCCTCATGGAGGAAGCTTTGTTTTCGTGAAAAATTTGTTTTCGAGATTTTCATGTGAGCACTCAGAATGGTGGAAAACGTCGAGAAAAGTGGTTTAGAAAAAAGTGCCTGGATAGATGTGTGTGTGTATCTGTGTGATCGGGATTTAAAATTCAAACCTACTAAAAATCTCAAATTGCTTCATTTGGTACATAGCAGCAGTGAATATTTTTCATCTATATTTTTCATTTCGAAAAAATTTTAATTCATTCATTGTTAGTTGACCTGAGTTATAAGAAAATGATATTTTTTTCAAAATTTCAAAATCACGTAAAATCTTAATCGCTTTACCGATCATTACCAAATTTGGTACGTAGCAGTGCTGAATATTATTTATCGTTTGCAGAAAATATCAGTTGATTTGTCGATATTTAACGCGAGTTAGAGCAAAAGATAAATTTTTCAAAAAAATTCAAAATCTTATAAAATCCGAAGCCCTTTACCGATCATCACCAAATTTGCTACATAGCAGCATTGCATGTTATTCTTCATCTGTAGAAAATATCAGTTGATTTCGTGAGATTTCACGGGAGTTAGAGCAAAACGTAAATTTTTTGAAAAATTCAGAATCTCATAAAATCCGAACCTATTTACAGATTCGCCCCGAATTCAATACCGATCATTCTTTAAGACTGCTTTATGTATAAAAAATTATTTAGCTCCATAGCTAAAAATTTGCGGAAGCTAGAGCGAGTACAGACATTTTTCGAAAATTGCAAAGTTAAATAAAATTTGAACACATTTTTGAATTTTTTTGAAAATTATCACAAGCAATGGCGTCTACCTGCCGCACATGCGTGCCAAATTTTAGCCCGAAGGTTAAATCTGTTCTTGAGATATGCAAGTTTGAATTTTGAATGCCACTCACAAAACACATTTTTTCTAAACCACTTTTCTCGACGTTTTAGACAATTTTAAGCATACTAACATGAAAATCACGAAAAAAAAAAATGTTCACGAAAACAAAGCTTCCTCTATGAGGAAGCAAAAAGCAATCTTTGCAGACAGTACTAAAAAATTCGATGATTTTGCTTGACCAACACTTTCCATGTTGGTGTCTGAAAAAAATCTAAAAATAAATAGAAAACTGTAAAAAGCTGGATTCTCACTAAATTCAGTATCGAACATTGACCCATTTTATTTAAGTTTTATATATAATAAAAATTTGGATGATTAATTTGAATCGTTTTCGAGTTATTGCATTTTCGTAAAAACTATGAATACGCAAATTTCTATAAAATCTAAACTACTTTATCGATTACGATAAAGATTTATGCCAACTTTCAGTCCCTTAACTGTAAAAATTCTTCGAGTTAGAGCGATAACACATATTTTTCAATTTTTAAAATAAAATCTCATAAAATCAAAATGCTCAATCGATTTTAACAAATTGCATACCATAGAAATATTGGACTCTATACGCGTCATCGGTTTGAGATTATTTGGTTGAGTTATCAACGAATTATGGCAGTTTGATTTTTAGCCCCTATCAGATATAAACTATTTTCATATTTATTTAAATATTACGTTTCCACACTAGTAGATGACCAATTTTACGAAATGTGTGCATTGCTTTCGTCTTTTTTCTCTGCGTTCATAAATAACACACAAAAGAGATATGCATTACATGAAGACTCGCAGGGGAAAGTAATAAAATTTTTAATTTGGGTGGGAAATTAACATACGTAAAGTGAACTTTCGAGCTATAACGAATAGGCTGTAGATTCACTGATTATACAGGTTTTAACACTTACCATGAAAAAGTGACCTTACCGGTTATATGAATGAGTAATTGCGTCTTAAATGAACCCGAATTATGCGTGCAGTAACGTGTTATCATCTGCACCAATGAATACACGCGAAACTAAAATTAATTGTAAGTAGAATTGACACGTTAAAAATAATATAAAATAATATAAAATCAAATAATATAGATAATATAAAATAAAATAATATGAAATAATATAGTTTGGTGTTATTTAACAATACAAAAGAAAAAAACTCCAGACCCATTTCTAGATTTATTTCAAAAATTAATTATGTCAGAATCATCATAAAAGGTATTTACTATATCTTCGAGAATGACTGACATTTTTACTGTATATTGTTGAAGAAATAAAATGTGAGAATATTTTGGGTGTGAAGCTAGGATTGGAATAAAAAATAAAAGTAAGAGGATTGAAAAAGAGGGCTTTTGCAGCTTTTTACATTACAGCACTTGTGTCTGTATCAAAAGTTTGTATTCAGGTTCATTAACCTGATAATCCAAAAATCAGGAACTCGAATTTAGAATGTACTACAATTAAGAGCTTTTTAGTCCAAATTGGGTGACAAAAAAAAATTGATCCTTTCATTTTGCGGCAAAATGAATATTTTACTGGAATTGCTAGCTTGTAACTAAATAAAAAAAAGCTCCCGTAACAAAATTTAAAAATATCTTAATTAAAGTTACGTTCTTTTTAGGTGCTAATTGGGTGGCGAAAAAAAAATTGATTATGCATGTAAATAACCGTTGCTGGTCACGTGACTAAGTAACAGATGAAAAATATTTTCGTCACATCAAAATTGGATGCTCTGTGGGTTATTAGATGCCAAATAAAAAAAAACAAGCCTGTAGAAAAGCCAGTAGAACCTTGCAAATTGCTTCCTCATTATTTAGTATCTTTGACAAAGCCTTTTTTTTTTTTTACAAAAAGCTCTTCTATTGGGAAGGATGTTGATCATTTTTGGCTTTTTTTACTTTTTTTCTAGATCACTTTTCTCGACGTTTTGGACCATTCTGAGTATCCTGACATGAAAATATCGAAAAAAAAATCTTCAAAAATTGGTGCTCTGATTTCGCAAAAAAAATGGCAACATTTTGGCAATGCAATGGTTCTGCACCACCCGACTCTATACATCACCGACTCTACACAACGGCAATTGTACACTGGCGCGATTCAACACAACCGCAACTGATGTCACAATGCTAAACTCTACACAACCGCATCTCTACACATGCGGTTGTGTAGAGTTTACATATACATGTGGAGTGACAAGGAACTTTCCTGACCACTGAGTATATGGGGGATTCCAGCTGAATTTTTCATCCACTGACCCTGAAAGCCCTCTCAATAATTTTGACAATTTTTTCATCAAAAAGTATTTTGAAAAAGAAAAGACACGAATTTATTGGCCCTACGTCCAATATTTTCGTCAGACGAATATTTTCAAAAATTTGAAATTTTCTGTTTTTGCATTTCTTTAATCGTCAATATTTTGGAAATGAACAGTCGTATCGAAAAATGTCTCAGATGAAATTTGCTTAGTTTGCAAAGAGCTGCATAATGTATTTAAAAAATGCTGATAGTTTTTCTAATATTTTATAAATATCGTTTTACAATAAACAGCCGATTTTTGTCATTTTTATATACTCACAGAAAAATTCTGATTCGCATTACGAAATTTTTGAGTCTGTTCAGAATGGCCAGATTTTTTTATGAGAAGTTCTGCGTAATTGAAGGTTTTTTTTATATCCTTAATTATTACGTAAATTAATACGTAAAACTTCAATTCCATAGAACTTTGTGAAAAAAATTCCTGCTAGCCTGCATAGGGTCTCGAAAATTTCATAATTATCGACAGAATTTTTATGTCAGTATATAAAAATGATTAAAGATCGCGTTTAAATAAAATTAATTTAAATAGAATGTTCTTTATCGCTAATAAAGTATGGTTTTGAGACATTTCATTCAAACATCATTTTCAATCATTTTTATGTATTTACATAAAAATTCTGTTGAAAATTACGAAATTTTCGAGACCCTATGTAGGTCCGCAGGATTTTTTTTCGGAAATTTCTATGGAATTGAAGTTTTGCGTATTAATTTACGTTATAATTAAGGATATTTAAAAAACTTCAATTACGTAGAACCTCTCATAAAAGAATCTTGCCATTCTGCACAGGATCTTAAAATTTTCGTAATTTGAAACGGAATTTTTCTGTAAGTATATAAAAATGATTAAAAGTGGCGATTTTTTGCAAAACGATATTTTGCTGTTTAACGACATGTAACCAAATATTATGAAAACTAAATTAACATTTTTTTATATACATTATGTAGCTCTGTGGGAACTAAACAAATTTTATCCAGGACATTTTTCGATAGAACTGGTCATTTCCAAAATATTAACGATTAAAGAAATATAAACACAGATAAATTCAAATTTTTACAAAAATTCGTCTGACGAAAATATTTGTCGTAGGTCCAATCAAAAAAATACGTGTCTTTTCTTTTTCAAAATACTTTTTGATGAAAAAAATTGTCAAAATTATTGAAAGGGGTTTCAGGGTCAGAGCATGAAAAATTCAGCTGGAATCCCCCATATGTTTCCGTTTGTCGAATAAGTTGATGAAAAAACAGTACGCATACCCACAGAATCTTCTAAATTTAGTCTTTACCACGCAATCTGATTTGACACATCATTGAAAAAAAAATGTATACGTTATACTAAAGTCAGAGGCTTGGCAAGTGATAATTAGGTGCTAAATAAAACATTTGGCTCTTATTCAATTCCTCGGAAAATTTTAATTTTACCATTTCTTCTTAAAAACACCAGATTTTTTTTCTTAGCATCTGATTAGTTCGTAAGGAGCATCAAATATAAAAATGTAAATTTACAAAAAAAGTACGTCATATTAAAATAATGTATTTCCTAGGTGCCAATTAGGTTTGATGCCCCCCTCCTTTTTTTAAGCCACCAGATTTTTTATGTAGCACCTAAATAGCACCTAATTCTGACATGACGCGAATACCTTTCAGTCCTTTTTTTTTGTCCACAGGACCTCTATTTTTGTGTCAGCCTGGCGTTCTGAAAAAAAAAACGAATTAAATAAGAAATTTACGTCGTACCAAAATAATTTGCTTTTTATGTGTTAATTCGGTGCTAAATCAAACTTTTGAGTCCCACTTGATTTTTCAATGAAATTTCTATGTAATTGTAACTTTTCGAAAAGAACCATATTTTTTTTACTTAGCACCTAATCAGCGCCTAATTTTTACATAAAGCATATACATTTTTTTTATTTATTTAATCATGAGATCGTTATTTTTATTTCAAGCTGGCGGTCCCGAAGTTTTTTTTTTTTTTTAAATGTATATCATACCAAAATGATGTGCTTTTTAGGTGTCAATTGGTTGCTAAGTCACATCTTTAACTTTCAGCCAAATTTATATTTTACCTTAACTTTTCGAAAAGTATCATTTTTTAAAACTTGGCATCTAAAAAGCACCTAATCTTGATGTGAGGAGGATATTATTTTTTTATCAAATTTCTTATTTTGCCACTTAATTAGCACCTAAAAAGCCACTAATTAGTATATTCTAAATTCGAATTTCTAATTTTCGGTTTGCCAGTTTAATGGATCTATTATATATTATTAATTTGGGAGTGTATAAACAAAAATAGCTTCCGGAAACCAATGAAAAAATATCATGATTTTATGAACGCAGTTTAATGTTAAAAGAATTACAAAAATGTGTAAACTTTATATAAAAATATGTTATGTTTATCTTATGGCAATTATGCAAGTGTAGCATGCATCCGCATTTTTCGAAATTTTGTCAACAGATTACGTCAATTGAATCAGTGAAGTGTCGACAAGCTGGATGTTAAAATGCAGCAGCAGTTGTTATATATATAGTCATTGTTTTTTTTTTTTTTTTTTTTTTTCGCAATGAGTTTCACAAACGAGTAAAAGTCACGACTAAAGGTGTGAAAGAAATAGTTAAAGCGAGGAATAAATATTTCATTACTTAAAAATTACGTGGCTTTTGCTTTGCGATCTAATTGGCGTGTTAAATTGACATAACTGTTTTTTTTTTCTTGTCAGTTTTCTAGTTGCAAAAGAATAATACATAAATGTGGTCAAAATTGTGTAGGATAAAAATACCGGTTTTGGACGCTTTGATGTTTAAAGGCAAAAAAACAATTGTGTTGTGGATATAATTGTTTTTTTGTTGTCTGTATGGAATTGGGATTTTTCAAAACGTCGTGTATGTTGAAAACGCTTATGGCTGTATTAACGTGATTTCGTCAACATTACAGAAAATGAAGGGTCATCGTCAATTTCACAAAATTCTTCTACTTGATGTCCTGTGATCCTGGAAATCCTTGAAGCAAAACAGAATTTTTCACAGCCAAAAATCTAAAAAAAATACAAAAGCGTGACTAATATGCACTATAATTGTCTTAATATGGTCCGTACATTTAGTTTACACAGTGTAAATGTAAAGGTGATGCAACAGATGCAAGTACACTGTTTAAAACAAATATTCATTTTATATTTGAAAAAAAAAATGGCCGTCATATTTGATCCAATTTGAGTTCCATGGAATAATGTCGACTATCTTCCAGAATTTTAAGAAACTAAGTCGGTGCCGATATCCGAATTTTTCTATAATTTTGCATAAAATTTGTAGGAAAATTGCCAATGAAATTTGAATAAATATTCTTCTTATAGGTCATTAAAAATGCACATATTATCGTATTTTGCTTCCACATAGGGGAAGCTTTGTTTTCGTAAATTTTTTTTTTTTTTTTCGAGATTTTCATGTCAGTATGCTTAAAATGGTCTAAAACGTCGAGAAAAATGGTTTAGAAAAAAATGTATGTATGGATGGTAGACGCCATTGCTTGTGATAATTTTCAAAATAATTCAAAAATATGTTCAAATTTTATTTAACTTTGCAATTATCGAAAAATGTCTGTACGCGCTCTAGCTTCCGCAAATTTTTTAGCTATAGAGTTAAATAATCTTTTATACATACAGCAGTCTTAAAGAAGGATCGGTATTGAATGTGTGGCGAATCTATAAATAGGTTCGGTTTTTATGAGATTTTGAATTTTCCAAAAAATTTACATTTTGCTCTAAGTCCCGTAAAATCTCACGAAATCAACTGATATTTTCTACAGATGAAGAATAACATGCAATGCTGCTATGTACCAAATTTGGTGATGATCGGTAAAGGGATTCGGATTTTACAAGATTTTGAATTTTTTGAAAAATGTATGTTTTGCTCTAACTCTCGTTGAATATCAACGAATCAACTGAAATTTTCTACAGACGATAAATAATCCTCAGCGCTGCTACGTACCAAATTTGGTAATGATCGGTAAAGCGATTAAGATTTTACGTGATTTTGAAATTTTGAAAAAATTATCATTTTCTTATAACTCAGGTCAGCTAACAATGAATGAATTAAAACTTTTTCGAAATGAAAAATACAGATGAAAAATATTCACTGTTGCTATGTACCAAATTTGATGACGATCGGTAAATGGGTTTTGATTTTGGAGCAATTTGAGATTTTGTCATGTTTTAACAGATTACATTTCCATTTTTCACAAAATTAATAAATAAGCTTCCTCATGGAGATCGCTTTGTGAAAAAAAAAACAAAATTAATGAGGAACCAATGTGCAAAGATCAAATTTGCAACTTTTTAATATATGTAACCATTTTATACATCATAAATCTTGTATTTCTTTTCCAAATACAAAATAACTCAAAATAACAATTACAAGATAAATAAAAATAACAATGTCTTAGTAAAAAGTAAATAAATAAAACAAAATGTCTTCCGAAATTAAGTTAAAAAAAAAACGATATTTGGTGTATTTGTTGAAATCATATAATCTGACTTCTTGAATTTCTTTAGGATTGCTCTTTTTTTTCTTCTTTCAGTGGATGAACTGATACGGATTACTATTAATGCCTTCCACTGTACTGCATGCATCGTAACACGAGTTTATAAACTGCTAAAGCAAGGAGTCGAGGTCAACTCAGGCACACGGTACAGAAAAGCCATTGAGAATTAAAACGGTCCGCGAGAGCAAGAGCAACATTAAGAGCAACGTAAAAAGTAGATGGAAAAACGAAGGGTGTACGAGTGCACAGTCATTCCACTATACTCGTTGCTATCCCCCTTTAGACTCAGCACGAGACTCTTCAAGCTATTAACTTAGAGACTAATCTACATCGCGGAAATTCCAAGAAGCTCGTAATGTCATACGACCGAGATATTTCCTAAATAAAAGCCTCTGATGCCATAGACATCATGTATTTTTTTTTTAAATTAAATCAAACACAAAACTAAATTTACTATTTTTTAAAAATTAAATCAAACACAAAACTAAATTTACAAATTTTTTATTATTGAATTTTCCAATTTTCGAAATATTTAGTGTCAGACACTGTAATTCCCCATTTCACTTACTTTTCACTAGCATATTAAATTTAATGTACAAGTTTGTGTAAAAGAAAGGTTTCTATGTCTGTAATGGTAGCTTGTAGCAAAAAACGTGTAACAGTGTAGACATTCATTTAGCATTTCGCTTCTTATTGGTGGATATAGTTGGAAACTGGAAGCCATCGTAACCGTTCAACCGGTCGAGAAAAGTTTTCTTTCTCTTGACAATTTCTTCGCTCTCTTCTTTTTCTTTACAAATACACCTCTGCTCTTTCTCTCCCCCTCTCGCCCCTCTCTTTCTATAGTTTGCTGTACTGTAGTCTATTTTACGTAGTGCAAAAGTTTTGCGGTTCACGCTCCAATACTTCGTCTAAGCTTAACGTTTTTTGTGCAAGTGTGTACATAGGCTCCCTTTGGATTCTTTTATTTTATATCGTGAATGCGCTTTCTCTCGTATTTCACAAGTATCATGCTTAGTGGAAAATTATTGTTTCAGCTGTATCAAGAAATACGACAACGTCTCCAAGTCAGACTATGAAAAAAGGTGCAAAGTAGAACCTTGTTTTGCTTCCTCATAGAGTAAGCTTTGTTTTTATGAATTTCTTTGGTTTTTTTTTTGAGATTTCAGTGTCAGGACACTCGGAATGGTTCAAAACGTCGAGAAATGTGGTTTATTCCCGACCACGCTGTAAAGTCCACATTACATACCTGCGAGGCGGGTGGAAAGTGACCGATTATAACCCAGCGGGCAATAAAGTGAGGCAGCGGGCAATAATGTAGAACATTATTGCCCGCTGCCGCAAATTGCTTCCTCATTTTTCCACTTTTGACGAAGCTTCCTCTATGAGGAAGCCAAAATTGATCATCATACTTCTTCATAGAAAGTTACCTTCGTCAAAAGTGGAATGGAAAAATTAGGAAGCAATTTGCAAACTTTAACTTTGCAGCCTTTTTTTCTTACAAAGATTACAATGTTATCAGAATGAATTGTCCATTTTTTAAAAAGAAAAATGGGTCAAGTTGCGTTTTTTTTGCCTTGTTAGTGGAATCCAATGGACATAACAGTTTGTTATACAGCGAAAATAGAACTATTAAAAATTGAGATGGACCTAAGATACTGTGACGTTACATTCTGACATGGAGTTACGTCAGTGTGACGTTACATTGTGATCTGAAGTTACCATTTATATCGGCACACCCAGTAAAGGTTAAGTCGTGGGATACTATTATACCAAAGATGATGTATAGCTATGTTTCTCACGTGAAATGGATGGGAATCAAGACATGGGCGCACAAAGTTAAAAAAATAACTCCAAGGTGACCGACAGCGTAGTATTATAGTATTGTATTTCCAACAGTTCGTCTCTCCTCTCTCGCGGTTGAAACGTGAAAGCCGATCTGTATGACGAGCAGGTACACAATCAATGATAGCGAGAAGAGAAAAAAAAAAAAATATATATATAAGAGGTATTGCTGACCAACTCAGTAAACGTTCAACCCTGACCACTTCCAATTTGCTCCATAATTTTCTGTAGTTATATATGCTCGAAAAAACTCTTTTAATTTTTTTCAGATTTTTTCTACTGAACATTTTTTTTCATGAATTTTTTTAATTTCATTTTTTTGTCCCAACTTAAAAATTTGAAATTAGGACGAAAACTCTTGTCTTCAATATGAAAATTTTTGAGCTTTGACCTAGAATGGGCAAACGTTTGTGTCGATTTTTTAAATCTATTTTATAAAAAAAAAAATAATTGTTGCAACATGGAAAAAAAATGAAACGTGATGTCAGTTCGTGGTCGGTTGTTCGTAGACATTTTATACGTAACTCAAGAGGATGTGAGATTAAGTGAGACATTTTTGACCAGCGATTTGAAATTTTTCGAATTCAACCATTCACCCAGCCGTTCTTGGTCATGATGAAAACGTTGGCTTATGGTCGGTTCTGAAAAATCAACCAAAATCCAACCATCGCTATTCTCATCTCAGAATTAGAATTAGGATTATTTTGTCTTATTCAACGGTTGAATTTGAGAAATTTATAAATCGGGAGTTAAAAATGTCTCACTTTATTTTTTGTTTCAACATTTCATTATTTAATAAATGATTTTCTTTTATATCGATAAAAAGAAAGCTTCAAGAAAATTTGAAAATAATCTTGCGTTATGCAACAAATTTTTACGCAACTACCAACCATTAATTGATATCGCTTTTCATTTTTCTCTATGTTTTAATAATGGGGGGTTTTTTTTTTTTTAAATGGCTTGAGAATGATTTTTGAGAACATTTTCAAATTTTTAAATTGAGGCAAAAAATTTAAATAAAAAAAAATTGTGAAAAAAGAAAGTTTCAGTAAAAAAAAATTAAAAGTATTTTTTTGAGCATATAGAATAGTATTAAAAATTATGGAACGAATCGGAAGGGGTCAGGGTTGAACGCTTATTGATTTGGCCAAGAAATTCCTCATATGTTGAAGATACAAGTCTAAATTCTGTAATAGCTTTTCAAGTAGATGTAGTTTAGATTAGCGTTAAATAAACAGAAAGCAATCATGTGATACGAAGTATTTCGTTGCATTCCATGGTCATTTTCCCGCCATAAACCGTAACTCTTCAATTGGCTTAATGTGTTTTGATATTGTTATGATTAAAAAAGAAAAATGTGCGATTTTTATTTTGAGTTATTTTGAATTTGGAAAAGAAATACAAGATTTATAATAAATAAAATGGTTACATATATTAAAAAGTTGCAAAGTTGAACTTTGCACATTGGTTCCTCATTAATTTTTTTTTCCACAAAGCGATCTCTATGAGGAAGCTTATTTATTAATTTTGTGAAAAATGGAAATGTAATCTGTCAAAATATGAAAAATCTCAAATTGCTCCAAAATGAAAACCCATTTACCGATCGTCATCAAATTTGGTACATAGCAACAGTGAATATTTTTCATCTGTATTTTTCATTTCGAAAAAGTTTTAATTCATTCATTGTTAGTTGACCTGAGTTATAAGAAAATGACAATTCCTTCAAAATTTCAAAATCACGTAAAATCTTAATCGCTTTACCGATCATTACCAAATTTGGTACGTAGCAGCGCTGAGTATTATTTATCGTCTGTAGAAAATTTCAGTTGATTTGTTGATATTTAACGTGAGTTAGAGCAAAACATACATTTTTCAAAAAATTCAAAATCTTATAAAATCCGAACCCCTTTACCGATCATCACCAAATTTGGTACATAGCAGTATTGCATGTTATTCTTCATCTGTAGAACATATCAGTTGATTTCGTGAGATTTTACAGTAGTTAGAGCAAAACGTAGATTTTTTGAAAAATTCTAAATCTCATAGAAACCGAACCTATTTATAGATTCGCCCCAAATTCAATACCGATCCTTTCTTAAGACTGCTTTATGTATACAAAATTATTTAGCTCTATAGCTAAAACTTTGCGGAAACTAGAACGTGTACAGACATTTTTCGAAAATTGCAAAGTTAAATAAAATCTGAACATATTTTTGAATTTTTTTGAAAATTATCACAAGCAATGGCGTCTACCTGTCACACATGCGTGCCAAATTTTAGCCCGGATGTTCAAACACACACACACACACACACACACACACACACACACACACACACACACACACACACACACACACACACGCACACGCACACGCACACGCACACACACACACACACACACACACAAGATTTCTAAACCACTTTTCTCGACGTTTTAGACAATTTTAAGCATACTCACATGAAAATCTCGAAAAAAAATGTTCACAAAAACAAAGCTTCCTCTATAAGGAATCAAAATCATGTCGACACAAATAATATGGCGAGGAATTATATTAATGCGCAATAAACGGTTTTGGGTAGACACTTTCATCTTGAAGAAAAAAAAAAAAAAAAAAACAGGAGAGTTTATTCTCGCCTAGCAACCGATTGTTCTTACGCTGATCACTTCGCTTCAGTGCTCAGTTTGTACAGTTTGCCGGTGCCTTTCACGTTTTCTTTTATCACTGTACTCTCTCGCTTCGTCGTTGATCGTTCTTGTTAATTCACGTCTCTCCGCCGGGCGAGACGAAGAATGATTTGTGCGCTGCATTTCACAGTCGTTTATTAGCTCCAAATAAATGTTTGTTATTCATAATATAGATAACTCCGCTGAACCAGCGACTAAATCTCGAGCTAGTCGATTGAGTTGTAATTTTGTGCGTCTGTTAGCTTTCGTTATTCATTCATTCATTCATGTGATTTTTTAAAATATTTTTTTCTATGCCGTTTATTTCTTACGAGTCTGTCTTTCGAGTTGAAAAAAGAAACTTTTTAAATGAATTTTGTAGTATTAAAAAAAAAACTCAATTCTTAAAAATATAAATCTATTTTCAAGTAAAACCTCAGTTATATTCTAAACCTCAAATTATATTTTTCAATTAATAAATGTATACGTCAATCAAAATTTTATCTTTTCAAATTGTTCCTATGCCTCGATTTATTTTTTGTGTGCCTATCAAATTATCGAGTGGTAAAAAAAATGTCTTCATCATTTCACAGTGGATAAAAGAATTTTGAAATTTAATAAATTACAAGATCGTTTATGTTGCTAATTACTGATAAAAGTACAATTCAATCTAAAGCATTGATAGATCACATCTAAAAAATGTAATCATAAATATGTAAAAGTCAGTGTTGTCACATATAAATACAAATATTTGTCGTTGATCGATGTAGAAAATTTTAATCTTCAATTTTAAGATCGTATTGCACTTTTACTAGTAATGAACAACAGCTAAAATCTTGCAATTTATTCATTAAGTTTCGAGGTTTTTGAATCTGTTGCAAAATGATTAATAGATGTTTTTTTTTAAACTCGAAAATTTTAAATGGCATTTAAAAAATTAATCGAGACATAGGAAAAATCTGAAAAAAATTCATGTAGTCGTTTAAGCTTTGCCATTGCACAAATTTATTAATTTATTTTATAATTAGGTTAGAGCTAATTAAAAGATTAATTTACACTAAGATAAATATAAATCATGTAACTATTGCGAAACTTTAAAATCGTACACCCAGAAAAAAGTTCAAATAAATTCCTTTATTTAATTTTCTTTTTTGAATTAACCAAAATTTGCTTTCTACCAAATATATATATACATATATGTTTCATTCCATTACAAAATTTATTTATTTTGTATACATTTATTTCTTCGAAACGACCTTAATATAATAATAAATAAATATAAATCGTGTAACTATTGCGAAACTTCAAAATCGTACAGCCAGAAAAAAGTTGAAGTTAAATCAAATAAATTCGTTTATTTAATTTTCTTTTTTGAATTAACCAAAATTTGCTTTCTACCAAATATATACATATACATATATGTTTCATTCCATTACAAAATTTATTTATTTTGTATACATTTATTTCTTCGAAACGACCTTAATATAATAGCTTCCACTGAATAAATAATTTATTTCTTCTGACTACATTTTTTGTTCATCCGAATAAAGCTGTCTATTTGAATTGACGAAATTTGAGTATTTTTCTTTTTTTATTCAAGTCCACTAGAATTATCGTTCGTTTCAATGAATATTTATTTGTTTCAATTGCTTCAGTATATTTGTCACAAATAGAGTTATTTATTGAATGAAACGTTTTTATGACAATATAGCAAGATTTAAAACATTATATTTAGTACTAAATTCTTTTTGTCTATTTAAAGAAGAACTTTTGTCGAATCGACGAAATTTGAATACTCAGAGTCCCTACTGGAATAAGTGAATGTCTGCTAGACCTTGGAGGTCAGTACCTGGATGGGTGACCGTTTTTTATACAGAATATATTGCAGCAACAGAAAGCATCAATTCACTGAATCGTGCTTTATTCACTCACAGTACGTATACGGTTAACCATTATGGGATCTGTATAGGCTGTGTTCACATTCACGCAGATATTATAGACCTGGATGGTTTGTTGCACGTAGCGTGCTAATGACGCCTTCGGTAGCAAAGTGCGTATCAAATTTTCGTGAGGCAATCGTTTCCGCATGTTTCTTGTGTGTTGCTTTTTGTACGGATTGCGCGACACCTCAATTTATATTCGAATGAAATATATATTTCGTAAACGTGAACAAAAGTGCATTTCACTGAAATGCACTTTTTTCTTTAACACGAAAAAAAAAATTACTTCCCTGAAATACATATTTTTCTACACATAAACAAAGCTGTATTCTGAATTTCACATTTCTTAGTATTTTTTTTTACTGCTACATCTATTCGTGTCTCTTTTTTTCGCACTTGCATTAAATCAATATAATAATTCACGAAAAAAAAAGAGTGAAGTTCACGAATTATTGTATTGATTTATATAATCAAAATAAATAAAATAAATAAGCAAAATAAATCGATACAGTAATTCACGAAAAAAAATGAGAGAACATCATTTTTTTTAACACTTTAGCATCGTCGTTCAACCTTTTCTTAAAATACGTTTTTTTTTTCTACAACGATTATTATAATATGATTGTAAAATTGTACATAATTATTCGCAATTGACGATTCAGTTGATTTGGCATAAAATTTTACAAAAATATTTAAAATAACTGCTAATTGCAGATCGCACTAAATCTACGTCTTCAATGTTCATCGTATTATTCTGGACGGTTTCAGTTATTGGCAGTCTTATTTTTAATATAAAAAATAATGAAGAGCGGTACCTTTGCTCGGCGTAATATGAAACATCGATTAGCTGTATTCTGACTAAAAATACATTTATTTGAATAAATGTTTTATTTCATTGAAATATATTTGAATGTAATAAAAAAAGTTATTTGAAATCAACAAAAGTCTCCAAGGCCGGCCATCAATTCAACGAAATTATTCACGATAAGTAGGATCTACTTTCGTCAACTAGATCTTTTTTCTGTTTTCAATGAAAATCATTTAAAAAAATAATTTTAAAAACGTTGCAGCAGATCCTTAAAGACATATATATTTAAGCTTCAATGTTAATTTCAAGTACTTCATAACATTTCAATATTGATTTTCGTTTCAAACGCTGAGATTATATACAGGAATACATTTTCTTTTAACATGAGCTTTTCGTAAATGCTATAAAATTATTAAAGCCGAGTTTTTGTTCAACTCGAAAATTTGACAGACCTGTAAAAAAATGAATAGGAAATTTAAAAAATATGAAAAAAAAATTCACACAATCTCTGCATAACTTCCGTTCAACAACGCCCAAAAACAACCCAATCATAAATCTCGAAATTTAGGTCTCGGTTAATATTTGATGCAACGATTTATAGAAAAATATGAAGTGTAGAAAAAAAAAAAAAAAAAAATGAAATTGCCATTATTTGTAGAATCTACAGAATATTTTTATCTTTCATTTATCTACTTTCCCGACATAACGAGCGTCGGTGAGTCCCAAGTATATCGCGCCGGTAATTTTTCTATAGTTGCGGTTATTGCCATATCCGACAACAATCGCTTACTCAGCATGAAATTTTTTTGCTGTTCACTCTACTAATGTTTAATAGTTTCCAATATCGAATAAATAGAAAAACGAAAATTTTAATAACACTGTTAGGCGTGTTCAACAGCTTCAACGTTCACCAAATACCAATCCCTTTACTTTTTTCTTCGTTCACACATTTTTTTGTTTCTTTTTTTTGTTTTATTCACTCGACTGAAGGTCCTGAGAATTAGAGCATCGACGGAGAAAGCGCTGAACGGTATTGTACAGCTTCGGTAGATAGGAATTGGTCACAGTGCTTCGATGTTGGATCGAAGAAGAAATTGATCCGGCCACATAGCATTGCCTGCTCCTATTCCTGTTGCTGTAAGTGAACAGCAGAGTCTACCAATCACAGTAACATAACTGATATACCTCGTGTGTGTGTGTCTATGTCTGTTGGTTTGTCTAGTTGGTTTGTCTACACAGAACGGGTATATATTGAACCCACATAACGACTCCCTTCGAACTCGTTCTCCTTTTCATGTATTGTGTGCCACACATTGATAAATTCTAAAGATAAATTATCGAGCTTTGAAATCGAACGATTTCACCGTTTTCTTCATCACTTCTTCTTCGAGACTTTCCGATTTTTTACGCTGATATATTTTCAATCACAATACTTTCATTTTTCCTTGCATGACGTCTCTCATCAGCTGCTTTTGGTGAAGTGCTAAAATTGACAGCGTGTGACGATGTTTTAAAAAATCCATTTTGATCCAAATTTTTACTGAATTCATTGGGTCCTCACAATTTGCAAAATCGATCTGCAGAATTTGCTCGATAATTAACTTTGTAATTAACTTTGCATTACGCTTGTGATAATATGGCGACTGCACTGTTAAAAAAAAGAAATTTGTTGAAAACTGAAAATACCTTTTTTCGAAGCTTTCATTCACAAACTTGTACATCCAATTTATTGCACATGTGTGATGTAACATTGTGGTAAAATTTTCGAAAATTCTTGTGTTCTGTATAAATCTGAAGAAAGCCGCAGCTGTTAGTTTTCAATCACAGAATCACCCAGCAATCCCCAAATGTAAAAATGCTCAGTGTTGAAATCACTCCTACAAATAGCGCAAAATATTTAGGGTATCAACGTGGATCACAAACTAAACTTCAGTACTCATTTCCAGCACTGTTAAACAAAGATTTTAAGTAGAGCGAGTCACTTTAGGAGCATTACTTTGAAAAACCGTAATATCCATATTAAACATCTCACAAAAATTTATAAAAGTATATGCAGACCCATAAGTGAGTATGGTCACCCGATCCTGCTCAACTGCAAAAAAAATGTCTTGAAAAATATTAACACCGCCGAAACTTGCGCTATACGTAGATTAACTCGGATACGCCACCCATCTGACCCTTTGTTCAACCCCCGCAATTCACTTCTGTACGAATTGACTAGTATCACACCGATAATTGAGAGAGCAAATGAACTAACGAAAAAATTCGCCAATAACCAACTAGCGAATTTACAATCGCTCTGTTATGTTAAATATCCTAATCGTACTATATTTCAACAATTAGCACAAATGGCAGACCTCCCGATAAACCGACTCAGGATCAAAAATCCATACTCGCATTTAAACATTGTATATACCATGTAATGATGTTGAATGGGCTGTGGCCGATGTGATGATCATTGATTTGTATGGAGCTGCGGCTTGGAACGGCCTCGTTGAAAAAAAACCAGATTTTTTCTTTTTTTCCTCTACGTTTCGACCCGGGTCTGGATCATCTTCAGGAGCGTTTTTTATTTGAGAGGATTTACACTGCATATAAGAATATAAACAAATGTAAGATCAAGCATTACTGTCTCTAGACAGCGTCTCCGTTATTAATTTTATGGGAATAATGATGTGGAACTGTTGATTTTAATTTTGGGAATCTGAAGCCCTTATGCGGAAATAATGTAAAAACCAGGTTCTCCGGTTAAAACCTCTGTGGTGAAGAATATGTCACTGCAGATTTTTTTATTGTAAAGCTTCTTGTTTGTTTTTTTATTATGATGAAATTGAGATGTTTTAATTGGTGAAGCCGGTTTCAATGAAAACCTCATTGTGACTTGTCACAATGAGGTAGCAATTTAAGAAAACCGACTTCTCCAATTAAAACATCTCAATTTCATCATAATAAAAAAACAAACAAGAAGCTTTACAATAAAAAAATCTGCAGTGACATATTCTGCAATAAATAAATAAATAGGATACTACACTATATAAATCTACCGTAATTTCACATTACATTTTAACAGTGTATGTAAAAAGATATATCTCAGCTTTATTTTTTAAATATATATATATATATAATCTTTTATATGGGAGCGCAACAAGATAAGTAAAATTAAGATCGAAGTTTGAAAATACGTTTTTAAGGGCCGAGGTTCTTATATTCTCGGCAATGTTTTAAGAGTTTTATTTTTAACTCGATAATGACAAATCATTTGATAATCATGAAGAAAAAAAAAAATCCAAGCATAGGAAAGACGACGTTAAGACGACGTATTAACGTTTAAATTTATAATTAAGTCATGATTGGTAACATCTAAATAAAAATATTGTTTAAATTAAAATAAATATAAATCATGCCAAAAGCACACTTTTAGACTTTAATGTTAATTTCAAGTATTTTCTCGCGTTCCGATGTAAAAAAAATATATCTTTTTTGTAGCTGCAACTTCTTTCACGAAGGAATATATTTTTATTTTACAAAATTGAAATATTTATAACCGCTGTAAAAATGATTTCAAAAGACTTTTATTTTTAAATCGAAGATTTTTGAGAGACATATAAAAAAAACGAGACATAGTCATTTTTAAAAAATTCATACAACTACAGCTGACAACATAGAAAAGTACGAAATAAAAGAAAGAGTTCAAATATATCTCTTTCGAGATATTTTGTCATTAAATTTATGCCCGAGAGTGATTATCCAATTTGTAATCAACAAATAACATACAAATATTTTTTCTTCATGTTCTCTTAGTCGTTTTGATAAACATTTAGTGGCATAATCATTTGGATTCATCACAATTAATTTTTTTTCTTCATTTCGTTGCATTCCAACGATGCAAACTTCAACCTCATATTAGATGAAACAGATTTTTTTTTATACATCCATTACAAGCCCTTTAGGGGGTTGAGATTTAAATACAGAAATCGAAACTTCGTAAAATAACAACAAGTCTAATAATCCAATGTGAGAAAAATCTGAAAGTATAATTCACTCGAGTGAACAAAAAAAAAAAATAAGATAACAAGTGAGGTGAAACTTTTGTGGAAGAGATGATTGTCAATACGTGTGGGATGTTGCACTGTGCCCGGTGCCTGTGCTCTGTAAATCTATGCCCCGCCAAGGCCGAGCATTCGTTTACCTCGGGTAAGCTATTTTTTTTCTTTTTTTTTTTTTTTTTAACCATCTACCTTATCCCTGCTGTATACCAAGCCGATCCTCTTTCTTGTCTCATTTTCGTGAACAAGACAACGAACGAACGAACGTGTCCCTGGAATCGGGAGGAGGCTTTCGTTCACTTTTTTTATTTTTTTTTTATTTTACTTTCATGTTGCGTCGCTCTTTCTTTCTCAGCCATCTCGTTCGCGACGACTTCTTTGTCTCTCTCCCTCCCACGCGTTCCGCTTTCGCTCTTACTCTTGAGATGGACCATGGCCCCGAAGAAATAAAGAATTCGCCAGTAAGATTCTTTCCTTTCTTCGCTCAGTCTCCAGGGACGGACCTTTCGATCTCTTGGTTCATTCTCATTATTCAATTTTGCTTTCGCATAGAGGAAGCTTTATTTTCAATTTTTTTTTTTTTTTCGAGATTTTCATGTCAGGATGGTCAGAATGGGCCAAAATGTCGAAAAAAAATGTGCGTGCGTGGTTTCGAAAACTCAATTATGTATAACTTGAGAACTGCTGCAGTGCTTCAGCTAAAATTTGACACACTAGTGCAGCAGTTGCCCTGGTTTGATTGTTGTGAATTTTGACAAAATTTATTCATATATTTAGATTTTATGTCTTCGTGAATTAAAAAAAAAAAAGTGCATGATCACTCTAACTTTTCGTAAAATGTTGGCTGTTGTCCCGAATAGTTCATCATAAGTGCAGATACTAATACGAGCTGACTTGGTATTGAATTTGACAGAAATCGGTGAAGAGATTCAAATTTTATGAGATTTTGATCTTTTTTTTAAATTGACACATTTATTTATTTATTTATTATTTATTTATTAATTTATTAGTTAATCTGTAAAAGTGATTGTTAGTTTTAGAAGATTTTGATTTTTCCCCATTTTTCATAGCTTTATGTCCAAATATACTGAAATAATGAGCTAACATTTGTTATACATACTTAATAGTGTAATACGTTATTGATACCGATTTTCTAAACACAGCACAAATTGCAAATATGTCGGTTATAATGTGAGGAACGTTTGGAGAAATGAAGAAAAAAGGGTGCAAATGAATTTGCATTTTGCTTCCTCATTGTTCAAGATTGCCCATAGAGCATTGCTCGACGAAGTACATTGGCTTGTGTTTGGCTTCCGCATAGAGGAAGCTTTGTAAATTATAAATATCAAGAAAATTTCCTTTCTGAGAATGCAAAACGAGTAATTTTTTTTTTTGTAAAAGCGTTCCAAAGACTAATCCGTTCATAGTCCGTTTACATAGAAAATAATAATCAAAATAAGAATTAAAATGTCGCATAAACTGGATTTTTCAACCAATCCTCAGCAAATTCTAAATCATACATTTTTTTATGTTAGTCTACCACTGGAGAACATTTTAGCCCGAGAACTCAAAATTTGCGAAAGCTAGAGATCAAACACACGTTTTTTTCGATGAATAAAAAAAAATCCTTGCCAAATCTTTATCTGTTGACCGATTCTCACAAAAATTGGTACCGAAAGTTGTTCGATGTTAGCCCACTTGTGTGAGAAATTTCAACCCGACACCTTGAAATTTGCGGCAGCTATAACGCAAAGACACTTTTTTTGAAAAATTCAAAATGTCATAAAAATCTTATTGTTCAACCGATCCTCACCATATTCGAACTCGTCCATCGTTTGATGTTTGTCGACGATTGGACTTTTTTTTAGCCCCATAACTCAATATTAGCGGCAGCTAGAACGCGAATAAACTTTTTTCGAAAAATTCGAAGTCTCGTAAAATTTGAACGGGAGTCCCAATTATTTTGTAAATTGTCACACACACACGGACACACACACATACGGACACACTCAGACACATACGGACACACTCGGACACATACGGACACACTCGAACACATACGGACACACTCGGACACATACGGACACACGGACACATACGGACACACTCGGACACATACGGACACACTCGGACACATACGGACACACGGACACATACGAACACACACGGACACATACGGACACACACGGACACATACGGACATCTTTTCTGAATATGTTTTCTAGACGTTTTGGGACATTTTCAAAAATGTTCCAAAACGTTTTGGATCTCTTTTCATGAGAATGGTCACTTTTCATGAGAATCTCGAAAAAAAAATGTTCATAACAAAGCTTCCTCTATGAGGAACCAAAAAAAAAACATTTTTTTGATGGAAAATCAATATATCTTCTCTTTAATGTAGTATAGTGAGAAAGAGAAGAAAAAAAGCATACAGATAATGTGTATCTGTACTTTCTGAGATACTAAAATAACCCAAAGCACTACCGATTTCCACATACTCGAAGACACTTACCCTTAACGTCGTTCGCTCGAAATAGGCACGACATAGCGATGTAATCGCCTACCGTGCTCTCACTAGAATCACCTATGGCAAGCAGCAGTGCCAGAGTAGCAGAACGGGGATAACACGCCTCTTCCTGCTACTGCCACTCGTGCTGCGTAAGTGTGTCCAAATCTCGGCCGGGGATGCGAGGAAGCGCTTCCATTAATTTCCATCCCTGCTGTCCGCTGCTGGGATGGAATACGATTGCGCTATCCAAGAAAGTGCCTTTCTTCATCGTTTTATCTATGTATAGACCGCTCACTTATTTTTATTCATACATTAGCCACCATTGCCGCTTTCTACAGACACCCGCCAAAGTGAAACAATATTTTGTTTCACGCCAAATCTCAATGGCCACCTTTTGCCCCTGAAAATCGGTGAAAAAGTAGCAGATTTCTCCCGCAAATCACATTTACGGGGCGAAAGTAAAATTAGCGGGGCGAAAGTAAAATCAGCGGGGCGAAAGTAAAATATGCGGGGCGAAAGTAAAATATGCGGGGCGAAAGTAAAATTAGCGGGCAAAAAAATTATCAAATTGATTTTTTGTATTTAAAAAAAAAATTGTTTACAATACCATTCGTTTAATTATAAATGCAGAATCAAAAAGCGGCCACGGTCGAGAGTGGAATAAAATGTATATGCAACACGAGACGAAGATAGATTTTTCCTTCAGGTGATAACTGCCCGTTTACTGCACGAGCGAGGCGAGGAAATAAATTGTTCAAATACAAACACTTTGAAAAATGGTATGGAATACTTAATTTGCTTTTGATAAAGTAGTATGCGTATCATAACGATTCTGTATAAATTTTCTACTTTTCCAAGGCCAAAAAGCTGAGAATTTCGCTTATGAGTTCATTCAATGGGCAAATCATCCTAGATCCACAAATTTTGAAACAATGAAAAAAATAGAACCTTGCACATTGCTTCCTTATTATTTTTGAATTTTTACAAAGCCACGAGGAAGTAGAATTTTGGTTTATCCATAGACAACATTTTTTTCTCATGAAAACAAAGCTTCCTCTATAATGTTGAGCTCTAGTAGTGATCTCAAAATATTTTCTTACCTCACTGAGGCTTTACGAAGGTTTTTTAAACATCTTTTCTCATTCTAATTTCAGATACCAGACGGAATAAAAAAGAAAAATTTGGATCAGACTAACCCATATTTTCATTTTGTAACTTAATGTCGTAGAAATTCCCTCATTGTTTATGCAGATCCCAAAAAAGGCAAAGATGCAATAAATTAAATATTTAATCATTAGTAGAAATAGCGTCACATTTTTTTTGCTGTAAACTTCCATTACACGTACAGGAAGCTCTTTAACATAAACTTGTATATTACAAATAATATGTAAGTGAGATCTAAAATTACAGCAATTGATGATAAATGCTTTGAAAATTAGGAAGATTAATATTAATGTTTGTAATTTTACCTCACTTGTGCATTAAATGTAATATATCAGAATAAAATTTTCGCTAAAAAAAAAAAATTTCAAACATTGCAACAGTGAATTCTTCGTCCAAATAACATATTCTTTTCTTCTTAACATATTGACAAAACACCTTTGTATTCAATACTTTTCAATTGATGCGTTAACGAAAGAAATAAAGAAAAGAAATAGAGCTTTCAGTATTTACTTATTGTCCATTCATCAACTACACCGTTGTTTCTCTATTCACGTTGTGACACAAGACGAGATTGCGAGTGTTCCTCGTTTCTCTACTATCAGTCATTGTACCTTCAAGTATTCGAGCACAGAAATGTCTCGTGACATTTGTGCAGTTTCAGTGAAGTTCCTGCTCATGTCGGCATATTCATCGTTACCTTTACGCGAGTCTTTTCACGCAAGGAAAATAAAACAACCTTTGGGGAATAAAATTGATTCGCTGAAAATCATTTTTCAATACAAATCCAATTTGTTCAATGATCAGAAGGGGAGCGAAATGAGAGGCTCTCAAAAATAAATATTTTAAAGATATATTTTTGTAGATTTGCGCCAAAGAAAATATACGAATCTTAGAAAAATCTTAAAAATTGAATTCAAAAAAATATCTACATAATAATAAAGAACAAATTTCTGAGATCCATTGGACGCACTCACAGACACTTACACAGACACTCATAGACACTCACGGACACTAACACAGACACTCATAGACACTCCCACAGACACTCACGGACACTAACACAGACACTAACGCAGAAACTAACACAGACACTAACACAGACACTAACACAAACACTAACACAAACACTAACACAAACACTAACACAAACACTAACACAGACACTAACACAGACACAGACACAAACATAGACACTAACACAGACACTAACACAAACACAGACACTAACCCAAACACAGACACTAACACAAACACAGACACTAACACAAACACAGACACTAACCCAAACACAGACACTAACCCAAACACAGACACTAACACAAACACAAACACAGACACTAACACAAACACAAACACAGACACTAACACAAACAAAGACACTATCACAAACACAAACACTAACACAGACACTAATACAGACACTAACACAAACACTAACACAGACACTAACACTAACACAAACACAAACTGATTTTTTTCGGTCTTGAAAAGCAATATATTTAAGAATATTCTGAGTATGAGCGTGAAATTAGGGTTGGAATAAAAAATAAAAATAAGATAAAAATATAAATATAATTTAGAATATCATATAAAAATAAAACTATAAATTGGGCTATTAAAAATATTCAAGTTACCGCGGTCTTAATATAGCAAAAACTTTTATTCGATCTCAATGTGAATAAAAAATAGGGAAGAGTAAACAAATGCACTCGGAAAACTACTTTTTCAGTCGAAATATATTATATTTTTAGGTTCATAGTAATTATTTAAGTAATCTATTTATGTAATTTTAATCTTTCAATTTCTTTCGTTCCTAAGAGTTGTGTTTAAATAAAGTTTAGAAAAAAAAAATCTTCACATTTTCATGGTCCTAAGTATGTTGTACAAAGAGACGTAAATACAGCTTTTATAAGTAAAGTTATTGGAATTTGGAAGATGGGAATTTTCATAATAGGAATTAACCTAAAATTATCACAAACGACTGGAAAATAATACTTTAACTCGATATTTTTTCACCCTCTATTATTTATTCATATTGAAAACAAATATATAAAATAGTGCTGCAATTTGAAAATTAGCAAAAGCCCTGTTTTGAATTTGTTTTATTTTTATTTTTCACTGTAATCCTAGTTTCACGCCTCTCCTGAAAATAGTCTGAAAAATGTAGTTTTAAAAAAAAACGATAGTTTTAATAAACAATATTTTTGGTGATTGAAGCAAAATAAATTTTCGAAAGAATCTAAAAATTGGTGTGAACCATTTTTTTTAATGCCGCGTAATGAACTATATATATATTTTTTTTTAAATATTAGGGTCATGACCCTATTGATTTGCTATGGATCTCCCCACACACACCAATTTTCAATTTTTGAAAAAGGTCTCTTTTTTTTTTTAATTTCCAAATCGAGGAGACATTAGTAAAAAAAAGTTTCAACATTCACGTAAGCTATTGTTGAATGTGTGTAAAGTGTAAGAATCTCGATGAAAAAAATATATATTTAAAAAAAAATGCCATTTACTGAATCACCTAGTACAAACACGTTTTGAAAAAGAAAAGAAAAGTAAATTGAAGGAAGTATACATGGTGTTGGTAGAAAGTAAAGTGCAACTGGAAGTTTGAGATACAGTGTCTATCCGAGCATTACGTCTTCGCAATAAGCGGTTTAACTATGGCGAGAGTCTGGTACCGCATAGCCTTCAGTTTCCGTCAACTTCGTGAGCCTCTAGTATGGAAGTCTATGCGAGAGACGAAGAGGAGGTTGTTGGAAATGCGTCCGCTTCGGTTCAACATTACCGGGACAATAGCCTACAACCTAGAACATATTCTCTACATAGATAAACAACACGATTCATCTCTCTCTCTCTCTCTCTTGTTGGAATTGATTAAACACTATATGCACAGCCTCAGAGTGCAGAACTTGCTAAACTTTTATATACTGTTAACATTTTTTGTTATAAACTACACCATTACAGGTGTAGAAAGATATTTTATTGCATAAGCTTGTATATTAAAATTAATATATAAAATTACAGTACTTTGATGCTGAATATTTCGAAAATTAGGAAATTTAAGAAAAAAAAAAAAAAAATTTGTAATTTTAGTTCACTTGTACATTAAATTTAATATGTCAATTGAATAATATTTTCGGTAATAAAGATTTTGCTAATATTTGGCTCATAGAGGAAGCTCTGATTAAAAAGAAAAAAAAAAGTTTTTGCGATTTTTCATGTCATTATAATGAAAGTGGCCTAAAACGTGGAGGAAATTAGAAAAAAAAATGACCGGATGTGCGTGTGCGTGCGTGTGATAGAGGGGCTGAAATTCGTACTGCCATAACTCATGCATTACTCAACCAAATCATCTCAAATTTTTGTGGTGTATGCGGTGCAGTCTAATATTTGTTCGATATACAGTTTTTTTTTTAATCGATTTAAGCATTTTGATTTCAAAGGATTTAAAAATTTGGAAAAATGTCTTTTAGGACTCCAACTCGAACAAAATTCCATTAATCTTTGGTAAAGAATTTCAGCGTAATCGATAATGTGTAAACTTGTAATCATAACTTATATGAGTGTAAGACCATCAAGAGCAAAAGGAGAATCATGACGATAAGCTTAAAAAATAAATCATCAACAAGCCTAGTTGAGAAACATCAAACATTAAATATTGGTCGAAATAGTTTTTTTTTTTTAATTTAATAAATTTATTATTCATTGAAGTAAATTAAGAGGATGGAGTGACGTAAAAATCATGAAAATTAAATGGCTGATTCGATTGACTCGGTTTCCTTAAAGTGTTGGTCTTGTATTTGGTAGACCTTGATTCGATTTAACATGAGTCACACACCAGTCCGTTCGTGCCAGTCGGATCGTTCGCCATCGGCCCTTAAGAACTCGAATACAACCGTCCATTATTATACCACACAATACCTTACGTTCTCAACTATTATATATATATTATATGTACATTTCGGTCGATGTCATTCTTAAAACGAAAAACAGAGATAAAAGGGGATAAGGAAGGGTGTTGTAGTTAGGAAACAAATGAGATATTGATCAAACAGCAGATCAATGGCAATCGTTACTTGTAGGCACAGGCATGAAAAGCTTGTTCCGTTGGGAACGATTTTATCTATCCAAATCACGCACCTACTCGAGCGTTAGATTTGACACTATGTACACGAACGTATATGAACGACATAGATATTCTTATATTACAACACTAATTCTTCCTTATTATTTTTCACTGTTTTTTTCATGTAGGTTTCATCTTTAGGAAAATTCGCCTCTCAACCTTTTCGATGTTAACTAAAAAGGGACGTTTTGTAAAAAAAAAAGTGTTAGCAAAAAAAAGTTTTCAAAATTGCATAAAAATATCACTCTAAAGGTTGTTGTATGCAAATTTGAAATCACACTTTGAAAATCCGATATGGCGGGTCCAATATAGTGGACTAAAAATTGAGAAAGTATTTGGACTCAAACAAAAATCGGTATATGGATAACGAATTAAGATACAAAAAAATAACACTCAAAATAAAGAATAAAAACTTTTGTTCACCATTATAGATTCGTTATTTAGAATTTTCTGAATATGATATTACATTTGGATTCAGCAGTCTCAAAAACCTTAAGATATTCATTGTTATTGACATCTAAATTTCTTCAAATATAGCGCGCCATATTGGATCGACCATTTTGAATTTTGAAAATCAGACTTTAGACTCAGAATCAGTAACGCCAAAAGTCCTTAAAATACCTAAGCATGATGAAATCGTAACAGTATTTACATTTTTTAACTTAAAAGTGGCAAGACTTTTCTTTTCTTGCGTTTGACGACAATACTAATTTGGAACAACATTTAGAACAACCTGGAACAATCGAAAAAAATTGGATTTTCCAAAAGCCCGGCAAAAAACGTTTTTTGGCCCCCTGCGCGTATTTTGTGTTTGACGATAACACTAATTTGGAACAACATTTGGAACAACTAGAACAACCTGGAACAATCGAGAAAAATTGGCTTTTCCAAAAGTGGGGGACTCCGGCAAAAAACGGTTTTTCTTTGTTTTAAAATCGTGGGTTTCACTTTAGAAATTTCTTCCTCTGGAACATTATAGAACAAGCGTAGAACAATACAGAACAATCATCAGAATATGCATATTCGAAAAATGGGGAGCTAACTTCCCGCACCTTCTTTAGCGCGTATATGCGTTACTGACAGCTAAGTGCTTAAAAAGTTTTCCTAAAAAGTGTAAAAATCATTCTGGAAATTTCGTGAAATTAGGTAAATCAAATTGACAAAAATCACGAGCGTCTTGAATCTACACCAAAATATGCTTTATTTAGACGGTATAAAGCTGATCTTCAACCCCAATAGCAAAATATTTTTCAGGGCGATCTTTGTGATACAATGATTTCACTAAGTCAAAAAAACGGTAACGAGCTCGTACGCGCCATAACTCTCGGTCGCAGACGCTATTAGACATTGTGAATTTAGCCTCCGAGTAACAGAGCAATAGAACAATTGAGTAACAGGCTCATGCGTTGGGTTCCTTTATTCGCACTGCATTCCTTGTTACTATGGCACGGTATGTCCTATAACGCTTATGCAGATTCCCTGCACGGACATATATCTACTGTTGTACTAACGTTCTCGACATTTCGAAATGCGAACCATTTCCCTTCCGAATATTCTGATTTGGTGGTACATTGTTGAAAACCTTTGGGCTTCAACAAAGCAATTGACGTATTCAATTTCCTAGCCACATCTAATGCGCTTCGCGCTCTCTTCTGATGTTTAAATAGCTTTGGTAATTCTTAGGTTTTTTCCCTTAATTCAAGCCTAATTTATTGATACAAAAAAAAATAGCAAACAAGCTTATACATATATTATTAGGAGATGTTTAAAACGTCTTTCATTAGTTGAACAAATGTGGTTAATTATCTTCAAAATTGGACACAAGTTTCAAAGTATGCCTTGCAATGACTTTTTTTTCCAAACGAACAGAAATTGGCGAAGACAATCGTTACATTTTATTGACGTAGGTCGTTTTCATGGACTTCCACGTAAAACTGTGAGTTTCAGCATCAGTTGCAAAAAAAAATTGCCAGTTAATAATTGGAAACAAAAATTCTGAAGGGTAGTGTTTTATCTATGAGCTGGCTGAGTTCCAACGCGATCAAGAAGAAACTAATTTTGGCCCAACCAATAATTGTCAACGTCGTTTGCAACCGGCTACTGTTGTCTTTATTTGGAACAAATTTTTGTCCACAATCATCTGTCTTCGGTGTTATTCACTTAAGATTCTTTTGTGGATGTTTCGTTTTTTTTTTCAAAATAAATCCCGTCCAAAAATGAGAAGAAATGTCTTGTTCAACGCAAAACAAATTACCCACCGATGACATTTCTTTTTGCTTTCAAATAATCCTACGCCATCGGAGAACCTAAAGAAAGTAAATAATCTAGAGAGCATGTCAAAAAGAAAAAACCGTCATGGCAACCCAACCTTACTATACTTAGAAATCTCATTATCCTTAGGGAACACTCTTACCTCTGGGAAATCCCGACAACCTTAGAAAATTTCCCATCCCTAAGAAACCCTCCTGTATCTAGAGAATCCACCTGTCCCTGAGGAAGACCCTTATCCCTAGGGACACCCTTAATCGTATGGAATCCAGACAATCCTTAGAAAATCCCCTATCCTTAAGTCTCCTGGAAATCCACGTATCCCTACTTTGGAAAACCGTCTATTTTTAGGGTACCCCAGTATCCCTGGGAAACCCTAAGGAATCCACGTATCCCTAGGAAACTCTAAGGAATCCACGTATCCCTAGGAAACCCTAAGGAATCCACGTATCCCTAGGAAACCCTAAGAAATCCACGTATCCCTAGGAAACCCTAAGTAATCCACGTATCCCTAGGAAACCCTAAGGAATCCACGTATCCCTATGGAACTAGGAAATGCTATATTAGCTATATTAACTAGGTATGCCCATCCTTATTGTTCCATTGGAGTGGCTTTCGCCCCTCTGATTCCGAGGAGGGGGGGGGGGGGGGGTGAGCTTACAGTCTTCTAATTATAAAGGGTTGTACTCATGTTCTTTTGATTCTGAGTGAGATTCTTGGGACATATAAACAACTTTCTGAAATATATATGTAGGTCGTTTTTATTATTAACCAAACCCTACTATAAATCAGTGTCAACAAACTTTATACAATTTGTAACGTTGAAATTCTGGTGCTATATGAATTTTACGAGAATTAACCCTCTTGTGAGTGAAAGTCACAAAGCGTTATCCGTTAGGAACGAGTGGGATGGCTTGCATTTGGTAATAGCCTGAGATGTAAGTGAAAGGCGTGATTCGAGCGACACACAAACATATACACACAAACGATGACTAGCCACCGCCCACCGCAAGGTGGGGCCAGCAGTCCGTTCATGAGAGTGTTAAACTTCGTCACTACAAAACTGTCAAACTGATGCATATAACGAAAGCTAAAGTTTCCCGACGAATAGCTTCAGCTTAGTCACACGTCCAATCACAAAACTATTATAACGACACTGCTTTATCGCGTGTTTAAATATTTGAGGAAATATGAAAATGAGAACAAAAATCGAAATTTTAATATGAAGGTACTTAAAATTGTCTAAAACATCGAGGAAAGTGCGAAAGTCAAGTATGTTCCATTTTCATGGTGAGCCCACTGAGAAAAATAGTGAAACGAACGAAGGCTACGACAAAAAAAAAACATATTAACTTGAAAACTATGCACAAAAAAATGGAGCATTTCTTCTTATTTAGTAGAAATAACGCAATTAACATAATTATAATTAACGTAATTGTTGACCAGGTTAATATCTTCCGCCATTGTATGGTGTTCGTATGGTCGAAGTATTCGTTAACTGGGAGACGAATCAACCTGATCAAAAATAGAGATACGGTTAGTTGGACATTCACCTCAGTAGTTTCCTTTCTACTTATTTTCGCGAGTCGTTCTTGGGATTTCATCTGCTCGTTTTTGTATTAACCACGACAAGGCTCGACTGACAGATGAATGTATGCTTTCTGGCTCGACCGCACTGCTCTCTAATATTCATTTAACATCCAGTAGAGAAACGAAATCGCTGTCTTATTTTTGTTTTTAGCTCCGAATGGGCTCCCTATTGAAATTTACTACTACTACTACTAACGGATCGGCTCAGTCATACTTATATTTTTGTACTCGGCCTTGTTAATGTTTCACCGTTTTAAATTAACTCAGTCAGTCTTCCATCTTAGCGATCAATCACCGCGGCTTGCCAAGTGTATCGTATTTACCAAAGTAAACAGGGAAATGGTGGGTGACCCTTGTCGACATAGCTAATACGGTTGGTTAACGATACTGGAGCCAGACCTGGGCATGATACAGATAAAGCAAGTATCAGAAATACAAAACACAAATATTTGTAATACTTTACTCAAAATACTCAGTTGAGGTACTCTCTTGCACAGTATTTAAAATACTAGCAAATACAAGATAAGTATTTTAATCGGTTAACTGGGAATGATGGATATTATGTGTAGGAAACGTTCGTGCCAAAACTAGTAATCATGCATATGTGCGAACATTGAGTGACGCCGATAAATGTTAATGAATTTTTATGAAACTTCTGGTATGCCGAAATTGCGAACTTCAAAATGGCAGATCCGATGTAGCGGATCAAAGTGCAAAAAGTCATTCGATTTCGATGAAACTCGGTACTTGGGCGGGTTTTCAAGGTCGCTGATTACGAATCTGAACTCAACATTTAGAAATTCTTAAAGGCGGCTCCAACATAGCGATTTAAAATGCATAAGTGTCGCGATTTGAATGAAACTCTGTACTCGAGAGTTTTCGAAGTCGTTGATTATGAATCCGAACTGAAAATTTGGAAATTCATAATGGCGGTTCCAATATGGCGGACTAAAATGCAGTCGACTTAAACGAATTTATTTCTTAATTTCGAACCCGGATTCGTCGTCAGATACAAAAAAAAACCCTACACATATGCAGATTTGGTACAAAACATCGATTTCGGATCCACCAGTCAACTAGTTAAGATACTTCGAATACTCCAAATACGTCCTAAAAGTATTCAGACAAATTATGATGGGCAATGCGAGATGCATTGCCCATTATTGAAATAACGTAGTTTATGAACATAGAGGATTATATTTATTATGCATTTAAAAAAATATTTAAGATACCACCCAGGTCTGGTTGTAGCGAATCGCGTTTCGCTGAAAAATGCAAACATTCGTCCGCAAGACTGTCAAGAGTTGCTTTCCAAGTTCCGAAAGTTGGTTAGGACAAGCAACGAGAAGACGGGGCTAGCGGTCGGGGTGACTGCCCCCGCGTCTAGACTTATACCGGAGATAAGAATATTCGATTACACAAGACGTCCGTAACAGGTGTCCGCCACACGGTATTGCCCCATGGGAGACGCTATGCTCGTCCAGACAGAGCAGTGTTGGTGACAGCTGAGTTTAGAGGACTCTGTGTATACAGTTCATGTACTCAGAGAATCTGCACACCTCTACTTGAATATTATTTGTACTGTCTCTTTGTATCACCCCTCCCCCCCCCACTTCCTGATTAGCATATTTCATCTGAAAACTCAATCTAAGTGTAATGCACTTTTTGCTTTCTTGAGTTCAACGGAGTGCTGGAGACGAATATTAACACTGACGTAATCCCAATGATTATTTTAATTACTTACAGTACTTTTTCAACCGAAATTCGAGTGCACACCGAATCGTTGATGTTACACATGTTTTACATTGCATATTAAATTGATTTATTATCATTTTTAGTATTGCCTGAAATTTATTTAATTTGCGATTAATTGACATGTTTACGAAAGGCTTATATGGTGTAGTTTCAAAGTGTGTCTTCAAAGTCCGTTTTTGGATGAAATTACAATTAGAAATGTTAAAAATGTTATTCTCAATTGTAAGCAACGATCCAGAATTACTAATTACATGTAGATTTTGTAACGATGTTATATTTATATTTTAATTTTCAATATCAATTTATTACTTGAGATATTTGATAATATTCTTATTTAAATATCATCAACTTGGCGGGGGGGGGGGGGGGGGGGGCTGCGCCCCCCTTCGCGTATCCCGCGAAACCCTCCTGCTGCGGTAATGGCAAATTTTCCTTTCGGAGTTTTGTAAAATCTGTTCTATTTGTTAGAGCAGAGGCCTCATTGGGGACATCGAAAAACCAGGCCCTTCAAGGGGGCCTTACGGGTATTCAGAAAAATCAGGCCCTGCAAGAGAGCGTTATGGGGGACTTAGAAAATTCAGGACCTTGGTGTGTCATTTGACCCCGGCCAACTCGGTTGTCCTACACAGCGGGGGCGAGATATTTTTATAATATAAAGAGTTACGAGAGGATCTTCTAAATGCTCAATAAATTGACACATTTACAACTCTACCAGAATACAACTCTATGGATAAGCTCTATTATACCATGAAACATCTATGATGTTGAAGTTTGCATCGTTGGAATGCAACGAA
This sequence comes from Perithous albicinctus, assembly GCA_964016905.1. NCBI lineage: Eukaryota > Metazoa > Arthropoda > Insecta > Hymenoptera > Ichneumonidae > Perithous > Perithous albicinctus. The sequence continues at coordinate 4,895,765 of OZ024692.1, read as the reverse complement.
ATTAAAAAAAAGATGCAAATGAATTTGCATTTTGCTTCCTCATTGTTCAAGATTGCTCATAGAGCATTGCTCGACGAAGTTCATTGGTTTGTGTTTGGCTTCCTCACAGAGGAAGCTTTGGAAATTATAAATATCAACAAAATGTCCTTTATGAGAAAGCAAAACGAGTATTTTTTTTTTTGTAAAATCGTTCCAAATACTAATCCGTTCATAGTCCATGATTGTCCATAGTCCAAGATGACTCTGAACACATTTTCATGAAAATCTCGAAAAAAAAAAACAAAAACTTCACCATAACAAAGCTTCCTCTATGAGGAAGCAAAATATAAAATTCCCAAGATTTCATCCCTTCTTAAAAATGCTGAAATGCAGTGCAATATATTTTCTTCATATTCTTTAATCATAGATAATCATCTGGGTTCATCACAATTAATTTTTTTCTCTTGATTTCGTTGCATTCCAACACTCCAAACTTCAACATCATAAACATCTTTACCAGATTACAACTCTTCAAGATTTAATAGAGGATCACAATTCTACCAGAATACATTTTCACCGCGATAAATCTCTACAAAATTAAAACTCTTCGATTCTCATAACTGTTCACAACTGCATCGCGTTACAACACTACCGGAATACAAGTCTCGCGAGAACATATCTACCATATGTATAACAACAACTCTCAGGTCGTGAGAGAGTCGCAGGGCCTCATCTCATGAGGCAGTGATACACCGGAGAGAATATCGTTGCACAATGCGAAACGCCTGCAGGACAATCTCTCTCGCACCGAACCTTGATTTTGCTTTTTCGGCACAACTGAAAAAAGGGCTTCGATTTTCGGGAAGTCAGAAGTTCAATTTTACCATCCTTCGTGCCAAGTCCCAATTGTGCCATCCTTCCGAGCATCCTCACACAATTTGGGCCCAATCTGTAGAGTTATTTGGGCCTTTAATCTGCCTTTTAATAAGGCCTGAAGGGCGCACATGTTGCCCATTAGCATCTTCAGGATAATACCGAACGGTCGCTCTGTTTTAACCGGAGAATATATATCGCTCGGAGAGTTGTAATCTGAAGTAAAGTCGGAAATCTAAGATTATTCTTAAAAATCTATTTTCATAAGCTATTTTTCATTTTTAAGATCTTTATTTTTTTAATTTAATAAATGCATTACTCATTGAAGTAAATTAAACATTTATATTTACTTGCTCTAAATAATAATATCGTTCATCATTATTGATAAAAAAATTAAATTAATCGAAAAACTTGTTTAGTTACATTTAACGAGTGGTATCACATTTCACCTATTACGTGTGTTTATTGTGATTATTGACAAACATTGATAAAAAAATCACATTTCCTCGACATATAAATACCAAAATTACTGGACGCTGGCAGTTTCTAATTCGAATGCATTGACAATAATTATTTCGAAGAAATTAAAGAAATCCATTTAAAGCTTCATTAATGTCACTAACACGAATTCCAGCTGTGCGATTTTCTGTCACAGTTGACCCCAATCGACTCTACTTACAATTTTTCACTCTCTCGTTACATATGAAGTATGTAAAAGAGTTAGTATTTCAATTTAAGAAAAGTTTAACTGCCAGATTTTATCCAAGTATATGTTTTGAATGTTAAAAAAAACACACACATATTCACTAATTTTTGTCTCTCTGTATTGACCGAAATTTTATTATGTCATAAATCGTACATGGAAAAGCAAAAATCACGTTTAAAATTCTTTATTCCAGTTCTCTTGAGTTAATTTTTCTAATACCATTGTTCATCTGCGAGTTTAAATAATATTGTTACACATAATGTAATTACTGTAATTTGGCTACAACAAACTATCTTCGAGATTTCCAGCGTTCTCATCCTCGCCTATTTGATCGGTGATATTGCCGTTGATATCAAGCATTGGCTCGCCTCGCATCAGCCTATAACGATTGTCCAGATGGATTGCAGGTTTCCAGTCGTGGGTTTTCATCAACTGAAATTATGAGCAAAAGAATCATATTAACTAATAATTAATTGAAGTCTGCATAGCAAAATATCCATATACATTTATTTTTCTTTCTTTATTTATCTTGTTCTCACATAATTAATGTTATATTTGCAAATCGGCTAGTTCAACTATTAAATTTCTAGATTGAGTAGAAAAAGGTCTCTTTAATCCAGATTCACACACTAGTTTATCCTTCAAAACGTGTAAAAACATTTTTTTTTTAATCTCTGTACGCGATAGGCTTAAGGGTAACGCAAAGACAACCTTCAGTTCAATTTTACATGCGTACAAATATACATGAGTTGATAACCACTGCTTCGTTGAAGCCATACATCAACTCGTACCGGTGGAGGCTCTTCCAAATGTTGCATGGCTTCAACTGATTAACATTGTAGAAAAAGCGAGAACAAGTTTCGTATATTTTTTCACGGTAACGTAAATAAAACAGTCGTGATTAAAATTCATTTCTTCTTATTGCTTATTTTACAGGATTATCCAGATCAAGTCATTTGACGTTTGGGAGCTGTCAGAAGTAACAAGAAAATTTAGTAAAAATTGCTCTACAGGGAAAATCTTTCTACAGAATTGGATATATTTTCTGTGAAAGATTTTCAAATAAAAATGCCTACACTCAGATCGTAAAGAGTTTTCCTACAAAGACAATTGTTATTACAAATCCAATTTGGTGAATAGGTCCAACCAGAACTCTACGACAATTGCAAAGCATAACAAAAAATTTGCATTGATGAACTTAGTTACAAAAAATGTTCATTTTTTTGGTGCCTAAAAGTGTCTACACGATCAATTGCTGAACAATTTAATTTCCATAATTTTTAAGCATTTCAGTCACTTTAAAATAAATTCTAGTTGAAGAAGAATGTACATGTTATTAGGTGAACTGTCGATATCGAACCGTCTCTTAAACTATGGTCCAACTCTATACTTCTCAGCGATAGGTTTGAGGTCGACGTGCGCCTGTGACAGTTTCTCAGCTGTCCTTACAGCTGGCATGGTGACCTCTTAGCAGTGCACCGGTTGTCGCTTCCGGTTGCTGACAGTATAGGTAGTTTCTCATTCAACCCTATGTTCGTGCTGAGTTTACTCGCAGACATACAGGGAACTCAGTTAAGGGGACCGTGCCGTCATTTTAGCTGTTAGCCCTTTTTCAGAAATAGACCGTCGTAATAAAATCGAATATTGAAAAGCATGATAGCACCTTTTTTAAGGAATTCTACAACAGATTCAAATGAATACAAGGCTGGAAATATATAAATGGGTTACCAGTCGAGGTACATCAATTTTTTTCAACGCCCTATTAATTGTTCTCAATTGTCACCTATTATTGTTCACCTATTATTTCTATAAATTACATAAAATATTACCTGTTCATTAAAAGTCTAATTAAACATTTTTTTTAGCGACCCTATGAAATTTTCAAAAGCTAACAAATTTTATAAAATTATTGCGAAAAAGTATAAGATTTTAACTTAAATATGAAGGATTACTATTTCTATCTTGGTACTAGGAAAAAAATCGGGATTCCCATCCAGATTTTTAGTGCACTTTTATTATAAAAATAAATGTGTGGCGTACTCGGTGAAATCTAATATTTTTTACTTTTGACTAAATAAACACGCTCGATATGATGTTCATCAATTTTTGTATTAATTTTATATTAAACTCCGTTACGTGACGTTAATTGGCCATCCTATTAATACTAAAATCATGTTTTTAATTGAAGTTGGAATTTTTTTAATTGCAATTTTAATTTGCTGTTTTTTTAAAACCAAGAATGGTGAAAATAAAGACCTAAAAAATATTACGGGTTTCTTTTTTGAATGATAACAGAGTAATATTAAGAAAATATTTCGAAAATTGAAGAGAATAGGGTTTCGTCCTGTGTGAACCTCCATGTAATGCCCTATATACAACATCAGCAGCTGTGGCATCAAATACGAGGATAGCAACTAGGAGTGAGGTCGATGCGATCGTCGCATCATCCAGCCTCATGTCGTTGTCCGTCGCATGCAAACCCGTCGACGGACAAACGACGTCGTCAGGGTTGGGCTTGACGTTGGCAGTCGACGTTGTTCGCCGTAAACCGCTTACAACAATCCCCTGAATCCTTCCTGTTCTCGTGTACAAAACTCTCTTTGCCATATCGACCTTTTCTCTCTAGCTTTGTTTCTCTCACTATATCATTCGCTCTATAGCTCGCTATATGGGTCGCTTTCTTTGGCACTCTGCCTGCCGTTTCGACATCAATCTTTCGAACTGAGCCCCACCATTTTTTTTCATCGCGTCATAGAGATAAATCCTTCTTACCCATCAATAATACAACGATCTCAGAAACTGGCACTGTCTCTATTTTTTTCCCTGCGAAAAGTTTGCATCGAAGAAAAAGGCGATCTGTCGTGCGTTGCGTTGTTGGCATTTAGTCAGTAGTATGGACAGAAACTGATGCACATTCGGGAGAATATTAAAATTGTTTACAACGAATTAAAAGTAATATTATATCCCAATTACTCCACTGGATTTATGAATATCTGGAGAATTATGGTATCATTTCAATTATTCATATTGAATAATAGCGTGTTAACGTTTCGTTACATACCACTTTATAACCGCTACAAATGTCAACCCAACAAATAATTATGACAACTGGAAATTTAGATCACAATCTCTATATGCAACAAAAGTATTGAGGCTTTATGCGATAACGTTTATTGATGAAAATTATTTGCTTCGGAAAACAAAAAAGTTGATAGCAACGTGTACTATTTCACAACAATAGTACATTGAAAACTGGCATTCTCATACGGACCCCGTTCTACCGTATAACAGGTTCTTCTATTGTTAAAGATTTCGAGCGAGACTTCTTTCGGCCTCGTACCAAAGGGAATCATACAATCCTATGTGTATCCTTGATGTAGGTTAGATAATGAGTGAATGATGTTGCAGTGAACTGTAACAAAGAATGAGCTATCGAATGTAGAAGATAGAAAGAAAATAAGACGAAGTGAATAGAGAAAATGCGCACGAGTCGAATCACCGAACTGAGAGTCTGATACACAGACTATGATGTTGGTATCTTTACTTTTTAGACGCCTAGTTCTTACGTTACGATATTGGCGGCGCTCTTATCGCTTACTACGAAACGATCAACCTTATACTCTAAAAACAAGTGTGTTGTTTCAACACGTTCATCTGTACTAACAATAAGTTTTAATATATGTTGAAGCAAAACGCTTTTCGTTTGTTAATACAATTTGGCCCTGTTGTTGCGGCATACTTGAATCTTTTAGCACAAGAAAAGCGTGTTATTTCAAAGTGTGTTAAAAGTGACCATAGATAAACGTGTTGAAACACATTATGTTTTTACAGCACTTGACCATGATGCTTGTGTCCGGTCCGCCGTGTGTACAGTTTTGGTTGCTGTGTGTATGCAGTTTGTCTTGCCCAGGTTGCTACGTGTACACTTTCTGTATGCCCAATTCGTGAACGGTTTCACTATGCCCACTTTGGTGTGTGGGTGCGCGCGCATATTTGCAGTTTCCTTGTTTACCATGCGGTCTGTTTACAGTTTCACTTTATCCAGTTTGGTTTGCGTGCAATTTTACTGTGTTCCGTTCGGTGTGTGTACAGTGTCGCTGTATTCAGTTTGGTCCGTCTAGTTCCTTGTTTTTCAATTCGATCTGTGTGCAGTTTCGCTATGTCCAGTTTGGTTCGCGTGCAATTTCCATGTCACCCATTCAATCTGTGTGCAGTTAGGTGTATGCACAGTTTGGTTCGTGTACAGTTTCGCTGTGTTCAGCTTGGTTTGTGCGCAGTTTCACTGTGTTCAGTTCGGTCCGTGTGCAGTTTCGCTGTGTCCAGTTTGGTTCGGATGCAATTTCCATGTCACCGATTCGATCCGTGTGCAGTTAGGTGTATGCACAGTTTGGTTCGTGTGCAGTTAGGTGCGCGCACAGTTTGGTTCGTGTGCAGTTAAGTGTGTGCACAGTTTGGTTCGTGTGCAGTTAGGTGCGCGCACAGTTTGGTTCGTGTGCAGTTAGGTGTATGCACAGTTTGGTTTGTGTGCAGTTTCACTATATTCAGTTCGGTCCGTGTGCAATATCGATATGTTCACAACGATGTGTGTACAGTTTCGCTGTGTCCAGTTCAGCTCGTGTCCAATTTCCCTGTCTCCCACTCAGTCTGTGTGCAGTTATGTGTACGCACAATTTCGTCTATATGCAGATTCCGTGTGTTCAATTTCATCCGTGTGCAGTTTCGATATATCCAGAATGATGTGTGTACAGTTTCGCTGTGTCCAATCTGGTTCGTGTGCAGTTTCCCTGTCTCCTATTCGGTCTGTGTGCAGTTCCGTGTGCGTACTATTTCGCTTGTGTGCACAGTTTCCTTGTGTTCATTTAGGTTTCTGTCCAGTTCTCGTGTGTCCAATTCGGTCCGTGTGCAGTTCGGTTACTGTATATTTTCGCTGAGTCCAATTTCATTTGTGTTCAGTTTCGGTGTGTCCAATTCAGTCCGTGTGTAGCTTCGCTGTTCCAATTCAGTATGTGTACAGCTTTCGCTATGTCAAGTAAGATGCATCAAGTTGAGTGCGCGTATTATTATGCTAGTGTCCAATTCGTATGTGCAGTCACAATCCTGTAAAAACAATGTCCTTGTAGACAGTGCAAGACAGACGCTCGAGCGGCTTTTCCAATTATCTTGAGATAAGCTCACACCTACTGTCTTGTTTTTAACCTGATCAACGTACTCACAGTGGTTTTTCATTTTCTCTACTTTTCGTTGTATTCGAGTTTTCTTCGTGTTCCGTCACAATCTTCTACTCTAATCTCTTTTTTTATGTTCTCAAATAAAGTACAGAGGAAAAGTAGAATATGCAACCACCATGCATTTTATCCGAGTCGGAGAGTTTCAATTTTCCTGTCCTCTCTTTCTGGGTATGTCTTCATCATTGCTGTTCTCTAGGCATCGATTTCTGTCGCCAACGAGAATATACTATTCTCTTTGGAATTCTACCCGGCTTCAGTAAAATCTCTATAGTGCACGTATTCGTAAATAAGATACGACCGAACGAGAATACAGATATGTGATTCTCTATCATTGCGCAATTTCAAATTATTTTTATGGTTCGATCAGTATCTCGATGGTGGTTTATCTGGAGAAAAAAAAATCTTTATCTGTATGGTTGAAGCTATCACGTAGCCGTTTTCTTAATTACAATTTTTTAATGTCTTTCGAATGTAAAAAGAAAGAAATTATAGGACTCTCCGTAAAGCAGCTTTTTTGAAAAATGGTTGATTGACTAAGTTTTAACATTTTTGAAAAAGATAATCTGGTGTATACAGTATTTAATCGCATCTGCACAGTAAAAGATTGCACGAAGTAACCTCATTATTTTTCATCTTCCCCAAAGCCTCCTCTACGAGCATACCAAAATCAATGAACATACAACCTTACAGTGGTGGCTTTACGAAACGTGGAAAATAATGAGGAAGCAATTTTCCACATTCCAGGCTTTTAATAATAAAATACGTCATTACCGAAGATTTTCATAAACAAAATAATCACGATTGCAATATCTATTGTACGTTAAATTTGAAACACAATATTAATTAAATTTCCGTCACTTTCGTGGGAAAAGTCAAGTTGTCTACCCAGCTTTCGTGTAATCTTGAAGCGCCGCATCGTCGAAATGAGCTTCGGCTCTCGAGTGCGCTGAGAGGTGCTTTTTCATGAGTTCAGAACGCGAAGCAAATACCAGTCGTTCAACATACAACTGTTGTATTATGAAGCGCGCGTTGAAGGTTGTAAGAAGTGAACATGGAGAGTGCCGAGAGAATTAAAAATTCAGCGATGAAATTACTTCAAGACTCCAACTCATATCTCGATTGTGTTGAGAATTTACCGGTAAATTTTCTAAACACTAAACCCAACTTTCAATCCAATTTTGAAAAATTGCTAATTGTTTAACGAAAGCACTGATAGTATAATATCTTATTTTTATCTAAGGTTAAAGTAGGAATAACAAATTTGTGAGCTTTAACATTAGAGTGAACGTGACTTGAACAACGAGTTGTAGATTGTACAGCCGTATATTAACGTCATTATTAATATTAACTCAATTATTTATTTTAAAAAGTTGCAAAGTTGAACTTTGCACATTGCTTCCTCATTATTTTTTTTTTACAAAGCGATCTCTACGAGGAAGCTTATTTATTAATTTTGGAGCTTTGTCAAAAATGGAAATGTAATCTGTGAAAATATGAAAAATCTCAAATTGCTCCAAAATTAAAACCCATTTACCGATCGTCATCAAATTTGGTACATAGCAACAGTGAATATTTTTCATCTGTATTTTTCATTTCGAAAAAGTTTTAATCCGTTCATTGTTAATTGACCTGAGTTATAAGAAAATGATAATTTTTTCAAAATTTCAAAATCACTTAAAATCTTAATCGCTTTAGCGATCATTACCAAATTTGGTATGCAGCAGCGCTGATTACTATTTATCGTCTGTAGAACATTTCAGTTGCTTCGTTGATATTTAACGTGAGTTAGAGCAAAACATAAATTTTTCAACAAATTCAAATTCTTATAACATCCGCACCCCTTTACCGATCATCACCAAATTTGGTACATAGCAGGATTGTATGTTATTCTTCATCTGTAGAAAATATCAGTTGATTTCGTGAGATTTTACGGGAGTCAGAGAAAAATGTAAATTTTTTGAAAAATTCAAAATCTCATAAAAACCGAACCTATTTATAGATTCGCCCCAAATTCAATACCGATCCATCTTTAAGACTGCTTTATGTTTAAAAAAATTATTTAGCTGTATAGCTAAAAATTTGCGCGTACAGACATTTTTTGAAAATTCCAAAGTTAAATCAAATTTGAACATATTTTTGAATTTTTTTGAAAATTATCACAAGCAATGGCGACTACCTGCTGCACATGCGTGCCAAATTTTATCCCGAATGTTAAAACCGTTCTTGACACACACACACACACACGCGCGCGCGCGCACCCACGCACGCACGCACGCACACGCACACATCCATCCATCCCACCGAAAACTAATTTTTCTCTATGAGAGAGTAAAAGAGAACTGCTTCAATTTTTTTTTTCATTGTAGAATAAAAAACATATTCCATTGTTTTATGAAAGTATAACATTATTCTAACTTACCACCACTTCTACATATATGTATATATACATTAAAAAGCAAATAATGTCGATTATACGAATTCACATCTTCGGAGGTTCTATTTATTTCTTTTAATTAAAAAATGGTTTTCTAAAAACAATAAACGAGTTGATATTAATTGTGACTCTAGCGTACATGCTTGTACAATGTACAATTTAAAAATGAAATGAAAAAAAACCGCAAACATATGAAGCACGCATGATGAAAATTCATATGTACACTATTTTACTTTTATTCACTAGGGTGGTCTTTATATGAGGTCTGAAAAAAATATCATGTTGGTGCCCGTCGAATCGGCTTCGTTTGGTATTAAAAAATGCCCTTTTTCAGATTTTTATTTCAATCCCTTTGTCTCCTTGTTGGAGCGAAAATTGTCAAATTATTCAAAAACATGATTATTCACTATATTTCATACTCAATGTTAGTTCAAGGTTAATCGTAGGCAAAAAATCTATATTCTCGAATATTCAGTGGCATTCATTTTCTTATTAGTGAATTTTTTTTTAAATCATAAATGGAATATCCTATAAGAGTCGTGTGTTCTATTAATTCTTTTTTTTACATAATAAATGATGAAACGAAGCAGAATAATCACCTCTGTTCTTGCATGTCATCGACTTTGATGTTATGTGTATCGCTGACATGTATGTTACATTGCCATAAATGCCAATTTTATATTAAATTAAAATTTTTTTTTGGTCATTTCATACCCTAATGGAAAAACAATTTTTTTCGTCAAAGTTTAAGTACTTTGATACTCGTCATTTAATTAATTTTCATATTTTCGGAATTATATTCTGGTACTGTTAACAGTGTTAATAATGTTAACACAGCTAAAAAATGTTGCATGAAATACTTGTAAAGATGGCTTAAAAGATGTATGTGAGTTTTTTTTTCATTGAAACCTTTTTAGTGACGTTAATAGAAAATTACTAGGGTGCTTTTAAGAAAAAGTACATCTCTTATAACGATATTTGAAGCCATGGCAATCAATCGATAATTTATCTCGAGGTAAATTTTTAGACTATAAAAGAAAATCTGTATTACGAGAGGCATTTTAATTGAAATGGGTAATCTATAGAATATTGAAATTTTAATCTCCAACGCATTAGTTCCCTTGATGGTATATACATGTTACAGATTATCAAACACACGATTGATGGTCCGCGTTTCAGCGCTACTTTTTTTTTTATTATCTCTGTATAGTATAAAAATATCTCGCCGTTACGCGTGTAGTACAATCGAGCTAACCGCGGTCAAAAGACACACCAAGTCCGGATTTTTCCAAGTTTCCAAGGAGGATGCCCACTTGCACACATTCCGATTGGACACAAACCCGATTGGATACAAACGAGATTGGACACAAACCCGATTGGACACGTCAACATTGGACACAAACCCGATTGGATACAAACGAGATTGGACACAAACCCGATTGGACACGTCAACATTGGACACAAACCCGATTGGACACGTCAACATTGGACACAAACCCGATTGGACACATGTCCGATTGGACACAAACCCGATTGGATACAAACGAGATTGGACACAAACCCGATTGGACACGTCAACATTGGACACAAACCCGATTGGACACGTCAACATTGGACACAAACCCGATTAGACACATGTCCGATTAGACACAAACCCGATTGGATACAAACCCGATTGGACACAAACCCGATAGGACACATGTCCGATTGGACACAAACCCGTACCAAAGTACCAAAGTTATCCTAAAGCGGAAATACTTCATAATCGGAATGACGTCTCTGAAATCGAATCGAGCTTGTGTCCAATTGGGTTTGTGTCCAATATTGATGTGTTCAATCGGGCTTGTGTCCAATTGGGCTTGTATTCAATCGCCATGTGTCCAATCGCCATGTGTCTAATTGGGTTTGTGTCCAATGTTGATGTGTCCAATTGGGCTTATGTCCAATAATGATGTATCCAATCGGGTTTGTTTCCAATCGGGCCTGTGTCCAATCGGGCTTGTGTCCAATCTCCATGTGTCGAATCGGAATGTGTGCAAATGGGTCCCTCCCATCACCTTCATACTTTTCCGAGTCCCCTACAAGACCCCTTCAGGGCCCGATGTTTCTAACTCCCCCAAGAGATCCCCTCTAAAGAATAGACCAAATTTACAAAATTTACAAAACTCCGAAAGAAAAATCTACAAATTTCGCGCCGGGGGGAGTGGGGGGTGCTGGGACCCGAACTGTACAGGGGCCCCCTAGTCTTACAATAAACCCTATAGACATCAATGCTTTAGAGACTGCTTTAAGACTTCCGATAAAAGAAAAGAGGGTTCGTGAAACGGGATGACATAATGCAACAGAGTGAAAAGATTCAGAGGGGTTTTGCCGAGCAGAGGTAGACGTGACACGCGTGCATTGCAATCTGTACGTGTCGAGGAAGACCCACGCATACAGGTCACTCTGAAATCCGGCGGCAGGAGAGAAGAATTTATGGGTTTTCGCTGACCGTTAGCGTCAGGTTGTGTGGCTTCTATAATTACATAATTCGATTTGAACGTCCGTGGTTACGCTGGTACTCCCAGCCCCCTTCCCTCTTCGGCTACTAGAAGCACTACACGATCCAGTTGTAGTGTTGTCAGTAAATAACCAGTTAAATATCCGATTAATTAACCCCGGCTATTAATATATCTTATCTGCGGTCAAATTTATTTCAATTGGTTCTTTGTAAAAAAGAAAAAAAATGAAACTGCATTTTTTGTACTTTTAACAATACTGTTTTACCCTCAAGTATCTGCAAACTCTTTTAGTTAATTTTACAAACATAAGATTCTAGTTTTATAAAGAAAAGTACTAAAATAATTTGTCAAAGATGTATTTTCATTTGACAACATTTCTTGTCGTTGCCTTTTTTGGAAAATTAAATTGCTTTCCTTTTGCAATATATTTTTTTGTTTGCAATATATTTTCAGTGAAAAATGAAAGTTAATAAGGAAACAAAGAGCAAGGTTTTAATTTGCAACCTTACTTATGTTCATTTGCCACTCTTTTTGAAAATCTTGCTTTGTTCGTTCATAAGCAACAAGTAGTCATCACTTGTTAAGGTGCTCTGTGAATTTTTCTTCTAACAGTAATCTCTCTGTCTCACTAGTGATCTGCATTTTTTTTTATAATCGACAATAATAAATTGTATTAATTTCATTTTAGTTAAATTATTAAAACATTATTCATTCGTCTCCAAATAAATAAATAATATTTTTACCTTCATTTATAAAAGATTATCTTCCATTATTTAATTTGAATATGTAAGCGATGCGTTTAGATAAAACCAAAACGATTCTCGGGATATGTTTTTTTTTTCCACTACTTAGTAATCCATATTTTGCTTGATAATCAGCACATAAAACATAGCTCAGGTAATTATCAATATAACGTTTAATATCTCATTTCAACTCATTCATCCTTTCACAAAATTCTTGTTTATTCTGCAGTTACATCTCGAAAACCAACGAGACTGCGGATTTTTTTTTCCGGATTTACGATTTTCAAAGATATTATCGAATAAGTGTCTGGCAAACCGGCGAGCAAATAAAAATTTCGTGGCTCCGATGAGTTGACGTTTATCTCTGATAAATCGATGCAACCCGATACGAATAAGAGATAAAATAAGAATATAGGGGAAAAAGAACAACAGAGTATAAGATGAATTGTTATATCGATTTTTCGAACAATAGTGGGTCTCTTAACAATGAAATAGAGCAGAGCTGCACTTAGACGGAAATACGAGAAAAAGATTCCAAGTGAGGGGGGGGGGGGGGGGGAATGAAGACGGGTTACTGGAGTGTGAGGAAAATGAAGAAAAAAAAAGAAAAAGAAAAAAAAAAAAAGGACAAAAGTTAAAAGAGACATGGCCCCTGGGTACGTTTCTCGCGTTCTCTGCAAGCTCCGTCGTCGTCGCCTTCGTCGTCTGGGCGTCCTGAGTATTGATCCAGGAGGATGATTTTTAAGACAAGCTTCTCACCAACTACCACAGATGGCACCACTATGCATCGCTAAAGCAGCCCTGCGGTTATCAGGGGCGTATTAAACTCAACCGCAAACTATTTATAGATGAGTTTCATCAATTTTATACGTTTATGTAATCTTTAGCCTATACTGTTAATAATATTTGTAAATTTTTATAACCGATTTTCTTTTTATCATTTGGCACACTAAATTTAATAGACGAGTGAAGCAAAGTTACTAAAATTTAATATTAAACGTCGTAATTTTCAAAGTGCTCATTGTGAATGATTTTCTATTTTTATTTTACATCTCACTTGTCGGTTAAAATTAATAAACCAGTTTACGTACAAAAAAACGTATCAAGGCAGAAAAGTGCTGGTAATTGAAGCGTAGAATAATTTTCACACCAGCGTATGATTTATTAAATTCATTCATTTGCTTTTGTAAACGATTGTTTGCCTCTTTCAAAGAAAAAAGTTACTCTATGATAACAGGAGATTGCATTTTCCCACAAAGATTGCTTAAAAAATATCGAAATTTTTGAAGAAATTAAAAATCATAAAACTTACTAATCACTGAACGATTGTGACGATATAGATGATAAATGTAATGTATTGTATTGTTTTACTTCGATAGAAAATTGAAACACGATTATTTATCCAGTGCGTCAATTACTAGCGCTTTATTTTCAAAGCCCTTTTTAGATATAGACACAAAAACCAGACATTGTTCTAAAAATACCTTTTTCTAATACAGATTATGTGCAAATATTAAAACTACAATTTTTAAGTTGATGCAGTATTTGAAATATTCAAATACATAGATGATGAAAAAAAAAGAAAAGAAAAATCTGTTGGAACTCATTTCTTACTGATTTTCATTTTATTTATTTATAATAATGTTATGAATTATTGATAAGGTAACTTTTGAAATGTCTATCCTTGTGAAGGAATTTCCATCAAACTTGCATACTACTTACCAGCTTGTTTTACAAGGAACTTCAGCAAATTTAAATTCATTTTATGAACTATTTTCACATCACAGAATAAAACAATAAATTGAATACATTTTTTTTAAATTCGTGTAAATTTAATTGAATTCCTGTAAATTGATATTCATTCTATGGCTCATATTCATTTCCAAGAGTAAAGCAATAGACTGAATAAATGTGAAAAAACATTTCTTGCCCAGCGAATCTTGTTGTACAGACTTGGGGCTTTGTGAGGGCTTACTTTGAACCCTTATCTACAATTCCTACTATGAGATTATCCTATTTTAATCTAAAAGCTTTTTTTTCATACCAAAATGTCCAATACAAATTTTTTGTTTTCTTTTTGAAATATAAATGTCATTTTAGTACCTTATTGAAAATTGTAAACAAATCTACCAAAATCTAATGCGCGTGCCTTTTTTCTAAATTTTGAAAATAAAAGTTTTCACTTGTAGAATTCAAGTTGCATCAATGGACCAATTTGATTTTGCAAGGACAATTCCCTTTGTAAAAAAACTGTGTCCGGTTTGAATGCAGAAATTTCCATTCGAGGATCTTTCACAGAAGCTACAAGAAAATTTAGTTGAGAAAAAAATTCTCCGCGTTGAAAAATTAGGTACAAAATATATACAAATGAATATATTTCTTACGAAATATCTTCAAATAAAAATTTCTATACTCAGACCGAACGGAGTATTCCTGCAAAGAGAATTGTCCTTGGAAAAGAAATTTGCTCCATCATCACAGTCTCAACTCTGTGGCAAGTGGGAAATATTTAAAAAAGTGATTTGCAACAATGAACTTAGATACAAAAAAATTACACTTACAAACATTTTTCTTCGTGCTTGCCCAATAGTATTTCTAGAATACCCTATCTTGTTGAATTGTAATAACCCTGCAACTAAGAATGTCAGAACCACCGAAACCACAGCATTACGCCGCCTTACGAAAATAAGACACCCTAAAAACCATCTACACAACCCTTCGAACGCTCTTCTCTATGCAAAAACAGACATCGAACCCATTATGACTAGGACGAAATATCTAAGCAAACGTGCAGAACAAAACCTAGATGAAATAACTCCCCTATGCAACCCCCTGGCATGATAAGAAAACCCAAACTTTCGTTACATGTGCTCATTATAAACCTAATTAATTTAATTTAATCTAATTGAATAAGCATAATGTATTTGATTTATTTATCTTGTTTCATTTAATCTGAAAATAGCTGACAAATGCACCAGGCAACGTTAATTTCCAGGCTGAATGACTTAGGTCAATGGCCTATTGGCTTCCAGGAATAATATAAATACAAGAATCTTACTAATTAATTGTAAAGTTACTTGTAATCATCGTAAAGAGGCCAATAAACTGTCGTTTACTAGTACTGGTATTTCTATCAATGTAAAAGATTTTACATGTGCAATTGGGTATCCCGACTGAATAAATAACCGGGTAATAATAACCTACGCGAAAGTAACCCCTTCAAAAATATCTGCTGAACGACAAAATAATCCGAACAATAATAACCGCTTGAAAAATATCCTGAAATAAAATATCCGGTGGCCAATTTCGGACAAAGTCGAATATGTCGTGCTATCGTCATGCTAGCCTATGTGGGTATCAGGAAAAGATGGCCGCAGAAAAAGCCCTACAGTAACATTTATGTAGGATAAATTAGATAAAAGTGCTAATTCGGGGTTGTGGCTGAAGTTGACATGTCAACATGGGCTTCCTCCACCCCAATTTGATTTTTATATAACCCAACGAAAAGCAGAGACAAAAACGGAGGGGTAGTGGGTTCGAGGACACCCCGTTGGGTCGAGGGGCGGAGTCGCTTATTTTTACGCCACTTTTTCTTTTAAGTGTAATTTGTAGAAAATTATTATAAAATAGAAAATGATATATTTCTTTGGTACATCGTCCTGTAATTATTTCATAACGCGATTCCGTTGTAAGACTGAAGTATTTATTCAAATCTTTATTTAACCGCCTTTTCTGCATCGACCATTTCTTTCGCCACCCTTTTTCCCTCGGCCAATTTTTTTCTCGACCTTTTTTTCCACCGCCACTTTTTGTTGGATCCCTCTATATACTATATTGTAACTTTATGAACAAGTTACTTTTTGCGGGTTATTTTGTCGCAGTTTTTTTTATTGGTAGCAATATTTTTCAGCAGGTCTCTTCCAGTTATTTTATCAACGGTTGTTATTCAGCCGCTAAATTAAATTATTTAAATTTAATTTTTCATGATTTTTAGGTGACTCTGATCCCCTTAATTAATACTTGCAGAGTCATAAACCAAAACTTCTTTGAATTCTCATTTGTAAATGTATACCGAGTTTGCCGCTCAGATCAGTTGGCTGATATTCATCTTTTCTTGGTAACGTGCCCATCGCTTGACCTATTAAGTCAAGACGCGGTTAAGCTTTAGTTAGAGGAAGGGGGCCGGAACGACATGCTTCAGTGGCAGACATACGCGTAGCCAAAAAATCCTTAAGCTTATAGATAGACGTTATATACTGTCTAATAGTGGAAGCTCTTTGTATAGATCACTTGACCCTAAAACAATTAAATTACCTAACTGATTCTATTAGCCTATTAAGGGAAATCAGCTTAAATTTACGAATATTCAAAGACTAATATCTTACTTGGCCTTTAGTATAATTTTACAAAAATATCTGATCTATAAAACAAGGAATTTTAGAGATTCAGAATTCTGTGACATTTTGCTGTGCGAGTCGATAAAGTAGGAATCTTCAGCAACGTTGTCTCAGACCCGAGTTACGACCTGCCAAATATCCATCTTAATAATACGGTCGCACATGATGCAGTTTAATACACTTTCGTTGAAAGAATTTTTTTTTGCAATGTAACAAAAGCTTGCGGATAACGCGGGTCACCCACATACATTTTTTTTTGCTCTTGTACACTGCACATTTTTAAAAGAGAACCAGTGACACCAAATATTTCCAAATAATTCTCGGTTAAGCCCTTAAGATATGAGACAAACCCCTTACGGCATGAGTGTACTTTTGCTTTTCATTGTAAAAATGAGTAAAGTTATAATATATTTAAGAAAATTATATTTCGAATAACTATTCAAAACCGAGGCCTCGCTTGAGTTTTTCCTGTAGTTCAAATGAAACCTATTTATTTCCGAAAAAAAACTAATCTTAGTTTGGAAATATTTGGCGTAAAGGTTTTCCTATTAAAAGTGTGAAGAGTGAAAAATAATGGTTGCTAGGTGATCCCCATTACCCACTTTTGCCACCTGGAAAAATATGCTCCGTTTGATAGTTCAATTGTAGATATTAAAAAAAAAAAATTAGTCCGTGAATATTCGTAAGTTCAATCTGACTGCTTCCGCTTAACATAGCCTAAGGAATCAGTATAGATAGTCACACTCCTGCGGAAGTTTATGTGGAGTTCCCTCGGGTCGTACCGAGTATGGAATTTTCTCTCTCTGCTCGTTCGTATGCTTTATCGTATCGTTATGTGAGACTATGCGGTGTCGCCACTGCAAACATTCTAAGAACCATCAAACCAGTGCCTGTATCAAGCCCGGGGGTGTCATGCATGACGTTCATCCATTAACTCGTTTATGTGTCCCTCATTGCATAATCATTGCCATATTATTATTAAGATTTGCCACTTTGCTTTCTCATAGAGCAAACTCTTTTTTTTTTCCCAAGAAAACAATTTTAAAAAGTCTTCGAGATTTGAATACCAGTATAGTTAAAATAGTCTGAAAAGTATTTAAAAAAATGCAGCATTTGTATTAACAGCATTATTTTAGGAGTATTAATGATTCGAATGTGACGAAGATGCACGGTAGGATGCTCCTTAGTTCAGCATCGTGTGTGATAATTGAATCGTTCACCACTTCATTTGTCGTAAAACACGGAACCTTCTCGCATTTGCTCTCGGTGCAAAATGGGCTAAATCGGGATGTAGATTTGGCGGGATTGAATAAGCATCCCGCATCTTACTCTCTCGCTCTCTTTCTTTCTCATTTTCTCTCCTGTTCACACTATTCTGTTCAGAGACGGAGTTCACCATGTGGTCGCTTATACGGTTACGTCGTGAGGTTACTGACCGGGAAGGAAGGAAAAGGGTGGCAAAGTGGGAGCGAAGGAGGGGTTTCTCGTTTGCAAAGGAAGGGTAAGGATGAGTATAGATTACGGGCTTTATGTGTGTCTCTATAACACACGTTGCATTCTGCGTGGCTATCGAAATGGCCTAAACCGGTTTTCTATGCCGCTATAAAATTATTTCTTCAACATCATTCGTTTCTATGGCATATTTCCCCGAATAATTTCCGTATCATTTAAGTACATTTTGATAAACTTTTACGTGAGACTATTTAAAACACGACGAACTTTCATGTGATAATTTCCTCACACTGAAGATAGGTGTGTTGTTGTAACACGTTGATCTCATGTAGTCACTTTTAAAACGTGTTGAAACAACACTTATTTTTCCAATGTATACGCTGTAAAGACAAGTCTTTGTTTCTTCACCACGTTTATTTGTAGTCACATTTAACACGTGTTGAAACTACACGCTTGTTTTAACAAGGTATCCACTCTAAACACGTGTTGAACTAACACAATTATTTTTGCAGTGTATACACTCTAAACACAAGTGTGTTGCTTCGACACGTTTACCTGTAGTAACTTTTAACACGTATTGAACTAACACAGTTATTTTTACAATGTATACACTCTAAAGCCAAGTGTGTTGCTTCAACACGTTTACCTGTAGTAACTTTTAACACGTATTGAACTAACACCGTTATTTTTACAGTGTACACACTATAAAGATAGCTTTGTTGTTTCAAGACCTTTATCAGCAATCTCTTTTAACACTTGTCTTTGCAGTGTATGCACTCTATAGACAAGTCTTTGTTTTTTCAACACGTTGAAACTACACGCTTGTTTTAACAAGGTATCGACTCTAAAGGCAAATGTGTTGTTTCAACACGTTTACCTGTAGTAGCTTTTAACACGTGTTGAGCTAACACAGTTATTTTTACAGTGTATACACTCTAAAGACAAGTGTGTTGCTTGAACACGTTTATCTGCAGTAACGTTTAAGGCGTATTGAACTAACACAGTTATTTTTACAGTGTATACACTCTAAAGACAAGTGTGTTGCTTCGACACGTTTACCTGCAGTAACTTTTGACACGTTTTGAACTAACACAGTTATTTTTACAATGTATACACTCTAAAGCCAAGTGTGTTGCTTCAACACGTTTACCTGTAGTAACTTTTAACACGTATTGAACTAACACCGTTATTTTTACAGTGTACACACTATAAAGATAGCTTTGTTGTTTCAAGACCTTTATCAGTAATCTCTTTTAACACTTGTCTTTGCAGTGTATGCACTCTATAGACAAGTCTTTGTTTTTTCAACACGTTGAAACTACACGCTTGTTTTAACAAGGTATCGACTCTAAAGGCAAATGTGTTGTTTCAACACGTTTACCTGTAGTAGCTTTTAACACGTGTTGAGCTAACACAGTTATTTTTACAGTGTATACACTCTAAAGACAAGTGTGTTGCTTCAACACGTTTACCTGCAGTAACTTTTAACACGTATTGAACTAACACAGTTATTTTTACAGTGTATACACTCTGAAGACAAGTGTGTTGCTTCAACCCGTTTACCTGCAGTAACTTTTAACACGTATTGAACTAACACAGTTATTTTTACAGTGTATACACTCTGAAGACAAGTGTGTTGCTTCAACACGTTTACCTGCAGTAACTTTTAACAAGTATTGAACTAACACCGTTATTTTTACAGTGTATACACTCTAAAGATAGCTTTGTTGTTTCAAGACCTTTATCAGTAATCTCTTTTAACACTTGTCTTTGCAGTGTATGCACTGTAAAGACAAGTGTGTTGCTTCAACACGTTTGTCCGTAGTCACTTTTAACACGTGGTTGAAACAACACACTTTTTTTTAGTGTGTAGTTGTTCGTCGGAAGTCTGACTTTCTCCAGTGGTGCCATTGTGTAACGAGATTGTATGTTGTGCTGTCACTCTGGGAAATAATCCGCAACGAGACGTGCGTGCTTGCATCGCGACACGGGCTAATTAGATTTTTATCGCTAAACTGGGTAACAGGAGTGGGGCCAAACGTTCGTAATAGTTCCTCGGTGCAGCAGCCACGGCAATCTCGATTCCCCCGTTGCACTATTAATGCACCAGACCCGTATCGATTGGATGTATACATTTATCATTAACGAGAACCTGCGTTCCAATAAGTGAGGCCTACGAGCAGTTTACATCCAGGCAAAGAACTGTTAACTCTAAAAATCATATAAAATCTTGCACTTCATTCAACATTTTTTTCATTTCTTTAGATGTTCATTAATCTTTAGATTTTAATGCCACTTTCTGCATCTCTTTTTTTACTTCACATACACACACAATTTTTTAAAATTAAATGAAGTCTGATTTTTTTTCGAATACGTATGTTGAAAAGATATTGTTTACAAGTTGATTTTTAAGGAATTTATTCATAAGTTTTCGGATTTTTATTGATTTATTGATAACTTTTCATAATTAGTATCCAAAATCAATGATTTTGGTACTTTCAATGACGTTTGATTTAATGCAATCAAACTTTCGGTTCAAGCGAGTGGAGTCAGACAAAAATCGGTTATGATGAAGATTTACTGATTTTTACTTACCAGTAAAAAATCATAAATAACATAATTTATTATTAATTTATCGGTTAACCATAATTAATATTAATTTGTTTATTTTTTTTAAGTATTCTTTAATGGTTTAATAAATAAAGCGAAAAAAAAGAAATGATGAATATATCGATTTTAGAATTTTGCTGGTTAAACAAGAATTAGAAATATAATAAATATAAAATATTCTGAGTTACGCTTTAATAATAAAAAAAAACGCCTCTGTTCCCAAATTTAAAAGCAACGAAAAGGGGGAATATTTATGCACGTGTTACAAAAAAAATATTGTGAAAGAAAACAAAAAAAATGTATTTTGTAAAAAAACATGACAAAAAATATTATCTAAAATAAAGACACATTTGTTTACAAATTATTTTTGTACTCTTCTTTGCAAAGCTAGAAACTTATTTTTGGAAAATTAATAAAATGTATTTGTGGATGTTTGTGGACAAAAACATGTTGTTAAAAGTACAACAAATTCAGTTTGGTTTTTACTTATTACTTATTAATCACTACTTATTACATAATAAGTAGTGATTAATTAACCGGATGTTTAACTCGTTATTTGATGACTCACAAGCCTAACAGGATCCCCTGGTAATTTGTACAAGAATCCATATAGGAAGCACCTATGAAAGAAACTACGTGGGAAGCCACATATATAGTAAAGCCGTATGACATTTTATGGGATTTCTCAAAAGAAGTCGAACAAAGATAAATAAAATAAGATTGAATTACACGTAAAACGATGAAACCGACGAAAAAATCAAAAATACATATGATGAATGTATCAAGTAAAGTATTGAAAGAGACGAGTCTTGACGATAAACATTATTACTTTTTTATTTATTTTCATTTCCGGGTTTCGTTTATCACTTCGTAAAGATAATAAAAAAGAAGAAAGTTCAATTTAAGTCAAATAAATTCCTTTATTTAACTTTCTTTTCGTTGAGTTAACTAAAATTTGCTTTCTGGAAAATATATATTTTTTTCATTCCATTAGAAAATTTATTTGTTTTGTGTATTTTTATTTTGTCTAATCGAACTTAATTGAATAGCTTTCACTGAATAAATAATTTATTTGTTGCGAATACATTTTTTGTTCCATCCGAATAAAAGTCTATTTGAATGGACTTAATTTAAGTATTTTATTTTTTTAAATTCAAATCAACTAGAATTATCGTGAACGTGAACAAAAGTTCATTCGAGTGAAATATTTTTTTCTTCAACACGAAGGAAAAATCACTTCACTGAAATACATATGTTTCTACACATAAGCAAAATCTGTATTCCAATTAAACATACATTTATTAGATTTGAATAAATATTTTATTTCATTGAAATATATATTAAACTCTAATAAAAAAAAAGTTATTCGTAATCAATACAAGTCATCGAATAAAAAAATGTATTCACTATAAGTAGGATCTTCTTTCGTCAACTAGATCTTTTTTCTGAGTGTGTATTACAAATACTATTTTCACCCACCTGCACGTAAAGTTCGTACTTTAGTACTTTACTCCCTAGGGAGGAAAGTACTCCCACGGGAGGAAAGCGCTCACTTTCCGCCCTCTCGTGACGGAACAAAGTACGAACTCTTCGTGCAGATGTGTGAAAAAAACGTATGTGCACCGCGGGCGGAGTTGACATTTCACCTCGTGTGTTGACACACACTCGTCAGGAATGTTCAACTTTCCGCCCTTGGTGCACAATATATTTTATTGATTTTAATTTTCGGTTTCTATCATCTTGCAAAGATTGCATCTCGGTAATGTCTATCTTTTTGCTTTTTGTCACCTCTTGTTTCATTTTTATTGTTGGTAAAAGAAAATTCTTTCAACCCTTCATCTTTATAACAAATCCTGGTGACGTATGCAAATATTTATCACTGCTTTGAGTTGTTTCACTCGTACCCTAATTCGCCACACCGAATTCACGAGATTTCTTTCGCTCTACTTATATTAGCTGCGTCCTTTTTCTAGTCTCACTCTTGACTCTTTTTCTGCTTTATAGTGATCTCATCCTATGGGCCGCGGCACTCTTGGGTGTACTTGAACGTCAGTTTTTTCTAGAGGTGCATCCTTGACTTGCAGCACACTCAGCTCGTCCGATTCTCCTAGTAGCACGTAGCCCCGGCGCAACAGGGCTGACGACCCTCAACTTGTCCAACTTTCTCGCTGTTCCTTTAGTTGCACTTTTTTTTTCACAAACTTAACTCCCTCAAACGACTTATTTTCACTTACCCACCTTAACTGTGAATAAACAAGCAAATAATACTAAAAAAAGAAAAAAAAAAAACGAATATTCTATTACTAACAAAGTTTAAAAATTCTGAGATTTAAAAATCTGCACAGCGACAAATCGTAATTGCAATAATGAAGTTGGAGATTTGGAACAACGGAAAAAATGAGAAATCCTCAGGCTTGTATATTAAGAAGATATTTACCGCTTCGTAATATTAATAGATGCAAGAAATTCCGAAACAATGTTTATTTAATAGAACGAAATGTTAAACAGTATTCTGGAAAGTTGATATAAATTATATAAATTACATCAGAAACTTGAGAAATGTTATTCAGATCTATCTGGGCGACAAATTATGGAAAAACTTATCAAGAATACAATTTGTTAATGTCATTTAAATCGGAAAAAAAAAATTATAATAAAAAAAAGTGATATATAGAATTTTTTCTAAATCGCTCAGCTACAGCCAAAATAGGTTTCTTCCCCCTTTTTTCATTGTATTTGAGTCCTAACGCACATATTCCTGAAGTAATATATAACAATTTTCAAAAATCGATCAGTTATAGTCATAAGATTTAAAAATCCTGATTTTTCTGTTATTTTTTTCTTCTTCAGATTGTTCAATTTCCTGTGACACTTTAACCCAAGTTATGTACAAAAATTCGTCTTTTATAGATATTCATGAAAATCCATGTAGGCGTAAACGTTTTTTTTAAATGTATACGTTTAAAAAATCTCAGCTTTGAAAAAAAAAAAATCGAGATCCGAACGCGACGAAGTACTTATAATGAACACTAAACTAAAAAAAAAAAAAAAAAAGCGTGTAAGGATCTTCCGCGACATTTTTTTTAAATTTTAATTTAAAAAAAGCAGAATTTTTGCACCAAACGTCGATGGATTTTAGGAGTGAGATTTCAGAATTAGATTTAAATGATTCACATTTATTTTAGTTTAAATTCATTTTTCAATTAGACAACTTAATTGTCCATTTAAGTAATAAATTTGTACGTTAATAGCTCACTTTTTACAGGGACTACACGTTTTTTAAAAAGATTTTTCCTCCGTTTATTTTTTACGTGTCTGTCATATTATCGAGTTAAAAAAAAAATCTTAATCTGTTTACGGCGGATGTGAGAACTTCGAAACTTACTGAATAAATTATAAGATTTTAGATGTTGCTAAGATACTGATAAAAGTACAATATAATCACATACAGTGATGCTGTTTTTGCCATAAGGGATGTTCTATTTCACGCCTTTTTTTTTTCTTTTTTAAATACTAGGCTAATCAGACGCGCTGGGGCGGGTGCCTGAAGAACTTTTACGCTGCTGCGCCCTTATAAAATTATAAAAAAGGTTGCCGACGCTACAGCCTTCGTCCTCTTATGTCAAATTTGACAGCAATTGAACTTGTTTACCACGGACTTTCCTTGCAACCAATCACAGAGCGAAATAAAACGATGAACAATGGTTTCCGTTAAAAATGAACTTTTTAAAAAGAGGATAATATGAAAAGTCACAAAACAAATGAAATTAATTTCGTGTTAATGCAAAGATCATTCACAATACTTTTCCCATTTACACTCTAACTTTATATTTCAGAATTAATCTCAAAATTTATATTTCACAGCTTTTTGCTGCTTTATCGTATGTCATTTTTTTGCGTATCTTTGACTAGTTTTTTTGTTTATAAAGGTAGAGATGAGGTGAGCCAAATATGGAAGCAGGCTGGCACGAAAAGAAAAAAATACAACAAAATACTGTATATTGATCCTGGCAAGCAGTAACACTGGCATATATTGTCGTGTATGGAATCGGCGGAGGGTTTCTCTCTTCTTTTGCTGTTTCTCCTCTCACCCTCCCGCTCTTGCTCTCTCGCTTTTCCTCGATTATCGATTAGATACCCCCGATGTTGCTGGCTGTTCTGCGCCTTCAGCGCGTATAGTATACGCGAAATGGAACGACAGGAAGGCCCGCGGGCTGCTAGTTTCGAGTTCACCCATCTTTTCTATGGCACCCTCTCGTTGCCGCGGTTATTGTCTCAAAACTCTGAGTTAGATAATAGACTTCACTCACCGTTGCTATCACACACAACATCGGTGTACATGGACACATAAAGGGGATCGAGTGAGATTCTAATTGTTTAAATGTGCAGCGATGTACTTTTTATATATTTACTAAAGGTTTGAACTAAATGGGAAGGCGACGTAAATTTCCGTCCTGCTCGGTTTATTCTAAGTCCTTCTGGACCGAATTATTTTAAGTTGTACAATGACTCCTCTATTTGGCGCGGATTATTCTCAATCCGGCAATAGCCCCTTCGCCAGATACGTATTATTGTAAGTCTCGCAATTCGTCTCTTCTGCGGGCTAAGGTTACTCCAAGTCCCACAATACCCACTTCAACATGCCCAGATTATTCTAATACTCAGTCAATGACCTTCTCTTCTGGTTCGGATTATTCTAAGTTCTGTAATACCCTCATGCTTTAGGAGCGGATTTTATTGCGCAAGTATTGTGAGTACCGCAATAACGCGATCCTCCAAGGCCTCGGATTAGACCACGGCCCACAATGCCTTCTGCTACATGTACAGATTATTCTAACTCGCACAGTAATTCCCTACTTTTGGTTCGAATTATTCTAAGTCCCACAATAATATCGATCCTGGCAATATTGGTCCTAATAACTTCCTCCACGCAACCGGGTTGTTATAAGACCCACAATGCCCCCACCTCCAGGCTCGGATTATCCTAAGTCCTGTAATAAACCCCTCCTCCAGACCCGGTTTGTTAAACTGTAGAACCTCCAAATGCCCTCCATTATGTAGCTTCAAATAGGTCGAATATGCCACATTCACAGGTTTATCGGAGGGTCTAAAAACCTGGTGTCAATCTGCAGAACCTAATCACAGGTTAAAACATAAAAATATCACTCTGCGATGCTCTGCGTTCACTCCAATTGGATAATAAATACCATTTCCGGAGGCTTTCCGGAGAGTTTTAACACTCGGTTCACCCTAAATTTAGGGTGAATGGAGGGTCTAAATTGCAACTCGGTTATATTCAGTGAATCAAGTCGTTTATGCTTATAGAGGAAGCTTTGCGATGGTGATTTTGTTCGTAATTTTTATGCCAGAGTACTTAAAATGTCTCTCAAACAGTCATAAAATCACATTTAAAAAATCTCTGTATCTGCAATAGAAGAGAAGGAATAGAAAATGCGAAAAGTAATTATCATCCATTTAGAATGTGTCACATTTTTTTTTTTTTCATTTTTGTCCGTCGCTATCTCAACAACGCACTTGTAGATAATTCATGATCCATTTACTTCCGCTCTCGCATAGCGATTATGATGAAAAATTAATCGACGTCGACTAAAGGGTGGAGTGAAACATGGATTTTTGATCGAATTTAGTATAATGCGACGTATAAATTATAATACGGAAACTGCAACGACGCGGATTGAACAAAAGAGATTCACTCTCTTGGCGAAGCTTACATGAATCCTTAATTCTCGTATCTCGTTGACGCTTGAAAGACAAAACGGTATTAAACGGAAAACACGTATTAGTATTTCAACATGAATGAATTAATCTCCGACGGATTCCCGTACATATCCGATGTCTCTTCATTCTCGCTTCATTCGTGCATGAAACGCACACTCCCTGGCATTCTGAATCTCTGAGTCTGACATAGCAGACAGACTCGCCTGCTTCTATCGTCTGTCTCATCCCTCCTTTCTGTTACCAGCACAGCAACGGATACATTAATATTCAAAATTTCGTGGGTCTGGGAACGATCGCAATGATTCCCATAGTTTGAATGATTAAGAGTGACCATTTTTTTCAAATCCAACGCAATGGTTTAAAAATTATGAAACTTAGATGGGGCAGCATGTGCACATGAAAACATGTTTACCTTGACAAAAATTACTACTGGGCGTAAATAATACAAAATATTAAGCTCCATAATATATATTTTTTCTTTAGGTTAGCAAATGCTTAAAACTTGTTTATTTTTTTCGTATTTAAATTAGTCAAGAGGCAATAAAAAATAATACAATTACAATTATTCGTAATAATCATATTGTAATTAATTAAGAGCTCATTGTAATTACTTCGAGTAATTGCATTTCAATGAATCAATTAACTACAAATGACTTTGAAATATTACAATTACTCGAAATGATTTTACTTGATTTTAACTAATCGCATTTACTTGAACTGATTTGAATGAATTAATTATAGTTATTCGGAATTCTATGTATTTAAAATTTTTCCGGAATTCTTTGTATTTAGGCGGACTAAGTGACAACACTAGTGACAAAAAATAACTTTTTCCTTTATTTCACGATTCACTGGACAGCTTATGAAAAACGAATTCTCAAAAGTTTGTTATTTCTTTAACATCCGGCTGAAAAGAAGGGCTTTCAAAAATAGACCCTCTTTTTAAAGCACAGCAAAAAAATGTGAAAAATCGGACTACCAGATTCCGAAATAACAAACCCAGTTGTGTTAATTCATCAGAAATATTGAGTGTCTTACGGATTTTCCTGTTAAATTTTTACAGAGTTTACGTAAGTGTGACACATATTTGAAATTACAATTACCGAAAAAAATGACAATTATTTTCAGCAACAGTAATTGTAATCAAAACAGTCATTCATGACACGAGTAATTTTTTCTGCTCAATTCTGGTATGTAGTACAGGAAGTATACAGGGTGTCCCATTTTAATCTTCCAGTTGATTTATCTCGAAAAATTCTGCCCAGATCAAGTATTGAGTATAATGAAGCTTTTAGGGTTCGAAGGGGAACGTTAAAAAAAATTAAAATTGGTCCACAATTCAAAATGGAGATGTTACGACAGTCGACATGTTTTTATAAAATGGAACAATGACTTTTTAAATAGTCAAAAATGGTCAAAAATGGTCTTCTGATCTAACAAATATGGACTTCATCAAAAAAAGGTCCCTACAAAAGATGTTAGCTTTGACATGATGAATTTTTTGGTAGAAAAGAAAATCATGGTTCCATTTTTTAAAAAAATGTCAGCGTTCATAACTCCGCCGTTTTGAATGTTAGACAAATTTTCAATTTTTTATTTAACGTCCCCCTTCGAACCCTAAAAGTTTCGTTATACTCAATACTTGATCTGCGCAGAATTTTCAACTGGAAGATTAAAATGGGGTTCACCCTGCAGAGTCAAAAAGAAACTTTAAAAAGAAATATAAATATATTAATTTTGCTTTTATTTTAGCTGACTTCCTTGCAGAGAACTCAAAACTAAAACCTCAAACCAAACCTCAAGACTAAATAGAATTTAATCACGAGCCCAAACGATTTGGGCCAAACAACCGACTATTCTACAAAAAATATATTGAAAAAAGATAGAAAAATGCAGTAAACATTCTATCAGAAGTGGATCTTTCCAGATTAATAGATTCGTATTTAGTTTCTTTTTTTTTTTTTTTTTTGTCTTTTTTTTGAGTACCGTTGTAAAAAGCCCCAACGGGTTAGTAAGTAGTTTATGATTTATCCTTAGAACTTGAATATCATTGACAGAAGACATATACTTATCTTGAATTTACAAATATAGATACGAACGGTCGTCAATCAGTGGGCCAGAGACTGCGGCTTTTATTTACAAGAGCAAGGGCATCACCATTAAGTATGGTGATGAGATGGTGGTGGTGGACTCGATAGGAGATCGACATCAATATGGAGTCGACCGGTGACACTACGACCCATCAGGCAAGATTCAAAAGGTTTCAATTATCGATTCGCATGTGTGAAACAACTATAAATAACTACACCTATAGTTCTCGATAGATAATAATAATAATATGTACGTGTATGTATATACATTTTGATTCTCAGAGTGGAAAGCCACCGTACTTAGTCAAGATTGCAGTATTCGTACTTTGAATACTATAGTATAGTAAAAACCATACCTATTGCCCAGAGTAATTGTATTCAAATTCGTTTAATCTATTACATATGTCCACCAGGTAGTGTCGCAGTCTCAACATATTTATTCTTACTACTAATAACTACAACTACCACTACTACTATTACTAATACTAATACTACTTCATATGTGGCAGTTTATGAAAAAATCAACATTTTTCTCACCCGCATATTTTTTGTACTTTTTTTTTTCCTGCTAGTATTTTGCAATTCGGTATTTAAAAAAAAAAAACACTGTACCAATTTCCAAATTTTTTTTTTCGTAAATTTATTTAGTCATTACTAAAAATATTTACTGGAACTACGTCGACGATTAGTTTGAAATTTTGTACTGTATATTCCGTGTTAAACAAAAATAACATTTTTCTGAACATTCTGAGGATGGGTGGAAAACTAGAACTGGAATTTAAAAAATCAAAATATGATAATTGGGAACTTGGATTTTCCTAATTTACAAATTATAGCACCGTTTTCTACATCAAAAGCTTATATTTCGTCTCGATATGAACAACAAGACAGGGTCAAAAAAATATATCGTCGGGAAATAAATTTTTCAGTCACATGTAACATTTTTTGGATTATTTAATTAGAACTGTGTCTCTCAAAAATCATGTAACAATTGCATATTATAAATGCTTTCGAATTGATAAAAAATACTGCTGCAAAAGCACAAAAAATGAGACCTTTTTGTAAACCCAACGTTATTCTTTGTAGCTAAGTTCATCGATGCAAATATTTTTGATATTTTACACTTGTCGTATAATCGATGACGATTTTTTAAAAGTATTGAAAAGATGACAATTTTCTTAATCCGAAGAAACATTAAATTATCGCGTATGACTGAAAATAACATGAAACTTGAAAATGTGGAAAAGTCTTTTTTTAAATTTCTGGTATTTTCATTTTTAATTACAATCCTAGCTTTACGTCCACTTTTGAAATAGTCTCAAAAATGTAGTTACTTAAACAAAGAATATACAGTTAACATTTTTTTTTGTTACTTGTCGACTTAGTTTACTTAGGAAACAACATTTTCTTTGATCGAGACCAAATAAATTTTCCAAAAAAAAAATCGAAAAATTAGTGCAAAGTTTTTTTTGTACCTCAGAAACTAGAAGGAAAAAAAAATATTGAGAATATGAGGGTGACGACCCTATTGACTTTACATGGATTGCCCCATATACTAATACAGATAAATTTCTGTAATAATTTTTTTTTTATAATTGTGTGCCCTGTATATATTGTTGCGCATAGTTGCGAATTATCATGGTATAGTTTTGTAATGATACCTAACTTATTCAGTCTGTGTAACCTAAACCATTAAAATTGTGACTCTTCTATAATATAACCATGTAGAAAGTATCGCAATATGGGAGGTTGTTGATTTATTTTCCTTCTGCGGAGAGGAGAAAGGTAAATAAGAAAGGATGAGGGTTTAATGAAAAAAAAAAAAAAGACTATCTAGTGATAATAATAATGGCAGAGGGTTGTCGTCTTTATGTGCATCAATTCAACCTCCCAAAATGATTGTTTGAAGACAATCGTTCGAGAAAGGAAAATACCGTTTATCTCCTTCTCTTACGCCATCGTTACCATTGTCATAGCAACTAATTTGTGTACCGGTCGATTCTTCGGCCAGAATCGACCTATACGAGTTGTGAAACAGTTTTAAGTCGGAATAAATTCCAACGCAGAAAAGCATGCAATTATTTTTTTTTCGTAACGGTAGATTCGTAATATCAGTAGACCATTTAGGTTCCAAAATACGAATTTTTTGAATTTCAGAAAACGTTTCTTGTCTTTTTTAATTTTATTTTATTTTTTTTTTTAATTTTACACCTCCAAAGGTAACGATAAGAAGTCTTACAATTAGAAGTTTAAAAAAATGAAAGAAACCTGCGAAAATATTTATGATGTAACAACAGGATCCTCAATATGATTGGAAAAAATTCTGAAATATGGTCAGTAAGAAAATGATCGTATGTTTAAATGTATCCCAACGTAAAAAACCGAACTTAAGATTCTTAAATCGAACCTCATACATCCAAAGATCTTTCGCACAAGTTACAAGGAAATTTAGAAATTTAAAAAATTATTACGCTGGAGAAAAAACAAAACGACGCATATTTTCTGTGAAAGATCTTCAAACAAAAGTTCCTTTGACTTAGACGGGAAGGTTCAAGGGATGAATTTTTTTTAAAAATGGCTATGTTACCCATAAAGAAAAACAGCAATATTTTTTTTTTTTTTTTTCAATTTTTCCTCCCCGAAATAAGTGACATGTCTGAAGAGCCCATAAAGAGCCTATAAATATGGTACTAAAAAAAATCGCCTCAATGTATAAAACAAAAAAAAATGTTGGTACTGACTTAAGAGGCAGCGTCACTTCTTCCACAACTTTCAACATTTTTTTCAGGTTTCCCGAAAACCCAAAATCAAGGTTCAGCCCTATAGGCATTTAGCATTGAGCAACGAAATTTCCACGGTTGTATCACTGCTTTTTAAGGTAGTCCTCTCGATACAGTCAAGTCAATCGAGCGCTAAGATTTCAAAAATTGTTTATATACGTTTAAAAACAGAAACTAGTGTAAGCTAAGGTAGATCTGGGCTAAATAGTTACTTCTTAGTCTAGAAACATTATGTACCAAAAATATTACAGAGAAATAACTCAGTTTAAGCCAAGAAAGCCCCAAGGCCCTATTTTTGCGCAGTTTTCTTAAAATAAGTGTTGGTAACGTAAGTTGAAACTTGACGAGTGAGAGCTCAATTTGTTTCTTGAAACAAATTCACTTCTTTGAACTTTACGTAATCATTGAGTGACTTGCTTCGTTTTACATACTTCTGAATAAGACGTATGGTTTTGTTAATTAAATGTCTGTAATTTAAAATCGATGAATGTCATCGTAAATGTTTTTCCAATGACATTGATCGATCATCGAAGTTCATGGAGAATTGATCGAGAAACAAAATAAGCACTCACACATCGTGACCAAACTAAAATTACAGGCTTCGCTAGAAGTAACTGCGTAAAAAAGTGCCTGTGGATTTAGTGACGCGAATTGAGATTACTTTTCTGTAAATTCATTATTCATTTTTTTCTACACCAAATAGGAACTCTTTAATCCAGAGTCACCCAAGTGCGCACTAGTTTCTCGTTTAAAATGTGCTCAAACAATGTTTGAAAATTTAATGCTCGACGATTGACTTCAATGTACCGAAAGGGCTACGTTAATACAAGGCAAACAGCCCTACTTTATATATTCTGATTTTGTCAGAACTGGGATGAAGCTAAAAATAATTTGTAGCGGGTTTAAAGAGCCCTTAAAAAGCCTGTAATTAGCAGGTATTTAAAATAAAATTTAGTGCCAGAGGGTGGAAGCTGAATAGACCTCAAAATCGGGGTGGGACTCTCGGGAATGTTTCCTTATTAGAGTAGCTAGTGGTGGAGCTTGGTAACACTAGAATGTTGGCAAGCAATTTCGATAATCAGGTGCTCGATAAATGGTGGTCATGCTACTGGCGGTTAGTTGATTCATGTTTGTATCCGGAAGGGAGAGGGTAGATTGCGATATTTGATTTCCTACCGTCACTGATTGTGGCGACAGTAATTGTATATCTAGGCGGACAGTTTAGAGTGCGTACAGGGCTTCGAAGGTGAAGCGGACATCACCATAACGGATACTGGAATGGATTGCAAGCTTGAAAATGGTGGTGGCACAAACGAGAGTGATTTTACATTGTTGCCCGTTTACCGACCGGCGATTCTCGACTTAGCACGCGAGCACCATTTTATTTAAATATACACGTAAAAAGGGCCAATAGAGCAATGTTACCTTGGTGGTTTACACGATAAACGAGTATATTACATCAGCGGACAAAGCTAGACATATCGTTTGGCTCAAGTGGCCTGAAATGTCGATATTGAGCGCCGGTAAAGTAGATTTTTGGTGGTAAATCATGGACATTCACAGCTCTACAGATTTTCAGCTTGCCAACGGTGAGTCTGAATTTGTGGAATCTCTCAGTTGCCATAAACGATTTTCCTGCGTCCAACGATCGGTCGTACAGTTCTCACGCACAATATCTACACTGCATAAGTATGTGTTGAATTTTTTTTTTATTTTCGGGCAGTAATTCATACATTATAGCTAGATGAACAGGGAATATAAATTTGAAGGACATGTCTTTTTCCAATTGAATATCGTGTTATTGTACAATATTCAGTTATTCTGAACATCTTTGTCAATTTCGAAGATACGCTTGAAGGCCTCATTTTAAAAGATATAAAATGTGCTTCGAAAGTAAAGTATATCACTGAAGAAATTTTGAATTTAGATGTAATAAACAATTTTCTGTCGGTAACAGAAGAACAAAATATAACATGATCTTTAATTTTTTTTAAATTCCACCAATTATAAAAGCGAGTTATGAAAAATGTCAAAGAAATAAAACTGTGTCTTTATTTTTTTATTTAGGGAAGACTTTTTGTGGGGTTGCGTATTCTTTCCGGTGACTGATACTGACAAATCGGAGATCTTATTGTTTCTGTGCTTCATCTTTTGTCAGACGATTATTAATAATCCTCCTTGCTTGCTATTCCACAATCGACAGGATTTTTAAAATTTATTTTATTGTTTATTTTATTTTCTTCTTTTTTTAAAAGAAAATTATGAGTAACTCAAAATGGTCAAAGAGACTCATTAGTTTAAAATCTGAAACAACAACATGGATAGTACCATAAATTATCGCTCATTCATCCTGCTATGAATTTTTTTTTTTTATTATACCATTTGGCATATAAACCATGATTTGAAAATTATAAATTGAATAATTTGGTGGATGGTAATTTATATTGTCTCATAATACAGAAATGTCTATTTTGGTGTTCAGACGCTGACGCGTTTTGTCATTCTAATTCAAAGACTTCGACAACAATGTTTTGGCAGGAATGTTGCTTTATGTTAGTCGATATTCAATGCTTAATATCAATAAAGATAAATCCAGATTGTTTGGTGGAGAAAGAAAAAAAAAACGTCTGTTCATGTGACTCGCTTAGAAAGCAGACCCGGAGAGAACGAGGAAAAGTGAGAAATAAGACTGAAGTCGAGGTAAAGAAATGAAGGTGGAATCTGTAATCGGCGTAGACGAGGCATTGTTGTTACGTCGGAGAACGTCAGAATGAAGGAGACTCTCTCTCTGTTCAAGTCTACGCAAGCAGAACGAGATCGCGGGAAAATCTCTTCTCTGTAATGCCTTCCCGTTCCGCTCGTTCGCCCTTCACACTCATTCTTGTCCACCTCTTTTAGCCACTTTACTGTCTTTGGTTCGCACAATACAATGAGGGAAAGAGGAAAAAGGTATTCACAGTGAATAGAAAAAGAACTAAGAGTCTGTAAAAAAAAGAGAAAATTACTAACAATGGAAAAGAAAAAACCTCGTATGAGTTAGTTGATAGCGAAGTGTAGGCTCTGTCTGCTTCTAATGGAAACTTCAACCATGGATTGGCAATGATTGTTAAAGATTGTTCTTTCGCTGTCGGCTGAAGTGTATCATTTTACTTATAATCAAAATTCAAATATACGTTTACCAGATAACGTTTTATAAAAACAAACAAAACAGGAGTTTGTGCACGCCACACTTTTTTTTTCGTATTCAAGAAGATTATTAATTATACCTTATATAATCTAGAAAAGTTCTAATTCAAGATTTCACGCGTTTCTGTGATTTTGTATCAATAAACATACGTTCGAGGCATTTAGAACTCAAAAGCCAGAAATTTTTGTCCGTTAATCTTGGAATGTAGTCATAGTCATGTACACGAAAGGTGTAGACGTAACTTGTATCGAACTCGAAAGGTGTAGACGTAAACTGTGTCGAACACGAAAGGTGTAGACGTTAATCGTGTCGAACACGGAAGATGTAGACGTAAACTGTGTCGAACACGAAAGGTGTAGATGTGAACTGCGTCGAACACGGAAGGTGTAGACGTAAACTGTGTCGAACCTTACCACGTGGTACTAAAGCAGTGTAGAGATTTGCCGTGTTGAACTAATACTGCATCGAGATTTCCCGTGTCAAACTAGTGTAGAACTCTGCCGTGTTGAACGGTTAAGGTCGACATGACAAAGTTCTAGACGGCCTAATTCTCCACCGTTCAACTTCGACACAGACATAGTTCAACACGAGTCATACAGCAAATGAGAGAACAGGATGATGGGATTAATCGAATCAGAGCTCGTGTCGAACTGGATATGTGTACAAATGGGTCTGTGTCGAACCTTACCGTGTTGTGCTGTGTGAAACTCTGTCGTGTCGAACGGTAAGTTCGACACGACATAAGTTCTGCACGGCTTATTTCTACATCTTTAGAGTTCAACACTGATCTATTTCTACACAGACGTAGCTTGACACGAGGCATGTAGCGAATCAGAGAACGTCATTATAGGATTAAGCAAATCAGGGCTCGTGTCGAACTGTATCTCGGTACAGATGGATCAGTGTTGAACTTGGAAGGTGTAGAACTAAGCCGTTTGGACATTGCCAAGTGTTTCAACACGTTTACCCGTATTCACGTTAAATACCCGTTGAACGAACACGCTTGTCGTGTATTAATATCGTTTACTCGTGTTGTCGCAATACACGAAAATCGTGTGTTAATTAACACGCCTTAAAATTAATCTACAGATAAACGTGTTGAAACAACACTCTTGTTTCAAAACTGTATTTCCTCATGCGCAATTAAGTAGCTGTTAACAAAGTTGGCGTACAACTACTCGTGTATGCATTCTACACACTTGTCTGGTATACAGATATTTGACCAAACAAAACTGACAGTCTATTGTATCTTTCGGAGCATGCGGATATCTGGGAATATTATCTGCCGGGATGCGAAATACACCGATTGATTTTTCGGTTAACCAAGTTTCGTATGTTCCCATCAACGATGCAGTATGTACGTGCAGTATATATATATAGCACATTATATATATATATATATATATATAGTTCAACAATACTGTATTATGTAGTAGAGTGTATGTATCGGTGATACGTGAGTGTGACCTATGTCTCGTGGATCTATGAGTCTTGAGCGAACGAGACTATGAACGACATGGGGAGGGGGGGGGGGGGGGGGTAGCGTGGATGGGCGTAGGGTATGGTGTTTTCCGCCGGCCATCTGTCGAGGGTGGGACCCCCTGTGGATTAATTGGAGCCCCGTTGTATTGATCCAGTAACGGAGCCTCAACCACTGTGTTGGCACTACGGTTCTCGGTATACGTTGGATCAAGATGAAGAGGGAATGAGAGCAGAATCGTAAGAGGAAAATGCTGCTAATAGCCTTTAACGTAACTTGGTGACTTTCTCATGAAACCCAATTACTGATGCGACGTTATTTGAGAGAAGTTCGCGAGGGACATTGGTATAATTAAGCCAGTGGTTTCATCGATGATTTTCGTTCGGATAACATTCTTAGTTGAATGTTTGAGTTACTTCAAACATTCGAATACACGCTTCTTCTTCGCTCGATTATTGTTCTAAAAATTAAGTGGTTTGTTTGAAGATGTTTATCTCCAGTGAGTTTTAACAAGCATTCAATCAACACACTTCCCGTGTGTGCAATAGACTCACGTGTGTTGCTACAACACGGCTGAATTGTGTTGACACACGAAAAATGTGTTGATTCGACGGATGTTAAAAGTGACTACAGATAAATGTGCTGAAACAATACATTCGTTTTTAAAGTCTATACACTGTAAAAATAAGTGTGTTGTTTTAACACGTTTAGCTGTAGTTACTTTTCACATGTTACCTAACAATAATTAAGGGAGTTTTATAATAACCGGGGAAAAAATTAGAATTAAATAAAGGAGCAAGAATAGTGCAAGTCTAAGTCTTTTTATTAATATTAAAATCAAAAAGTTCGACGTTTTTATTTTTTTTAAACTCGAAAATTGGGAAAGTGTTCCTTATTCTGAGATGAAAAAGGAAGTAAGAATTGCCATGGAATATTAGTGAGGGAAATTATTCTACTTGTACATTACTTGTATATTCTACTTGTCGCTTCATGTATTTTTTATATTTATTTTATTCATGAAATAATGCATTTCGGTTCGACTATAGGGATTTCGAATGCAGTGCTAACCGGATTAACGATAAGCTATTATTCCGTCAGTTTTCAGTAAAGTGAAGATTTTTTTAACACATAAATACTAATAACTTTGTTATACAAGACTGGAATAAAAATATCTGCACACGGACTGTGAAGGACTTTATCACGAAGAAAATAAGACTTCGATAGCTAACATCCAATTACTGGTTTGATCTGGAAACTATGACAAGTGAGATGTCCGACATTTCAGTTCACAGCATTCTTGTGTCTTATGTAAAATAGCATATAAAATTGCAAAATTATAGTGTCTTATATCTATGTCATGAGGTGCAAATGTAAGTTCTTTTTTTAAAAGCCATAGTTTCTTTAAAAAAAAAATATTTCCAAATGCCCTTGTTTAGGTAACCAGATTCCCTTAAGAAGGTTCAAAAACTGCGAAATAGATCAAACAAAACATAATATTGACACTAAACTATACACGGATATTCGTATTGAATACACTTAAGAAACATTAGGATATAAAATCAATTCGCTCAAAAATTATTAAAGCTCACATTATCGAGCAATCTTATCCTCACGTTTTTTTTTTTTTTTCATGTAACTTGAACATTTTTTTCCAACACTTTGAATAACATGTTTTCCTTGTTTTCGCGAAATAAATGATGACACATTTTTTTAATAACCAGTTTTATTGATCCATATTAATTGTATAGCCCATGATTTATCAGTTTGCATTAAAGTATTATTTTTTTGTTTGTTTAGATGTACATGTAAATCATCCCTTTAAAGTGTCGATGGACTATAAATTCAATCCACAGAATTGATGACCCCTTCGTCGCTCTTTTTTTTTTGTGAGGCTCGTCGAGGGATGAACGGAAGGGTGCCAGGAGGATGAGAGAGGGGAATTTCTCTCTTCTGCAATGTGCTGCCGCCTGATGGCGATGCCCTCAACGACACTCTGACTTTCTCTCTCTCTCTCTCTCTCTCTCTCTCTCTCTCTCTCTCTCTCTCTCTCTCTCTCTGGCTCTCTCTCTCTCTAGACGAGGGTCGCTTCTTTCCACGCATTTGCCATCTCCCAGGATACCCTCTTCCATTCTCCGCGCTTTTTCTCTCCCTTTTTCTGATCCGCTCTCTCGGATCGGCTCGCTTT
Source organism: Perithous albicinctus (assembly GCA_964016905.1). NCBI lineage: Eukaryota > Metazoa > Arthropoda > Insecta > Hymenoptera > Ichneumonidae > Perithous > Perithous albicinctus. Next base: position 4,857,381 of record OZ024692.1, on the reverse strand, counting down.
GCGCCGCGCCCTCTGATCCAATAATAATCAATTCTTTTACTCCTACGACTTTTCATTTCTACATTCCACTTCGTGCTGTTTATCATTTCATCTTCTTATATATAATTCACAATTACATCCAGTACTATGGATTATAGGTTCCATTTAGTTATTATTCGGTTTTTAATATTTTCTAACATGTATGTGAAGTACATGCTGTATTGGCCCATTTATTAGATAGACTTCTTTTTTTTAAATTATAATTTTTTCACGAATTCTGACACTTTAATTTGCCTCTTAATTGTTTATAACCTACAGTCGTATGTGCAGAACCTGAAGAGAAATTCACAGGTTGAGCAACAAATATTTCGGGGGGTTGAACATCTTTTTTTTTGTCCAATATGATTTCATTTGTATACATTAATTTTGTATGCAAAAAACAAATTAAGACGTGTCTTGTAAAGTTGAATTTAATTGTCATTAAGTTTTTAATATTTCCCATGATAGGGGTGAATTATATTTGATATGAGGCATTTTTGTTTATCAAATGGGCCACTTTTTGCAATTATATTTTTTACAAAATCTCCGACACTTTCTATTTTTCTCTTAATTTTTTTTAAACTGCAGTGGTATGTGCAGAAACTATAGAAAAATTAACAAAGTGATGAAAATATATTTGGAGTGGTAAAAAATGGTTTTACCCAATATACATGCACTTACGACTTCGTGTAGTCTTGCAGAGTTGAATTTAATTGTCATTCGGGTTTTAATGTTTTCCACGATGTATGTGAATTATATGCTATATGAGAAATTTTGTCGACAACTTTTCTTTTCTAATTATGTTCTTTTTTTTCATAAGCCCAACACTTTTTATTTTGCTCTTAATTTTATGTAACCTACAGTGGTATGCACAGAACCCATAAAAAAATTGATAGAGCGGGCTAAACATACTTGGAAGGGTAAACTTTTTATTCAAAAGTTATAATGACTCGGTACTAAAATTCCAACGAAACACATAGGTTTTAAGCTGCGATTCGAAAAAGCTACATTGTGAATTTAAACCACAGAATATTAACTATATGCCGTCCTCATTGCAATACAGATTTTTCTTCAATATTTTCAACGTGGAAATGTTGATTGGAGATTAAAATATAAGATAATATGGTGTAATTAATTTCTAGAAAATTCAAAATTTGTAGCAAATAAATGGTTCATAAAGTGAACCATATTACATTATTTTGACGGTACTCAAGAGATTCGCAATAATTAAAATAAACATACCAACATCATCCAAAATGAATTATCTTTGGAGATGAAAGAGAGACTATTTTTTCGGTTAAATTGTAACTCTTTCAAACAACTTTTGTAATATATTTGATAGAGTTAATGCAAAAAATAAAAAAACACAATTGCATGGAAAACTAGTGTTCGTTAATCAGGTTCTAGGGAATAAAATGAATGCGAATAAAATCCAATTAATTAGTTTGTTAGGTAAATATTTCGGAGAGCTTTGAAACTAGTTACACAGGATTTTGTATGAAATTGAAAGGGAGCTTGAGAGACAATGACCGAGCGAGTTAGCGAGTAATGGAGAAAGTGAGAGAACGGGATAGTTTGATAATTTCGAGAGGCTGGGAGTGAAGTCAAGTTGGTGGGTGGTTTGCTCGCAGCCTCGGTCTATATAACAACCTTTGCCTGCTGGCATTCCGAATGCTAATTCCGGTTCATGGACGGTGTATTCGGTTGGTCTCGCGATAACAAGGTCGATTCCTTATTCGAGTAACAACCTTGTCTATACATCATAATGATCATGGGGACAAAAAATCAAGAATTTTATCTAACCACGTGTTTTATCCGAGCCACTGTCTTGTTCTTATTTATCACAAAAATTGGTTATTCAAATTTAAAAAAAAAGACACCGAAGGAAAATTCAAGCTAAAAAGATTGATCGAATATTTATGCCACCAAAAAGACCATTATAATCTTTCGAACCGTAGAAAATCTAGCCACATACTTTGTAACATTATTCGAAGGCAATTAAAGGCATTTTTTTTTTTTTCAAACTTCTGACTGCAAGAATTATTGATTAAAAAGGTTGAAATAACGATTCTCAATGCAATCCCAAATCGTCTTTTTTCAATTCTGACGGTTAATATTTTCCAGATGGAGAAAAAGAAATGTCAATTGTAATGATTACGGATATCTTAATTTTTTTTATACGAAATCCTTGGACTGTTTATAATCTGGGGTGTTAAAAGCGATCGGTGTCGACTTTTGATCAGTGTTAACTCATTTGGTGGAAAACACTCTTCACACGCATTTAACGAATGTGTTCAAATAATGCGGCTCCCACCTCAATACTTCCAATCTGTTTATGTTCAAATAGATGAAAATCAGTGAACTGTTAACAATCGATACCGAATTTTGTTACTAATAAAATCCAAAAATATCGTTGGATTTCCTGCACCTATTTATACTGCATATTGACACCAACTATTGAACACCGACCATTCACAACGTGGGCTTTATGGGCACCGCGAAGAGTTCATTTTTAACATTGAAGTAGCGAGAAGAAAAAGAAATTATTCAAATTTCTATTTTTTTTTTTTCGTAAAGGAAACTTTGTTTTCATTTTTTAAATAGAAATTTCGAGATTTTAAGGGGACGAAGTTACCTAAAAATAAATTAAATTGTGCAGTAATTGCACATGTAAAAACGTTTACTTTGATCAAAATTACTACTGTGCAAGCACAGAAAAGTGGTACTTTTTTTTGTGACCAGTTACACTTGTGTTCAGGTTACACCAATGGGCCAAATTAATGGAAAATTCTCTTTCGCAGAAATTACAAGAAAATTGACTAAAATCAATGTACTCTGGAGGGAAGAATTTATTAAAAATGTAGGCATATTTTATGCAAACGATCTTCAAATAAGCATGATCCATCGATGCAATCTGAACTCTGTGACAATTGCAAAATATAAACAAATATTCGCATTAATGAACTTATGCACCAAAATAATATATCACAAAATTTTTTACATTTTTTATGATTGCGCAGAAGTATTTTTCATCAAGGTAAAACATTTTAAACGTGTACCATTTAAATTTCATGATTTTAAAGTGTCTTCATCCCGTTAGTGTCATAATACTTGAAAAATCTCCGAAACGTGTTCAGAAAAGCGTTTTAAAAATAATGTCCGTCGACGGAATTCGCCCGTGCGTGTGTCCATCTAATAAATGTACCAAAAGCATTACCAAAGCTCAGGGACAGAAGAAAAAAAAACCAAAACAAAACACAAATTCGAAAAGGAATTCTTCTATACGAAGCCTATTGAAGTAAATGGCAAAAATGAAAGTGAAAATGAGTCTTGGGTGAAGAATGAAAAAAAAAAATGAAGAGCTGTTGAAGAGATAAATTTTGAGCTGGATAAAGCAGGATACAGAAAGGTAGGAGCAAGCAAGATACAGACTGCCGAGTCGAGGAAGGCGTCCAAGGAGTGCCGCGCCTCTATCGACCGGAAGCGGCTTCCCATCGACCGGAAAACAGTTCACCTCGCGTTGCGGCGCACCAACGTGGCACGCCACCGCCAAAGTTGGATATGTTGCACGAGGAACGAATACGGCATCATCCTTATTTCACAAAATGCCTCTTTTGTCGATGCAATACCTCAACACGGCTGCCTCAATTAATGAATCATTTACTTATGGTGTTACGACTAATGCTGGCTTTTAAAACAGGTCGTTTTTGAAGAGCTTGTATTCATATCCGAATCTCATTAATTTAACTTGATCTCTGTCTCTCCCCCTCCCCCCCCCCTTCTCTGTGTGGGAGCGTACACGCACGCGTCACCTGAACGTTGTCACTCAGAAATAACACGAAGCTTGTTTTATCTTCATTGTCAAATCGATGTACGAGAAATCTGAAAATTTGAGCGAAAAAAAAGCGTCACGCTGAAAGCCAATCGGATAACTCCTGACTAAAACAATGAAAATATCGGCACACAAAAATGTACAATGCTCGATACGATACTCATAAACAAATCTTCTTCACTCCATTTTCTTTTCCTCCGCTCGGATAAAACGCTGATCACGAAATTGTACACTCAGCAGTTTGGTTTCTCAGCTTCTTTCATAGAAAAAAAAAACAAAAATACACCGCACGTATAATTTTGTACGATTGATAACATTGGATGAAATTGAAGTTGGGCAATATCTGGAGATTTAACGATAAACCGATAAACGTAAGTTGAGGCGAAGGTGAAGAACGTTGAAATATCGTCTAGTCCGATTATTCCCGAAGACGACGACGACCTTTTCCGATCAAAAGATGAACCGGCGTTTTCAGTTTCGTTATCGTTTCATTCGCGTGCTCTCGAAACTCACCCGGTTCCATCGACGGAATACTTCTGTTCTTGTAATATTAGAATGATCTTCCACCTTTTTCTGGTGTCTCATACTTTCGGTTGCTACATTATCTCGTTTTACTAATTGAGCACCAAGCAATTGCTTTGAGTCACACAAAATAAATGAATGTGATGAATTATGTAAACTCCATAGTTGTCGGTTGTAAGATGCAAAAGTGGCCGGATAGTGCCGATGAAGAGAGTGAAATAGGAGAGCTTCGATAGAGATGACATGGTTGATGATGGTAGTCAGCGGTGATGTTGAAGTAAACTCCTTCGAAGACTTGCCATGAGTCGAGGACAATGTCCCATCACACCAGTAACTTTCGAAAGGCGTACTGCTGTGACAGGACAATATCCCTAACACCGGGCGTTTATATGGGATGCAAGGAATGGCTTCTATTTCTTCTTCTTCTTCTTCATCTTCTTCTGCTCCTTCTTCTCTTTCTGCTTCTTCTTCTTCTTCATCAACCATAATCGCAGCTCCCTTGATATCCTCACTCCCTTTTTTTTTTTCCGTCTTCTGACCCTCAAAAAGTCCGGCCGCAAAATGCCCCAATCAGGACTGCATTAATCGCAAAGTTCCAAGCCGTACCAGCAGCGAAATGTACCATTATCTTTTAGCCGTTAGCTCGATTCGTCAATATCCCATGATAGATAAGCGCGCTACAACCAATACCGGACGACGCTTTTGATAAATTTTCGAAATTCGTAGTACAGTTTGGTTTACAACATAGCGGGTGTACAGTTGACGAAAACTGCGGATGGGTGAGGTTATAGGTAGCGACTCGGTCGAGCGTTCCGACGGCACTGCGTCGCTCACTGGCGACGATGCCTCCGCACCCTGCGCACCCTTCGGATACCTTACACCCCCTTGGATTAAAGCACCCCTCTACTTTTCTCTCGCCGTCGACGAACCTCCCAACTCGGCACGAGCCTTCGCGGCGACCCCTACGCGCCGCTAGCTTGCTGTCTTTTCCTCTCCACCGCGCCACTACCTTCCACCCCCGCACCACCCCTGCCCAACGCCCTCGCCTAACGCCGCCGTTGCCAAGACGGCACTGGCGACGACGACGACGATAGCGTTTCACCCCCCCCCCCCCCCCCCTCTCTACTACCCCACCACTCCCCTCGTTTTCTTTGAAAGCGATACAGTTGATGGCAACTCATAGAGAACTGCTGGCGTACTTGTGTCTTTTACCACCCAATATGTGTTGGGCAGGACTGCCAACAGTTGAACCGCAGAACAGTTGCCCGCTGGTACCACTGGTGAAATTGCGCTACGTCCCAACGGTGGCACCAGTAGTAGTGGTAACGATCGAAGGGACGAGCCGCGCAAGGGGCAGAGGGAGGTTGGGTTCAGAAGAGAATGCAACACCCCCAAGCGGCCACCTCCACCACCATCGATGCGCGGCGGCGTTGGCTGTAGTAGGAGAAGCCGTATTGATCCAGTCTCTCTCTCACTCTCTCTCTCACACTCACTCTCTTACTCTCTCACTTCGCCCCCCCCCCCCCCCCCCCGCCCCTTTTCTCGTAGGGTTGTTCGTTCGCTTGCTCACTCACCACGTCACATTCCCAGCCTGCACACCTCCGTACTACTACCCTTGTCGAGCTTCGACTCGCTTCAACATTTGCATAGCGTACCACTGGCGCTTTAACATTTCAGCTCTATCTTGCTCATTCTTTATCCGTTACTGGCCCGGTGCTTTCGGGTCCACCATGTAACATCCCAGGAAAAACATTCGGCAACAAAACATCCCACAAGAAAATACATTTTTTAAATATCAGGAGCACCCCAAAGAATCCTTATTTTGGCACAGGAATTTTATTTTATTTTTTTTGATGTTTTGTCGGGCGATATTTTGTTTTGGACGACGCGCCTTTTGGATGTAAAATGTCCACTGACGAAACAATCCACAAGAGAGGAATTAAAATTGAAAAAATTGAAAAAGAAAAGAACTCTAAAGAATCCTCATTTTGGCACAGGGTTTTCATTTTTGGGATGCTCTGTCGGGGATGTTTTTGTCGTCGTGGGATATTTTGTTTTTTATTGTGCTTTATTGCCCTGTCATTTTAAATAGTAATTTTTTTTCTCCGCAGTAAAGGGGAGTGGGGTGGACTTTTGCAACTCGTAAAAAAATAGCTGATTTTTTACTGCATCTTTTTTGTCTTATTTAATAAATTATTTAAGAGGCTGTGTCACTTCCCCCACCATTGTCCAAAATGTAAAAATCTATTTTCAGCGTTTTACTCTCTAAACATGGGACATTTTTTTTTACCTCAACATTTTTATTTTTATTTTTTCTCCCTAAAAAAAACCATCATTGAAATTTTTAATTTTCAAAATTTGGAAAAGAAATATTTTTTATTAAATAAAAAATAAAATTATTCTCGGCCCACTTTTGAACTACGATGGAAATACATGTTTTTAGTCCTAGATTTTATGGAAAAAGTTTCAGAATTTTAAACCTGGTCGAAATTCATTTTTACTCAAAAGTTATGGAAAAAAAATTATTGTATAGGGTAAAACAAATCATATGAATCAGAAAAAAAAATATCCTCTTTTTTTTAAACCAAAATATGCAAAAAAAAACGTCAACTGAATTCGAGAGGATCAGGCCGATGACCAAGTAAGCTGACTTGGAATTCCCCATATATTATAACTTTTTTTTTCCAAATAAACCACCACCGAGATCAACATCACAACATCAAAAAACTGGCAGGATTGATAAATTGCAATATTGTCTAAAGTATACCAAAAAAATGCCACTCTTGAATATTAAAAATTGTAGGAGATGCATTTTGAAGTAACGAAAGTGATCATTTTTTTACTGATTTTTAAATACCACTATTTTTGTCGTAATCTATATCTAATTTAACATAATAAAGGTTGTATAATATAAGAACTTACTGTGAAAATGATAGGAGATACGAATTAAAAAAATATATATAAATATATATTTCTCAAAAAAATCGATCCACATATCAGAGTATCATTAAAATTCTACTTTGGATATATTAATTTTTTGAATGTGACTACTACTACTTCCAGAAACAGCGAATATCAACGCATATGAAATACCTTTAGGTTACGAGGATTACGAAGGTCGAAGAACTTTGGTACTGTGGGAATCTCCCACCGGCATAATTTCTCCAACCTATAATAAGAGGGAATAGAAGTTCAAGCAATTCAGTACTAAATTGCAATTGCACTTTTGTTTTGTTGGCTTTAATAACACAGACACTAATCTTTTTAAAATATCTATCGAAAAGTTTTCTTTTTTTTTTGTAAACCAACTTTTCACTTTTTATACATTCGAAGAATAGCTTACTGTACGTCGATAGTTGTAACAAACGCTCTGTGATAACCAAAGAAGAGGATGGCAGCTACTGCTCCCACCTGAAGAGCAATTAAGGGTATTATCTGAAACATAAAATCGAAAAATCGATCAAATAATGCTTGAATTAATTTGGATGTGGAAATATATTAAAAAGGGAGCCGCTGTTTCCAATCATCTTTGCTAGGACACAAAATCTTAAAATAAATATATTATTATATTGATCACTTTTCTTTCGTAGTTTCTCTCAAAAAGTAGAAAAGTCAGAGGAGACTGTGTTGGGCCGTAATATTTTTTTTTTTTTTTTTTTTTTCATAATTGATTATCAGCAGTACCAAATTACAATTATAAATTTCAATCGTATATTTCCGATTATTACTTTAATCGAATAATTTCGATTTGAAGTTTGAAATGAAAAAATTCCAATTAGAATTTACAATCGCATTTTTTTATTAATTATTTTATCTCGCAATAAGATGTAAATTATCTGGAGAAAATAGATTTGAGATGATTCTAATATTGATAATTCCTGGCATTTCAAGTAATTCCATAAAATAACCGTAATTTCAAATTTAAATATATATGTAAATATTTATTTTTATTAAGAAATGTATAACATCGCACGCAGAAATATTAATCCATGAGGTTGTGTGACACCTTTATGTACATTACAAAAAGACCCTCAGTAATACGAGTTGATTAAACAGTAGTTAATTAACTTGAGTGCTACTTGGACTTTTTATTATCTGCATCGTTAACGCGCTCTGATATCTGTACATAGTTAATATAATTAATGCTAACGCATTGATATGCAAATCCGTTTTGCAACACCATACAAATATACATATTCTAATAATAATAATAATAATGTATAATAATATATAATTATATAACCAATGCTGGAATATATATATTTTTAATAAAAATTGCTCGGTGGAATTGCATAGAAATAAAATGCAAATTACTGTGATTTACTAATATTACAGTGATTACTCTAAAATAATAGAGTGCTTTGTTATATCGATAATTTGGAATTATTAAGTAGAAGCCAAGTCACGTGGGATAGATCTCAAAGGATTCATCTTACAGAGATTCTGAATATAAACAAAAGCTACTTCAAGAGCTGATTGAGTCAATTAAAAATCACATAAATTAAATTGTGCTGCAGTTGCACATATAAAAATGTTTACCTGGATGAAATTTGCTACTAAGCAAGCACAAAAATTGAAAGAATGTTATCAGTGAATTCTTTTTCTCTGCATTTATAAGAATATTTATTTGAAGACCTTTTTGTAATAAATACTCCCACGTTTGTGGTACATTTTGTTTACTACAGAGTAATTTTTGTAAACTTCCTTGTAGCTTCTGCGAAAGATTTTTGAGTGGAAATTGCTATACTCGTCGAATACAGCCATCCCATCTTTCTTAAGTTAGTCGTCTCGGTACAGTCCTGCTAAACTTGAGGTTCTAAGTGAATTTCGAACACTTCTCAATGACACAAAAATCCGAAAAAATTAGTGATATTGATCGGTGGTGCAAAGATTGATTTTGCATAGGAATAATATCAAAATGTTATTAACAAATTAATGAAAAAAATTAATTGTTCAACAAATCAGCCGGCGACCCAACTTTTTTTTTCAATGAAAGTGATTCATTAATTTTTCTAAATACGTTTGTATTTTTTTCAGAATTTCATCTAATTTTTTGAAATCGCGTTTTATTAGACAAAATGAGAACAGTAAAATTCGCAATTTCAAAAAATTAGACAAAATTCTGAAGAAATTCTTAGGTATTCAGAAAAATGAATGAATCATTTTCATTCTAAAATAAAGTTCGGTTGTCGGCTAATTTGTTGAACAATTAACTTTTTCATTAATTTGTCAATAACACCTCGATGTTACTGTTATGCATAATTCATCTTTGCAGCACCTTACATAAACCTAATTTATTTCAGTTTTTATTTTCAGATACGACTACCTTAACTGCAGAGAAAAAGGGTTTAAAAATATAAAACCCTGGTAATCTCATGTACAACCCAAGCAATAAATATCCCTACCAGACAACAGGCCTAATACCTCCATCTAAACAACTGACCAGACAAATTGCTTCGAACCTATTCGAAAACGTCCAGCCTCATTGCACTCAAGCTCAGCAACATAGTCACTCGGAAACGTAAACTTCCCAATCGCACAACATACCAAATCCTGGAAATGTTAAACAACGACGAAAATGTATTTAAAAAAATGTAGTCTGTACAAACTGTCAATTGTCAAACCTAAATTGTAAGTATATATTTCTTTTAAAAATAAGTAATAAAAAGCCCAACCTAATGCTGAAGAACAACCCAACCTGGGCTGAAGGTCTACGATCGATGGCCCGTTGACAATGCCCAAAAATATGTAAATAACACTATGCTGTGCCACTGTCAATAAATAATTCCTTTACTGCTACTCCTGTACTCGATCCGAACAGAGTCTTCCTACAAAGAGATTTGTCTTTGCAAAATAAATTTGGTCCATCGGTGCAACCTGAAATCCACGACAACCTTAGGACAAATGTTGAATATCTTATGCTTGCGCAGTAGTGATTCTTAGACAGTTCTCTTTATGTACCTCTTTCACAAAGTCCTTTATGTTGTGGTGACACAGGGGAAAAAAAATGGTGGCATGCATCTAGATTAAGAAGAGAAAAAAAAGTGCATCTTACGGCTTAAGATCATTTGAATGAATAAGTTGAACGATGACCATGAATTAACCATAGATCGTTTTGTTATCGTTACAGGGCCGGTATGGAGGCGGCAAACAGTGCGATAGAACACGACTTTCACAACGCCCTGGTGCCGATAAATGGCAGTCATTCTGGGAGTTCAGGGAGAAGTACACCAAATGGCGGTGATCCAGCACCGGGAAAGCTTTTCGTCGGTGGTCTCTCGTGGCAGACAAGCAGCGAGAAGCTCAGAGAATACTTTGGCATGTTTGGTACTGTCACGGACGTTCTCATAATGAAGGACCCAGTCACGCAGGTTCGTGCGGTAACTCCGTTTGCCACCCCCTCTAATTTACTTATACTTCTAAATATATACATATACATATCAATTATATTTTATATATAGAGCATTTCATAACAAATCGACCTGAGTCTGACACACACACACCTCTAAATTTCGTCCACGAAATTTAATGTTGTTCTTTTAACTCTAGAAGTGACACACATTTTTTGAGTTCAAGCTTTTTAAGGACCGTTTTATGATCTTACAGTTTGGCGAATTAGATCTGTTGCAAGCTATGCGAAAATTTTGGAATTAAAGCTCTTTGACACTTTAAAGCATACATTTTTCCTTACATAAAATGCACAAGCTCGAAATGCTGGACCAAAGTGCAAAACGTTACTTGATTTGGTAATCCAAATCAAGTAACGTATTCGGTAATCGGGCATTTTTAAGATCGCTGATTACGAATAAACTCGAAATTCAGATATTCCAAATGGCGGATCCAAATATGGCAGACCATAATCGAAACGATACTTGATTGATATGAAACTTGGTACTTGAAGGTTTTTGGGGTCACTGATTACGAATCCGAGTTGAAAAGTCTTACATTCAAAATAATGGAACCAATATGGCAGACCAAAAAGTAAAAAAGTGACTTGATTTCAAAACTCAAAATTTAGAAATTCAAAATGGTGGATCTAATATCGCTAATTTAACTTCAAAAAGTTGCTTGTCTTGAATGAATCTCAGCGCTCAAGGGCTTTCTAGGTCGCTTATTACGAATCTGAACACGAAATTGAGAAATAGAAACTGGTGGACTGAACAAGTTAGATATTTTCTTCTAACTTCAAATTAATTGCGATACTAAAAATTTGAGAGTGCCTAATTCGACGCAAATTGGCCTACTTTTAAATCACCTACAGACTTCAGTTACCATTTTGTATACACCATTTGAAACTCTTATATTTTCACTCCAAATTCATAATTAGCAAACGTGTCTAAACGAAACCGAGCGAATTTGTATTTCTTTTCATATACTTTTTCAAAGTAAAAATATCAAACACCATTTTTTGTCGTGAATTTATCTTCAATCAGGTAACAATACAAAAACACCGGCTGTCACTTCTTACATTTTTTTTCTTTTTTTTTTAATAATCTTACCTTTAAAACATGGTAATTTAATTAAGGTAGTTGAAGTTTCTGATGAAAATGTAACGTTGGATCCGTTCATGGGACGCTGTTTTATTTTGCATTAAATTCAACCGTGAGAAATCTCAATACAATTAACAAAAAATTTCGCTTCAACTGCACATAAAGGTTACGCACACCGTATTTTTTTATTCGTATTTTGTTTTCATTAAAGAAACTTTGTTTTCATGAAACAAAGAAAAACAGACTCACGTCAATTTGTTATGGAATGCCCCATATATATATATATATATATATGTTCTGGTATAATTCCTTGCCCTCTATCCTTCTATCCTTGCAAATGAAGGGATCATATACAGTTATCCTGTTTACTCTTTCGTTTCGATTTATTTTTAAAAAACTGGCACAGGACGGTGGATAGTGTCGTGTCTTAAATCGTCCGAGACTACTCATGTTTGCGGGTAAATAGTAAAACACGTCATATTGTTTTTCTTTTCTTCAAATTTCTTTTTGCTCTCTTACCACGCATTGTGCTTGTATTTTCGGTGGTATTCACAATTAAAAATGTCGCAGTAAAACAGCATTTATCTGGATCATGCGATCTTATAAAACAAGGATGCGTGTATAGCTTTCCAAAGAACATTTTTTCTTTTTTTTTTTATAATATCCAATTTACATTGTTCGATTAAAATAATTCGTAACACACGCATCCTAACTTAAAGAAAAATATGTCGTAATATTTTGCACGATGTAATTATCTTGTGAAATGTTGGTCGCGCTTACAAATCACCGAACTAAACAATATCGTGATTAGTAACATTATTGTAAAACATATTAAAAGTATGATAAAATTATGCTACCTCTATCGACGTGAAAAGCAATCACTGCTCGTTATGTTTGAAAATCTGTGGAAAATCTGAAGAAGGATAGCAGAAAAATGATCTCGTTCGTATTTCAATAATAAAGAAAATTTTCTCTTCTGTCTGATCGATTAATTAATAGCGAGTATGAGGAAGGAGCTAAAATATTTGTTTTTGCTAAAAAGACTTTCGTTTTTGCAGCTAAAAAATATCGATATTTAAAACCAGAGGCGGTAGAGACTTTTGTTGCAATTCATGCAAGATCTTGGGCATGCAGTTGTTTTCACGTCGATAGTAGCTTATAATTTAAGGCATCGTGCACAAAAAAAAAAGCAGCTAATTAGAATTTCATACTTCGTATACACCTCGGTTTGTGGTAATTACTTCATATTAGCGTATTACTGAAAATCTTTAAGAAACTGTATTTTGTTAGAGGTAAAAAAGTTTCGTATCGATTTTCAGAACGACACATTCCACCCCTGGCCTCTGCTAGAGATCTTTATTACCGGATACTCACAGTAAATAGGATCAACTTGGGTAATTTTGATAATGGGCTAATTGTGACAGAGAATTGTTTTTTTTTTTTTTTTTTTTTTCTTATAAAATACAAGATTATTTTTTCATTCTTTTTCACTGTATACTTTAGTACGTATACTTGATTTACTACCTGTAAAAAAGTATTATCTGAAAATAGTTTAAATTGCAATTGTCATGTTTACGAAAAAAATAAATAAATAACAACACAAAAGTCAGAGTCTTTAAAGTCCACTTTTGAATAAAATTGAGATTAATAATGGGATGTAATTCATCCTAAAATGTAAGAGACTGCCAACAAGTACTAATTATATACAGATTTTATAACGATGTCATTTTTCTATTCGAATGTTCAACATCACACTAATCTAGTATATTTGCATAGTCGACATAGTCACACGTGCGCTCGCAGATTAATTAGCTAAGATTTTCGATTATACATAAAACCACATTTTAATATGTGGGGCAAAACATGTCAAGGCAGCCAGCCCAATTTTTCATGTCAACAAAACGTCCTCACATTTCTTCAGGATGTTGGTTTAGTTGAAGAAAAAATGTAGGAATTTTCTACAGATTTTTTAATTGAATATTCCTGCCATTGAAAAAGGCTGAAAATAATCATTGTTTACTTTTTAACGCCAATACTACGACTCGCAAAAAAAAAATCATAAGAACATCAAATTTTGGATTTTCAGCGTACTTTCCAACAACATTTTTACCAACATCCTGAATAAATTTGAGGACGTTTTGTTGACGTGAAAAATTGGGGTGGTCGACTTGACGTGTTTTGCCTCATGTGCCTTTTTTTATAAGGTCATCGATTCAAATACTTTTTATATTTTACACTTGCATAGCACTGATAGAGCAAATTTCTTTTCAAGCACAATTCATCTTGTAGAAAGACTCTGTCTGGTCTGAGTATAGGAATTTCTATGCTCCGAAGATCTTTCGCAGTATTTACAAGGAAAATTAATTTTTTAATTTACTTGACAAGTAAAACTTCACTACAAAGGTCGGAATATTTTCTGGGAAAGATCTTGAAATAAAAATTCCGAGAAACATTTGTAAATGGAAAAAAAATGTTAACAAAAAATGTTTCTTAGAACGAAAAGTAGCCATTTTTAATAATAATAAAAAGGGTCTTTTTAAAAGAATTAATTTCACTTTCAAAAACATTAAGATTTTACATCACCTTAATATAACCATTTTAATAGAAATGTCGTAACTTAATTGAAATAACAAATTCTCTAAAACTACAAAATACATAATACAAAAAATATATACTGAGAATATAAATGTAAGTACAAGTAAAAAAATATGTCTTGTGCAAGCAATGAGAAATGAATAATTAAAAAAAAAATGTATGTAGACCTGTTTACATATCATCTTTCAAAACTTTGTTAGCTTTTCTAATGAATATAAGATGAAACAAATACAACAGGAACTTATTTCAGAAAAACTTTTCAATTAGGAAAAAGTGGCTTAGGCCCACTTCATAGGATTAGTGTGATTGTTGAAGATTGACAAAATATTACATATTCTTGAAATATAAAGACTAACGAACGATGGCAGTTTCTTACGACAATGGATTGACAATTACACGGCAGTACCCCGATTCTACATTGGCCAGCTCTACACAGACTCATCTCATACACGATCACTCGTCCACCGAATTTTACTACACGTAAAAAGCTTGCACGACAAAAGTTGTACACGCCGTGAGCTCTACACGCATAAGTTCGACACCGTAAAAGTTGGACACTGCAGAAGTTCGACACACAAAAGTTCTACCCCCAAATGTTCGACACGCCATAGTACAACACGGGAAAGTTCTACACCGTGAAAGTTCGACACAGGCTCATCTCTACATAGTCTTATCTCTACACAGGCTCATCTCTACACCACGCACCTGTGTAAAGACGAGCCTGTGTAGAGATGAGCCTGTGTAGAAATGAGCCTGTGTAAAGATCAGCCTATGTAGAGATGAGCCTGTGTCGAACTTTCACGGTGTAGAACTTTCCCGTGTCGTACTATGGCGTGTAGAACTTCGACACACAAAAGTTCTACACGCATAAGTTCGACACTGCAGAAGTTCGACACGCAAAAGTTCGACACGGGAAAGTTCTACACCGTGAAAGTTCGACACAGGCTCATCTCTACATAGGCGGATCTCTACACAGGCTCATCTCTACATAGGCTGATCTCTACACAGGCTCATTTCTACACAGGCTCATCTCTACACCACGCACCTGTGTAAAGACGAGCCTGTGTAGAGATGAGCCTATGTCGAACTTCAACGGTGTAGATCTGCACTATGTAGAACATTCCCGTGTCGAACTTTTGTGTGTAGAACTCACTCTATCTCTACATAGGCTCATCTCTACACCAAGCACCTGTGTAAAGATGAGCCTGCGTAGAAATGAGACTGTGTCAAACTACGACGGTGTAGATCTGCACTGTGTAGAACTACGACGGTGTAGATTTGTACTGTGTAGAACTACGACGGTGTAGATCTGCACTGTGTAGAACTTCGACGGTGTAGATCTGCACTGTGTAGAACATTCCCGCATCGAACTTTTGTGTCGAACTTTTTACATTTTTTTATTGTGTTTAT
The DNA here is from genome assembly GCA_964016905.1 of Perithous albicinctus. NCBI lineage: Eukaryota > Metazoa > Arthropoda > Insecta > Hymenoptera > Ichneumonidae > Perithous > Perithous albicinctus. The sequence goes on along the minus strand of OZ024692.1, from coordinate 4,841,514 downwards.
TTAAAATCGCATTTACATCTGAGGTGATTAGCGACTTGTGTCGAATTTTTGCACTGTCGAACTTCTGCGTGTAGAGCTCGCGGCGTGTACAACTTTTATCCCGCAAAATTTTAACGTGTAGTAACATTCGGTGTAGGAGTGATCGTGTAGAGATGAGCCTGTGTAGAGCTGGTCAATGTAGAATCGGGTTACTGCCCAATTACACTGTCACAATGTTTTGATGTACACTTTCATTACAGGTGTAGGAAGCCTTTTACATGCACTTTTATATTAAAAATAATATGTAAGTTAAATGTAAAATTACAACAATTGATGCGAAATACCTGAAAAATTGGGAAAATTAATATGAAAGCTTATAATTTTACTTGACTTGTGCATTAAATTTTCTATGCTAGCTGATAAACAAAATTGTCGGTAATGAAAAATTGCAAATATTTTTCGAAGTATACTAGAAAGAATTAAAGAAATTCGATTTAAAGTTCATTAAGGACACTAACGTGAAATTCGGACTATTCGATTCTCTGCCACAATTTCCCCAATTGACCCTAGTAGTGAAGTCGGAAAACGACCCGTTGAACGACTCAGAAGATTATTGGAATTGTATCTGGGATCAAAGTAGAGTTGAGAGTTGAGTACAGTCGTACTTCGATTGCAGCGTCAGACTGTGACATTAACACTCTATCGAGTTTTGTAGCTTGTAATGTTGTGTAAAAATGTTGGGCTCACGCTTCAGTCGTGATGGGACTGTATATAAAAATTTTGGGTATTTTTGTATACTTCTTTGCTTTGCACGTCTAAAAAAAAATACATATATATATATAAGCATGAACATTTGAAAGATCCTCGATCCTTTATACTCTACCATTTTCGTCTTAGTCCAGTCAATGAAAGATTTTATGTTGCATTATCTCGGGCAAAAGCTCCGACTGTTTCAAACACTTATTTTCAATCCTAATTACACTAGGCTAAGTTTTCGACAACAAACGAGAATTACAAAGTTTCATTTACTTTGGCAATGAAAAAAAAAAAAGTGTTCTAAATATCATTTTTGTGTAGCAGTGTAGTGACAATTTTTTCGTTTGCAGTAAAAGTAAAAAAAAATTTATGGGACTTTCGAAAATACCCATCGACCCACTTTAACGAAACTCAAATCTGACGTGTGATTCTTGAAGAGAGTCGTTTGTAGTTAATTGTAGTAGAAGAATTTACGTTTGTAGTAAAAAGAAAAAAAAATGAAAAATAAATCTTACAAACGAAAAATTGTTACTACAATCAACTACAAATGAAAATCTATAAGATTAACAAAAAAAACATAGTTTCCGCAAAATCGGGTGCCAGGTTCACATGGCTTTTTTCTCATTGTCGATTTTTTTCCGCAGAAACGTCAGCTGGTTCAAAAATAATATTGAAGGGATTTACGGATATTTAAAAACGTATCTCACTTACGTTGCATCCAGTATTATTTTTTTAAAAAATGTACTATTGATCTATCAATTAACAAAAATTATAGACGGGTGACAAAATAATGTGGGTAGTGCGGATCGCCTACAACACCTTTTTTTCGACTTTATCCTCTGCACACTTTCGAAAGAAACCCAGTAGGTCAAGTATATCCAAATCATTCTCGATTTAACTTGAGGTAGACTCTTGCGGCATGAGTGTAGCATTTTTATTTTTTGTAAAAATTGGCAAAGTTAATATTTATTTTTAGAAATATGTGCTTTTTTCTCTCTAATAATCATTCAAACCTACGGTCTGGCTTCAATTTTGCTTGAATCTCAAATCGTTATACTAATACTGGAAGGACTAATATCAAGTACAACAGAGAATTATTTGGGAATATTTGGCCTACTTGTTCTTTTTCAAAAGTGTTTGCAGAACGTAAAAAGAAAAAAAATGGTTGTTGGTGACCCACATTTCCCGCACACTTTTTCCAATTGGTAAAAGAATGCCTCATTTGACAAGTCAATAGTACACATTTTTTTAAAATCGTACTAGCGGAGATGTAATTGAGATATTAATCTTTTAATATCCGTATATTTGATCCGACTATAATAATATTTTGTTTATTTAGAAATCTATCTAATATCGATATATGACAACTTCAAAAAAATGTTAGATACTTTACGAAAGAATTGAAACCGAGTAATTTCGTAAAAACGCTTACCACTTTGTTTTCCGTTTCTATTGAAAATTTGTATAGCTTCCGTTCCTCGATTGTTGTTGAAAACTTAGACTAATGTCATTGAGGTCCAAACAAAAAAAGCGTTAAAAAAACAATCAGTATTTTTGTCCAAGTCAATGTATCTTGAATCTCTTTTTTCGAGCGTCATTTATTACACTGTTAAAAATATTTGCAAATTTTCATTACCAAAAATCTTATACATCAGCTGGTATATTAAATTTAATACATAAATTAAAATAACGAACTTTTATATTAAACTTCATAATTTTTGAAGTATTTATTATGAAGTACTGTAATTTTACATTTCACTTACATGTTAAGGGTTCCGAATCAGCCAGAGGAAAAAAAAAATATCTTCAGAGATTTCTATTTTTTATTACAGTCAACCGATAAATATGCAATTTAATTACCACTTAAGAACTGGAATGAAGAATTTCTTTGTCAGTGTTAAAATCAATTTGGCCAACCGGTTATCTTGTAAACAAGATTTGGGCTTTTTCAACTCCGTGTTGTTCCATTTATTATTATCATTATTCACTATTTTAAAAATTGTAAAAAAAATTGTGGTGTATAGAGGCATGTACGTATTAATGTTTTGACCTTTATAAATATTTGCTGAACGTAGACGGTGTAGAATGCTGTTACGAGGCTAATGAAACGTCATAGAGTAAAATCCATTGAGCGGTTTGTCTTGAAGTACGCGCAGAGTTGAAAAGCCTAAGTCTGATTTAAAAAAGGATTGGTTAACCAAAATTGGTTTTAACCTTGACAGAAAAATTCTATGTTCTATTCCTTAAATTACAGATAAATTTTATATTTATTACGTGACTGGAATCAAACATATAACGTCCTTGAAAATAATTTTCTTCGGCTGACTCGATCCCCTTAAACTTAATATACAAGTTAAAAAAAATAGCTTCCTATCTCTCTAATGAAAATATACAGCAAAAAATGTTAACAGTGTAGATTACTTCTCCAAATTGATCCTTCTAATAATGTAAAGACAACAAAAAAAAAAATATATATATATATACACATGGTCGCACCTAATCGTCGCCTCATCATCCATTCCCTTTATCTTTGGACTTGCAGCGAAGCCGCGGTTTTGGTTTCATAACATTCGCCGAGCCTGGCAGCGTCGACAAAGTCCTCAAATGTCCGATTCACACGTTGGATGGCAAGAAGATTGATCCAAAGCACGCAACACCGAAAAATCGCGCTAAACAAGCCAATAGAACAAAGAAGATCTTCGTCGGCGGTGTTAGCCAGGACACAAGCAGCGATGAGGTCAAAGCTTACTTCAATCAATTTGGCAAAGTAGAGGAGACTGTTATGCTAATGGATCAACAGACAAAACGGCATCGTGGCTTTGGTTTCGTGACTTTTGAGAACGAGGATGTCGTCGACAGGGTCTGCGAGATACATTTCCATACGATCAAGAACAAGAAGGTCGAGTGCAAAAAAGCACAGCCAAAGGAATCGGTACAACAAGGCGCATTGGCACTTGGGAAAAGGGTCGTACTTGGGGCTTTGGGTGTTCGACTTGCGCCACAACCACCACTTCAGGTTGCAACAGCATCGCAGATTGTTGCGGCACAAGCTCAGGCTCATGTACAAGCAGCCGCAGCTGCGGCAGCAGCCGCACAAGTCCAAAACGCCGTTGCCGGTTATGGGAAATTATTCGCAAGCAGTTATCCAGCATTATCGGCGTACAGATACGCACCGTATCCCATTCCAGCAGCTGTTGCAGCAGCAGCGGCCGCTGCACCACAGTCGGCGCCAGCTCCACCAACCGCCGCGTCTGCCGGTGGACCACAAGCTGCACCAGCACCAGGAAATCCTTATCAAGGATATTCACTCACGAACGTTGATATGTCGAGCTTCCAGGGTGTCGACTGGGGATCAATGTACGGAATGGGAATGTACGTTTAAGCCCTGAACAATTGGCTTCGAAAGGAAACAGAAATGTATCTGCGAAGAAGAACAGGATGAAGAGCAAGAAGATGCAACGGCTACACCAGCCGGCATTCCAAGTGTGTAAAACGAAAAGAAAAAAAAAAAAAAAGGCGAAGAACGGAAGGATCGAGGAAGCGTAAAATGAATTTGAATTATAAGCGGCGAAGATGTACGCAAAGGAGGGAAAAAAAGGGATTGTGCGTTAAAGCTTGTAATTCATCGAGATACGAATGAAATTTCAACTAATTCGTAATGCAAGGCGTTTAAGGCATGAATCTCGACAACAAGCTTTTTCGTTTTTCTTTTTTTCTTTTTCAATATCCAATATCTCTCTCTTTCACGAACTCTCGTGTGTTCGTTTAAGCAAAAAAAAAAAGAAAACTCGACGGTTTTATAGCCGAGAATGAAAAAAAGAAAAAAAAAATACATGGCTATCGCTGCAAACCAAATCTTGGACCAATCAGGCCGTCGAGTAACATCAGTATACTTATTAATAATGTACAGCGTTTAATGTTCGCGAAAGGGAGAGGACAGTTAATGCGCGATTATCGTCGCAAATGGTAAATGAGGTATTAAGCGTGTAAAAATACTTTTTAAGATCAACAAGAATGGAATGGAATACTATTTAAGAGACTGAATGAACGAAATAAGCAAGCGCCAAGATTCGAGTCGTTCCAATATGAGGGAAAAAAAAGAAACAATTGCGATCTCAACCAAAGCCGTTAATACAGAATCGATTATCGAATACGAAAAACAAAAAGAGAGCTACAGAGTAAGAAACTCGAAGTTGAATATTTTCTTTTTTTTTTTATCCCTAAAGAATGAATTAACTTTTTAACCCACCGTGGTACCATTTCATGGCCGACTCAGTCTTTTTCTTTTCTTTCTTTTTTTTTAATTCTCGTACTATCGCAATTATTTAAACGCACTTTGCGAAAACTTCCCAACGTTTATTACATTACAATAATCACACGCCCACTTACTTAATACAATAAGTGATTCGGTTATTCGTGATTGACAATCTTTACATCACGTATGATCTTCGAAGATCGCCATCTTTATTATTAATAACATTATTATTATTATTATTATTATTATTATTATTATTATTATTATTTAAATGACAATTAAGTAGTTTGCTGGCTCTCGCAGCGCGATTCGGTTCCTAATTAATTTACCACGAGATTACTTAATTTCTTGATTTCTGATATTACCTATCTTTTTCATATTTGCGATCACTTTAACCGAAAGGTATAGATCTCGTTTGTGAAGAAGAACCTCTTAAAAAAGAGAGAAATTCACGAGCACTGATATTATTAATTGATAACTGTTAAAGGTAAATCGGTTGAATATTAGCGGAATATCGAATGATCGCGGAATGAAAAGGCGACAAGGTACAGTTAATGAATTTAACATATTAAAAGAGCGTGTTTGGATTAAAAAAAAAAAAAAAAAAAAAAAAAGTAATGGAGAAGCAATACTATTTGGCGAAAGCCGTAGCGAAGCACGTGAGATAAATCGCACGTCGTGAATCGTGATTACGGGTCTCTGTCATTGGCTTCCGGTATGTTGAGATAAGTTTTTTTTTTCCCCGGCACGACCAGTTCCTGGCTTCTTTGTACGTATTAACCAAGGCTGATCAGGGAGACGAAAAAAATTCAGGGGAAAAAGTAAGATTGACAAAAAAAAAAAAAAAAAAACACTAAAAAAGACAAGAAGAACGTTGAGGCTGATGCAAAAAAAAAAAGCTTGCAGCTATTATAGTTTAGAGATAAAAGAAAAACAAGGGATACCTCACCTCGAAAAAACGTTTTTTTTTTTTCGAGGCGACAGGTGGTCAATACTTAACGTATAAGTAACAATTAACAATAACCTATATATATTTTTTTCGAGTAACACGGAAGACAATATTTCTCAGCTCTCCATCGCGTGAGAGATTTAGAGGTTTTAGCGTTAGAGAAATCTAGAGAGAAATGGAATGCGAAAAAAAAAGAGAGAAAAATACGAAAAAATAGAAAAACAAAAAAAAAACAAACAAAGAAAAGAAATGATGTCTTACAACGACGTGTTTTTAGGAAAATGTCGAAGACAAAAGCGGCGCCGATTACTGATTAAATAAGAAACAGAAGGGAATGATATTTCGTTTTTTTTTTTTTTTTTTTCTTTTCTTTTAAATAGAATATCCGTTTGTGTGAACTCTCCGTTGTGAACTCTGTGATTTCTTGAACGGCGGAACGGGTTTTTGTCGGTTACTGGATTGCGCGAGCGCCAATAATACTTAAAATAGATACTCAATACTTTAAGAATACTCGATAGATACTTAAACGACACTGCAATGATGGAACAAGAGAGAGAGAATGAGATGAAAAGGTAAGGTAAACTCGAATTAAGAAAACAAAAAAAAAAACAAAAAAAAACACAAAAAAACAAATCAATTTTGAGATTAGCTCAATAAATCTGAAAAGCTTGGAATGCGTCCGACAACGAGAAACACGGAAAGCTCGTTGCACGGTACTTTGTTCTATTTTTTTTTTTTTTTTTTTTAATCTACTTTTCTTTGTGACAGTCGAATTTCGCACTCCAACTTTTTCTTTTCGTGCGAAAAAGGAAACCGTTAGAAGTAGACCTGTTTTAAAAAGCGCAATTTGGATCAGATCGACTAGCAGGAGGAATGTGAGAAAATTCGAGCAATAAGCGATCACTCAACTATACCTAACGATTAAACATACGATACGATTACTATATAAATATACATACATTACATACACACACACACACACACACATACATATATATATATACATATATATGAATATATATATACATATATGTATATGGTATACATAAATGATCAATAATGATAACTTAATCGTTTATCGCTTTGCGAGACAAGAAAAAAATTGTGAGAATGAGGCGAGACGCGAGAGTGAATCGATAGATGAAGAAAAAAAAGAAAGGAAAAAATTAATGAAAATACGGCGACCTTAAAATTACAGGATAAAACACGCGCTTTTCCTTTTCAGCGATAAGTAATATCGGTAGAGATAAATGAAGGAAAAAAGAAAAACGGATAAATAAAACGTGCGAGTGATATATACAATATATATACATTAAGAATAAAAAATAGTAATAACAACAACAACAATAATAATAATAATAATAATAATAATAACAATATAATAATAATAATATTAATAATATTAAAAATAATAATAATAATTCATAACAATAATAATATTATTATTAACAATAATAATAACGGTATAAAATCGTTTATCCGAATGTGAGATATGACAGATATATACAAACATAACTTATAGATGAGACATCGAGAGTGAGCAGCCAAAATAATATGTTTTCTCCCTCTGGCGAATTACGTTTACACGGAAAAAAAAAAGAGACGTAAATCTCGCGAAGCCTCCGAGTATTATTCAATTAACAATAATAATATGAATTAACTTGCAATTGTCCTACGATGCGGCAATTTGTAGGGTAATTGCGAGCAATATTTGAGTGGCGGAAAAAATGATATTGCACTTTAAACAGAGGGTCTCGTCTCTCTTGTGTTCTTTCTCGCTATTCAATCTCGTAGTTTTCATTTTTTTCTTTTTTTTTTTTTCGCTGTTGCGAACTTTCCAACTCGGAGATTCCCAAACACTTTTTTTTTGTCGATCGTGAGATTTTGCGGCAATATTTTCGGGCGTTAGTGAAGATTAAACGAAAATTCTCTATACGTTTATACCATGTTCAGAGTCCTCCTTAAAAAATATTTATTGATGAATCGTTTTTTTTTTTCTTTTTAGTTGCAATATTCTTTACGAAAATATATATTTTTAAATTATTTAAGATTATTTAATTATTATTTAAATTATTTAAGATTATTTAATGACTATTTTTGTAGAACAACTTGTGGCCCTAACCAACATTTTTTTTTTCTTGTATATTTATTTATAATTGTGTTTATAAAAATATTGCAGCTTAAAGAATGATTCAACAGTACATTTTTTTTTTAAGAGATCACCGAACGGAGCTGAAACGTAAAAAATCTTTTATTTCATCTCTCATATAATGAAAAAAAAAAATGCCGCAAACGCAGCATCGACAGAAAAAATTTTGGAAATCGGTCAACTATCTTTATCAACTGATTCCCAAAGACATTCCTCTTGCAATACTATTACGCAATAATTAACAAACAAACAAAAGTAAATTTAAGGGAAAAAATGTCGTTCCGAGAGCGGTTAAATGCAATACTCTTGAAACTCCGCGGAGCAAGTGTTGGTCATTTAAATGATATGAGAAGTGGGATGAGAAGAGCGAGAAAGAAGATAAAGAAATTTAAAAAATAACAGGCGAAGAAGCGATGATTTAAAAGAGATGGGGCGTGTATGTTAAGAATGAGACTAATACAGCCGAGCACACGTTGCAAGATACTAAGTTAGGAGACAAAAAAAACGAAAATACGTCGAACTTAAAAAATTGTAATGGATTTCAATTACTGCTCTTGCATCGTGTGCAAGGATTTGTAAATCGTCTATTACACTTCGAATCAATGAAAAAGAGAGACTCTCTCTTGTGTTCTTTCTCGCTATTCAGTCTCGCAATTTTTTTTTTTTTTTTCGCTATAGCGAACTTTCCAATTCGGAGATTCCCAAAGACATTCCTCTTGCAATATTATTACGTAATATTTAACAGAAAAAAAAAAAACGTAAATTTAATGGGAAAAAAAAGGTGGTTCCGAGTGGTTGAATACGATACTCTTGAATCTCCGCGGAGCAGGTGTTGGCCATTTAAGTGATATGAGAAATGGGATGAGAAGAGCGAGAAAGAAGATAGAGGAATAGAAAAAGGAAGAAACAAAAATTGGTGAAGAAGCGATGAATTAAGAAATGCGACAGGGCGTGTATGTTAAGAATGGAGACCAATTGAGCTGCGCACACTTTGCAAGATATTAGAAAAGGAAAACTCATGGACTTGGATCTTAACGAATCTTGATGGACTTCAATTAGCCTGGCTTCTTGCATTGTGTGCAAGGATTCGTAAGGCTCGTAGAAGCTTTTGGTATTTTTTTCTTCTTTTTTTTTTTACATTTTGAACGAGAAAAATAGAACGATGTAGAATTGTACGTCGTCTGTAGAAACAATGTTAAGAACGAGTGAAATCTGTGTGTGTATGTATGTATGTGTGTGTGTGTGTCCTGAATGAGCACGTGTGTGCATTACATAAAAATGTGAAACGTGCCGTTGGGTTGGCACTTTATCTATTAATAATTCGTCTCCCATGCAACATTATACATGACAGAGAATTAACATTTATACCGTTTCTCGATTTTTCTGCAGAAGTAAGGGCCTCGTGTTCCGTTAGCGGAACAATCGAGAATTTACCAATGAAAATGTACGAAATTGCGGGAGGTATTTTGTACCGAATCTCGAACGCGATGGAGAACAGCTTGTCTCTCAAACCCCTTTTCAAGAACCGTTGAAGGAAAAAAGACACACACATTTAAATCACACTTCTGAGACTCGGAAAAGAAAATCGTTAATTGATACGCCAAATTGAGAGCCAAGGCAACCGAAGTTCCCGAATGTTTCGAACAATTGTTTTTTTTTTTTTTTTTTTTTTTTTTTTCTAGTGGGAGACCTTTCGAGAGAATAACGAGACATCGGATCAAGAACAGAAAAAAAAGTAATAAATTAATAAAAACGGACACCAAAGAAGGACGGTAGGGAGCGGGGGTTACGAATATGTTTAAATACTTCTATTTCAGTTTTTTTCTGTTGGGGATTGATTTTTAAGAGCACGGGAGTCCGATCAAAATCGCCGAGATTACTTGAAGAATATTTCATTTCTTTGACCGCTGGTAGTTTTACAAGAGAAAATATGTATTGTTGACTTCTAAGAGAAAGAATTTTTTGGACTGTGAAAAAAAAAGCATTTAAAATAAAGCATCCAGCAGGTAGTTCGTCATAAATTTATTGGTTTTTAAGTTTGTCGCATATGTCCAAGTGAACCGGTCATCCAAATATTCCTTTAAAAAAAATCATGAGTGTAACTTTTTCATTTCGTTGTTTAAATTTGTGAAATGACATAGATTTGAACAATTTTTTTTTTGATTATTTTCATGAATCCATTGCGACATCACCAACTCTAACTAAAAAAAAAAAAAAGGAAAGAAAAACCTAAATTCATGCCATGAGAATTAATCTTATATTTTATTACAAATAAATATTTGAATGACCGGTTCTTTTGGCAATATGCTACAAGTATAAAACCCAAACAAAATTATGGTAAACTATTTACGATAATTCAATGCTTTTGTCATAAGCCAAAGTATTCTTTATTTTTAGGTGTGAAAATATACATTTTTTCTTATAAGACAAGAATTAAAGCAAAATCATCAGCGACTTTGATCTGAAGATCCCTCTCTTTAACCAGTTTAGACGACTATTCGGAACAAACATACGGGGCACTCCATACCAAGTCGACCTGGTTCTGACTCTTGACCTCGCGGATTTGGCTCACGATTTTTTATATGATTCTTCCGACTCAAAATAGAATTCAGGATTTTTTTCAGATTTTTAAAACCAAATTTGAGTACGTTATGATTTTTTTTTACAATTAAAAAAAACGCCGTAATTTAAAGATTTGTAAAAATTTGAAAAAATCCGGTGTCAGAAATGAAAATTTTTTACCCAAAATCCATAATGTCCAGGGTTTTGCTTCCACCTCGTTTTTAGGGTTTTATGAAGAAAACTGTGAAAAGCGACTTGAATATTTTTACAGTTAATTAACTATTTTTTTTTTAAATTACACATTTTTCAAATTCATTTTTTATTTTTCATTCTGGAATATCAACATAAAATCGTGATTAATCAAAAGCTCTTTCTATTTTGTCTATAGAGGACTGTTTTTCGAGAGCTCTTAAATTGATGACACATTGGTAACTGATTTTTGACAATGCACAATGTCTATTAAACGGTCCTCTATAGATAAAATAAAAAAAGCATTCGTTTAAACACGACGTTCTGTTGAAATTCCAGAATAAAAAATAAAAAATGAATTTGAAAAATGTGAAAATTTTTAAAGAAATAGTTAATTAACTGTAAAAATATTCAAGCCGCTTTTCACAGTACATCGATCTCTGCATCTATTTTTTTACGTTTTCTTCATAAAAACCTAAAAACGAGGTGGAAGCAAAACCCTGGACATTATGGATTTTGGGTAAAAAATGTTCATTCCTGACACCGGATTTTTTCAAATTTTTTCAGATTTTTAAATTACGGCGTTTTTTTTTAGTTGTAACAAAAAATCACAACGTACTCAAATTTGGTTTTAAAAATTTGAAAAAAATCCTGAATGCTATTTTGAGCCGGAAGAATCATATGAAAAATCGTGAACGAAATCCGCGTGGTCGAGGGTCAGAGCCAGATCGGCTTGGTATGGAATGCCCCATACACATTGTCACTCATTTCTCAAATGCCACGCCAATTTCCATTTTGACTTTACTTGAATTTTTCTTTTCTTACCAGATACTCTCATCGTCACTCATCACAAAGCAATCCATATCCCCTATACATATTATCTTTAATTATTAGTATTATTATCATGATTCTCTCTCTATCTTTAACAACACCAATGTGTCAATCGTTTGCGAATGTGAAGAGTAATACGTAGCTTAGTTGACAGCTAACAAGATCCATTAGTTGCGTATAATAATCACGTATAAGCATGCTGGGTGATAATAGCTCACAATATTTTGTGTTTTTTTTTTTTTTTTTTTTTTTGTTCCTCATTCATGTCCTCTCTCTCTCTCTCTTTCTCTCTTTTTCTCTCGATCTCTCTTTCTCTGGAACTCCACTCCTTTCCCTTATTCCAGGACCTCGTTAACTTTGTATTTATTACTGAGCCATCAAGGCATAACTTCATCGCCGTTTGCCGGTCCCTCGTTAATTCATTACGGTGATCACGACTAGCATGATTAGAGAAGGAGGGCTAGGGAAGGGTATATTCGTGGGGAAGAACGGCCAGCCGGTAGTTTGCATCAAGTTCATCTTACTGGCACTGGCGTTGGGCTGTGTTGAATTTATTTATTCTTTTTATTTTCTTTCTTTAGAGTTTTACTGGCAGATAAGAGGATATTTTATGGGTAGATGAACATGAGATACAAACTTTAATCTCAATCGGTTAATATTTCGAGGTCGCTGAGAGCACATTTTTTTTTTTGTTATTTAAATAAGATATACAAACATGGTATTGTCTAATTGTGAATAACTTTATTAATTTTAAAGTCTTTTGAACGCTTTTGAAGGACTCATTTTGAAAGATTTGAAGTGAGCTTCAAAAACTAGTAACTAGTTATTTGAAAAGTGGATTTTCGAATAAATAATGTTGGGCAATGAAAATAAAAAAAGAATAATATTAAATCTAGTGTTCGATTAGAATATTATCAATTTCATCAATTTTAAGATTACCGAACAAGTCCTGCTTGTTTTTGTTTATAACAACAATACGAATAAGTGTAGCTAATTTTTATCTTCCACATCATCAAATGATACTTTTACAGTGATACACTGTAGAATTGAAGATTATTTTATAGCCTTCACAATTAAACCTTCGAAAGCTCTTTAGGTTGAAAATCAATGAAGTTATTCACAACTGAAGAAAATATACAGCATTCTCCAGACTATTTAAATAATAAACGAAAATGTGTGTTTCCGAGATTTCTGAATATTAATCGATAAAGCTCAAACTTATATTTCATTTTTTTACTTGTAATGTACTCGTTTCTGCCCGGAAATAATCCATTTTTATTTACCTCATTCGAAAAATCGTCTAATAATTGGAGTATTTCGACTATACGTCAACAAAATATTTTTTTTTTTATTGCAAAATTACTTTAATGTCTAGTTTTTTTTTATGGTGCGAACGGAAATTAACTAGACCTGTTCGTATTGTTGCTAAAAACAAAAATAAAATAAAAGATTAATAAATTTTGAACAGAATGCTGTGAATATATATATAAAGCTTGTTAGATCTTCTTCAAATCGTGCTTCACCAAAAATCCGTAAAATTAGAATTGCTGAAGATGTTCAAAACTTAACATCAGATTCTATTTTTTTTTTTTCATATACAACGTTTACTCGAAGATCCAATTTTGGAAAATGTAAAAAAAAAAGTCTACTTTTTAAAGCTCATTTCATACCCTTTCAAATGAGTTCTTCAAAAATTCCGTAGCTTTAAAATCGATAAAATTATTCATAGTAAAAAAAAATGATACTGTTTTTACATGTTATTTAAAAATAGCAAAGAAAAATGTGTTCAGGAGCGACCTCTAAATATTATCCGATTGAATTCAAATTTATATTCCACGCTCATTTAGCTATAATGTATCCATATCTGGATCCGGAAATCTTACAAAAAATAAAAAGAAAATTAATTTTACAACACAGCCCAACGATTTTATCACACTTCGCCATTCGAAGAGTGACGCGTGTGAAAACGTGCGGGTATAATAAGTTCTAACTGGCAATAAATTAACGAGGGAGTAGGAATGCATGTGTCCGATATGAGAAAGGAAGAGAGAAAAAAGAGAATTTATTAATTGAGTGGAGAACCAATAGCATCATCACCGTGTCTGTAATAATGTACTATAATTGATACTCAAAACGTATTACTATTATTAGTTTTATTTATTATTATTAGTATTATTATAATTATGATTATTTAACTTAAAAGCATTATGAGCTCTCATCCGACCGGTCCTATAGGGCTCCGATTATTATTATTACTATTAATATTATTATGATTATTATGATTATTATTATCATGTCATAGCTGTCATTATTATTATTATTATTATTATTATTATTATTATTGTTAGTGTGACACAAATAATAATACAGACAAAACAAAAAAACACTCATTACAGAATGTGGATTTGCATTAAAAAAAAAAAAAAACTAACACTCACAGAGAAACGCATGAACAATAACGACGGTTTTGCAGGGTGCACGCATATAGACACGGTAAGACTCAAATTTTTGCAAACAATGTACCAAAACAAAGTGTTAAATAGAAAATCAAGACAAAAGTTAAAAAAAAACACACACACACAGAGAAGACAAATACACAATACGGATAAATAGATTTGTTGAAAGACATTGAAGACGTTTAGGATCCTTGTATTGTTGATGACGCAACATCTTTTCGGGTCTGCCCTAAGATTGCCATTTTTGAAAAAATCTACTGTATTTTCTGACTTGAGCGAGAAGAGATACATGGATGATCGCATAAAATGAAAAGATTGCGTTGCCTACGCGTTTGTGCATTTACACAGGGTGAGACAATTATTTTCAGAATTTTCTAAAAAAATTGTCGAATAGACGAGAATGATTTTTCTTAGGATTTATTATAGGAACTATAATAAATATCCTATAAATATCCTATAAATAATCCTTTACATTTTCCAAAATTGGATCTTCGAGTAAACGTTGTATATGAAAAAAAAAAAAAATAGAATCTGATGTTAAGATTTGAACATCTTAAGCAATTCTTATTATAGGATTATATTATAGTTCCTATAATAAATCCTAAGAAGGATTATATAAGGAACAATGACGTCTCTGGGTAACAAATAAACTTGCTTTGTTTTAACAAGTTACGTGTCAGTTGAGTGCAGTCACGGTTACATTGAATTGTTGAGAAACATTTGAGGGATTCTAGAATCCGGAAAAATTTTTTTGAAATTTTATCTCGTAATCTCACAGTTTTGTTTATTTATAGTTTCTGTTAAAGAAGTCGTCTTATGGCATCGAAGTCAAAAGAGGGTCCAAACGCCATCGAATTAAAACGAAAACGTTGTCATGATTTCGACACCGGATTAAATAATTCTGCTAATAATTATGGCATGTGATGCACAGACACATGTATTTCATTAATGTCCTCTAATGTTAAATAAAATACTTATTGTTGGTGGTTTAATGCTGCCTCGATCATTGCTATCAGTTTGTCTTCGATTATAGTAATTTTGCGAATATTAATTTTTAATTCCCGGTGATTCTACTTTTATATAACTGAATTGGAATCCTCATGATTTTATACACAAGCAGCAATGATTTTCATATGAATTTCGCCACTAAAAAAAAACATTCTCAAATTTTTTCGAAAAATCAGGTTCAGGGGTATCGCTAGATGCACCAAATAAAAAAAAAAAATGTTGCCGAAATATGCCAATTTTTTCATTTTTCATTTTATTTGAAATATCTCGGAAACGATTAATTGTATCGAAATCATTAAAAAAAAAAAGGAAAATGTGCGTTTTTTCATGGCCAACTAGAAAAAAATCTATTCAGAATTAATTGTGTCATTTCAGGCATTTTACGGCAAAATCCACAAAAACGTTTTTTTTTTAAATAGGAGGACTTCCGATTTCGTCATCGAGAAATTGCCTCGGAGTCTATAAGTGATCACCGAATTTTGAGTATTTTTGTTTTCATGGGATTCCCAAATGTTTATAAGTTATCGTATTTGAAAAAAAATCAAATACAGAATGAGGGCTAATAGGTAATGTTTAAACTTTAATGTATGAAAATAAGTAATATGTATATTGGGCAGATAATTCTCAGTACCCCTCGTCAAGTGCTCAGTATTATAATAAAAGGAGTTACATCGTTCTTTCATCGGATATCATCTTTTTCCTTCAATTGCAACTTATTTACTTCCCAAACTAAAAATTTTCGACGTTAAACTGCTGTACCATTGGGAAGAGTTTTTTTATAAACTAGGCTTTATGAAAAATATTGATCTGCACGCAGAACATGATGAAACAATTGATATCGCCGATAATAAGCATCCTGACATCGAAAAAAGGATACTTAAGCATTTTTTTTTTAAAGTTCAAACTATTGTAACTTATAAACATTTGGGAATCCCATGAAAAGAAAAGCACCCAAAATTCGGCGGTCACTTACAGGCTTTGGGACCATTTTCCCGATGAAGAAACCAGAAGTCCTCCAATTGAAAAAAAAAAATGTTTTTGTTGTTTTTGCCATAAAATGTGGCCTGAAATTACCCAATTAATTTTGATATTTTTTCTTGTTGGCAATGGAAAAACGCCCATTTTCATTTTTTAGTCATTTCAATACAATTAATAATTTTCGAGATAGTACAGTTTAAATGAAAAATGGAAAAATTGGAATATTCCGGCTGTATACTTTTTTTTTATTTTGAAATTTGGTGCATCTATTAATGCCACTGAACCTGATTTTTAGAAACATTTTGGAATTCTGTTTTTTTGGGTGGCGAAATTAATGTGAAATGCCTCATATGTGAATTATGCAATAAAACTGTAATGTGGGTAGTTTTTTTTTTTCATAAAAAGCCAAGTAAAATATCCATATTTCGACATTCAATTTCCAAGACAAAGAGTCGGTAGGGGTTTTCACCTTTCACTGTAGCAAAGCTGATAACTTAATCTGATGTTATAGACCAAGATTTAAGAGAATATCTAATAGTCGGTGAAACGAGACGACCTCCTTAACAACGATAATTATAATTATCTTGAATCTAATATGATTTAAATTCGAAAAATAGTGTAAATTTACTGCATAAAGATCCAAGTACTATTTTCTGTATAGTCATTGACTTTCGAATTTTTGAACATTATTTTAAAAAAGAAAAATAAATAATAAGTGCCAAAATATTTTGGTACCCGTTTTTCGTGAAACTACAAAATTTATTTTCTAAAAATTTCATTGTTCCAAAAAAACGAATAAAAAACAGACGTGATATCAAACATTTTCGGATTCTTAGAGGCAACAAATGTGTTTCAGCAATGACCAGATGATCTCGAAATGGATGCTCAATTCTGAAATGCACCGAAACGTGAAGATAAATTAAAAAAAAAAAAAAAAAGATTGGCGAAAGTACTGCATACAATCAGTATTAGTTTAGACATATTTCCTTCATAAGTGAACAATCTTTCGTAGAAAATATTTTTCTCTAACGAGAGATAGGAAATAAAGTTCTAAAGGTGGGAATAATTATTGCCCCACCCTGTATAAAGCATGATCGGAACACGAAGCGTGCCATGCACGCGACCCTGTGATAATACGGAGGTTGAGGTTCACGTCGACGCAACTCTCTCTTTCTCTCTCTCTCTCTCTCTCTCGCTCTCGGTCGAGGGTTGATCCACCCTTCTCTGGGGTTCATACGATCGATCGGTGTTTCCAGCCCGACTGTTTCAAGCTTCGTATTCGGCGTGTATTTTCCACAGGGAATCGGCACAGAGTAGCATGTACGCAGACGTTATATACCAACGAGGAAGAGTTTATAACCGCGTATTCAAAAAGTTATAAACGAATCGTCGAGCGCAATTCACGTTTAGCTACTTTTTTTTATGTCAGTCTCTTTCTCTTTCTCGGGTCACACCAAAACCCAATGAGCGCCCGTTTATCGGCAGCACCTCGGTTCTACAGAGTCCATCTTAAAACGTGTAGCTGTACACTAATGTTTTTCTATAGGCACTTAATTCAGCCCGATGAATTGTACACAGTTAACTTCCACACGGTGGATACTTGCGGATACTAAATTCAGCACACAAGAACTGTACACAACAGTAGCTGTTATGATGAAATTTTGCACAGTAAAACTAGGACGCGATACATCTGTACACAATAAGCAGTCTACACAGTTCTAGTTTCACACAGCATTATTTTAATGCGGAGAAATTCTACACAGGATCAGTTCTACACGATTAATCTCTATACAGCGTCAGTACCAATTGGTTAAGTTCGACATGACAACTTCTACACGGCATTAATTTGATCCGGTGAAACTGTACACAGCTAAAGTTCAACACGATTAATCTCTACACAGCGTCAGTACCAATTTGTTAAGTTCGACACGAAAATTTCTACACGGCATTAATTTGATGCGGTGAAACTGTACACAGCTAAAGTTCAACACGATTAATCTCTACACAGCGTCAGTATCGATTGGTTAAGTTCGACACGATAATTTTTGTACGGCATTAATTTGATGCGGCGAAACGGTACATAGCTAAAGTTCAACACGATTAATCTCTACACAGCGTCAGTACCAATTTGTTAAGTTCGACACGATAATTTCTACACGGCATTAATTTGATGCGGTGAAATGGTACACAGCTAAAGTTCAACACATTTAACTCGACACAGCGTCAGTACCACACGGTCAACTTAGATACGGCAAATGCCTACACAGCTTTAGCTTGGCACTGAGAAACTCTACATACCTACAGTAGAACACATTCAAGTTCGACACGGTTAAATCTCGACACAGCATTAGTTTGACACGACTAATGTTTACGCAGCACCAATACCACACGATTAAGTTCGACACAGCTTAATTCTACACCGTTAGACTTCAACACAGACTAATACACAAGACCAGTTTCACATGAACCATAAATCAAATCAGAGAACGAGTTGATGGGAACCAGCGAATAAGGATTTGCATTGGAACTGTGTCTGTGTAGAACTAAGCCGTGTATGACTATGTCATGTAGAACTAACGTCGTGTTAAGATTTCCCGTGTGGAGTTAATGCTGTATTGAGATTTTCCGTGTCGAACTAGTCCTATGTAAAGCTCTGGCGTGTCGAACTGGTTCGTTTTCAACTGATGCAGACTGCGTGTACACTGATTAAGTGATATCAACTGCCTTTTTCAGGCCCTGTGTTTAGCTGGCAAACGTCCGTCGTGTAGAAGTTGCAACTGTGCACATTTTCGTCGTGTTTAATGAAGTGCATGTAAACAAAATTGGCGGGTTCTGTAGAACCGAGACGCTGCTCCTTTATCGCTTCCGTTCAGCAGGGCAGCATCCCCAGTCATCGGCAATTCTACAATCGGTGCTTCCATTTGTTCATTCATTATACCTTGTCCGTGAGGACCGGGTGAGAATACTCATTCTACGTTATCAATCTACACTTCTGGGAGTCTACATTCGTTCTCTCTCTCTCTCTCTCTCTCTATCTATATCTTCTTATAACTCCAGTGACTTCAATCCATCACGCAATAGAACTTTTACCCGTATTTTACAGTGTTTTCATAAGGCTTTAATAAACATTCCGAGAAAAAATTCGAAGAAATTTCACCTGTTTGGAGGACATCTAATCTCCAATAAATTATGGTATTTTTGTTCGTGAATAACTGATGAATACTGTTATTGCACGGGTAGAAAAATGGATAAACCAATTTGACAATTTATATTAACAGCAACGTTAAAAAGAATCAACGTGCCCCCCCCCCCAACCCCCAATGGTTCATGGTTCATTGTAACCCCGTGTTGTTTCTCTAATCAAATCATCGATTGTTTTGGTCTTTGTCTGAGTCGCTCATATTCCGTAATTTTACGACGCGATAGATTCGATATAATCGATACAATTCAATAATGTGGTGCACATGCGCAACTCATCTGTATCATCTATCGCTTAGTCATTAAGAAAAGGTGAAACATGTCTTACAATTGTACTCGAAGTTTCTCTCTCGATCTTAGCCGGGAATGCCAATTTGTTCTTTTATCAATTGCCACACAAACATGTTTCACCTCCGCTGGTAATTTACGGAATTCGCCGGAATGGAAGCTCTCACATGCTACGTTCACATAACCTAACAAGCCAAGTGGTGGGGATGATCCGGGTGCTCCCATTGGTTAAGACGAGGGGGAGAAGTGTTGCTTCATGAACATGATTGGCCCTAAACATTAATTACAGTGGAAACTCTCATATCTTACATTCGTGTAACATACAAAGAGAGGTGGTGGGGACAATTCGGGTGTTCTGATTCGATCAGACGAGGGAGAAAAGTATTGCTTTCTAAACGCGAGTGGCTCTTCACATGACTTGTCCCTCTCACATTGAGTAAGATGCGATAGCTTCCACTGTACACTTATCCCCAAAGTAAGATGTGAGAACTTTCACTGTATCCTGCATGAGCTCGAAAAAGCTATATCGCGTACACACACAGCGAATATAATCACTCTGTGATGAACAAGAGCAATTTTGTGAGTGAATTTCCCGGCACATAGTCGCGCGCTGCAAATTATTTGAAATCGAAATCCGAGACAATGTGTGTCGAGAATGTTTTCCAATGGCGTTTTACAGGGAACGGGGGTCTATTCAAGAGCTTCCGGAGAGAAAAAAAAAAGAAAAAAAAAAAGAAAAAAGAAAAAAAAACGTGCCCGGAGTGTAATTTTTTTGTCATAAAATTATATAACAAGTAATCCTTAATCGTTTCGAAGTCGCGTGTACTCGTTGGATTTTGTAGACACGCCTCATCGAACACAAGACGTACGACGCAAAAAAAAAAGAAAATGGTTATAGACACAAAAGACACAGCATACGGACCGATTAAGAAAATAAGCAAATAAACATAACAAGAATTTACACAGACTCTATGCCCATATAACCAACACGTATACACACATCTACACATATATGAAAACAGCAACGTAAACGTAAATAGTTTAGGTCGATGCCTAGTGAAATTGCCAATAAAGTAGACGTTTAAAACTGGTAGCTAACATCTTTGTGTAAACATCCTTGTATTTATATATATATATATATCCTCTACCTTAATATTCCATTCCCAGTTTCATATCCCTGTATTTATTGATGAATCTTATATCATCTGTATTATCTAGATCTAGGCGAATCTCTAATACCGCATTCAGTATATAAGGTAAAAGGACCAGCTTTCTGATTGTACATATTTCATATTTGTGACAAACAATGTATGCGTTTTTGTTCAACTAAAAAGTATGCCAATGAAGGACACGGCCGAATTCTCACATAGAGCATTAAATAACAGAATTATTAATAAATAATGCTCATTTCAAATCATATTGCTTTTATCCTGTATTGTAAAGTGTGTTCAATTTTTTCAAATGATTTTCGGTTTAAAATATGAATGTATTATGACTAACCCGCGCAGGAAACAACTATCTCGGAAAGAGTCTTTCATATCTTGGAAAGTGTCTCAGAAAAAGTATCGGACGCGATCCGGAGCAGTACTTTTTCTCAGACTATCACCGAAACTCTTAAGCCTCAGTGATAGTCTAAGAAGATGTAATGCTCCGGATCGTATCCTCTTTCTGAGACTCTTTACAGGATATAAAAGACTCTTTCTGAGATTCGGCTGACTCTTTTCAAGATTTAAGCGACGCTTTCTACGACCCTCACGAAGACTTCTTCCAAGACTACCCTTTTCGTGGGAAATGAGGGACGTAAATTTGAGCTCAATTGATTCGTACTTAGAGGTCACCTAAAGCAGTGTTTGCCATTTGAATAACATGTAAAAACTGTGTATCTTTTTTTTATTGTGAATAACTTTATCAATTTTAAATCTGGAAGTTTTTGAAGAACTCATTTTAAAGGGCATGAAATGTGCTTCAAAACTAGTGTATTACTTTACGAATTCCGAAATTGGACCAACAAATAAACAATGTTGAAAAGGAAAAATAAGAGTGATCTCAATTTGATTGTTACGAAGCTTTGATGAAGCTGGTCAAATTTCTTTTTCTTTCACACAACTTCGTTTATTCGAAAATTCACTTTTTGAATATGTAAAGTGATGTACTAGTTTTGAATCTCATTTCATACCCTTTAAAATGAATCCTTCAAAAGATCGGTAGATTTAAAATTGATAAAGTTATTAAGAATAAAACTAATGGGTACCACGTTATTTAAATTGCAAATGTGCTTCGAGCATCCTTTAATTATTAACCGATTAAGCTCAAATGTATGTTCTATCTTCGCTGTAACCTGCCAAAAAATCGTGAAAAGAAGAAAAAAAGAATTTAACACATATACGTGTTGCTTACAATTTAAACATGCTGTTCAGACATGAATTAATTTGGATAGAAGTTTACTTTACAGAAGAATTACGAAAATGATCGAATGGATCTTTAGATAAATTTCATTGAACAATTGAAAGAGAAACGAAAAAATGAAGAATTCAAAAGCTGGGCCATCTACCTTCTCGCGATTGTTAGGTACAATCGATATTTTTTTGTTTTTACTCTTCTCTTCTGCTAAGAACAATGTTGTTTTTGTATTTTTGTTGGTACCAGTGTTTGCGAGACCACAATCTGTCTTAGATTTTAATTTCTTTTTCTACTATTCTGGTTTTTTTTTTCTTTTTTTTTTTTTTTAAACTTTTCCTGCTATTAGTAGAGCTAAGCCAACGGTTCGTGCCTCAGGCGCGAGAGGGCGAACGCGTAATGGAGCTGATAAACCTGACTGAAGACGCCCGCTAATTAGCTAATTAATATTAAGATCATAATTAGCCGGGTCAACCCTCAGTCCTGGCAGTCGTTTCATGCCACGTTGTGATTAGTCGAAATGCTCTGCCCATTGTGCACCTTTTTCGTCTCATCATTATTACAAAAAATTTTGGAGTCACGTGTATTTTGAAAAAAAAAAAACGACAATTTCGTCTATTTTTAACCATAATTTTTTTAAATTTTAAGCTAGATAAACATGCTCGATATGATGTTTATCAATTTCAGTACTATTTTTATATCAAACTGCTATTTATGTCGTAATCATATATATATATTTTTTTTAATATTTGCGTCTTTTTATAAATAAAAAAGACGGAGAATAAAAATGTAATAAAAATCACAGGCGTTCTTTTCGGTGATAACAACAATATAAAAGATATTAGGAAAATTAAAGAGGGTCGATTTTAATTCTGTGTGAATTATCGTGGAACCTCCTATATTTATTCTCAATCCAATCACCATTGAAACATTTTTTATTTTTTTTTTTTTTTTTCGAATAATATAATTTGTGTATTGATTAGGGTCGCGAATTTAATGCGGGTAAACAGAGCACTTCGACCATTCAAGAAAGACATTGCAAAAAGGGCGGCTCGTCCGCAAGCCCATGGTTATGCTTTCGTATTTACAAAGTAGATCGATAACGAACGGCGGTTTGCAGTAACGGCAAGCGGAAATGTGTAGAGCATGCATTAGCTAGATCATTCTTTTTCCTGAATCTCCTTACTTGCCACTTAGTCTTCATTCCCTAATACAAGAAACCTTAGAGAAAAGCTACTGTGGAATTATTGTATGGATAAAAGAATTGCAAATTCATATGTGATATTTATTTTTTTCTTTTTTTTTTTTTTTTTTTTGTCGCGATGAGAAGATTCCAACAAAAATGAAACAGAAACCGTGCCTATAGGTTCTCGACGAATATCACTAAAATTTCTCCAATATGTCCCCACTTTTATCCCACCTGTAGTATTTATTATAAATCATCACACGAGCCTTATATCGATCACTGTACCTACTCCTAGCATCATCCCTCTAGTGGCAACTCAAGTGAAGCGATAAGACACCTGGTGGTGAATTTTGAACTAGTCCATTGAATCTAAATACGCGTTCTTATTGGTCCATCAAGTTAAGGAGGGGGTTTAGATCTAGATCTAAACCTGCGCTTGCGCATTACACTTGATTCAATGAGCCCGCCAAGTTGTCCTTCCTTTTGAGTTTCCAAAATCTGAGTGTATTGACACGTTTGTCTGTAGATAATTTTATTGCGTGTTGAAACAACATGCGTTTCCGCGTGATAATTGCAATTTAGCCGTGTTGTCACAGGAAAAATCGTGTTACTTCAACAAATATTAAAAATTACTTGGGTTAATTACTTGAGTTAATAAAGCAGTGGTTGATGTCGAACATTTGTCTTTGTTACGACGATGTCGAACGATCATTTCGGCACAGTCAACTATAAAGAACGGCCATGAATGTTGGCCCTCCTCGGAATTGTTTATTGCTAAAATATTCTATGACATTTTGTTTATAATATATAGGATAAAAAGGGGTAGAAAATTACTACAGATAAACGTGTTTAAGCAACACCTATTGATTACAGTGGGGCAGTTCATGACAATTAAACTGGATCGCGACCCCTTATATTTTGTAAATAATTTTTTTTTTTGCTTCCAATATGTTATGAAGCGATGTTAAAAAACTCCGATTTCTAGATTTTCTTTGCAGTTTTATTTGGTCATAAAAAAATAACTACGTCGACGATACGTTAGACATTTTCACTGTATATTTCTTGTTGTAAAAATTTGAATTTTTGCAATCTCTTTCATTGCTAAGAGTTGTGTTTAATGGTTCTTTGCTACAACGTCGTGGTACAATGAAAAACTAATTTGTAACAAAATAGAATCAGTAGAAGTTAAAAAACAAAAACTTCACCTTTCTTTTAGCATATTATTATTTCTGATAAAATCGCAATTTGAATGATGGGAATATTTATAATTTGAACAAACCTAAAATTATCACGTATGACTGAAAAAAACATACTATCCAGTCAATATTTTTTTAGCCTCTTAAATTATTTTTGTCGTAATTTAATTAAATGAATTGGTTCATGCTCGTCTTCGAAATGGTTTAAAAAAATATCTTTTAATAAAAAATATACAGTTTAAAAAATGCTTAAGTCGTCTACGTAATCTTAATAAACATTTTTGGTAAATGAGACCAAACAAATTTTTGTAAAGAATCTAAAAATTAGTGTAAAGTGCATAAGTAACTAATGAAATATGGTTTAAATGTAAGAAAAAGCCATGGAAAAACCCCAAATGACCAACAATAATTTTGGTACAATTTTTGGCTGTACAGTTGATCATGCAACATCACTTAAAAAATGATTAACTTATACCATTCGATTGGTGATAGTCTAATTAAAATATTTGATGGTTAATCGTTTAATTACAACAATTAAAACCCCCAAATGAGGCCCAAAGTTAGACAAACTATTTTTTTTTTAATTCAAAAAGTTTGAATTATGGCTCAAACGATGTGAAATTGTTTTGTGATAAACAAACAATGCAATTAAAACGTTTGGTGGTCACTTCTACGGCTAAAAAATACTAAACATAAGTACTAAACACTTTGGGCATACTTTGTTTCTTGTATTTTGTAGCCAAAGAAGTGATGATCAAATACGTTTTAATCATATTATTCGAGACCACCAAAAAATTCCGCATCGACTGAAGCGTTTTGAACAACAAAAAATCATAATTTCCTTAACTTTGGGCCTTATTTGGTTTTTAATTATTTTAATTAAACTTTTGACCACTAAACGTTTTTTATTAGATTACCATTGTTGCACAATTAGAGCACATTAATTTTGGGCACATTTCGATTATGCACAGCACAATCATGCACATTCTTTTGTTCTACACAATTTATTTTGTACACATTTTTATTGCTCGCACGATTTCATTGTGCACATATAAGTTTTTTACACAACAGTATTGTACACAAATATATTTTACACAAATTATTTTTGTGCACAACAATATTTAGCACAATCATTTGTTTGCAAAATATCATTGTGCACAAGAAATATTGTGAAAAAAAAAAAAAATTGTGCACAAGAAATATTGTGAAAAAAAAAAATTGTGCACAAGAAATATTGTGAAAAAAAAAAACTTGTGCACAATACAACTGTGAACAAGAAATATTGTGCATAAAAAGGGTTGTGGTAAAAAAAAACTGTTCACTATATTGTTATGCACGATTGTGTTGTGGACTGTAGAGATGTGCCCAAAGTAAATGTGCACTTTTTTTTTGTGCACAGTCGATTTATAGACAGTTATGGTTCCCCCACTTTATATAGGTCGATTTGTCATGGATTGCCTCAGTGATATCATCACGACTCCTCTGTACATGTACATATCCACTAGAAACAGTACGTAATATTATTATGGCAAAAAAAAAAGAAAGAAAAAGTCGAGAGCAAAACAACCAAATGGCATATATCAAAATTCCTCTTTTGATACGTAATAGTGTTTGTGTGTAAGTAATGATTGGTTAATCGGAACGTTTAATAGGCTCGTAATGCTCTAGTATATCGGCTTCTAATTCTGTAGGCTTAAATGTACTAGTTTGGATACGATTGCAAAAAAAAAAAAAAAGGGAAAACAAACAATCATTGTAGTATTTCACAAACTTCGTCATTCATATTAATTTTCTATCGTGCATTTGATCGGCTGTGCGATATGCTCCTAACGCTTACGCACTTCGACAAGTTGATAAAAAAAAAAAAAAGAGCTCCTTCCCATTTATTGTCGCGCATTTTATCGAACCTTAGTCAAGCTATTTTTTGAATACTGACAAAACGTGTTTCCTCGAGGATGAAGAGCTCTTGATAGGTTTCGGGGTGCGTCAAGGGTTCGGACATTATGCACACAAGATCAATTTATACAATGTTTCACTTTTTTCGTTCTTTTCTAATTCACATTCATTCTCTAATGCCTATGCTCGTTTCTCTATGGTGTCCCATGCCTCAAAAAAAAAAAAAAAAAAAAAAAAGACAAAAAGAAAAAAGAAACTTTGCAAGAAATCGCGTGGCCTGTTCGAGACACTAACCCAAGTGCCTTAAATATCTTCAAAAGCTCTTACTCTAATCTAACATACCCGGGGAATAAAACGAAGAAAAAAAAACCCTTCCCTATAAAACCTTAGAAAAACATCGTCTCCCACTTTTCAACTTTGAACTCTTCGCTCCTAAAAATGAAATGATCTATAAAGAAGCTTAATCAGTATCAATAACAATAATGATGATTATAATAACGGTATATTAGCTGAGGTGATTTTTTTTTTTTTAAATGCTCGAACGAAAAGAAAGAAAAAAAAACGAAAGCACAATCACGGGTGTGTCTTTGTCTACGGAGTCCAAGGATGATGATGACCAGGATGATCACAACGTGATACTAAATCAGGTAAGAAGATCATTTATATGTAGTTAAAAAAAAAATCTCACCGATACCCTTTAGCCTTCTTTAGTGTAGTTGTAATTTAGAATGAAAAAAAAAACAAGAAAAAACATAGTTAACACAAAGTACTGTAGTACAGAATTTTAGAAATAACTGTCGAAACATTTGTAAACTAATCCTGAACGATGTGTGACGTATTTGTAAAACGCAAACATGTGATTTAGTTGAAACATAGTCTAACTTATCGAAGCTCAAGTATTCGAGAAAAAAAAAAAAGCATTGTTTCCTCTTGAACCAATTATTATGTGTATAGTTCGTCATCCATGTGTATTGGCATTCATTAGGAATATCCATTGCGCATTGTCATCGTGTATTTTATCATCTCTTCTATCATAAATACCCTTCCTTGAGTGATTGCCACTCAATGGTGCAGGCGTACATGTAAAAAAAAAAAAGAAAAAAAAAGGTTTCATATTTGTAGAAGCGATAGTTACGCCCTTACGTAGTGTACAAATGTGGACTTTGGGGCGAAAAATGGACAGATCGTGAAGATACATGCAAGCCATATGATGGGAAGGACAAGAAGGATAAAACAACAATGGCAACAACGAGTTTTTATCAACTAACATGTTGTACCTGTCGCAATGACCAATTTTTCAATTATCTGTACTGCCTCTGCCTCTTCCTTTATCCTCCTTACACCTTTGCGATCGTTTGCAGCAGTATGTAAAGTGAAAAGGCAAACCAATAATTAGTACATTACAATACGAGTGCGGTAAAACTTGTTTGGACTGGTGTGAGTTTGCAGCACGTGCTGAAGACGAGTGTTGCAATCACACGTGTTGAGACAAAGTTTCTCGCACGAGTTTCGTATAAAACTTTGTGCCACGCGGCGCGAGAAGTGCCTACTTCTTGCACTAGTGCGATAACAGTATATTACGATACGAGTGCGATTAAAATTTTTCTTGACGAATGTGAGTTTGTAGCACGAGTCGACGACGAGTGATGGAATCACACGAGTTGAGAAAAAGTTTCTCGCACGAGTTTCGTATACAACTTTATCGCACTAGTGCGAGAAGCACGCTAAGCGAAGCGAAGAGTGCGAAAAGTAGGCACCGCGTGGCATAAACTTGTATACGAAACTCGTGCGAGAAACTTTTCTCAACTCGTGTCATTGCAATACTCGTCAAGAAAAAGCTTGATCGCACTCGTATCGTAATATACTAATTATCTCACTAGTGCGAGAAGTAGGCACTTCTCGCACCGCGTGGCATAAATAAATATTTCGATTCAGCGAACGGTCAATTCACTTAATGGGCCAAGTCATTATATGAAACCCTTAAAGCATACATTTCTTAATAAGTGATTTAATTTAAATGACAATTATGTATATCTGCCTTTGTTTATTTAATAAAAATAATAATTTGCAATAACAAAAAATCGAACTTCCATAAAAGAAGATGATTTCGATATAAACAATATGGCAATTTTTTTCATCGTGGAACATAATTTCATATAAAATTAGTACAAATATTTATGAACATTATATCGAGCATGTTTATCTAGTGTAAAGTGAAAAATATTAAGATTCACTGAGTAACGTTTATCTTATTTTAAAAATTCACAAAAATGCTGGAAGTGAAAATTTGAGATTTCAACCGTAGTGACGGTAATTTTACATTTTGTTCAGACGTGT
Organism: Perithous albicinctus; assembly: GCA_964016905.1. NCBI lineage: Eukaryota > Metazoa > Arthropoda > Insecta > Hymenoptera > Ichneumonidae > Perithous > Perithous albicinctus. The sequence goes on along the minus strand of OZ024692.1, from coordinate 4,812,904 downwards.
TGAATATCAGCTAAAAAAAAATCCCGAGTACTAAATTTCATCCCAATGAAATAACTTTTGGCCTTTCGGGCCACCATACTGAATACGCCATTTTGAATTTCCGAACTTCGAGTTCAAATTCGTAATCATCCGCCCCAAATTTCCTTTAGTACGAAATTTCAAATGCACCAGAGCTGGGCGGTACTAGAAGTACCTGGTCCTTTTTTCGTACTTCAAGTACGACACTTGAAGTATCCGAAGTACTTCAAGAACGACACTTGAAGTATCCGAAGTACTTCAAGTACAATACTTGAGGTATCCGAAGTACTTCAAGTACAACACTTGAAGTATCCGAAGTACTTTAAGTACAACACTGGACGTACTTGAACTACTTCAAGTATTGGCACTTGAAGTACCTGGGGTACTTCAAGTACTTTCACTGCGGTTAAGGACAAAGTAATTTTCATGAAACTGATGGAATCAAAGTTTAAAACGTTGCAGAAACGATTGTTATCTGCGTGACATTAAACTGGCGGTCAAAGAAAGTTTTTTTTCGTGAACAACATTGTTTCTTGAGATTTTCATAACAGGATGTTTAAAACAGTCTGAAACGACGAGAAAAGTGATTTTTCGAAATGTCCGTATGTTTGTGCGTATGTTCGGATTTCTTGTCACAACGACAGTGTTGATTCGCAAGTATCTAGATTGTTATAAAATAACGCTTGGCATTGAATTTGCAATAAATTCATTAAGGGTTTCAGAATTTGTGGCTTTTCGAATTTCTTGAAAAACGAGTGATTTTGCTCTAATTTTCACAGCTTTCAACATATCGGGCTCAAATATGGTTCATAAGTTGATTATTATTGAACAAAGCTTGGAATTAAATCTAGGATGTATCAATTGAGACATTGATAACCGATATCATTTTGAATTTCTGAAAGATGCCTCGTCGTTCTATAACTGTCGCGATAATCGCTTCTTCATGGTTTTCGTGAGATTTGCAAATATAATTAGCTAAAAATCGATAATTAACGTAACTAGTCACACAAAAAAAGCTTCCTTTATGAGGTTGCAAAAAAAACAAAGCTTCCTTTACGGGGAAGCAAAAAAAAAGAAGGCAAAAAAAGCGACCTTATCGGGTACCAATGTTGCAATTTAAATTGCCGCAATTTTTGAATGGTTCAATTCACTTTATTCGATGTCACTTCTTCGGAATCTCTAAGTTTACAATACCCGGTGTATGTTTTTGGGATTCAACGAACGAGTCAAATATCTCACGGAAATGTTCTTGCGGACCATTATTAGCGAAATTCCTCATATAATGTTACGAAGGAAATGAAAAAATATACTCTTAATGCAATTCGAAGTTTACCTACAATATAGACCACAGATTACTTTCACGGAGGTGTATTCATTGCTACAACTGTTATTACTCCGACGAATTTGTCTTTAATAATCGCCGAAGACGTTACTTACCCAGAAATAATTAACGTCCAAGACTTCAATCATTGATCAGGAATTAAATCATTTGGTACGTAAAAAACTTGAAATACTTGGAGTACTTCAAGTACGTAAAAAAACTCAAAGAACTTCCAGTACGTAAAAAAAAACTCGAAGTACTTGGAGTACTTCAAGTCACGTAAAAAAAACTCGAAGTACTTCAAGTCACGTGAAAAACACTCGAAGTACTTCAAGTACGTAAAAAAAAAAAACTTGAAGTACTTGGAGTACTTCAAGTCAAGTCAAATCAAGTCAAGTTTTGAAGCACTTGGAGTACTTCAAGTCACGTAAAAAAAACTCGAAGTACTTGGAGTACTTCAAGTACGTAAAAAAAACTCGAAGTACTTGGAGTACTTCAAGTTCCGAGTACTGCAAGTATTGTTACTTGAAGTACTTTGTCCAGCTCTGAAATCCACTGTATGTAAGAAAAGAAATGTATGCTTCAAAGGGTTTAATAGCCCTGAAATCTGACATATTATGAAAAATATCTCAGAGGATGAGAAAAAAAGTGGCTGAATTAACGGAGAATTGTCCTCGTAAGATGGAACAATTGGCCTTTGAGCGTTACCGAAGTAAATGACGCACACCCGTGAATCTTATTGGTATGCGAGAGAACAAATAGTGTACAAATAGATAGCGTTTGATATTATAGTTTGAATGTCTTTATTTATTCATTAAAAATCATAATTTTGTACTTACTCATCCTTGTAGTATTATAGATATCCACAAATCATCATCGGCAAACATAATTACGTACAAACCGTTGACTGACTGTAAGAATAATAATCAACAGAACATTAAACTTGGGCATAAGATATATTACATTGCCATTGTATTAATCACAAGTTTACTGATCATCATCACCTCGTGACACCGATTGTTAATGAAAAGTTAGTTATCGGGGGGCGTTTTTTTAATTTCAATCGACTGGTTATACTCTACTCATGGTTATTCGAGCGAAATATTACGAGATGGTGGACGCGATTGTGAAGCCAAAAATGCTCGAACGATTTGGATATTGAATAAATGGAAAAGAGCGCGAATGCGAGAGATTAAGAATTTAAAAAAAAAAAGTCTGTGAAAGAAAGATAGCGATGAAGTAAATTAGAATCGCGATAAAATGATGTAAACAATTTTCGATGTACTTTGGACACGGGACCCACGCATATCGTAGAGGGATTTTGTAAAAAAAAAAGAAGAAAAAAAAAAGAAACAAAGAAAAAAAATTCAAAAGTTAATGATTCAAGGGGCTATTAGGAATACGAGAAGATGAAAAATAATAAGAATAACAATAAGAATTTTTTGAAATATTTAACAAAATAAAAGTATGTACCGCGTGTCGATTACGTCGATGATCGGCATCTTGTTCTTCCAGTAACGTGGTTATCAATAACAGATGTAGAATGTTTGTAATGATAAATTAGCGCGAGTTGTAATTATTATGATAGTCGGAGCTCTCAGTGAAATTTATATTCTAAGAGATACTCACGAATATTAACGATTGCCGCATTAGCGGTCAATCGAGTTCTTGAGATAAGCCCACGTGTGTGTTTGAGGAGGAACACCGTCGTGCTGCCTCGATAAATGCCTCAATCTTTACACATTTTTGTTTTCTTATTTCATTAATTATTGAACGAGTGAGGAAAGGATAGGTTGTTTAAACATAATTTAAGCTATCTTTACACCGATTTTCATTGAAAAATATTGAAAAATTGTGAGCTTATTACATACAATATGGTGGGCCATAAACACAGTCGTCTCCAAATGTTACATTTATTATTTTGGTGGTAACTTCCCTGACAACAAAAAAAGAAAAAAAAACCATAATATTTTCTCAATCGGTGTGGTTGTAGCTATCGTTAAGCGTAACCGTTTTTTAAGTCTTTAAGTTCCCATTTTTCGAGGTCTCTTAAATGGGAAGAAAAATCAAATCAACTTTTTTTATAATGCTGCTATTTGATCAAAAACCAAAAAAACAAAAGGGTCAGGCTTAACGATAACTGCAAACATACACATTAAGAAAACTACTGAATTTACCATGAGGATACGATTTTTTTAGAATCCACCATGTTGCATTTTATAAATTTAGGTTTATGGAATGTTTTACTTCACTCCGTGCGAAAATGAACGTTTTAGGCACGGTGCGAAAAAATGACCCATTTTCATAGGTTGTGAAGTAAAATTTTGTACAATACTCGTCTGAAAAACTTTTTCTTAACTCGTATATGATCACAACACTAGCCTTCGGCTCGTACTGCGAACTCACACCGGTCAGAAAAAGTTTTATTGCATATTCGTATCGTAATGTACTATTATTTCACACCGTGCGAGAAGTAGGCACTTCTCGCACGGCGTGGCATAAAATTTTCTTCAATACACGTGCGAAAAATGATTTTTTCACACACCTGCACGCAAAGTTCGTACTTTGCTCCCCGGTGACAGGAGCGAAAGTAAGTACTTTACTCCCTAGGGAGGAAAGCACTCACTTTCCCTCCTCTCATCACGGAACAAAGTACAAACTCTTCGTGCAGATGTGTAAAAGAAACGTATGTGCACCACGGGCAGGAATCTTCAACTTTCCGCCCTCGGTGCACAATATACTATTCTTGACTCGTGTGATAGAAACACTCGTCAAAAAAAGATTTTTCGCACTAGTATCGAAATGTACTATTTCTTAATTTGTGTGATTGTAGAACTCGCCTTCGGCTTGTACTACAAATCCACACTCGGTAAAAAAAAACTTTTTTCTTCCTAGTATCAAAATGTACTACTACAATAAAAATGTGTAAAGACAGTTCAAAGTATGCTTAATAACAAATCTTCCCACAAATTCTTAAATAATAAATTAAATAAGAAACAAACATCTAGTATAAATCAGCTATTTTTCGACCTATCACAATGGTGTTCCCCCTTAATTGTGGGTGGTATACACGTTATACAGGGTTCTCCGATTGAATCGTGTTGTGGCACGCAGATGACTATTATCAGCTCATCTCTCATTACTCAGCACCTTATCAACAAATTATACGGGGTCAATTATAAAGTACAGTTATAAAGTTAAAAAAAAAAAAAAAAAAAAAAACGAAAAACAACAAAATAGGACGAACCATTGTTCACAGCTGGATTTGCAAATACATTAATTAATCCTCGAAATTGATTCGTGTCCGTGTTGACCATCGTGGACTTTTTTTTGCGAATAATTTTTATACGGGTTTCCAAATACGCGGTGTACAAATTATTGATCATTTTATTTCGAAGGGTGACTGAAAAATACTTGGTTTTTTTCTTTTTTTTTTCTTCATCAGAGCATACACGGCATCTTTATGTGGACGAGAAAGTATTTCCCTAATCATTTCAGACTTTCTAGAAAATATTTGAATGTCGCCGTGCTGAACTTTTTGTAAAAAAATTATAATTTTTTAGTTTATATTTTTGCTATGCTTACATTAAATTTTTGCAAAATTTTGTTTTTAAGCGATCGCTTCTTGACCCTGAACAGACAAATTTATGATTTCTTAAAAATCGAATGTAAAAGAAATGGCCGTTTATCATACATCATAAAAATGAAGATTTTTAGTTTTGCTCAGATTTCACGGCACATAATCCTTAACGTTTTTTTTTGTAAGGTCTGATTCTTTTTCTACATATTTTTATGATGAAAGTAGAAATAATTTATCATGCAAACGACCGAGAAAAGAAATATGATTAGAAGGTCAAGTTTTTTTAATCTCCAAAATTTCGATTCGTAAATATTGTTACAACTATTACTTATTTTTTCATAATTTAAATACGGAGAATCGCTGATATTTTATCGATTTTTTCTCGAGCATTTACATGATAAAAGTTTTTCTAGAAAATTGTGTAGAATAAAAAAATCAGACTTTATGTCGAAATCATGTTTCTGATGATTGAAGTTCGATTTTTTTAAATTTCATTTTAACTACTTTTTTTTTTTATAAATAAAGAGCAGCACAAAACAAAAATCTAATAAAAATCACAGGTATTCCCTACAGTGATAACAATATAAAAAATATTAGGACGATTGAAGAGATTCGGGTTTCATACTATGTGAATTATTATCGGATACCCCACACACACACACACACACACACACACAAAACCTATGAGGCATTCTTTATCAACTGGGCCAGTTTAAAAAAATTTTAATTACATTTTTTTTTCACATGTTCCGACACTTTTTATTTTGCTTTTTATTTTATAGAACCTAGAGTGGTGAGAATGGAATCTATAGGAAAAATTGACAAACTGGACAAACCGTATTTGGAAGAATAAAAAGAAATTCAAAAGTTATAGCGGCCCAGTTTATAAAGAATTACTGAGTTTCCAACGTGACACAAATCAGACTCAAACGGGATTAAGCTAGGGAAAATTTCGGGTGTGAAACAGTAATTTCAAGTCGATTCGCGTAAACGATTCGCTAACATCGGGAAGCTTTTCGTAGTTCAGTCCCCTTTTGGTCCGATTTGAGTCTCGGTGGAAACTCAATCAAAGTCTCACATATATAAATATAAATATGTAAATCTAAAGGCAGTTTTAGGAATTTTTTGTGGAAACTTCGCTATTTTCCAAATAATTAAAAAAAAAACGCCTAACCTAATCTAAAGAACCTAAGGAACTTTAAGATCCAATCAATGGTTTAAAAACTTCTAATAGGATTTTAAAAAACCCTTAGATTTTTAAAGGTCCTGCATGTTATGGGAAATATCGTTTTTTTTCTCTTTTTCAGATAAGAAAAAAAAAGAACGTAACCTGAAGAACCTACAAAAACCTAAGAGTTTTTAAGATACAATCATTGGTTTAAAAACTATTAATTGAATTTTAAAACCCCTTAGGTTCTTTTAGGTAAATTTAGGTACTGATATTTTTTTAATTCTTGTTTTATTTCGAATTAGGATAGAAGAACCTAATCTAATCTAAAGAACCTAAAGAACTAACGGATTTTAAAAATCCAATTGTTGGTTCTAAAACTTCTAATTGAATCTTAAACCCCCTTAGGTTCTTTAGGTTCATTTAGGTCCTGCATTTTATGGAAAATATCTTTTTTTTTTCTTTTTCAGATAAGAAAAAAAAGAACGTAACCAAACCTAAAGAGCCTACAAAAACCTAAGAGTTTTTAAGATACAATCATTGGTTTAAAAACTATTAATTGGATTTAAAAAATCCTTAAGTTCTTTTAGATTAGGTTCTGTTACTTTTTTCGAATTTGAAAACGAAAGCCCGGAATATACAATTTTAAAATCTCTAGAAATAACCATCACAAACAGTGTTTTTAAAACTGCCTTTGCACACTTACATATACACACATATATATATACACACATACAGTAGGACCTCGAGTTTAGAAATATTGATCGTATCAGCAGCCCCCTCTAAACAGTCCTTATCGAACGACACAGGTCGTAGTGGGGGTACAGCGTCAAATAAACATGGGCGGAGTTTGGCTGCCTCAATCTCAACGAGGGAAAAGCTACATTCGACACCATCGGTGTTCCTAAAATCAAGGTTCTACTGTAATACGAAATTCACTCTGGACTATTCAGTACCGCGAATTTCCTCGATGTCTTAAACACCTATCTGAAAACCCTCATCGTCTATTGAGTCCCAAAAATCTTAAGTTCACGGCTTTAACGGGATAAATCGCACGACATTCCAGGCTACGTTGATTTTCTTTTTTTTTTTCGATATAATCGACGCGAGACTTTCACTCATCTATCTAAGTGGCTGCGTGACCCAGACTCGTATACGGGCCATTCTAGCTGAACTCGACTCACGTTCGGTCACACCCATCACCGTTTTTTTTTTTTTCTTTTCCTGACTCTTTTATACGGTTTTGCTTCGTAATAAATAAACACACAATTTTTCAATAAACTTCAGTCTATCGATTATAATTATTTTTTTTTGCAAATTTTTTAAAATAAGTAAAATCACGTTAGAGTTATTTGGTAGCTTTATAAATGTCCCTTTTTCATTTTTATCTTCACATTCAAATATTGATAAAATTATTTTATTTTTTTTTAATTCTAAGCGGCACCTGTAATTACTGTAAAAAATGATGGAAAAAAAACAAATTTCGTAAATTCTGAATGATGTAAAAATATATTTAGTGGTCGTTACTCGAGATTATCATTATTTTATTTCATTATTTAAAAATCTTTTTTTTTTATCATGTTTCTCATGTTTTTATCAACATACGTTAATAAAAATTCTTCGTTAACACGAATTGTAATTGCACTATTTCTTTCATGAAATAGTAGCTATAGCACAAATTTCCGACTAAAAAAGTGATATTGTTAATAAACAAATAATTCTGAATTTATAAATAAGACATTGCCCAATTATAATATACGAAGGATTATTTAATATTATTTCACGATGTTTTGTTTATCCAAAATGATTTTTTTAACTTAAACTCCTTTTTTCAATCGGGCGCTTTTTACTTTTTGTAATTAACTTTTCATCGTTATTACCAGTAGTGATCCTATAATCATTTACAAAGAATTATGATTAAAAGGAAAGATTTAGAAAGAACGAAATAAAGTAAAATATTATACTTCGTGAAGGTTTGTCTTGCGTGAGGTTTTGCCATTTTCATCAACCTGCACGTTTATTTTGAATGCGTAACAATAATTTCGAAGTATGACCAGAAAAGAAATGTTAAACAATGGACTAAAATAATATAAAGCTCCAGTAGCGACCACAATAGTATATTGTGCACCAAGGGCGGAAAGTTGAACATTCTTGGCGAGCGCGTCGCCCGCGGTGCACATACGTTTTTTTTCACACACCTCCACGAAGAGTTCGTACTCTGTTCCGTGATGAGAGGGGAGAAAGTGAGTCCTTTCCTCCCTAGGGAGTAATGTACTTACTTTCGCCACTCTCGCCGGGGAGCAAAGTACAAACTTTGCGTGGAGGTGTGTGAAAAAATATTTGTTTACCTCATTAAAAATTTACGAGAATCTTTGTGTCTTAATTTCTGACATTAATTTCAAGTGACCAAACGGAATTACGAAACTAGTAAAATTTATTTCCTTCTACAAGCTAAAATTTGGGTAATTGTTACATTGCCAGGAAGCAGATTGGTCGAAAAAAAAATGGTCTGAGTAGACGATGAAGGAACGTGAACCGAATTCAACTGCAATGTACCGTATATATTTATACACGTACATTACTATACATATATATAACTAAATACATAAATATATATTGATATGATATATCTATACATATATTTTTTCAATCTCATCCCAGTGCCCGGTGAGGCGTCTCCAAGCTAACCAATTATTCATTTTATCACGAGTCACGAGAGACCCTCCCTTGCCTTGTGCATTATTTCCTATTACACCCCCCCCCCCTCCCCGCCCCCTTCCATCCCCATATACCAATAAGTATATTATACTACAGTATCCCTTCAGGAACCTTTCCGGACTCACAAATCATCGACCTTTTCCTTCCCTCGAGTAACCCCCCTCCCCCTCCCGCCCCTCGCCCCCTCGACCCGGTCCTCCAAATGTCCCCCGCGTGCCTAGGAGCATAAGAGATGAATTTCTTGTTTCCTGTAAATACAACAAGTATATCGTATTATTCGTCTTCGTAAGTAATAATCGTAGAAGCTATTAGAATGCATATCTTATTATTAGTGATAACCACGGTTAAATACGTCACGTTGGTTTAGTGTTCCAGCTATTAAAAGCCGTGAGATCGATGAAGATGAGTCTCATTCTTGTCTGTGATTTGGCGCGGCAAAAAAAAAAAATTAATTGCGACACTTTCGTAATTGTGTACTTGTTTATTCCGCCGATTATCGCGGAGACCAGTCGTGAATGAGAATCGTTCTGCATCGATACTCCCCTTTAATAAGTAGCGTGCAGTCATATATCTGATTACGTGATAAACAGAAAGAAGGTAATTTAAAAAAATATATTAATATCATTAGCTTATATAAGTACAATATTTGAGACCACAAAGACATAATTACGAAGTAACACATACACACACACACACACACACATACACACGCAGAATATGAAAGAGGAAGAGAGAAATAAAGACGCTCGGATATTCCACTATAGTTTAGCAGCCTCATTCACTTTTAGTTTCCCTTGTAAGATGTGCCATTATTAACGAAGCTCGTGCGTTCACTATCTGAGAACAATGTTGCTGCAACTACGAGCACTTTCTCTAGTCCTCCGATCTAGTATTTGTGAAATAGCATTTTCTACTTCTGAGCCTGGCGGGGAAAAAAAAGACAAATCTACAACTCCCTACGTTGGAAAGTACGCCATAACTACAACTTTTTACTTAAGAAATAAAATGCATAACCATGACCAATCTACAACTTGCTACGCAAATATATGTTGAAAATATAAGAACATATGAAAAAAAAAAAAAATCCAAAAGCTACAACTATCTATAAGAATGTATGTGATTTGAAACAAATTTGTAGAATTTTGTAATTTATTACAACTGCCTATGTATGTATAATTTTCTAAACTAGCTGCTAGTTAATTTGTACAATTATTCTGTATTATTATTATCATTATTATTATGTTCTACCGCTATTATGTCACAAATATTGATGATGCGTTTCAAAGGGTTTCATCCCCGAGCATATAATTTATTTGTATTCTATTCTAATCATGAAAAAAGTCCCAGGCGAAAAAAGTTCCTCGAAAAAAAAAATCCTTCGGAAACAAAGAACCTGCAGAACCGAAAGGGTTCTGTCTTTTACGGGGGACCTTTTTCCGAGGAATTCTTTCCCTGGTATTTTCTTCCAGCTACGTTTTTTTCCTAATACCCAATGGGAGGCCAGTAATCTATAACTTTCTATCACAATATACAACTGTCTACTAAAGTCTTTTGTTTCTTCCATCAATTGGATTTCTTTTTCTCGCTTACCAGGAATGGGTGGGTTTATTTTCCGAACAAGCCGGATATTGCCTTCACAACGATTTCGATTAACGGGAAAGTGCTGGAAGCTTTGGAGGCTTGCCTCGATTACCACCAGTTCACTTGCGAGAAAGACATTGCAGAGTGGCCATCTAGCGGCCGATTTCCGAGTCTCAAGATTTCGCACTTTTTCATAGAAAGTTGTAGTTCATTGGCAAGATTTTCTTTAAGGATATTTGGGCGAAAGTTGCGAGAGAGAAACGGGAGGGCGGTTTCGAGTGACCGTCAATTAGGCGTTGTAATGATCAGGCAAACCGTCGAATAAAAAAGAATACAATAGTAACTGAAAAGCGATGGTTGATTTCAATCACAAGTGAGCCTGAAGGTAACGCAGAATTAGCCAACAGTTCACTTCGCACAGTTCACACAGTTGCACTTTGACGATTGTTAAGTTGCTACTGCGGTATTTTGAAATTCCTTTTTTCATAGCAATCGGTGATTTTTCGGTTATCTAGAGGGTTTTCAGATCTGCTAGGGATTTATTCACTGCGCGAGAGAGAAACGACCGAGTTAGTGAAAGACTTTAAACATTTTTTTGCTTGTTGTTCGAATGTCAAAGACTGGCCAGTTGTTTTGAAAATTGGTCACAAAAGCAGTCTTACAGTATACCTTGCGATGTGTTAGCTTTTTTATTCCGTTCAAACTTAATTTGACGAAGAAAATTCCTAAATTGTATTGGCGTAGGTCGATTTTTCGAGTTTTCCACATAAAACTATGTGACTTTGAGCACACGTTGCTACAAATCTAGTTGTTTCATGAATTAGAAAAGAAAAAATGAAAAGCTTAAGTAAACTTTCTTTTACGAAATCGCTAAATTCACAACACGATGAAACAGAAATGAATTTTCGCCCAAATATCCTTAAACCCGATAAGCCAGCACTTGGATTGAGTTGTGAAAAGTTCTCATACACCCTTGTAAGTTGTAGTTGTTTTTACAACAAATACAATTTTACACAAACAACACACAATGTCTCTTGATCGCGACTTTTCGCTTTCCATCAAATATTGTAGAAACACACATTATTTTCCAAAGAATTGGAATTCCATTTAATAATAAATAGTTGTAGTTTATATTTTTTAAAAAACTATTTTTGTTCTTGTAAAAGGTTGTAGTTTATCGTTAAAAGATCCACCCATTTCCTATAACAAACTACAAGTTTTTACGAAATCTATCGAGAGATTGTAGATACAGGTAATTTGTTGTTGAAATTAAGTGTAGCGAGTTGTAAGGTCGAGTTTTATCCTTTCGTTGCTTTTTTTTTCGCGTCTGGCACCAACGAAAAGTTCTCAGCCATTGGTCGAGACGAAGCTTCGTCATACAAGTGTATGCACACACGTGAGTTCATATTTATTATTATTATTATTATTATTATTATTAATATTATTATTATTATTATTATTATATGTGTGCATTGTAGTCACTTATTTATTTAACTTATTTATTAAATGGAACTTAAATGATTGCAGTGCTAATTGCGTAATAGGTTGATTGTACTAAACTGTGTGTCTTGTTATTTTCCAATTGTTAGTAAAAGCTTCGGCGTAGTCACGATATTTAGGTCCAACATTAGCCTTCCTTCCTTTCCCGTGGGCAGCGATATATATATATATACCGATCAGACAATTTTATCGCGTTGTTTGATAGCTTTTCGCATTGCTGTCGTATAAAATTCATCAGCAAAGAAAACCCTACGAAGTTCGATAACCGGTTATGGTTTTCACCGATATTTTACCGAAAAATCCGATCGGTCGTTGAATGCAAGAAAACGTGAGACGACGAAAAAAATGAAATTACCAGCCAACAATAATTTCGATGGAAATTTTTTTCTTAGTCGTTTAGCAGTCTTTTTTTTTTAAGAAAATGATCGACCGTAATTTTGAAGGTCATTTTCATGATCATTTTACCTTTTTCAGTGGTTTCTCGAACAAACGATCGGTCTATTTTTTCGGTCATTCGATTGGTTATCGAGGCTGTTAGGGAAAACATCGTTGCCCCTCGGGTTGATCCTTTCTATTCTGCAATAAAGCTAAGTCAACTAGCCAGGCCGACTAATTATTATATATAACTAGAACATACTCCTAACCTACTAATGAATAAACGGCTATGAAGGCCTGCAAAAGAAAAAACAACAACACATCAAAAAACACACACACACACCCAGTAATAAGTAAATATCAAGATACTAACGGTAAGGCGATCTTCCGTAATAATAATTATAGTCACGGTGCGAGTTAAAGGCAAATAAAATAACAACAAGAAAAGAAAAAATGTAAAAAAAATATTAGAGAATAAAAAAAGTGAGATATAAAGATAAAACGAAAGAGGAACTGAGTGAGAAAAAAAATAACCATGTGAGTCGATATAATAAGTAAACACAGACACTGACACACAGTCAAACATGATTGACGATTACATGAAAAATAATAAAGTGTGATTGAGAGAAAGAATAATGTCGAATGCAACTACACCGTATTTACTGCAGGTAAAATGGTTTACTGTACCTGTTGTTGTTGAAAACATATTAAAAATACTCTTATTCCACGCTAATCTCTTGAGATACATCTTTTTACTACCTTACCACCCATCATCACCATCATTGATATCTATATATCAATGACAATACATAATAACAATGACAGATGGCGTTCTGCAACTGGGATCCTATGCAGCTGGTTATTATTGACCAATTATGGAACACCACGGACGTGTCAACTGGTTGTATAAAAAGAAAAATTAATGGTTTGTAAAATTCAATCGATTATAATGTGTCTTCTTATGCCAGTGAAAGCCGTAAAATTAGCGGGAAAAAAATGATAAAATTGATTTAATTTTAATTTAAAAAAATAAGAATTTGGTTTTCTTTGTTACAATACGATTCGTTTTGTAATAAATACAGAATCGAATAGAGTATATGCAACACGAGACGAAAGTAGATTTTTCCCTCGGGTGATTACTGCCAGTAAACCCGCCAGCGGGAGAAATCTGCTACTTTCGCCCCTTGTTGCATAATGTACTAATTCTGTAACTCGCGCATGAAAAGCGGCGCTTTTCATGCGCAGTTTGGCGGGCTGAAAGTGGCTCATTTCAAGTCAGTATAGAAAAGACGAGTCGCGCATGCGCAGTTCGCGATTCCTTCACTTTCGCCCCTTGGGATTTCACTTTCGTCCCTAGGGAGGAAAAGTTATAACCTCACTTTTCACTGTTCGTCCCGCAAAACTACCATTCAAAGCACCACTATTCATGCGCGCGTTGCAGAAAATGATTTGCAACTAGGGTCGAATTGGCAACTTTCGACCCTTGTTGGACAATTTACTATTTTAATATTGCACAACGAAACCTTTTCAGAATACTCTGAAACGAGCAAGCGTTGATTTTGGGGAATAGTGTAGGTATTGGTAGTGACAACACTCAGACGAAAAATTGTAGCGAAAAAATATGTGGTGATCACCAGGAATCGAAACCAGATTATCCTGGTACTAACAATAAGCAAGAGCGTTAGTGTCAATTATATGCACTAGTTCTCTCATTCGAATCATCTTCTTATGTGCAATGTGTAGTGCAGGATCGTTACAGTTTTTACAGTTTTTCGTGCAATGTTAAACGCCTATAGGGCTGTCTCTCTCTCTCGCCAAACCTCACTTTTCGGTTTTTCTGGCTCGGGAAGCCAGAAACTTAGCTCAATTGTACCAGCCTTCCGCAGGTTCTCTCAAAATTTGAGCCCAATCTGTCGAGTTATTTGGGAGAAAATAGGTTTTAGGATAATAGGCTGTCGTCACTAGCGCCATCTTTCGGATGCCTCCCATCTATCTTTTTTAGTCAAATTGACAAGTCTCTGACATGTTTTGGCAAACAAATTTGAAAGCTTTTTTTCCGCTGTTATTGCATCGATGTGGATGAATCAAAGTTCAAAGAGTGCGTCTTTCAGCCGTCCATGGGCTAAGCTTCTGGAGATACGATCTGGTAAATGTAACGGTAGAAATATCATAATTTCTCCGAGGGTAATTAAAACTGTAAATTTTTTTGTTGAATTTCGAAAAACCAAAAGTTCAGCCCAATTCTGCCACACTCTTCTACTTATGTTCAAAATTTTGTTCCGATTCAATGCGTCGTTTCGAAGAAAATAGCTTTCTGAATTTCGAAGTGACTGCAAAGTGGGGAAAGCGGTTCCACAGAAGAGTGGGGGAAGTATCACTGCCTCTTAAGGTTGAATTTAGGTTGATTTATTTCGACTCAACCCAAAATCAACTGTTGTTTGATGCGTTATTCCAACTTAAAAGCCAAGAGAAATTTTTTCGGTTGGATCATTGTTGGTTTACAAAAAAACAAGTCGATCTTTAATATTCATTTTACGTCAGTTGAAAGATTTTTTGGAAACCAACCGCAAATCAACCTTTAATATTCATTTTACGACAGTTGGAAGATGGTTCGTTTCCAAAAAACAAACCGTAAAACGACCTGCGATATTTATATTATGATAGAAAATTGTTGGTTTACGAAAAACCAACAAAATATCAACCATTGACATTCTGTGACAGTTGAAAAATGGTTGGTTTACGAAGGACCAACCGTAAATCAACCTTCCATATCTCTTCGATGACAGTAGGAATAAAAAGTTCGTTTATAGAAAACCAACCATAAATCAACCCTTCATATTCATTTTATGATAGTCGGGAAATAGTTGGTTTACGAAAAACCAAACATGAATCAACATTTGATATATATTCTATTACAATTGGAATAAGGTTGGTTCACGAGAATCCAACTATAAATCAACTATAAAAGCGTTATGTATAATGGCTGAAACATTCTTAGGAGTTGTTATTCCAACTGTTAATTGACCTCAATAAATGATCGGGTTAGGGTTGACATAATGCACCAATCAACCGTTGGTTAACCGTCGGTTGAGGTTGGGTAAGTCCGCGAGGATAGCGCACGAAGTGGCGAAATTGTACAACTCCGTTCTCGCGTCTATCACAAAATCGCATACTGGACGTACGCGAAGTAGGGATGGTCGATGTTGAGAAAAAAATCGTTTATGAAGAATCGATGTTTCTTAAAAAAACATCGGAATATCGATTGTTTTTCATCGGTAAAGTAGAAAACGATAAAAAAAATCAAAAGAAAATCAGCAAAATTATTTTATTCTAACAAGTAAAAGTAACGTCACCCAAGGTAAGAAAATTACCAATTACAATGAGAATTCGTGAGACTAAAAGCAATAGCCAATAGGATGACGGTTTATCGCTCGGTATAGCAGTGATGCAAAATTACCGACAGCTGATACTTCTATAAAAATGATAAAATATACTTTATGTCACTCGGTGCGTAAATTGCAGTTTTACGCACGCTTCGCGTTCGTAAAACCCCTCTTTTGTACCTTGTGAAGTAAAATTTTGTACAATACTTGTGCGAAAAACGTTTTCTTAACTCGTGAGAAAAAGTATTTCCGCACTCGTATCGTAATGTACTATTGTAATACCGCATAGACCAAAAATTCGATTATTTTTGTCGATGTTTCATAGATATAAATATCGAACATCGATTAATTGGTTTTGACAAATATCGGAGAAAAAAAAATCGATTACTCGAAAAAAACATCGGTGCTCGATTAATCGACAAACATCGGCCATCTCTAACGTGAATTATCGTAATTATTGATAAGTTTTATACAAATCGACATTATGAGTGCGCCAAAACGGAGAGCGGAAATTCGGTGTTGTGTGGTGAATTGCCTAAACAGCAGAGTAAATTCACCGGATGTACGATTTTACTGTTTGCCGACTGCAACTATACATATTATGTCACGGATGTTTGTCGAATAACGCTGCATCGTATCAACACATTTTTCTTTGTGCTCTGTATCTCGTCTACTCGACGAACATGGCAAACCGATAAAGCTTTTCTTTTCAACAATACCCTGAGGATAAAAATCGATGACGTGCGCAACAGCTTTAAGTCCTGTGCTTATAATTAAATATACATACTCTTCACGCGACCACAGTTGCATTGCTGCTGTCAGGTGTTATGAACATAAACACCGGCGCAAAGTGCAAACGACATCGAACATAAGAAAATATACTATTTTACGAAAATAAATGGAATTAGAAAAAGATTTTGCCAGAGTCAAAGATTTTTTTTGAGAATAAATTTAATACCCTATTTTTGCTTCCTCATAGAGGAAGCTTTGTTTTCGTGAAATTTTTTTTTTTCGTGATTTTCATGTCAGTATTCTTAAAATTGTCCAAAACGTCGAGAAAATTGGTTTAGAAGAAATGTATGTGAGGCATTCCATGGCAGTTCAGCCACCCAAAAAAAAAAAAAATTGGAAAAAATTGCAAAAAATCCAATAATATTTTTGTAAAAACTTCACCAAGTTTCAAAATTGTACACATGAAACCTGTTGAGATATTAGCATTTTTTCATTTTTTATTCAAATCGCTGTATCTTGGGAAGGATTCATCGGACAGACGTTCATAAAAAATGAAAATGCGTGGTTTTTCATAACGGATACGAAAAAAATTATTCTAGATTTATTTGACATATTTTAATACGACTTTTACGGCAAAAACAAAAAGAATAATTTTTTTTTCGGCTAAGGTACCACTACATTTCAGCCAAATTAATTTCCTTAGACTCAGAACATGAAAAATGAATTTTTAGAATTTTTTCCGTAATGGAATTCTAAATGACTGAAAAGATATAGCTATTATTTCGGCAAAAACATTTAAAAAAAACAAAAAAAAATCGGTGAACGAAACCTCTTATCGTAGCTGGGCTGGTTTCTTCAAATGCACTTATTCAAATACTTTCTATGAAACGTCCAATCCAAACTTATCCACCCAGAAAATATACCCTTTTCATCATATCGTACTCACGAGGTACGATAATTTCTGAGTAGCCGATTTGTCGATCGTCTCCTCACGTCGACTCTCTCTTCGCTCTCTCGACTCCCGTGACTTCCGAACATCTGAAATCGTACGCTAACAGCAGTAATTTGCCCTTTTCATTCTAAGGTCCTATCGACTCGACCTATTGACTCGAGCAGCGATCCATACGTAATGATCATTTTCCGAATTTCTATACGACTTCTCTTTGACTCAGGCACGTTGCTGCGAGCGCGTCTTAACGCCTCGTCACATCATATAGATGCGTAGGGAATAAGTTCACCCAAAATATAAAGGGCCTTATGGCAAAATAATTTTTTTCGATAATTTTGCCGGAAAAATCAGTTGTATCTTTTTAGCAATTCGGAATCCCATTTCGAAAAAAATTCATTTTTCATGTACTGGATTTGAGGAAATTAATTTGCCTAAAATGTAGTGGTACCTTCGCTAAAAAAAATTATTTTTTTTTGTTTTTGCCGTAAAAGTCGTATTAAAATATGTCAAATAAATCTGGAATAATTTTTTTCGTATCCGTTATGAAAAACCACGCATTTTCATTTTTGATAAACGTCTGTCCGATGAATCCTTCCCAAGATACAACGATCTGAATAAAAAATGAAAAAATGCTAATATCTCAACAGGTTTCATCTGTATAATTTTGAAACTTGGTGAAGTTTTTACAAAACTATTTTTGGATTTCTTGCAATTTTTTCCAAATTTTTTTTTTTTTTTTGTGGCTGAACTGCCATGGAATGCCTCATGTATGGATGTGTGTATGTGTGTAACCGGCATTCAAAATACAAACTTGCATATCTCAAGAACGGCTTTAACAATCGGGCTAAAATTTGGCACGTATGTGCGGCAGGTAGACGCCATTGCTTGTGATAATTTTCAAAAGAATTAAAAAACGTGTTCAAATTTTATTTAACATTGCAATTTTCGAAAAATGTCTGTACGCGCTCTAGCTTCCGCAAATTTTTAGCTATAGAGCTAAATAATTTTTTATACATAAAGCAGTCTTAAAGAAGGGTCGGTATTGAATTTGGGGCGAGTCTATAAATAGGTTCGGTTTTTATGAGATTTTGAATTTTTCAAAAAATTTACGTTTTGCTCTAACTCCCGTAAAATCTCACGAAATTAGAAAAAGGTGCGAGAAGTGGGCACTTTTCGCACCGTGTGACATAAAGTTGTATACGAAACTCGTGCGAGAAACTTTTTCTCAACTCATGTGATTGCAACAGTTTGATCGCACTCGTATCGTAATCTACTACCTTGCAGCAGCTATGCGTAAAAAGTTCTTACGCATCCGCACATCCACTCTTCATGAACTTTTTAAGCCCTAGTGCGTAAAAGGCGAATGAAAAATGGATTCGAGCATACGCAGCGATCTTTTTACACATACGCTGTTACAAATAGAGTCCTTCTAAGGCTTATCTATAATAGACATCAAAACTCGAACTTTTAATAGAAGTTTGTACAGAAAATAGGACGTGAACGACAGGCGTGAGGAAATTCTTGAAAGTTTCCATTTTATGCTCTTGGCGTATCAATAAAAAGTGTTACTTACCTCATAATTTTTTCGCAGTTGTTTCAACGTGTAGAGATTTGTTTTAAGGAACGGACTCAACTGCTCCCAAACTGAATGTTTGCAATCTATTTTACTCGGCTTGGACATAACGTTGAATGGCGTCAACGAAAAGACGATTGAAAGAACAAAGTTTCGCTTTCGTTACGAAATTTTAGTCTTGAATTTTCACAAGAGCGATTGCGATTTAGAAATTCGGATTACGATTACGAATTAGAAGCTTAAATTTTATTTGCAATATTTATTTGCAAAGTTTTTTCATGCAAGAGTAACTTAATGTAACTGAAAACAAACTTTTAAGAGAATCTTTGATTGCCAATGTTACATGTCGTCAAGGATAGTTCGTTTCTCATTTGTCAAACATATCCTGTAGTCAGAGTATGCTACATTCATCGAATAACTTAATCAATGAGTGATAAAGATTACGATAAGCGTAAAATAAATAAGCGTTAGTATTAAACATCGATTAGACTGCAAAGTAGAACCATTCACGTTATTTTCTCATTATTTTCCACCTTTTAGAAAGCCATTCAATTATGCTACCCTTGCAAAAATAAGTCATAGAGACAGATCAAATCGATCGATTTCGAATAAGTTTTTATTTATTTATTTTTTTCTTGTCTCTATGCAGGCATTTATTGAAATTGAATCGTTATTTTTAGTTTTGATTAATATTTGTTTCCTATAGTATTTATACGATGCATATTGCATCTGTTTTTATTGTGCACTGGGCGA
Source organism: Perithous albicinctus (assembly GCA_964016905.1). Lineage (NCBI taxonomy): Eukaryota > Metazoa > Arthropoda > Insecta > Hymenoptera > Ichneumonidae > Perithous > Perithous albicinctus. The sequence continues at coordinate 4,793,253 of OZ024692.1, read as the reverse complement.
TGGATAATATATTTTATAAGAAGTTCACGAATCATCGTCTATGAATGATTTGATACGACCATAATTTTGTATAGCTTTAAAAGTATATCTAATTAATTGCCATAAATAATTATTTGCTTTATTTTCTTCCAATTTAACACAAGTCTTGATTGATAAAAAGATTTTTTTGGATCTAAGAATTAATTATCAATTGTGGATAAAATTTTGCAATAAAATTCGTTTCATTAATAAAATGAAATGACGAATATTTAGCATGAAAGAATGGTACTGGAACTAAATTTTCTCGATAAAATTCCCCCGGACAAATAATTATGTACAATCATGACTAATAAGTACAATGAGCGCATAAACGTGACATCATTACCAATATCGATCTCATATTATACAGTAAGCTGATGTCGGTTGCGCGTTTATACATTTTAACGTCAATTTAATATGCAAATCCAACACGCGAGAACTTGAACGAAAAATTAAAGCAAGATTAAAGTAAAAAGTAAAATAAAGAAGAGTAATGAAAAGAAAATTAAAGTAAAAGTGAAGTAAAGTAAAGTAAAAGTAATGACTATAAAGTCAAGTAAATAAAAGACACGGCCTGTTATTGGGCATTGTATTTTGACCGGCAAGCATTTTGTCCGCATCTTTATTATTTGTTTGAGGATTTCATCCGGGCAAATGTTGACCAAGAGGAATTTTGTCCCAGTGTTTCTTATTTCATTTTATTTTTTTTTTTTTTGTAGGATGTCATCCAGGGAAATGTTGGCCGAGGGGAATTTCTTCCGAGTTTTTTTTTTTGGTTTTTGGGAGGATTATGTTTAGCGAAGTTTTGTCGAAGGGGGAAATGGCCGGATACCGGAAAAATAAGGCATCAAACCCGAGTAAATACGTTATTAAATAAGTGGAATATTTTGTTGTGCCGTAATAATACTAATTATTTTATTTTTGTTTATAGATGTCCGATGCCTTTCAACTAAAAATCACCGTATATCAACTGCATCCTTTTACCGGTAATTGGTGGTAAAAAACTTTCTACCAATCCTGAAAAAAAACCCATTATTAATTCACATTTGCGTAGAACATTGTGGATTGATTTTAAAATGTGGGAGTTGCGATAAAAATTATGTAGCTTTGTAACTAACTGAAAAAATGATAAATCTCGGTTTTCTTCGACTTAAAAAATAAAAGGTTCTATGTTTTCGATTTTCAAGATTAATAACTTCATTTTTTTTTGGACTTGAAAAAGGAAAAGTAATGAATTATAACTTTTGTCGGATAAGTCGTTTTCCAAACAATCAAAAATAGAATGTAGTGTTAATTTGACCGGATTTTTTTTTCGTGGATTCGTGATCGTTTGTGGGTTCTGAATTAATCAATCCGGTCAATAGTCGGATCATCTTTTCCATAAAAAAAGCTAAAAACGAAATTCAGTATTTTTTATCTGGGAAAGTCATATGACCGTGTTACAATGGCTATTTACATATTTTATTCAGACAAACATTTAAATTATCACGGAGAGAAAAAACTGGCAATGACACAAAATTGTTTGGGAATTATATCCACAGACAGTTTAGTAAATGAAAGACAAATCGGAAGTCTGGGATTATTTCTTATGCGGTTGATGGAAACGAAATAATTGGCCAATCTATACAGACGCGAGTTCTCGCGATAGTGATGTCTAGGACTCAGCCACAGAGTCTCGTTTGTAATGTCAGTGCAGATTGTGCTTATAATAACGGGCTACACGTAAGTGTTACGCTGTGCACCGTTTTCGCAAAAAAAGGTGCAAATGAATTTGCATTTTGCTTCATCATTGTTCAAGATTGCCCATAGAGCATTGCTGGACGAAGTACATTGGTTTGTGTTTGGCTTGCTGAAGCTTTGTAAATTATAAATATCAAGAAAATTTCCTTTATGAGAAAGCAAAACGAGTAATTTTTTTTTTGTAAAAGCGTTCCAAAGACTAATCCGTTCATAGTCCGTGATAATATACTGATCATTGAATAACTTCTTCACTCCTCGAAATAATAAACCAGCTGTGCAACGCAAACACACTTTTTTTTAAAGATTTCAAACTGTCGTATAAACTGGATTTTTCAACCAATTCTCACCGAATTCTAAATCATACATTTTTTTATGTTAGTCTACCACTGGAGAACATTTTAGCCCGAGAACTCAAAATTTGCGAAAGCTACAGAGCAAACATACGTTTTTTCGGTAAATAAAAAAAAATCCTTGCCAAATCTTCATCTGTTGGCCGATTCTCACCAAATTTGGTACCGAAAGTTGTTCGATGTTAGTCCACTTGTATGAGAAATTTCAACCCGACACCTTGAAATTTGCGGCAGCTGTAACGCAAACACACTTTTTTTGAAAAATTCAAAATGTCATAAAAATCGTATTTTTCAACCGATCCTCACCATATTCGAACTCGTCCATCATTTGATGTTTATCTACGATTGGACATTTTTTTTAGCTCCATAACTCAATATTTCCGGCAGCTAGAGCGCGATCAAACTTTTTTCGAAAAATTCAAAGTCTCGTAAAATTTGAACGGGAGTCCCAATTATTTTGTAAATTGTCCTAAATATAGAGGCTCAACCACACTACTTGTATGCCAAATTTCAGCCCGATCGGTCTAATCATCCTCGAATTATAGGGGTTTGAATTTTGGAGGTCTGACACACACACCCGGACATTTTTTTTGAATATGTTTTCTAGGCGTTTTGGGACATTCTGACCATGTTTTCATGAAAGTCTCGAAAATAAAATGTTCACCATAACAAAGCTTCCTCTATGAGGAAGCAATAAATGGCAAATATCGAGGAACACACAGAGAAATCGTACAGTTATCCGAGATAAAAGTGTTTAATCGTAACCTGAGCCATACAGAGAATCTCAGACTATTGAAATGCGAGATCCTGAGACAGTGTGAGAATCATTCCTCGACTGTCGTATGCTACGCTACGCACTATGTTGCCGTGTACTATAGACGTATAGTTTTCGGAATTAGAATATATGGGACTAGGAATAACAATAAATATAACTATCATTAGTTTTTGAGACCATACAATTTATTTCCGTATTATATCCAATTTTTAGTGATATATTTCACACATTCCGAAATAATAATTTCGTTTCGAAACTTTTGATATCACAGAATTGAAATGCTTGGGCGTGCGTGTCGTAGTAACATTCGCTTATCTGTTAGGTTAATATTAAGAATGCACTTTTATCGCCTACAATTTCAAAAACTACATGAAATAATGGACCTTCTTGGCTCGGAATACATAGAACGCAGTTTCTAACAATTTTCCGTCCTAAATATTTGATCCATTTCACCGCGTTACATTTTAACTTCCAACGGAAATTTTGCGCGTTGTTGGATGAAGCCAAGGTTCAAACGATGTTGCTGTAATCGGGGTTAAAGGGCCTACTTCGCAATCTGCATCTCAAGTTCTTCTGATACAGAATCGGTGACTTAGACGCAGCTGTTCTCGTCACGGCGATAGTGTGGCATACATTCAGACGACTAATTGCACTTTTCGCTATTTTCTTGCAGTGACTATGTTTGCTTTCGTAACACATCGAAGAAATTTTCCAAAGTACACCGCTGTATGTCACGAGGGATTGATGGATTTTTCTTCTTCTGCGGTAATGGCGCGTCCGTCGAAAATTGCTGTAGTCTATCGGCTAGGAGCCCGCGCGAAATCGTCTAGGGCTTAGCCATCAATTGCTGGAACGCACGAACGAACCGTCGGCGGTGCGGCCCCGTAAAGAGTCTGGCGCAGTTCGAATCTTGTGACCTCTAAACTAAACCCAAAGAACCTAAAGAACCCGAAGGAACTAAAAAAAGAACCTAAAGAACCCAAAGAACCTAAAGAACCCGAAGGAACTAAAAAAAGAACCTAAAGAACCCAAAGAACCCAAAGAACCCAAACAAGAACCCAAAGGAATCCAAAAAAAAAACCTAGAACCCAAAGAACCCAAAAAAGAACCTAAAGAACCTAAAGAACCCAAAGGAACCCAAAAAAGAACCAAAAGAACTCAAAGTAACCCAAAGAACTCAAAGTAACCCAAAGAACTCAAAAAGAACCTAAGAACCCAAAAAAGAACCTAAGAACCCAAAAAGAACCTAAGAACTCAAAAAATAACCTAAAGAACCCAAAAAACAACCCAAAGGAACCCAAAAAAGAACCTAAAGAACCCAAAAAAAACCCAAAGAACTCAAAAAAGAACCTAAAGAACTCAAAAACGAACCCATAGAACTGAAGGAACCCAAAAAACGAACCTAAAGAACCCAAAGGAACCCAAAAATGAACCTAAAGAGCCTAAAGAACCCAAAGGAACCCAAAAAAGAACCTAAAATACCCAAAAGAATACGGTATTCTTACATCTAGTCTAATTTCGGTAAAAATACGGTCTTATTGTGGTCATTTTACCGGATTGAAATTTTACCGTATTTTTCCATCTCTAGTTAAATTCCAATAAAAATGCAGTTTTCTGTATTTATTTTGGTAATTTTACCGGATTTCAATTTTATGGTATTTTTACATCTAGCATAATTTCGGTAAAAATACGGTCTAATTGTGGTAATTTTACAGGTTTAGAATTTTACCGTATTTTTACATCTCTAGTAAAATCCCGATAAAAATGCGGTTTTCTATATTCATTTTGGTAATTTTACCGGATTTCAATTTTATGGTATTTTTACATCTAGCATAATTTCGGTAAAAATACGGTCTTATTGTGGTCATTTACCGGCTTGAAATTTTACCGTATTTTTCCATCTCTAGTTAAATTCCAATAAAAATGCAGTTTTCTGTATTTATTTTGGTAATTTTACCGGAGTGGAATTTTATGGTATTCTTACATCTAGTCTAATTATGGTAAAAACACAGACTTTATGTGATAATTGTTTCTGGATTGGAATTTTACGGTAGTTTTACATCTCTAGTTAAATCCCAATAAAAATGCGGTTTTCTATGTTCATTTTGGTAATTTTACCGGATTTCAATATTATGGTATTTTTACATCTGGTATAATTTCGGTAAAAATACGGTCTTATTGTGGTAATTTTACAGGTTTGGAATTTTACCGTATTTTTATATCTCTAGTTAAATCCCGATAAAAATGCTGTTTTCTATATTTATTTTGGTAATTTTACCGGATCTCTATTTTATGATATTTTACATCTAGTTTAATTTCGGTAAAAATACGGTCTTATTCTAGTCATTTTACCGGATTGAAATTTTACCGTATTTTTACATCTCTAGTTAAATTCTAATAAAAATGCAGTTTTCTGTATTTATTTTGGTAATTTTACCGGAGTTGAATTTTATGGTATTCTTACATCTAGTCTAATTACGGAAAAAATTCGGTCTTATTGTGATCATTTTACCGGATTGGAATTTTACGGTATTTTTATATCTCTAGTTAAATTTCGATAAAAAAAAGCGATTTTATAATTTTTTTTTTTAAATAATTTTACCGCATTAAAATTTTGCGGTATTTTAATATCCCTATCCGTGTAGCCGTGTCCTGTGTCGGACAGCGCTTTAGACAAGAAGCAGCCCAAATATGTCAACAGCCACGCGTCGAATGATTCTCGTGTTTGCCACCAGCCGGGATCGAGGGCGTTGCAATCTAAGCGATTAGCGAGACCTCCAAGAAGAAGAGGCTTCGCCATTTCTATCCAGTTATTTTTAACGTTAAACATTTTTTGCAAGGTAATGAAAGAACGACAATTGCGCGTAAGCGTATGAACAACTGGCCTCTTATCGGTGTTTCCTGAATAAAAATACATTATAATTGACCGACGTGCTTATCGTCTCTCTCGGTCTCGTTCATTAACGGCTGTGCTGAACACCGCGAAAAAAAACGTAGTTGTCATGCTCCTATGTTGTGACAGCTCGTGTGCCAACTGCTATATTTCCTTCACTGTACGTCCGAGTGACGAATCCGTCGCTCTCCGACAAAGCTGTTAAAACATTTTGCAATTTTGCTACCGTCATCGTCATCAATCCAAGTCGTAATCGCATTTATTTTCCACTTCGCTTACCAACGTCATTTGTAACCTAAAATATCAGCCACCACATTTTTCCTCTATAAGTCACGACTTTTTGTTTTATCACTTTTTCTTTTTTTTTTTCTTTCTTTTCAGGGAGCTTTGTGATTCGTCGGGTTGCCCTGAAAATACGATATTGGGGATGAAAAGACAGAGAAAGTAGACGTACGAGAGGGACAGAGTGAGAGAGAGAGATTCTGTGTGTTAGAGAGAGAAAGAGAGAGGGAGAGAGACAGAGGGAGAGAGAGAGAGAGAGAAAGAGAAAGAAGCAGATATTCAGAGAGAGAGAAAAAAGAAAACAGAGAGAGATGGAGAGCTGTAAAGACGGTGCAGAACATTCCACTTCTGAGGGTAATAAATCACCTCGCAAATCATGGTCAGAACTGAGAGGAGTTGTCAGAGAATTCAGGCGTAGATTGTCCAGCTTTTCTGATGGTTCTGTGCCTGATGCCGTGACCTTTAGATCGCTGCCCGACGGAAGGTGCGATATTGGATTTTAAACTATGCAGATAAAGCTTTTGTCGCAGACCCTTTTCATATTATTGTAATTTTCATTGAGTTACAGCGATATGTATTATTGTTATAGGACAAGAATATATTTTCTGGGTACTCCGAGCAACGGATGGGAGACAACTCTACTTTACGTAGATATCGGTCATTCGGACCATGGAAGTGGATACAAACTGCACTGGCTACCAGTGATCGAAGCTAACTTTCAGAGGTGTGCATTAAACACTCTGGATTAACGCATACTCAATAAGGAAATATTCGCAAAGCCTCTGATCCTGATCTTGAATCTCATGTATATTTTATAACTTGAACATCTGAGACACATATTTTTTGCTTTGTAGAGATAGCAAAAAAACTAAAATTTCGAGGCTTTCTTAATGCTAGGACTGAAAGATTCAAAATGTTGAGCAAAAAAAATGTCTCGTATGTGTGTGTGCGAATTTCCTTGTTAGCACTGTACAAACGCAATTTTTGAAATGACGCTCAAGTTTAGCCCCCACGTGGATTATCATATCGTGGGTCTAAAGGCTACAGGGCTTAAACGCCAAATTATGACCTTTTAGGAATTAAAAAACCCATAAGAGTGTATTTGCATGGGGCATTCCACCGGTTATTGACCGGGTCCGGCCCTCATTCTTTATTTATTTATTTATTTTTTCCTTTGGGATTTTGTAGGGCAATATAAACACTCTGAAAATTTTGTCAGATTTGAAAAAAAATTGTATTTTTATAATTACCTAAAATTTGAATTTCTCGAAGAGAACGTCAACGGGTTTTTTTTCGCAGTGAATTCTGTGTCCAAAAAAAAAACCAATTTCTTTGAGACTAGGCCCGTAGTAGGGTGCAGCTTACAACATCAGCTAAAAATGAAACAAAATTTAAAAATATGAAGAATAATACCCCAAACTTGAAACTTTCTAAAAATGCGTCGATGGTTTTTTTTTTTTTAATTTTAGTGTAACGAAAACCAAATTTTTGAGACTAGAAAGAAAACAGGGATGCAGTCTAGAATACCAGCCAAAAATAAAATCTTCCCGTAAATAAAATTAAACATTAGTATGATTACTAAAAATTTGAATTTCTCAAAAACTACGTCGACAATTTATTTGATTTTTTTACAGTAAATTCTGTGTTCAAAAACAAAATCTCAGTGACTGATTCTTTACAAAATGAATAAAAGTATCAAATAAAATGTTCATTGATGAATACATGTGCGCTTTAGAATAGCCAAACATTTTTATTTAATTTTTCGTTGTAATTCCGAAAAGGCTTGTTGTTTCCTTATTGTTTATTGTTGTATTATATTGCATTAACCTTTTTTTCATCTCAAGACTAAGCTCCAGATTAATTATTCTACAATTCTAAGTAAATGTTGTGCAAAGTAATACAATATAAAATAGGATATAAAATTTCTAAAATTTTAATAGGAATGAAAAATAATACCACGATTGCAACAATAATTTTTTAGCTTTAAAGTTTTTACCAAAACTTACAGAAATTTCCAAATTTTGAACGTATGTTAATAGAAGTTCAAACTTTCAACATTTTTATATGTGTACAAACGACTAAACGGTGTATGTACGGTTTTTCGCGTTTTCACTTATGTGCTAATTCCAAACGGGTGCATATGTATACTAAGCGGTGTAATTTGGACCATTGCCGCTAAAGGCACATGGGAGTATATCCAAGACACACGCCGTTATACCTCCTTAATTTATTTTGACATATTCTTGTACGCCTTTTTGCCACTAAACTCATCTTTTTGGCTCATAAGCCCCTATAATCTTCAGACACGCGATGTAATAATGTTTGGAATTAATTTTGGTGCGAATTGGCCAGGGGGAAATTTTATGGCATGTCGAAATTTTTGAAAAAAAGTCCACGTTATAGCCTTTTGAAATTTTGAATCAATATATCTGGCTTGAATTTTCTACACAAAAGGTTTACAATTGAATCATAATTGTTGTTGAATTTGGCGAGAACTGATTGATAAACACTGGTTTTGGTAAATTAGGAGGCTATAATTCTCCACGTGAATTCACGACAATTGATTATCAAAGAAGAATTTAGTCCGAGAAGAAGCCTTGATGGTAAATCTTGATTTTTCACTCAGAAAACAAAAACGTTGCTTTGACGCGAGAAAAAAAGCTGACGATTGTATTGTCATAGTGCTTTCTCTATTAGCTCCGTTTAGGTGGAAGTACGTTTATCACATTTGACTTCCTCAAAAAGCTTTATTTTGTGATTAGTTACTTTTTAGATGTTAGTTTTTGCGTAAACATGCCATCAGACAATTTTTTTTTAAATTGGAAGTCGCATGAAATCCGAACGATTTAACCAATTTTGTTCAAATTCAATACCAATCATCGGTCTATAATAGTCCAACTTTGCACCAAATTTTAACCCGATATCTCAAAAATTGTAGAAACTAGAGCGCGTACAAACATTTTGAAAAATTTCAAAAGTGTGTAAAAACAAAAGAACTGCATGAATTTCTTTAAAAATTGCACTTACCCTGGGGCATCGACACCTCAACATGTGTGCCAAATTTCAGTTTCATCGCTCAAGCCGTTCTCAAGTTATGACACACACACACACACACACACACACACACACACACACACACACACACACACACACACACACACACACACACACATGCACATCCGGACATTTTTTCTAAATGTGATTTCTCAACGTTTTGGAACATTCTGAACACTTTTACATGAAAATCTCGAAAAAAGAAATTTTCACGAAAACAAAGATTCTTGAGGAAGCAAAATTCAAACATTTTACGTAGATTTAGCCAAAATTTAGTTCACATCTAATTACCGTAGAAGATGCTATGTATTTTTGTGAAATTTTTTTTTTTCGTAATTTTAATGCCAACATACAACATAAATAGTCTAAAGCGTCGAGAAATGCAATTTTTAACCGGCGTGCGGATGTATGTTTGTCGACCAAGGTTGTTTGGTATTGAATTGCCTCGAATCGGGTCAGGGATTCAAAAGTCATGAATATTTACTTTTTTTTTTAAATACTCGACAACTTGTCAAGTAACTGATCTAAAATTTTGCATAAAACTTAAATAGTGTGTGCTAATGTTTTATGCTAAACTTAGGCGAAATCGATAAGCAGTTAAGATTTTATAGAAATTTGCGTTTTCGTAATTTTTTGAGAACGCTGTAACTCGAGAACGATTTAAGCAACTGATTCAAAATTTTGTATAAAACTTGAATAATATCAGTGGTTTGTGTTGCTGCACCCGTAATTAGCCAAGATACAGATATAACGCATTGAAAACCCTACTTATTCAAACAAAAAAGTTGGAAAGTAGAACTTTGCACATTGCTTCGTCATTTATTTCCATTTTTTACACAGCTTCCTCTATGAGGAAGCCAAAAATAATAAATAAGCTTCCTCACACAGGTGCCTTTGTGAAAAATGTTATCTAATGAGGAAGCAATGTGCAAAGTTCTACTTTGCATTTTTTTGTACGACAAATTCAGAAATTTCTACTGAAATTAATGTATGAATCCACTGCTTATCCAAACCACTTACATGAGACAATCCCAAAATGGGACCTCGTATAATTTTAACGTAGTCTTAAATCGTGTAAACACTTATAAAGACCATGTCTTAGGGCATAATAGACAATGTCAGGTAAATTGACGTCCCCGAATGACAATACTATGAAAACGTTTCGTCTTTTCCTAGTTCGCTTCATGACACATTTTAAGGGGACTGAAAAAATTATTTTCAGAGATTTATTTTTTTAATCCAGTTGACCAATAAATATGAAATTCATCTATCATTTACGAACTCAAACGAAAAATTGTTTTGACAGAGTTAAAATCAACTCGGTCAACCAGTACTCTTGTGAATCAGATTTGGATATTTTCAACTTCGCACGTGATTCGGAATTAACGACTCGAAGGATTTCACTCTGTGATGTCACATTCTGTTTATAACAACATTTTACAACGGCTAAGCGAAGGAATTTTTTAAACATGCTTCCCAGATCAAAGTTATCCACAAATTTCGAAATTATGAAAATAACGTTGGTGTTTATAGACGTGGACCTCTTAAAGTTTTGATTTTCGACAATTTTCGCTCCGCTTAACCGACGTAGAACGATGTTGCGAAGAAAATGAGCCATAGTAAAATGAAATCCATTGAGCGGTTTTTTTTTCTGAAAGTTCCCACAGAGATGAAAAATTCAAATCTGGATTACAGGAGAACCGGTTAACCAAATTTGTCTTAATACTGACAGAAAAATAGTTTGTTCTAGTCTTTATATGATATTTAAATTTCAAATCTATTGGCTAACCGGGATCAAAAATATAACTCTGAAATCCATTCTTTTTCTGGCTGACTCGGTCTCCTTAAATATATCCCGAAGTTCGAGCTCTGTTCCCATAAAAAAGGATCTACAAAAAATCCTGAGTTCGATCATTTGAATTATCCAATGAAACGTTTCACAATATATATTAATAAATTCGCAGCCATATTTTGTAAATAAGAAAATCAACTGATGTATGAAAATTTCCACGGTACATTTTCACACAAATTTTCAGTAATCTTGAAGTTAAATTCATCAGCAATTTCCATTTTTTTAAAAATAAATAGCTGTATTTTTATTTAAAATCTGTATTTTCGACATTGCAAATAAGTATACGAGAACGCGCCAATTGTTAAAATAGCTCAAAGGCAAAAATTGTTGTAATTTTAAGCGTATCCAGTGCCAATAGACTTTCACGAGAGGAGCAACTATTGTGGGAGAGGAAAAGACTGACAACATGGGGCATTACCAGTTACGAGATTCATCCCGAAAGTGGAAAATTGATATTTCCCGCAGCAGGCAGTCTTTACCAGTGTGTGGACACTGGTTATGCGGTAAATAAATAAATAATGTAATTTATCCGAAATGAGAAACATAGCTTACAAAGTTAACGATTTCAGCCTGGGCCAGTTTTCCCGTCTGAATTAAGAATTTCTACGCCCGGAGCTAAACTAAATCCGCATATATGCCCGTGGAACAATGCGTTGATAGCTCACACGTGCGCGGGCGATTTGTATCTATCACACAGTATAACGGGCTCCTCGGTGCGTTTAACGCATGCGAGAAAAGGTGGACGAAGCCTCGCCGAAGATCCTCTTACAGCAGGAACTCCTTCATATGTTATGCAAGAAGAATTTACCAGGTTTGTATATCTGCTTGATATGTAAACTGTTTATTTATTTTTATACATTGGACGGGACAAGCCATTGAAAACAATACAACGAGTGGCTAATGAACCAGTCAAAGTTACAACATTTAATAATAATAACCAAAAGAGATATTGAAACTATGGAATAAAATAATTATAAGCTCCTCTAACGACCTCCCAATATTTTTTTACTTCACTCTGTACGGAAATGGACGTTTTACGCACCTAAAACACTCGTTTTCACATCTTGTAAAGTTAAAAATTATGCACAATACTTGTTGGCAAAAAAAAACATTTTCTTACCTCGTGTGATTGCAACACTCGATTTCGGCTCGTGCTGCAAACTATGACGTTTAAGATTTCTGCATATTCAAAATAAAACTTTGGCAAGCTATAACTTTCGAATTTTTATATAAAAAGAACTGGCAAGTGAGAAATGTTCGTTGACCCATTGTTGGACGATTTTTTGTTTGTTTTATGTTCGAAATTAAGGGAGTTTTTGTTCTTATACAAATACTTGTAGCAAGCCATAACTTTTAAGGTAAAGCACCGCGGAAGGAATTGAAGAGGAGTATCTATTTGTTCTCATATTTTATGATGAACGATTTTTTTATTTTTATTCAAAGTCCAAAATTAAGGGAGTTGTTATTGTATAAATACTGTGGAAAGCTATAACTCTCAAACTACGGCTTCGTAAAGAAAACTGATAAGGAGTATCTATTTATTCCATTTAATATGCAGAAATCTTAAACCTCATCTGCAAACTCACACTTGTTGCAAAAACGTTTTACCGCACTCGTGTCGTAATGTACTGTTATCTCATTATATTCTCAGGTGGCAAACGAAATAAAAAATAAAAGCGACATTTGAACTACCATGAGGCTCCCGATTTCATACAAATCATCTAAACAGTATTGAACATGCAGCGTTTCAGAGATAAACGTTTAAACTGCAAGACCTCCCCGTTAATGATTATGTTATGCCTTTCACTGCAGAGTTTTAACCGCCGTTTCGAATTTCCTCTGCTTATTTTTTTTTTTTATACATTTTTTTTATTTTTCGCGTACGTGTGTGTGTGTGTGTATGTGTGTTTGTAGGCCTTGAAAAATTCTATGGTCTCTTACTCAGAAACCGTTCGAGCGACCGGACTGAAATTTGGCACGCAAGTGAAGTAGTTATCCGTCTTTGAATGTTGCGATTGTTTTAATAAAATATATGCAGCCATTCAGATTTTATGTAATTTTGAATTTTTTAAAAAGGTCGCGGTGACTCTAACTTTCGTAAAAGATGGACGATTTAGCTAAATAGTTGTTCATAACTGAAGATACGTTTGAAGATACGACAAGTTTGGTAAAACAGCTCAGATTTGATAGAGTTTTCAAATTTTCGTTTTTTTTTTTTTTAAATACTCGTAGAACTCGAGGGCGGTTCAATTAACTGATCTACATTTTTGCGCCAAACTTAAATAGAGTACGTTAATGTCTGGTAGTGAATTTCAGCAAAATCGATTAAGCAGTTAAAATGTTATAGAAATTTGCATTTTCGTAATTTTTTTTAAATGGTACAAGTCGAGAATGGTTCAAGCAAGTAATCCAAAGTTTTCATACAACTTGAAAAGATGTGTCGTTGTTGGATACTGAATTTGGTGAGAAATAAAAATTAAATAGATTTGTTAATTTTTTGACGTTTTAAGTGCAGCTGATGTCCACAATATAAAAACAAGGCTGCAAAGTAGTGCCTTGCAAATTGCTTCCTAATTATTTTATATTTTTGACAAACCTTCCTCTATGAGGAAGCATGTTGATCAATTTTGGCTTCCTCGTAGAGGAAGCTTTGTCAAAGATACAAAATAATGAGAAAGCAATTTGCAATATTCTACCTTCGATTGCAGCCTTGTTTTAATTAATTTTTGCAACAAAATGTCTTTATTGTGATTTTAATGAAACGTAAAAAATATATTTATTCTTCTACTAAGATGGTAAGATATCGTTAAAAAAAAAAGTAGTAACTAATTATTTATGAAACAAATAAACGAAAGTGTAAATTCACGAGTAACTGGTGGTTACAACTCTGTCTTACTGTGACGGTAATATGAACTTATTAGGATTTTATTGCAGATACACTGGCTACTGGTGGCAGCCAAAATCCACCGACGGCGTATACAGAATAGTGTATGAAGAAGTCGATGAGAGCGACGTTAAGATATTCTGTTTTCCTGCGTCATCGTTGAATTCCGGTGAAATCGATGAATTTCGATTCCCACGAGCTGGTACATCGAACGCGAAGAGCAATTTGAAATTGGTGCAATTTCGATTAACCGATACTCAGATCGTGAATATCGAGATTCTTGAGCTACAATATCCTTTACACACAATGTTTCCGTGGATGGAATATTTGGTCAGAGTGGGATGGACGCCGGACGCTCAATAGTAAGAACTCACGGTTTCAATTTACACTTAAACATTAGGTCTTCATGTTGGATCTGCAGTTATAGAATTTTCACTTCAGCTTCATGTTCAACGATAAAAATTTTTAACAAATATAAGAAAGATTTTTTGAAATTTGGATTTGACATTCGCCTTTGGAGACCCAAAAACCTCCCAACATAAATCCAAAGGAATTCAAAGAAATTCTGCATTTTTTGGATCTACCTTTTTGCGTTTTTTAATTTTCGACATCAGGCTCATCTTCACCGACCCCAAAAACCCCAAAAAATTCTCAATCCGCTATGTTGGGTTGGCTCTTTTGAATATTTTAATTTTGACTTCAGATACGTGTTCATCGATAAAAAAAAATATTTGTACCTAAATTGACAGCAATTCAAAGAGTTTCTAAATTTTTTCCAATGTAGTATCTGCCATTTTTTATTTTTAAGTTTTGACTTTAGATTCGTATTCAGCGACCCAATAAAGCCCTTTAGTACCTGCATTCACAGAAATTCAATGAGTTTCAAAATCTTTTTAAATTTTGGATCCGCCATTTTCAATTCTTCAACTTTGACTTTAAATTTGTATTCGGCGTTTCTATAAACAGTTATACGCGATTCGTAATGATAATTCATCAGGATCTGCCCTTTGAGCCCCAATCTCGTTATTTACGTTGACCACAAGGCGTTAAAATGGGCCGCATATATTTTGTTCCAGTTGAAAACAATCTTTCGCAATTACAATTTTCAGTGTCTGGGTTCAGCTGCTTGATCGAAAACAGCAGAGACTCGAGTTGGTTCTGTTGTCAGTCGATAATTTTTGTGAGCCACCGCCTAACGTTTACAACACGGAGAATCATTTCACGACTTCGTCCGCTAGTGTACAGGTCATATACTCGGAGCAAAGTACGATTTGGATAAACGTGAATGATCTTCTTTACTTCTTACCGTCCGACGACCCGACAGAGGTCAAATTCCTTTGGGGCAGCGAGGAAACTAAATTTATGCATTTGTATCTTATCACGTCGAGCATCGCTGGTGAGTTTTATCAATTATTGTCTTATTTCGATTAACCATCGGATGGCAGTTACCCTAATATCATTATAAATTATATCTTTCATCATCATGTGTAGCATTTCTGAACGAATATCACGAGCCGCATCTTCTCTGCATTGAATTGTGTTGACTTCATTTACATCTTCATTCTCTCGTATTACGACCCAATAAGCAAATAATTTGTAAATGTTGTAAAAATATTTTCAAACAAGATCATGAAATTAATTGTTAGCGCTTAACATAAATGTATGTTAAGCTATCTATAACAGTAACATGCTTTTTGAAAATAATCTTTGTTTTAGAAGTCAACAATATATGAGACATTCCATACCAATTCAGTCACCAAAAAATAAAACCGTTCTCTAAAAAGTTATAAAAATCAGGTTCAGTGGTTTCAATAGATGCAGCAAATTTCAAATTTAAAAAAGAAATTTCTGCCGGAATACGCCAATTTTTTCATTTTTCATGCAATCTGTAATATCTCGGAAACGATTAATCGTATCGACATCTCTAAAAAAAACAAAAATATGCGCTCTTTCATGCCCCACAAGAAAAAAAAATGTATTCAGAATTGTCTAATTTCAGGTCACATATTATGACAAAATCAACGAAAATATTTTTTGTTTATTGGAAGGTCTTTCGATATCGTCATTGGAAAAATTGCTTCAAGTTCTGTAAGTGATCGCTGAATTTTGAGTATTTTTTTATTCATAGGATTCTCATGTCTTGTCCAGACATTGAAAAACGGATATTTATTTAAAGAAAAAATTTCAAACTCCTATAACTGATGAACATTTGGGAATCCCATGAAAAAAAAATACTCAAAATTCGGCGATCACTTACAGAATTAGTGGCATTTTTTTTTCGATGACGATACAGGACGTCCTTCCCGTAAGGAAAAAATATTTTTGCTTGTTTTTACATAAAATGTGGTCCAAACCATTAATTTATGAATACATTCTTTTCTTGTGGGACACGAAAAAATGCATATTTACGTTTTTTAGAGATGCCGATACGATTAATCGTTCCCGAGATATTACAGATTAAATGAAAAATGAAAAAATTGGCATAAACTAGCAAAAGTTTCGTTTTAAAAATCGAAGTTTGGTGTTTCTATTGGAACCACTAAACCTGATTTTTAGACATTATTTGAAATTATTTTTTTTTTTTGTGTCTTATAAGATCGGCAGTCAAATAAGTGTAATATTCTTCAAAGAATATAGACAATTACTATCTGACACCCTCCCTTTAATATATTTTAAGGACCCGAGGGTCCTTGAACTGTTGAACTTTGTAATTACTGATTGTTTCCTTATGTCAGGCCTAAGCAACGGCGTCGAAGAGCCCCTCGATCGGCTGGACAGTGTTTACTTGCAACCTCGCGTAATTTCAAAGATAACAATAACGCAAGGCGATTGGCAAATTTTACGCCGAAAATTGTGGGTCGACGAGGCTAACTCTATCGTTTATTTCACGGGTTTGCGAGAAGGACCGCTCGAGCAACACGCATACGCAGTTTCGCTTCGCCGTCCATTGGAGATTCGATTACTCACGAGACCTGGTTGCAGTTACAACAGCATTTACTTTAACAAAGAATGCTCTATGCTAGTCACCGTGTACAGTTCCATCAAGAGTTCACCGACGTGTCAGGTACAGATTTTATTTTATAATCGGTCGATCGAACGAAAGTCTCTTTCTTTTTTTAATATCACCATTTACCATTTTTATTGAATTTGCTGAAGATCGATTCGTTTGAATTTTTCGAAAAGTTTACGATGCAGGTCTGAATTTTTGTAAACTTTGATCAAACAAACTCTTTTCTTTCAGCAACGAACTATTAATAAACGATGTGAAATATTTAATTTTGTGAAGATCGGTTAAAAAGTTTGGATTCTATCGCAATTTGAATTTGCCCATTTACAAATGTATCTATTTTTTAAATTTTTAACGAAACAATTTAAAACTTCAGGCATTTATGTAGTAATGACAGGGAACATCTGATGACTAATTTTGTGAAAATCGACAAAAGCGTTCGAATCTTATCAAACGTCTTGAGTTTATATTTACGATTATTGAGTTGATTAAAAATATTTCGTTCCAGTTAAACCGTCAGTTCTCGGTATTTAGAAACAATAGTTGTAAAAATGAAGCCAATGAAATTATTGGACTTTGAATTTATTATTTCTTAAATCTCTATAAATTCGTTACATTTTCGTTTATCCAAAACATTAGATCCCGCTTATCCAATTATTTTGTGACACACGGATACAAAGTTGAAATTTGCGCATTGCTTCATCATTATTATCCATTATTTGCACAGCTTCCTCTATAAGATTCCTAAATGTGACAATAATGAAGGTAGCCTACATTTTGCTTTTAAATAAGTTTGAGAAACGAAGAAAAAAAACAATTCTCGTAAATCTTTAATGAGGCGAAGAAAAATATTCCGAAAAATTTGAACCATCCTAATAAACATGCACCCTCATAGAGGTGACACTGGAGGATGGAAAATAATGAGGAAGCAATGTGCAAAGTTTTATTTTGCATCCTTGTTCTATTTGTTATCTGTCCACTACATTATTTTGTCGGTTCACTGTAGGTATTCAGAATATCGCAAACGGACTGGACGGTAGAAAGTATTTCTTTGACACCGATGGGCTATCTCTTAGAGCCAACAGTTCCCGAATCCGAGCTCTTCGCTCCAAGTATATACGCTCACAAAATCACTTCTGGCGACACGATATATTCGATGGTCTTCAAACCTCACAACTTTCAGCGATCCGTTAAATATCCAACAATTTTGCAAGTTTACGGAGGCCCGGACGTTCAACTCGTTTCAAATACATTTAAGGTGAGTGATTTTTCATGAATGCCTCCGAAGACTCTTAAGGTAACTATAGCATTAGGATAATTCAAAGATTAACGTCTGCCATAAAAATATATTGTTCAGCGCGATAAAACACGTTTAGACTTGAACAACTTTTTTTTTTCAAGACAGTGATTTGACTCAACTGGACTGCTATAGCTACCTTAATTACTGTCGGTTTTATTCATACGTTTTCATTTTTTGTTTTTCTTTTTTTTTCACAGGGAATGAGACATCTTCGAATGCATATGCTTGCCGCTCAAGGATATTGCGTAGTTATGATAGACTCAAGAGGATCAAAGAACAGAGGCCTAACTTTCGAAAGTCACTTACGAAAGAAAATGGGAACCGTTGAGTTGAGCGATCAAGTCGAGGTGCTTAGGTTGTTGGCAGAAAAAACGGGCTACATCGATTTGAACCGCGTTGCTCTTCATGGCTGGTCCTACGGTGGTTACCTCAGTCTTATGGGTATCATACAATATCCCGAAGTATTTAAGGTGGGTCAATCACCGGAAGCTTTCCAAGGCACAAATCTGTATTTTAAATATGTTATAGATTAGGGTGTTTCATTTTTTTTTCCAAGTCCCATCCTGTTTAGGTATTCATTTGGACGTAAAACAAAAACACGCGAAAGAAAATCGCTGGCAATTGAGTCTACGATGTGCCTAACTCGAATTATTAAATACTCATTCTTAAACTAAAGTCTAAAAGTTAAAGTTTAAAGCTTAAACTAAACTTAAAATGTTGGTTTTTTTTCACATTTTTCCTATGCCTCGTTTTATTTTTCACGTGTCTATCAAATTATCAAGTTAAAACAAATGTTTTCAATTATTTTGCAGCGAATATAAAAATCTGAAAACTCACTTAACATATTACTAAATTTTAGATACAATCTTAAATGTTGGTAAAAAAAAATGTTGTAACAAAATAAAGTAACATGGATAAAGGGATAAATGTGATCTAGGGCGACTGTCGGGATAAAAAATAAATCAAATCTATCTGTATGATAAATTTTTGTACGAAAACTTATTCTTGTCTGAAAAAAATCGCAGTTAAAAAAGAAAACATAATTTTATCTGTCGAAACGCCACAAAACTTTGCAACGTAAACATTTTCTAACTTAATATTCTTTTTAAATAAACTATATTATAAATGTAATTAGAGATAAAAAAATAAATCAAATCTATCTGTGTCATATATTTGTTTAAACATTCTTTGTCTACTCTTCATAATACATGTTCTTTTTTCAGCTCGCCATAGCCGGCGCTCCAGTGACATGCTGGAATTTGTACGACACCGGGTACACAGAGCGATACATGGATCTACCGCAGAACAATTATCACGGCTACGTGAACGGCTCGGTGCTCACTTATGTCAATAAATTCCCCGACGAAGAGAATCGTTTGCTGATAATTCACGGTCTAATCGACGAGAACGTGCACTTTTTTCACACGAGCGAATTAATAAACGCCTTGGTAAAGACTGGAAAGCCGTATCAGCTGCAGGTGTATCCAACAGAGAGGCATAGTCTGAGAAATCTCGATGCAACGAGGCACTACGAGACAACGTTGCTGTCGTTCCTGCAGAATCATCTATGAGGTGCCGGACAAACGGCCAGACGCATATTAAAATTATTCAAGGTAAACCCGTCGCTCTGGAAGGTCTCGGAAGCTCGTAACCAAGTCCCCGGAGATGATGGTTAAAAACTTTATCTTGCAGACTGGCAACAAGTTAATCTAAATCAAATTAATGTGAACCAACTGCCATTAATTTTTATGTACATAATAACGTAATGCCATGATCTCTCTCTCGCTCTCTCTCTCTCTCTCTCTCTCTCAAACTCCCTTTCTTTTTTTTATCTCTCCATCCCTTTTTTCTCATTCTCTCTTCCTCTTTCTACCTCTACCTTTATCTATCCCCCCTCTCTTAAGCATAATAGCCGATGTGTCAAGCAGTTAAAATAATTTGCGACAAATCCCTTCTTCGCTGTGCGAATTGTCTTCTTACTCATGAGTTGTCTGATATCCGAAAGGATTGGATAACCGATAATTCAGTGCACTCGCCGTTTCTTTTTTAACAGTATTACTAAGTCTTGCAATAACTATTGCGTACAAACCCGCAATACTTCGTATCCACAGTTTTTGCTTCGTTTTCGCGAAGGTTTCGTGATATGTTTGTGTTTTACGTTGACAAATGCAGAGTAATGTAAAAGTGCTCGAATGAGAAGAAAAGAGACCTGCTAAGTCTATATGTCCTGAGAGATTGATTCAACCATTGTTTTTTTTTTTTTATCGTTAATAAGAATCCGCTTACGTTAGAAACATTGCGCCATACATACCATATTTACTGTTGCAAGAAAAGCGATAAACTATTTTACAGCGATAACCGAAGCTTGAAAAAAGAAGAAAAAAAAAAAATACCGCGCGTAATTTAAGACCCTGTAAATTCTTATTCAAGATATATGTAGCTTTCTAATTTTTAATCAAAATCGACAATACTCACGAATAACTGTCTTGTGTATATTATTCTGACCATATAACTGAGCGACGATCGAGACGCTAGGCGAGAGTGAGAGAGATTTTTTTTCTGATTTTTATTATAAATTTTAATTATTTTTTTGTATTAAATTTTTTTTTAATTGTACTTACCGAATCTCCCTCTTACGCTAGAAATATCGTTCAACTGGACTTACGTCTATTTTTAAACTCGATCATGTACATAAACGATATCGTCAAGGACGACAGCCACGATTAATCGTCTTTGTCACATTTCGCAATTAATAGCAATGAGTATTAGATATCGATCGATACAAGTATTAGGGACTCTCATTATTGTAAACATAACCCGTCTTGCATCAATTTGTTCATGAATAATTGTCGATAAGTAAATTCACTATTTTGTAACTGCCTATGTTTTACTGAATTTTTCCTTTACCCGATTTCTCGAGATAATTATTTCAGATGATTCACCTCCACGACCGGGATTGCAACAAAGAAATGCCCTAATGATTCGTCGCCGCAAGATCTGATATCAGGGATGGATAAAACCATCGATATTGGAAAGTGCTCTATTGATTTCGCCTAAATTTAGTATTACATCTTGATACGCTGTATTTAAGTTTTATGCAATATTTTAGATCAGTTAGTTAAACCGTTCTCGAATCCGCAACCGCTTTTTCCGATTTATGCCAAATTCAATACCAAACAACATTAAATATACCTAAATATACCTGAAGAACTATTCGGCGAAATATAGTAAATTTTACAAAAATTAGAGCGGCCTCTTTTTTCAAAGATTCAAAAAGTTATAAAATCTAAATGCCTGCATAAATTTGGTTAAAAAAGGATACGAACTAGAACTTTGCATATTGCTTCCTCATTAATATTCATTTTTCACAAAGCCGCCTCGATGAGGAAGTTTATTTGTTAATTTTGGCATCCTCATAGAGGAAGCTTTGTGGAAAATGAGATTTAATGAGGAAGCAAGCTGCAAAGTTCTACTTTGCATCATCTTTCATTTTAATTAGCATTTTTTAAATATCGTTACCTCTATAAGTTTGGTAGTTGTTTGTGCAACAACACAAATTAAAAGTAAAAAATGTATTACGTATTTAAAAAAAAACAAATTACGTTACACATGACAATGAAAATTGCGTAATTAATATCGTTGCATAATATTTCCATCTAGTACAAAGTTTTTACCGACTTTCTTAACTTTTG
Source organism: Perithous albicinctus (assembly GCA_964016905.1). Classification (NCBI taxonomy): domain Eukaryota; kingdom Metazoa; phylum Arthropoda; class Insecta; order Hymenoptera; family Ichneumonidae; genus Perithous; species Perithous albicinctus. Next base: position 4,771,406 of record OZ024692.1, on the reverse strand, counting down.
CGGTAGTTAGAGCGAAAATTTAAATTCTTTGAAAAATTCAAAATAGCGTAAAATCCGAACGACTTTACCGATCATCACCAAATTTGGTACGCGCTGTATGTTATTTTTCGTCTGCAGAACATTACAGTTGATTTGTTGAGATTCGACGTGACTTACGGCAAAATTAATTTTTTACGAAAAATTAAAAATCCCATAAAATTCGTACCGCTTTACCGATTTCATCGAAATTGAATACCAAACAACATTGAACCTGTCTTCAGTTATAAAGAACAATTTAGCTAAATCGTCGAACTTTTACGAAAGTTAGAGCGATCACGCCATTTTTTCCGAAAAATTAAAAATTCTGTAAAATCTGCATATATGGATACATTTTGTTAAAAATCACACCAATTAAAGAGGAGTTACTTCTCTATTTATGTGCCACGATTGAATTTTCGGTCCCTGGAACATACATACACACATACCCATATGCAGACAGTTTTTATAGACCATTCTTCTCGACGTTTTCGACCATTTTGAGCAAAAACGTTTTCGACCATTTGGAGCAAAAGCAAAAAGGGTGCAAATGAATTTGCATTTGGCTTCCTCATTGTTCAAGATTGCCCATAGAGCATTGCTCGACGAAGTACATTGGTTTGTGTTTGGCTTCCTCATAGAGGAAACTTTGTAAATTATAAATATCAACAAAATTTCCTTTATGAGAAAGCAAAACCAGTAATTTTTTTTTTCTAAAATCGTTCCAAAGACTAATCCGTTCATAGTCCGTTCACATAGAAAATAATAATCAAAATGTCGTATAAACTGGATTTTTCAACCAATCCTCACCAAATTCTAAATCGTACATCTTTTTATGTTAGTCTACCACTAGATAACATTTTAGCCCGAGAACTCAAAATTTGCAAAAGCTAGAGAGCAAACATACGTTTTTTCGGTAAATAAAAAAAAATCCTTGCCAAATCTTCATCTGTTGACCGATTCTCACCAAATTTGGTACCGAAAGTTGTTCGATATTAGTCCGTTTGTATGAGAAATTTCAACCCGACACCTTGAAATTTGCGGCAGCTATAACGCAAACAAACTTTTTTTGAAAAATTCAAAATATCATAAAAATCGTATTTTTCAACCGATCCTCACCATATTCGAACTCGTCGATCGTTTGATGTTTGTCTACGACCGGACATTTTTTTTAGCCCCATAACTCAATATTTGCGGCAGCCAGAGCGCGAACAAACATTTTTCGAAAAATTCAGTCTCATAAAATTTGAATGGGGGTACCAATTATTTTGTAAATGGTCCTAAATATAGAGGCACAAACACTCTACTTGTATGCCAAATTTCAGTCCGATCGGTCTAATCATCCTCGAGTTATAGGGATTTGAATTTTGGAGGCCTGACACACACGTACATCCGGACATTTTTCCTGAATATGTTTTGTAGACGTTTTGGGACATCCTGAACACGTTTTCATGAAAATCTCAACAAAAAAAAAGGATGTTCACCATAACAAAGCATCCTCTATGAGGAAGCAAAAATAATGAGAAAGCAATATGCAAGGTTCTACTTTGCAGCCTCGTTTAAGAATAATACCAAAGACTGTAATAAAAGTATTTTTTTCATAAGCGTATTTATTCAATAAAATGTATCATAATTACTGTTTATTAGTAAAACCTGTTCTGGTTTTTCGATTAAGGAATTTATACAGATATCTAATTCTCTTGTTCAAATCTACCCATTTAGTGGGTCTGGCGTAAGGAAATATTCCTCTAGACCAGATTCGTTTTTTTCTGATGAGAACTTGAAACTCATTGCCGCCAACTCCACGCAACCAGGATGGTACACGATACAATATTTTTGTTGGATGTATCTGATCGGTTCCCAGTATATCTATATAGTCGTTTTGTCCAAACATAGCTCGTCGTTCCGACCAGACGTCTTTCGGCCGATATACCGGCATTTGTCGAATGGGTCGTTGCACTTCACGCGGTAATAGACCCTTGAAATCAACGGGATCCTTATAGCCATAACGTCTTATCAGCGGACCTCTTTCTACTTTGTTGGCATGATAACGATATCTCACGGCGGTTATTTGCGGTGTCCAAACTTGCACCGCGGTGCGAATAGTCCGTGTCAACCAGGACATGACTACAAAAATATCAAAATTTAAAAACATAACCCCACTCACGACTAAATCTACAATCTTAAATTACGATACTTTTTATTCTATCACGTTGTATTAATGAAATTTACCTTAATTACTCATGAAGAGATAACAGGCCCATCAATTTATGTGATTCTGAATAGAATTATTAGATTCTAAAGATTATAACGATCTTAAGAAATTTCCTTTCACGGAGGATAGCATTAATCAGAGATTTTTCTGGTGGCTCATAGAGAATATAAAGATCAGTGGCGGTTTCACGTACAAGGCATGGGCGATGTTTGTCGATTAATCGAGCATCGATGTTTTTTCTCGAGTAATCGATTTTTTTTCTTCGATGTTTGTCAAAACAACCAATTAATCGATGTTCGATGTGTATCTATGAAACATCGACGAAAATAATCGAATTTTCGGTCTATGCGGAATTACAAAGTATATTTTATTACTTTTATAGAAATATCAACTGTCGGTAATCTTGCATCACTGATATACCGACCGATAAACTATCATCCTATTGGCTATTGCTTTTAGTGCTCACGAAGTCTCATTCTAATTGGTCATTTTTTACCTTGGGTGACGTTATTTTTACTTGTTCGAATAAAATAATTTTGCGGATTTTCTTTTGATTTTGTTATCGTTTTCTACTTTACCGATGTAAAACAATCGATGTTCCGGTGTTTTTTTAAGAAACATCGATTCTTCATAAACGTTTTTTTCAATAATCGATTTTTTTCTCAACATCGTCCATCCTTAGTACAAGCGCTAGCGACAAGTAACGTCATTAGATCTCGTCGTTCTCTCTCGCTCCAATCTGGCCACCAGTGATGTTGTCTCTCTCGCATTTACGGTGACTCAGTCGGTATAGCACATCACCTTAAGATGATGTGATACGGCTCGGTCGGTAACAAAAACTGTAAAGCGTTTTTCTCATTCCCATTTGATCTTTTGAACAAAAGATGAGAAAGATTCACTGCGTCTTAGAATTCTGTAGTGAATGTTCTTATCTTTTATTCGAAAAATCAACCGTAACCGAGAAAAACTCTTCGAGAAGATTCAGCTATCTCTCTCGCACTTATGCGAGAGAGATAGCTTAAGATGATGTGCTGTACTGACTCAGTCGGTACAGCACATCATCTTAAGGTAATGTGAATCATGCATGCGTGCGAGAGAGATATAATTAACGGCCCTCACCGTGAAGTGACAGAGATAAACTAAAAATATTTTTCACATCCTGCTGACACCGACTGAGCCACAATGAGTGCGGGTGAGGTAACAAATTTCGGGGTAAATAGACTTAAGGTGATCTGCTATATCGACTGAGTCACCGTAAGTGCGAGAGAGATAGCTGAATCTTCCCGAAGCGTTGTTCTTGGCTACGATTGTGTTTTTGGGTATAATATGAGAACCGTTGACTGCAGAATTCTAAGACGCAGTCAACCGTTTTCTCATCCTTTGTTGAAAAGGTCAAATGGGAACGAGAACAACGCTTTACAGTTTTTGTTACCGACCGAGCAGTAGCACATCACTTTAAACTCTAGAATTACAAAAAATACAAAATTATAACAAATTATTTTTGTAGTTCCTTATTTTTATTCCAAAACCAGAAATAAACAAATTATTTTGATTTGAAATTAATAAAAATAATATATTTCACCATAGAAAAAATGTAATAAATAACCGCGGTTAATTAACCGGATATTTAACTGGTTATTTACCAACGCAAACGGAGCGCACGCGAAGGTACATTCGTGTATAATGTAAAGAGAGAGAGAGAGAGAGAAAGAGAAGACAAAAAATCAAAGTGAGGAAAATGCAATTGTTAAGTTGGGCGAAAGATGATTGGGCGCCGCTGTTCGCGGCCGTCATCATCATCATCGCTGCTATCACATCATTCAAGATGGCCGTCGGTTAGTTCGAAGGGCGATAACTTTTTCACCTGTCTCGATAAATCAAATTTTACAAGAGTCTTCAAATTTTTTCGACAGCTCACGAGTAGCGTAGTAGATAAGAACATCGAAATACGGCGTTGAGTGGTAGCGTATTTTTACATCGAAACTGTCAGAGCCATTAAGTGCTCGGTGATAATAAATGGCATCGTCTGACACTTGCCGATCATCATTCTTTATATTCACGTATTTCTCCGAAACTCAGAACGGAGAATGCTCCTTCGAATATCATGGCGATATCGCCCTTGAATGAGGTAAGCCACGATTTTTTATCTTCTAATTTCACATATACATATAACAGACTCACTTTTGCAAAATACAGGTAACAATTTCATACAAATATACACATTTTTTATGCTAATATGGGCGATATCCGTTTCGAGATGTCGCAAAAATGGTTCAACATTTTTTTGAGAGTCGTCTGGAATTTCTAGAATATATCTTCAAATTATTTCACATTTTTCGTAATTTTATATTTCACCTACAATTAAAAACCAATTTTTTATTTTATTTTAATTTTTTACACTATATGTAAAAAATGATCCATTGTACAAACAGATTGTTATAAGATAAAATGCAGGTCTTTGAATGTTGTTTAGAATATGAACATTTTTCATAACTACGCAGAATAAGTTTTGTAGATTTTTTTTAGATGAGTAATGTCAACATTTTCCTTTTGTTGTGAGGAACAATCTTGAGTTTACTTTAAATTTGATGGAAATTTTATTATAATGTATATAAACTACAAAGAAATGTACACAATAGGAAATTCGTATCTTCGAGAAGTTTAAGTTGGCTTAATCGTTAAAAAAATTAAACGAATCTAATAGTAATGATTATAAAAATAGCTCTCTGCGTTTCACATGATTGAGACGATCAGAACATCTTATCTAAAACCTTTCTTATTTTTTTTTAACTCCCATTGCCCTTACTTTTTTTTTTACTTTTATTTTGGTGTTCTACATTTTTTTTTAGTTTTTTTTTCTTTAATTTTCATTTACATTAATTATATTTTTGTCAACATCTTGGTTTTATTATGTACTTTTTAATGAAACAAATTTCCTACGATAAATGTAACTGATTCTGAGCAGGTATAAAAAAGATGTTATTAAAAAGCACCTAAAATGTTCAACAAATACAGAGCAGAATTTTCAAAATATCACCAAAAAAAAGGTTCAACTTTCTTTTCAAAGCAATGTAGAATTTGTAAAATATGTTCAAGTTACTTCAGATTTTTAAATTCCATATTTTTTTGTTTTAGTTTTCTTTTTTAATCTTTGTATGTAAAAAATGATGTTTCCACTGACAAATTTTCATAGCTGCCCAGCATAAATTTTATACGTTTTTGAGAATAATAAAGTAACCTTTTTTTTTTTTTCTAGGTGGCTGATCTTGATTTTACTCCAAATTTGATCAACATTTTTTTATTATCTATACAAACTATAAAAATGTTGGCACAATGACAAATTCATATCTCTGTTGGGTTTATTGCTAAAAAAATGGAATTGTAATAATATTGGTTATAAAAATAGATCTCTGCATTTCACATGGTCAAGACTGCCAGAATATCTTATCTAAAGCCTTTCTTACTTTTTTCTAAAGCCTCATTACCTTTATTTCATTTTTTTTATCTTTTATATTTGCATTGTAAATATTTTTCTAGATACATTATTTTTATTTTTTTTTGTTTTCATTTAGATTAATAAAACTTTTTTGAATATGTATGATATTGTTAACATCTTAAACTTGTGCTTTTCAATATCATTTTTTTCACACCATACATGTAACTGATTCTGAGCTGGTTTGAAAAACAAGTTATCAAAAAGCACATAAAAAGTAGCGGGTCTCAAAATGTATGTAATGGATGCTTCTTTATAATAAAAAAAATTTAGAGCCAAAATAATTATAGGACATCCAATGAAAAGTCGATCTTTTTAGATGAAAAATGGAAAAATGCAATTATGCATACTGACAAAAAGTTCATAACTCGTAATCGTAAATTCCTCATCATGTCCCGGATCTCAAAATGCCCGTAACGGATGGCCTTTTTTTATAGAAAAATTGAGCTCGAAAAAAATCACACTTTACGATAACTCGATTTTTTTACGTCGAATAACGAAAGAATTCATATTGTTGAGCTCGTAAATTTGTAAAATAATTTTTTTCCTGAAACTTCAATTCAATACGAATATTTTTGTTCAATGACATTTTTTTTATTGGATGGAGAAAATTTGCGCTACAAGCCCTCGAAAAAACGTAACTTTAAAAAAATCGATTTAAAAAAGAAAATTACAACTCTAAAAGGTAGCATCAAAAAAATCTGAAAAAAATTACAAGTGTACTTATGGTCTGATAGAATCTTAGAAAAAATTGAGTACTAAATCAGGAGGGGTAGGATCTAGCCTCAGTCGAGTTCAGCTGGAATGCCCCATATACATTCTATGCCCAAACACTAAAACTAAAAAATCAGTATTTAATAAGATTAAAAGAATCTAAAATAATTTGTACATATTCTAAATATTGTACATCTCTCCCAAACAAATTATAAACTGTTTTTTGTGATATCTCAAACCAGGAATTGCCCACTTTGTATAGAATGCCTTAAAAGTATTTAAAAAAAAAAAAGAAAAACCAGTATTACTGCAGAATGCACATACAGTAATGAGAATATTACAAAATGGTAACTTAAACTTATTTGATTAAAGTCTAAAGTTTATAACTAAAGAATTAATGAAGAGAAGAGTCAGAAAAAAAGAAAAAAAAAAACAGAAAAACGTTAAAGACAATTTCGCCTTTCCGTCTCACAAACCTGATATTTCTCATTCATAAATGAACAATAAACAGCCATCGTTAGGATTTTACTATTTTTTACGTTATTTTGTAAAAAAAAAAAACAGAAACAATCATTTGCGAGTTTTGTGTTATTTTTTTGTTATTTTGTGTTGTAATTATAGGAATATTCCAAATGTTAGAATGACTCCGCCACTCGATCGAAAACGGAGCTCGTCCGTGAGTTATAACCGAGGGAAAGACCAAGACGAAGATGCTGGCGATGAAATTCACATATCCTTGGCGCCGTACATTCAGACTTACTTGGCACACAGCAGCCAGGGTCTCGGCTGCTGTGGTATTGGCCTGCCGGTTCCGTTTGAAAGAGCCGCACCTAGATCCTGGTGGAATCCAAAATTTGACTCCGAAATACTCGAAGATCAGTTCAGACGAAGTGCCTTTCCGCAAATAAGATTGCGATTCAGGTATGCCATTCTATAGCTGTTTTTATTTACTTTCTCATAGAGAAAGCTTTGTTTTTGTGGATATTTTGTTTTATTTTTTTTCGAGATTTTGACTGTAATAAATACTGTATAGATCAGCTGCACTTAAAACGCTAAAAAAAAATTAAAAAGGTTGCAAAGTCGAAAAACTTCATAAAATTTTCATGTCTGTATACATTTTGTCAAATATGGCAACATTCAAAGAGGGACAACTACTTCACTTGCGTGCCAAGTTTCAGGCCAATCGCTCGAACGGTTACTGAGTAAGAGTCGATTGACTCTTCGAAGCCCTGCACGCACACACAAACACACACACATGGACATTTTTTCTAACTCTCTTTTCTCGACGTTTTGGACCATTCTAATAATCCAGACATGAAAATCTCGAATAAAAATTTGTATGAAAACACAACTTCCTCTATGAGGAAGCAAAAATCGCGAAAAAGAATATACTCATAAAAAACAAAGCTTCCTCTATAAGGAAAAAAAAATTAGTAGTTATTTCTGAATTTGTAAGATTCGCGAAACAAGCTAAATTTAAAAAAAAAAACAAATCTGTTGAATGTATTGATTAGAGATAAACTTTAGACATAGATAATTCTAGTTTTTGGTCACAATTCGTTCGAGCAACGAGAAATAATTTGAATTTTTTATTCCACAGATACGCCCTGACTTATATACTACTGGTTTCGTTGTCATGGTTGGCCTATTTCGTGATAGTAGGAATTGAAAACGACACATCATCGTGGCCAGCAATAGCAGTAATATTCAGTACAGTGGTTGCGTTAATGTCGCTAGCGTTGTACATGACCTACACGGATTACTACAGACGTTGCGTATTACCAACGTCTCTCGGTGTTGCGTTAATGCTGTGCATGCTCTCGCTGTTATTTCTCGTGTTGGTACCACCACACACCGACGGATTAACTCTCGTCGGTCATTTTGCTCTGTGCTCGGAAATTTTGCTGCTAATATACACCGTAGTTCCTATGCCGCTTTACGCCTGTGTCGGAATATGCACAACTTATTCCGTACTCTTTGAGTTATTTACCGCCTATCTCTATAACTCGAGTGTCTCAGGAGAAAAATCGTATTCCAACGAAATATTCGTACCCGAAATTATCGAAAATAATGCGGAAAATGCGTCAACAACCGAAACGATATTACGAAACATAGAATCTCAAAATGTCACTGAGTCTTCGGGAGTATTTGACATTGGAAAAACGAAATTTTTATCGAGTCTCGGAACGGCGATTCTCGAAGGAAAAGATGTCTTATCGAAAGTCTCAAACGCATTGACAAACTCAGACGTTCTTTCGACAAATTCGAACGCGATAAATGCCAGCGAAATTCTTATTGATAACTCAATTCGTCAAAGTCAATTAACGTCAAGCTCGCATTTTGACGATGTTGATTTTCCGACAACACTCGCTATTAGGATTCTCATGCAAGTATGTCTTCATATAATCGGTGTTCATATTTTGATAATGACTTTCGTACGTATGCGCGGTACTTTTATGAAAGTTGGCCAATCGCTGTTGGTTCGACGACAGCTGGAAATGGAGAAGCAACTAAAAGAGAAAATGATACTTTCGGTAATGCCGCCGAAAGTAGCAGATTGGCTTATGGAGGAGAGCGAGCGTGAGAGAGAAAGAGAAGATTCGCTAAAGAAAGGTTCGATTCCTTCGAACAATACGGATATACGCTCGCTCTTTCGACCTTTTAATATGCACTCGATGGAAGATGTTAGTATACTTTTTGCTGATATTGTTGGATTTACGCGTATGAGCTCGAACAAAACTGCCGAGGAACTTGTGGGAATTTTAAATGATCTTTTCGAGAGATTCGACGATCTTTGTGAGCTTCACGGTTGTGAGAAGATTTCGACTCTTGGTGACTGCTACTATTGCGTCAGCGGCTGTCCGGAGCCTCGTTCCGATCACGCCAAGTGTTGCGTGGAAATGGGATTAGGTAAAGAATCTTTTGAATATTTTAATAATTCAACCAACCATACCCACCTGCTAAAGATTCATAATTACAAATATTCCACTGAAAATTTAAAAAAAAAATTATTTTCCACGAAGATTTATTTAAAAACCAATTGAAAGTAATGCGGTTATTTATTTTTTTCTTTTTTTTACTAAAAGAATAAATTGGGAATTTCGATATTAAAAAAAATAAATATTGGAATACTTAAACGTAATTTATTAGCCCTAATTCTATGAAGTATTGATATAGTTTATTTTTTTGGTACGTAATTTCATATTTGACTCATCCATGAGTTAATTTTTTAAATTCTTTCTAACGAATATAGATTTTTTTTTAAACAACTCTTATCTCCGTCGTGCTTCACATGACAAGAATTTAATCTTTTTTTTTATTGTGAAGATACACAATTTGTTTAGGCCGTTAATTTTTTTTTTCTCAACTTTTTTTTAGTGGTACCCCGTTAAATAATTTTAAAAACATATTTCAAAATCATTTCACGAAATATTAGCCAGGGCTGAATCTAGATCTTCCCGATAGGATTGTAGTTTTGTGTATAGTAACGATTTTTTAAAATAAAAATGTACTCCCGTGTAATAAAATCTCAGCTAAAAAAAAATGCCTACATCTGAACGCGATAAAGTGCTTAAGAAACAAAGCTTCCTCCATGAGGAAGCAATATCATTACAGTTTAGAAATGCGTTTTCAAGGGTTGTCCGCCATTTTTTATTTACATTCATTGAAAACAGCACATTTTTTCTCTAAATGCTGATGGATTTTTAGAGTAGGATCTCTAAATCTGATGATTGTTTTAAATAATTTATATTTATTTTATTTTAAATCTTTTTATTAATACTAGTTATAACTTAAATATAAATTTATAATTAAGTTATAACTAGTAACATCTAATTAAGAGATTCATTTAAATTAGAATAATATGTAATTTAAAACAATTATTATATTTTGAGATCCCACTTTAAAAAAACATCGATATTAAGTGAAAAATTCGACTCCTGCCTATAAAAAAGAAAAAAAAAAGACGTTGCGGAAGACCCTTAAAGCCGCATTTTTAAACGTTAGTATTAATTTTAAGTACTTTGTCGCGATCCAATATTAAAAATTATATATTTTTTCAAAAGTTGAGATTTCTTTTGCATAGAAATGCATTTCAATTTAAAAAATGGACATTTTTATAACCGTTATAAGATTATCAACAAAGTTTTTGTTTTCTCGAAAATTTGACCGAGACGTAAAAAATAAATCGGCCATAGGAAAAAACCTTGTATATTGCTTCCTCATTATTTAATATCTATGACAAAGTCTCTTCTTTCAAAGGTACCTCTATGAGGAAGTATCTTCATCAATTTTGGTTTCCTCATAGAGGAAGCTTTTTAAAAAAAGGCTTTGCCAAAGATACTAAATAATGAGAAGGCAATTTGCAAGGTTCTGCTTTGCAAGCTTGTTTGAGCTCTAAAGATATTTTTCAAAAAAATGGAACATGTCAAATTAGAAGCGTTCGATCGATTTGCGTTTAATTTTTACTCAAACCTTGCTCTATGGTAAACCATATGTGAACCAAGTTTGAACGTGGTATCTCGTAATTTGCAGAAATTAGTGCGTGAAAGACATTTTTCAAAAAATAAAAATTGTTATTAAGTTTGAACCGCTCGATCGATTCCCCTTAAATTTATATCCAAACATTGTTCTGAGACAATCCATATATGTACTAAATTTGATTTAAATCTGCTGAAAACATTTTTAAAAAATTCGCAACGGCAATTTGGGTTTTTTTTTTGGAGTAATATAAAAAATTACATACACAGTGACCGTTCTTTGTGCTAAATTCATCTTTGATAATCAACAATCATAAAGTCACGCCGAAAATTGCAACAGGATATCTCAGAATTTACATGAGTTGAAGTATTTACAGACATTTTTGAAAAATTTAAATTGCAGGGAAATTAGAAGCACTCTATCGTTTCTCTCCAAATTTTGTACAGATCATGATTTTCTATTAGTCCATTTGTGTACAAAGTTTCAGCCCGATATCTCTTAAATTACGAAAGTTATAAGGTGAAAAAGGTTTTATCAAGATTTTCAAAATGCTGTAAAATTTGGATTTTTCAACCGAACCGCGTCAACTACAATTCCAAAAAGTTTCCTCTATGAGTAAGTAAAAATCTGAAAAAAAATCACAAATCTGCATAGCGGTAGTTAACAACGCACAAAATTACAACCCAATCAGGGAAATTGAGGCTCAGCCGCATGGTTAATATTTGATGAAATGATCCACCCATATAATAATAAGATTATTTTTTCTGTTAAAAGACACATTTTGTATTTGAGACGCTCAATATATTCGACAATTAATGCATTAATATTCTTTGCGCAGCTATGATTGAAGCGATAAAACAGTTCGACATCGAAAGACGCGAGGGTGTCAACATGCGCGTTGGCGTTCACACAGGAACGGTGCTTTGCGGTATCGTGGGAACGAAGAGATTTAAATTCGATGTATGGTCGAACGACGTCACGCTCGCAAACAAATTGGAGAGTACTGGTAAACCTGGTAGAGTACATCTCAGCGAGAGTACATTAAATTTTCTCGGCGACGAATATCTAACGGAGGAGGGAGATACCATCAATGGTAGGTAAATATTCGAATGTTTTGTGTCGTCAGTCCTCTTTGTAGAGTGTGAAATCTCATTCGAGTGGATGCAGAAGAAAGAAAAAAAGCAGCAAGTTCTATTATCTCATATAGCTCAGAGTGTGTGAAAATATTTCTGTCAAATGTTTAAAAAAAAAGGAAAACCAAAATGTAAACGTATTTTTAAGCGCACATTGATTATTCTCGAGGTTTATTCGTTTTTCAGGTGTGAAAACGTGTTTCATCAAAGGCCGAAAATCGGATCTTGTTACTCAATTTATAAACAACGTCGAGACACCGATGAGCATTTCGCCACTTATGAATGCCCGACATCGTCTTGCCTCGTGCAACACACAATTAAAACCTCGGCATCATTATCTTCACATGGTTACGAGCACAAGCAGCTACAGAATGAAAGCGAATTCTTTGCCGAGCATTTTGGATTCCGAGAACGACGAGGAAGAGGCTGAGAAGAAAGAAGATTCGAACAAGAGTCCAACTTCGACAGCGAGCTACGGAAAGAAGAAAATTCGTAACAAGCCATGGCGTTATTTGCAGAGACAGAGAACGACGGAGGAAATGTCACCGCTGGAAATGGATAATGGCAGGAATATTGTCGTACAAGAAACGAAAGACCCGGTGCCGACTATTCCAACGCCTTGCGAGGAAAATCGCAACGGACTCAACGGGGTAAGTGAAATCTTCGCGCGTTAAGGATATTCCATAAATAAGTCATTTGAACTACTGCAACTGAATATCGTAGATACTATTTTTTAAATAAGGATCTTTTAAAGAATATTTTTATTAATTTTTGTGCACATGGATAAAAATCTTTTTACAGTTTAACTGGAACAGTGTTCATGTAGTCCTTTAACCTTCCGGAATACATGGGGCATTCCATACCACTTCGAATTGAGTCTGTTTTTTTGTATTATTACTTCAATTCTAAGAGGCAACCACAATTCTTATACATTTTTTTTCAACATTTGATATATACTTATGATTATTCAAAACCTTCCGAATATATTGTTCGACATAATCTAAAAATCTGAAAAAATTCTTTAAAATCCTGTACCCGATGTCAATGTTTTTAAGCTTGGACCAAATTTTGATGCTTATAAGTCATTCTCCACTGCCAACTATAGCTTGAACATTTCTAATTTTTCAGATTTTTTCAAAGCGTTTTTTCTTACTTAAAAAATCATGATAACTCATAGTCATCAAAGAACTTTTTAATTTTTTATGCCGATGAGTAAAATATTTCTTAAATTCAAATCATTCTGACAATCATGGTTTCAACTTTATATAAATAGATCATAATTTAATCTTGAATTTTTAAAATTAAACAACGCTTTAAAGAACCTGAGAAAATCTGATAATTGTATTTTATATATATATACATCAGGATTGTATGTGTTTATAGATTATACACATATTTAAAAAATCTAATAATTTTGTCGATAACGATTTAACTTTGTATAGATAGATAATATTTTACCCGTTATTTTTTTAAATAAAAAAAAACGTTTATGAGAAATTTGAAACGGATTCCAGAAGTCTCTATTAATATATAGAAATGTTCATAGAACAACTCGCAGAGTACTGATTTACGAATCTAATTTTGTGTTTTTTCAATTTTCTTTTAACAAAAAATCGTAATAAAATAAAAGCAAAGTCCGTCCCACTTTGGATCAAAGTTTAAAAATGTTGAAATGAAAAAAGAAAATAATGGTTGTAGGCGAGCCGCATTATCCGCATTTTTTTACCGCCTTGGATAACATTCTTTGTTTGATTGGTCAATAGAATTTTCTTTTTTTTTTTTTTTAATAATACTATCAGTGAAGTAAGTGAATTTTAGTCTTTGAATATCCGTGAATTTGATGTGACTGCCTTCCCTTAAAATGCTAATGTTAATTAAACACGTAATGCTGGAAAACGTATGCATCGAATCAGCATCGAATCTGACGGTAAAAAAAATGGGAAAATGTAATTTCTGTGTCAATTTACATATGTTCCAGCAAAGCAAAATTACTTTTTAATGTCCGTGAGCATTATAGTTATTTTATTTAGTTCATAAATACTTTTTCTTTCCATAAATACCTTTTCGTTCGAATTGCACGTTCAGTTGTGAAATTCAGTTGTAAAATATACTTATGGAATATCCTTAAGGAGTTTCGAGCGATTTACAATCAGAAAATTCGAGCTAAAATTTCTTGTAGCATTTATACAATTTTTTTTAAATTTGGGATGAGATGTCATGGAGTGCCCATATTCGTTCATAATCACGTTTGTGATTTTTTAGTTTATGAGACCATTTTTTTGTAGTTGGCAATCCTTGAAGTTGCCCATCTCCTTAATTAATGAAAAATCATATTATTCATATAATTATAACGATTAATAACTCTTTTGTAAACATGAAAAGATACCCTTAATGCAATTGTTGTAACTTTTGAACAAATAATGATGTAAAAAATGTGGACAGTAAGTTGACAAGCTATCGTCTCATAAACAAAATTTATTAAGTTCATTCTTTAAAGAAAAACCAGATAAAAACATAATTTTCGGAAACTAGCGTTTATTGGTAAATTTATTAAGAGTACGATCCTTTAAAACGATAAATAAAAACATTAAAAAATGCAAAATTAGTTTTTAAAGAGGCGCAACTGATGTAACTACTTTTTAAATATTTTGAAAATTTTATTGCATTTGTTTCTGATCGCATCAGCTACGGTGATTAGCGACAATTTGACTATTGTGAAACGCTCGAATCTTCTTAAATTGTACCAACTATCAACGTCTGAATCGAGTCTGTGATTAGGATGACAAAAATCTCACCTCTAGATTCCGATTGGCAATGGTATCGAAATGGATCCGAATCCAATGCCCTCGAGTCCTCTGCTCTGCAGTCAGGAGCCACTAAGCCACGCTTCCTCGATTTGCAGCAGAAAAGACTCTGGTATAAGGAGCAACAGCCGGCGTAGCAGCATACAACAACAAGTCTGTATTTCTAACAAAAGCAACGTTTTCATTTTTCTTGATTAATTGAATAGCTACTAAACGATTATTAATACTTGTAGTTGTTCCTAATGAACGGTATGGCTCAAGGCGATCTGTTGGCACACCGAGTGAGCGGCTATTACACCTCAAGTTCAACATTAAACTCGACTCAGGAACCACCGTCGTCCTCGGTACCACCATATCCATTTCCACCAGCAGTAACCGATACTTTTGGCGCATGCTTTCACAAGTTACGAAAACAATCGGATCTCCAACTCATCAGGTAACATTTGACGTGAAAAAAAAAAGATCTTACTTATCCTTCTGTTTTGCTTCCTCATAGAGGAGAAACCGTATTCGTAAAAAAAAATTCAAGACTTTAATGTCATTATATTTTGTATAGTCTAAAACGTCGAGAAATACAATTTTTAGCCGTCGTTCGAATGTGTGTGTGTGACCAAAAGGACGTTAAGGGTGGGGGGGGGGATGAGTTAGATATTGGAAATAATGATTTTAAAAATATGAAAAAATTTACCTATATGTCTTTTGTTACTGTTAACAACATATTTTGGTCTGAAAAAAGAACAATGATTTTTGAGCATTGTCGATTTTTTAGAATAGGCAAAAGAATTATATAAAAAATCCGCCACGATTGATTGTTGAGAATAGTATAGAAAGCACGAAAAAAAATTGACAGGTCAGAATATTAAAAATTGTAAGAGGAGATACATTTTTTCCGAATTGCAGGCGATATATTTTTTTAATTTTCACCGCTATCTTTTTCGTAAAGTGCAGTTAATTTAATGAAAATTAATCCCCTAGATTTGAACCTACGGTGAGTACGCACTGATTGTGTTTTGATGATAGTCATGGATCCCAATTTGAGTGTCGAGTGTTCTCGAAAACACTGGTCTTCTAATCTAACAAATATGGGATTGATCAAAAAAGATTTCTACAAAAGTTGTTATTTTTGACACGACGAATTTTTTGGTAGAACAAAAAGTCATATTTCCATGTTAAAAAAAAAACATGTTAGTCGTTGTAACAACGCCATTTTGAATGTTGAAACATTTTTTTTAACGTTCCCCTTCGAATCCTAAAAGTTTCATTATACTCAAAACTTGATCTGGACGGCATTTTTCGAGACATATCAAGCGGAATATTAAATTGAGACAACCCGTATATTGTGACGAGCCACTGCACGGCACGGGACTGGCCGGCAATAGCGTCGACCAAATATTACGACGCCCCAGACATTTTAATTCCCTTTATCATTACCTGTAGAAGCTCCTCCAACTCTCTGGTGCGATCATCTGGGCGCGAGGCAATCTATTCTTCCCGATTGCCAGGGATTCGATGCGTTTGGGTCTTTTCGGGAAGACGGCCCGCGCGCTAGAGGAGTGGTATGGCGTAGTGCGCCTTCTTTGTCGACTTTAGGTGTATTGCGAGGCCAAGAGGCCTTATAACGCCTCGTCACAATATATAAAAAAAGATATATTTAGAATTTGAAAAATCCTTGAGTACATTTCTGATAGATTTGAGTAAGCAAAACAATTGTAAATCTTTGTTGCAGGTGTGTGCAAGACAACGTAAGTTCCCAGCGTTCGTACTTTGTGAAACCGCCACTCTCGAGCGTGACCCTCTTCTTCAAGAGCAAAGATACAGAGAGAGAGTACCGTGAAAATGCTCACAAGGCAAGCGAGGGAATTGGAGGAAATCCCCCAACGCTCGCCACTTCAAGATTCAACACATATTTCGATATTCTCGTATCAGCGCTCGTATATTCAGCGATCACAGCTTCGCTCTTTCTTCTGTGTAAGCCAACGCCCTGTTTCATCGGATTTTGCGTCGTAGCAACGGCGATTCAAGCTTTCGTCGTAATACTCTGCGTGAGAAGACTCCTAAATCCAAATTCGCGACACGCCGAATCAACACAAAAGTTATTTAAATTCTTTTCGCGTTGGTATCCCTGGCACGCTTGCGGTGCAATTCTAGTCGGTCTACCGATAATCTCGATTCTCATGAATTTCTCATGCAACAGCTTTCGTTCGAGTCTCAATCATTTCGAGTACTACTACAGTTACCTGATATTCGTCGGCCTCGTGCATTTTTGCAATTTCACCCAACTCAATTGTTGGATGAAAAATCTTTTGGTAACACTAGCCGGTGTTATGTTTATTTGTCTTGTCGCGAGTCACATTTCGCATCACGTTAAACCAAATTACGAAATTAATCCACCAATCAAGCAAATCATCAGCGATAAACAGATGCTCAATGCTTTTAACGATTCTGCGTCTACGAGTCGTAGATTTCGTCGTGATATAGACGGTTTACCGCCGCCAGTACCGGAAATTCCTAAAGACGACAACGAAACACCGGTAGCTCCGGATTCTTCTTCAGGAACTATCGACGATTATCAAGAACCCGAATACAACGATGTTCTAGCTAAAACGACATCGTCAACAATTTCGCCGACAAAGATTAGCGAGGATATTAACCGAGACACATCTCGATACAACGAGCGTCTTTACGACTCGGAAATTTATCTAGACATGATATTGCTGCTGCTTTTGGTATGGTTTCTAAATCGTGAATTCGAGATAAGTTATCGTTTGAGCTTTCACGGGAACGCGGTTGCCGCCAGAGACAAAACTCGCGTACAATCGATGAAGAATCAAGCTGATTGGTTGCTGCATAATATTATACCAAAATATGTCGCTGATCAGCTAAAAACAACCGCTAAATATTCGCAAAATCATAAATCGGTTGGTATAATATTCGCGAGTATCGTAAATTTTAATGAGCTTTACGACGAATCATATCTCGGTGGTAAAGAGTATCTCAGAGTGTTGAACGAATTGATCGGTGACTTTGATGAACTTCTCGAGAAACCGGAATTTTCCAACGTCGAGAAAATCAAAACAATCGGCAGCACTTTTATGGCTGCAAGTGGTTTAAATCCTCAAGTACGACAGCAAAGCGAACACGAGTATCATCATCTTTTTCAGCTAATGGATTTTGCTGTCGCGATGCACAAAGTAATTTTCGACTTTAATCGCGATCTTTTGGGTTTTAAGCTAACATTGAGAGTCGGTTATAATTACGGTGATGTCACTGCCGGTGTTATTGGCTCAACAAAGTTGTATTACGATATTTGGGGAGATGCCGTGAATATTGCCTCGAGAATGGATTCTACCGGTGTCGCAGGTAGAATTCAATTGGCCAGTAATTGTCTGGATGTTTTGTCGGGGAGGTACGAATTCGAACCACGTGGTCAGGTTTACGTTAAGGGAAAGGACAATATGAACGTGTTTCTGCTGATTGGAAAGAAGTCCCGAGTCCACGAGACAACGGCTATCTTCAATTCAGAGTTGTGAATAATGCTATTCATTTTGTAATGCATTATAGTTTTCATTAGCCACCCCTATTAAAAATATTAGCGTTTTTCTATTACCGGAAATTTGATTTATCAGCTGGTATTTTTAATTTAATAGATAAACACAGTATAATTACAAAAATTAAATATTACAATTCCTAGTTTTCAAAGTATTTCGTATTAACTACTTTAATTGTATATTAAATTCAATATCCCAGTTTAGGTTTAAACGCTTCCTGTACCTGCAATGGAAGTGCATTACATTTGTCTTTAACAGTGCTTTTACTTTGCGAACAACTTTTCTAACTCAGATCCATTACTCATTAGGGTGGTTCAAAATAATTCAATTATTATTTTTTTTTTGCTCTTAGGAATTTAATTCATGTAGGTTTAAAATAACGATCCTGAAGATTAACAAGATATTTTTTAGGTCACTAAAAACGATCGGAATTTTCGATCTCAATCAAAATCGGATTTTAAAAAGCCGATAAATCCGATATTCTGTTGTAAAATGTTCGATAAAATGTCGAAATGAAAGAGACTGAATAATGGTTTGTCAGTTTTAAAAATTCCGATATTTACCGCAATAGAAAATTTGAATCCCTTTCAGCGACCTCTAACTTTTTTAAAAAGTTTTTTCAACTTCCAGATCTTTATTTTTCCTCCTGTAATATGAACACAGTTCCTAAAGAAGAGCACAAAACAAAATCATTGTATTATTTTGGGCCATCCTATTACACAGTAATTTGCAAATAAGTAATGTAACTAAGATTCATTATAACTTTCCTTAGAAGCGATTGATCAGAGTTACGCTAATTATGCGTAAAGTATTGGATAGATTATTTATTATTTATCAATATAACGAGTAATATATTCAAAAGTAATATATTCTTTCCAATTCTGTAAAATTCCGCAAAATTTGTAACTACAAGGAATCCGCAATTTACGTTTCATGCAATATAAACTATTTCAAAATGTTTAATTCCGCTGGAGTTGTGCAATTAAAATATGCATTGTGAATTGCTTGTGGAATTTGAAATTTTTGATAATTAAACAGAGTTGGGAACAATTTATTATTTTTTAACACATTACACTTTAAATTGGTGAAAAAAAACAATAAAATTGAGATGCATTGCCAATTAATTATTCTCAATGTAAGGAGTAACGTGTTCAAATGTAATGAAATCTTTTTAACTCTGTTTGGTTCTTGAATTTTTTTTTTAACTCCTCAAAGAATTTTCAATTCATATTTCTTTTACTATAAATTATTTCAAAATGTTTAATTCCGCTGGACTTAAAAATTATTTTAAATTTGCATTGTGAATTCCTTGGGTAATTTGATTTAAAAAAAAAAAGATTAAACAGAGTTGGGAAGAATTCATTACTTTTAAACACATAATTTCTTAGATCGATATAATAAATGATGAAAATTAGATGCATTGCCTTCAACGCAATGTACTGGATCTGAGTTACATTACTTATAGAAAAAGTAATTAATATGAGTTACCATTGATTCTTCTTGGAATAAATAATGCATTACTTTTTAATTGCAAAATTCACAACGTCTACTTGAATCTCTCGAGATCTGAATCGCGCCCCGAGTTCATCAAACAACTCGGTTATTTAAACTTATTTTATATAGCAACGAGTCGAGTGAGAGTCATAAGCTTGATATTAGTAGATAGAAAAAAAAAAGCTATGGAGATAAAGCACTCGCCTTATTCGTTGACTGCTCAAAAGAAAGAAAGAAAAAAAAAAAGAAAACAGAAAATAAGGAAACTCTATAAACGGAGAGATATTTATTCCGATATTGTATTTTTGTAAATATCACATATTTATATCGTGGATCGTAATCCTCTGGGAAAGGAGGGGAGAATTAATTGATATTTCATAAATGATTCACTCAAGCCTGACTTTGCCGAGTACAAAGCAAGCGCGCACGGGAAGAGAAAATTAATCGAGTGTGTACAAATTATAGCAGAGAATATTTTCAACGTCCACGTAACCAGTGGATTTCGGATTAGATCTTGGTTGTACACGTCGTCGACAATTGTAATGGCAATATATTATTTTCAACAGGGATAGGCAATAATTATTCTTCGAGAGCAACAACAATTATTAATTTTTTTTTTTCTTTCATCAAGAAAAGTACCTGTTTGTAACTCGTTTATTGAAACTATTGCCGAGTTGTATACGATCTAAAAATTATTTTTCAATATAGTTTTTATTCGAATTTTGCCCGAAACCTTGTTCGCGGAACTCAAACTCACGATCCTCTCTATTCTCTTTATTTGTCTTTTGTTTAGCTCGCAAATGCCAAAAATTAATCCGTAACATCCTCGGAATTAATTAAAGACTGGCGTAATTAGAAAAATAAAAACAACCACTGCGCGATAACGGCAATCTAACAAAAAAATGTCTCCACTTGCTACTTTTGGTAGTTGTTTCACTTATCGGTTTTTATGAAATATTTTTTTATTCAATTGACACACATTTTTTTTTTTTAATATTCGATATAAATAAATACACGTATGTATTGATATTGATAAAAAAGGAACAAAAATAGCAGGTTGTTCTAAGGAGAATCTAAGCGTTCAAAGACTTCTCTTTATTACTGAGAAGCAAAAAAAAAATCGTGAAAACTAATATAAAAATATTAACATTGCTACATAAGTATCCGATGGGATGAAAAAGAAGAAA
The DNA here is from genome assembly GCA_964016905.1 of Perithous albicinctus. Classification (NCBI taxonomy): domain Eukaryota; kingdom Metazoa; phylum Arthropoda; class Insecta; order Hymenoptera; family Ichneumonidae; genus Perithous; species Perithous albicinctus. The sequence goes on along the minus strand of OZ024692.1, from coordinate 4,750,324 downwards.
GTAGCAAGTGGTGCTTATTACAGTTTCAAAAATTGCTCCGAAGGGAAAAAATTTACTAAAAAAGTTGGCATATTTTCTGTGAAAGATCTTTAAATATAAATTCCTATATCCAGACCGGACAGAATTTTCCTACAATGAGATTTGCCCTTGCAAAATCAATTTGGTCCATTAAGTGAGTCCTGAACTTTAAAAAATATTAAAAACATGTGCATCAATGAACAAAGCTATAAAAACAAATTCCACTTACAAACATTTTTTCATTTTATCAGCTTGCCCAGTAGACATTTTCCTGGAGGTTTTTATATGCCCAATTGCAGCACCATTTAATTTTCATAATTATTAGGTGACTCTGTCCCCTTAAAAAAAAAAATGATAAACCACAGTTGCGATTGTGATCGACATTCCAACTTTGTTTTGCACATTTTATAGAGAATACGTGAGACGAGTGATTTATCGCTGAAGATATTTTAGGTACATCCGAGGCTGATTACGCCACGATCACTCGGAGAAGTTCATATCAATTTTATAAAAATAAAAAAATAAAAAAATAAAAAATGAAAAGAACAAAGTGCCTGCGTTGTCTCAAGAGTTGCGATACCGTTTTAATTCGCATGCTGAACGACGTCGCCTATAATCGCTCCCAAAGAGTATATTACTTGCATTTTTATACATTGTATACTTGCGCCGTCGCGCGAATAGGCGAAACGCAGTAGGGAGTACTTCGGACGTTCCCAAACTCGCGTATCGAACGTTTGTTTTTTGTTCTATTTTTTTTTTTTAAACGAAATTTTGGAAATTGTATAATATTTATTAATTTTTATTGCGTGAGAATCGCTGTCCTCGACTAAAGTTCAACTGTCAGGCACAGTTGTCGATAATCGCGTTTATCAGGGATTCGATAAAACATTTTGTTCTGTAATCTGTTGGAAACAAGGAGATTTTGAAAAAAAAAAAAAAAAAATGTATTCTTACGCGCCAACAATCGAGTTTGTACTATTGTAAGACGTCAATAACGTTCCTGCGTTTGTTGCCACTGTAGTGGCCTTTGCGATTGTTCCTCGAAGAAAATGCGTAAGATATTTAGTTGGGTTGTAACTTTAAAAATACTCTAACTTAATTTGTACTAACATTACGTAACAGACACAATTGTACTAAATGTTTAATTATTTAACTGTGAATGGAAGCTCACACCAGTCTTCAGTTTCGTGTTCAATAGGATGGCCCAAATGTTATTTTTCTTATTTTTTTATTCCATTTGGTAATTCAAATTACAATTCAGTAATGATGAAAAAAAAATCCTCATAAATCCTTAATGAGGTAAGAAAATATTTAGAAGTACCTGCGGGAATTTAACACTATTTTATTTCATTGTTTGAAGAAAAATGTTGATTATTGTTATTCTCACTAATTATTATCAGATAGCCCAAAATAATCATACAAAATAATGAAACGTTAAATCCTCGTTCAATTCTCATGATTCCAAACAATATTTAGAGGTCGCTACCATAATTTATACTTTTATTCATTTTTTCTAGAAATATGCTGATAGTATTTGAATCGAATAATAGAATATTCGAAGTACTCGGAAATTTCGAACTATTCACGCATACTTCAAATTATTCAAATATTTATATATTTGAATAATTCGAATATATAGAATATTAATTTCAATAATTTCAAAAGATCTTTTGACCCAAATATTAAATTGTTCTGATGACATTTAGCGTATGCAAATTACAGTCATTAGTCGACGAAAAAAATCTATGATGTTAATTACAGTTTCATTCTCGTCGAGACGTTAAATGAAGAAAAATACTCTGTAAAGTTGTGAAATATCATTGAAAAGAGGAAATGAGCTCTCACTTTGCTCCACATTATTTCCGGTAGTGGCCTTAAAATATTCCCCGATCTTGTACAGGCTTTTGCACATGTTTTTCTTTCATTTTTTCACAAAATTGTTTTTACAATATCAATGATCGAGTATTATGAATTATGATAAAATGTAAAAACTTAGGAAGACTGGATTAAAATAAAATATTAAACTTCGATAGCGACCTCTGAATATTACTCCACATCATTTTGCATGGTTATTTTAAGTGCCCGACAATAATTAGGGAGATTAATAATTCACACCTCCAAGAATTTTTATTGCATAATTTCTCACAACAATTTCAGGTGCTAGACAGAAAAAAAGAAGTAAAATTTCAACCATCCTAATGTTCAAAGATCATTTATATTTAAGGGTCAAAATCGCCGATATTTGTTGCAAAATATATCACTTATTTGATTGCTGGTATTATAAGTGAAAATATATATTGTTGACTCCTAAAAGGAACAATATTTTGGTCTGTGAAAAAAGCATCTAAGTATTGTAGATAACTCACCATAAATTTATGAGTTTTTACGTTTGTCGCATATTTCCAAGTGAACCGGTCATCCAATAATTTAAGAATTGAATTGAATGCTAATTTCAAAAAATTATTTTCATAAATCCATTACAATTTCGCCAATTCTAATGAAAGATGAAAAAGAAGATTTTTTTTGGAAATATTTGAATTACCGGTTCTCTTGACAATGAACCACAAATATAAAACCCCCGGAAAATTACGATACTCTATCGATAGTTAGAAGACTTTATTAGAGACCGAAATATTCTTTGTTTTAGGATTTGATTTGATCGAGTCTGTCCCTCGACTTCTGTTTCAAACTCTATTTTAAACTCGACCTCTATAATTTAAAGAAAACCTCTTTAACTTGATCCACAATTTTGTATGTTATTGCTCTGACTCTAATGGAACATCACTTTGATGTCCCCCTCTGATTTTGATGAAACTCATGTATTTTGTAGAGTATCGAAAAACTAGAGACACGTATTTTTACTTATCTGCCAACAATCGATTTTAAGGGGTGAAATCACCCTTCGAAGTTGGGCATGTCAAGGGGGTATGATACAGCTTCATCTAGGAGTCCACCGATTTCAATGAAACAAAAACCAAAATATTTCTTATCGAGAGATAAATGAAGAGACCACGTTGATATTTTTTAAAAATCGTCTCGTGTGGGGTTGAACCACCCCTCGATTTTTCTTTTTTTCACCCTATAAAAAAAACTTACCAATGGAATTGAATGAAACACATACCATTTGAAAGAGCGAATGAAATTGCAGTTGGCATGTTTTTACGTTTTCACGGGAAAACGAGCTTAAGGAGGCCAACTACCCGGTACGCATCAATACATTAACTCTCATATGGAACCTCTTTTTTCGCTATTCAAAATTCTTAATAAATTCATATTGATCCTGTTAGTGGAAATCAATGACTCACCCTTCAAATAATGTATTAAGGTGTAATAAAGGGGGTATACTGTTTGCTCGACTTGTTTTCTCTTGCATATTTCAAGGAGAGCAGGGGATCTAGAAGGAATTGGGGGTGAAGAAAAAATAGGTGGAGTCGAGGACAGTAAAAGGGGAAGAACCTTACGGTGGAACACATAAAAAATAATAATTTTTTTTTTAATTTCAAGGGTAGCACCCAAAATTATGAATACTTTCTCCTGCGTATTAGCGAACATTCTTGAGGGCGTAAACTATACCTCTTATATAGTAACACATGATTTTTTTTACAAAAAATTTGCATCTACGTCTACATAGTTGAAAAATACATTTTAAGTGCAAATTAAAGATTTCGTACCTTATATTAACGGTATTTAAGGGGGCGAGGTGCCTCCACGAGTTTACCTCTCTTTGCGTGAATTCAAAATTCGTACTCGGCTAATCGTCATGAATGGATAATTATTTTTTTATCCTTTTTATTCCTGATTCCCGAAACACTTTCTACTTCATGTAGATTAATCATTTATTATCGTGTCATTATTAACTATATGAATCAATAAATGAATAGTAAACTTGAGTAGTCCATGAGTATCTGTAATGAATTTCTCAACAATGTCAGGACCGATAAGATTCAGACGATCCAGCGGAGATTTCGTACGATTAGTGGTGATCTATTATATGACAGCTGTTATCGCTACAATCGATATGATTTAAGTATTTGTACATAGCGTAAGCCTAAACCCACGAAGGATAGAAGAACAAGATTTCAGTCGTATACTTACATTCAATTTTGGGCCACACATACAATAATATAATAGGCTACGTTCGTGAATCATATACCTATTTACCATAAACATATCTGAAGAACAAGAACGTTTGTTAATATACAGGAGAAAGTAATCATAATTTTGGGTGGCTTCCTTGAAATATTGTGCAAGAGAGAACAAGTCGAGCACACAGTTTACCTTAATAACACCTTGATACATTATTTGAAGAGTAAGTCATTGATTTCCATTGAAAGGATTAATATGAATTAATTAAGACTTTTGGATAGCGAAAAAAGAGGTTCCACATGAGAGTTAATGTATTGATGTGTAACGAGTAGTTTACCACCTCAAACTTGTTTTCTCGTGAAAACGCAAAAACACGTCAACTGCAATTTTATTTGCCCTTTTAAATGGTTCGTGTTTCATTCAATTCCATTGGGTAAGTTTTTTTGTAGGGTTGAAAAAAGAAAAATCGAGGGGTCGTTCACCCCCACTCGAGACGATTTTAAAAAAATATCAACGTGGACTCTTCATTTATTTCCCGATGAGAAACATTTTGGTTTTTGTTTCATTGAAATCGGTTGACTCCTTCTAGGTGAAGCTATCATCGCCCCTTGACATGCCCAACTTTCAAGGGTGATTTCACTCCTTAAAATTGTTTGTTGGCAGATACAAAAAATACATGTCTTTTAGTTTTCTATATTCTACATCATGCGTGAGTTTCATAAAAATCGGAGGGGGACACCAAAGTGATGTTCCTTTAAGAGACAACCGTAATTTTATTAATTTGTTTTTTTTTTAACCTTTGGTATACTTATCATTATTTAAAATAAACATATCGTTGGATATAATTTTAAAACTTGAAGCAATTCTCATGAGTTCTGTATCAGACATCAATATTTTTAAGCTTGGACCCAAAGTGGGGCAGTTTTCGTTTCTATTTTATTAAGATTTAAAAAAAAAGAAAATTGAAAAAAGATTAATGCCTAAGTTAGTACAAGATAGTATGTTAGTAGTTACTACAAGTCACTACAAGCTGTTCCATAAATATTTCTGTATATTAATCGGGACTTCTGAATTTTTTTTTTCAAATTTCATTTCATTAAAGTGAAATATAACGTATACAATGTTAAATCGTGATCAACAAAATTATTCAATTTTCAAATATATGATATATATAATATAATATAAATCAAGATTTTCGAGGTACTTTTCAGATATTTTTAAAGCGTTTTTTTGTTATTAAAAAAATCAACATTAAATTATGATCTATTTATATAAAGTTGTATCCGTGTTTGTCAAAATGATTTGACTTTAAAATATTGTATGCACTTCGTTTTTAAAACTCCGCACATCGCGGCTTATTTAGATGCATCTGTTCATATTGACAGCAGTATTAAAAAATCAAATCAATCATGATTTATCATAATTTTGTTAAGTAAAAAAATCGCTTTGAAAAAATGTGAAAAAAATTCTCAAAAATCCTGACTCATACATAGAAATGTTTAAGTAACAGTCTTGAGCATCAAATTTGTTTCAATCTTTTTTTAATTCGTAATAAAATAGAAGCGATGTCCCGTCCACTTTGGTTCCACGCTTCAAAATCTTAATATCTGGTACAGGATCTTTAAGAATATTTTCAGATTTTTAGATTATGTCGAACAATATCTTAATATTTAATAATCATAAGTATATCAAATGTAAAAAAGATTGTTAATAAAAATCGTAAGCGTTGGAGCAGTAACATACAATATTGTGGATCAAATCCAAAAGATCGAGGGTCAGAACCAGTTTGAATTGGTACGGAGTGCCCCATACATATTCTCTAATTCTTGCGAATTTGATCTGACCTCCCCTTAATGAAATTAGATTTAGAAACCCTCGTTGTTGTCTCTCCTTAATTATATTCGCAAAAAGTGGCCGGAAGTAATGCGATCTTCGAGGAAATGTCGTTAAGGGGTTAAAAAGGAGCCGCGTCTGTAATTGCGCTCTTTCCAGAAGCGTCAATGGATTAAACGTGGCTTCAAGGCTCGTAATCAAACAAGCCAAAATAAAAAAAAAAAAAGAAAACAGATTCTATATTATTATTATTATGAATGTCATTATTATTATTATTATTATTATTATTTGTATACAGTTCATATTAACTGCTACGAGAGGGATTACGAATGTACTGCGATTTATATATTTAAATACGTGTACGATATCGTTAATTCGCAATCACAGCGAAACCACCTTGTAAACTATTAGTTTTTTTTGTGTTAATAACGTGTAAAATTATTATTATTATTTAAATAAATTGTATAAAGATTTATGGACAAATATATACAGAATCGTAAGCCGTTGATTTATACGAGTCTGACGTTATTGTCAATGCGGTTTTCTTTATTACAATACAATATATACAAGATTAGCATCGATTCAAGCCGATGTACAACGACGAGTGAGATTGGCAACCTAAATTTAAAAAATAATAATAAGATTAACAATTTTATAATTATCCTATCGGCAGCCTCCGTTGTTTCATTACAAATCGACAATGTTCGGCGGGTTAAAAGAAAAAAAGTGAACATTCATTTAACCTTTACGTTATCGATTCGATTTTAATAATTACGAAACAAGAATTCTGCCTCGCCGATTGTTCGTGGTCGATTTATAATTGCAATTATAACTCACGAATCGATACACGGCATGGCAATGCATTAACAGCGCAATGATAAAAAAGAAAAACAAGATAATTGAAACGAAAGCAAAAAGTTGGTACTCTTTCAGCATGCTAATGAAATTATTCTTCAAACTTAATAATTTTTTTTTTTATAAAAAGATCAATTCAACAAGATTGGAACTGTGTGAGAAGTGGCGAGAAAACCGCCTCAAACTCGACGTCAGTAAAAAAAAATCTAAATGAATTATAAATGCTTCAACAGAGTGACAATCAAGGAATGATGCTCGAAAGAAAAAAAGAAAACTATATCTCGAGTTAGCTACCGTTTTAGAGATCTGTGCGAAATAAACGAGGCAAACATCGTTGATAAAACTATACAAATGTTTAGAAAAGATTCAATTGCCTTTTTTTTTATACCGTCGTATCAAACGACTGGTTTTGTATGAAAAAAAAAAGATAGTGTGCACATCACGACGCCTAGGATTCGTCGAAAATCTAATTTTAATAAACAAAGAATGAGCTTGCCATTTGTACATATAGAAAAAAAAAGAAACCTTGAGAGAAGGTTTCGTATGAAAAGACATTAATATGTTTCATTATTCCGTATTCGAAGCTTCGTGTCCCGTCGACTGTTAACTGCAGGGACATTCGGACTCCGATAAATTCAGTTCGTTGGATGGATCTGAGTGGTGGACGGGCCTTTTTCTTTACGTAAAAGTCACCGTAAGTTTTACCGTAGATTTCGAAAATCTACGCTGATTTATTCAAATTCTTCGCGCAAAAAAATAATTAATGCGGTATTAAAATAGTATTTCCAAAGTATTGAAAGTTTAAGGGGAGAGAGTCAGAACAAAATCGTCGATATTCATTGAATATCTCATTTGTTTGAATGCTGGTATTATAAGAGAAAATATGGGACATTTCATAGCGATTTGATCTGGATCTGATCCTCGACCTCTCGAATTACATCCCAATTTTCTTATCCCATAAAAAAATTGGGATGGCAACCAGAATTTTTATTTTATTTTTTTCTTGTAACATTTGATATACTTATGATTATTTGAAACCAACATATTGTTAGCCGGTATTTGAAAATGTGAAAAAATGCTCGAAAAATCCAATACCAGATATCAATATTTTTAAGCTTGGACCCAAAGATCCTATTTTTTTTGTTTAGATTTTTTTGTACGTAACTCAGTTCACCGTGGATTGTTTGGATATTTCTATATATGTCAGGACTTTTGAGAATTTTCACCGATTATTCGAGTGTTTTCTATTTATTTATTTAAAAAAATCATGAGATCATGATCATCAGAGAACTTGTTAATTTTTTTTTATGATGTGAGTATGAAGAAGTATGTAGAAGAAATGTATCTAAATTATCGGCCATTGTCGCCTAATAACTGATTTTTTTCTTATTCTATTGTAACTTGGAAAATAAAATTACACTCATCTTCATTCAGGAGTGAATATTTTTGGTCGAAATTTGAGCCATTAAGATCGATTACTAGCAATCTAATATTTTTTTTCCAAGGAAAGTTTCGAACATTGCGTTGATTTTTTTAGCAATTTTATATACTGACATAAAGAAAAAACCAAATGATTTTAGTGATCGCAATTTAATCATATGTAGATAGTTTATGTTTTAACTTTGATTTTCTAATTGTAATTAATTTTTAATTATTTTCTAACGCGTGGAAAAAAATCTGAAAAAAGTCTCTAAAATTCTCTAAAATCGCGTTAAAAAAAAATCGAAAAAAATATAAGCGACGTTCGGCCTACTTTGAGTCCAACTTTAAAAGTATTGATTCTTACACAAGACTTGAGGGATTTTTTTCAGATTTTTAAATTCCGTCTAACAATATGTTGGTCTTAAATAATAATTAGTATATGAGGTGTGTAAAAAGTAATGTAATAAAAATTCTGGTTGCCTGTTAGAGTTGAGAAATCTGTTAGAGTCGAATCGGTGTGGAATGCCCCATACATATTCTTGACTCCTAAAATAAAGAATATTTTGGCTTGTAACAAAAACACCTAACTATTGTAGATGAGCACACCATGTATTTATGGGTTTTTGCGTTTGTTGCACATTTCCAGATGAACCGGTCATCCAAATAATCCCATAAAATTCTCAAATTTGCGTTAGATGTATCCTTACGACATGAATATAACTTTTTCGTTTTCCCCCTTTATATTGGCGAATTTTTTATTTTTTTTAACTTCGCATACTTATATTTACAATACTTCGGAAGTACTATTTTAATACTTCATTTTTTTTGCTCAAATACAGTCGAGCACTGAGAGTCTCGACGAATCTACTCGTCTTTTTATATCGGATATAAAGGCAGTCCCAAATCTCACGAGCACAGATGACCACGATTCGTTGCTATGATTTATGCACTTTTTATTTATTCATCCCATTACATATATTTATTATCAATTATTTGATGATAGTGATCCGTGTAATATATATCTACGTTTCTCAATTCTTTGGTCATTCGTTCCGTATAGATTCAAAAAATTGAAACACGCAGTTGTAAGAAAATAAGTATACTTTTATAAATAATAAATAAAGTGCGGGTTAATAAACAAAAGTACGTATTTCAAAGTAACCAGAAGTGCATATCTCTGCTCACGAGTATATATTTTAAAAATGTAACATTTTTTTTTCTGTTCGCCTAACCTTCGTTCCTAAAACCATTTCGCGTGTATAAAACGATTGAGTGTACAATTAATGCTGTGCAAAAATCGACCAGCAATGCAAAACTCTAGTTATGTATAATTCTGACATAAGAAGATTATGTCTTTACACAAAACGAAAGGAAACCAAAAAACAAAAAAAAAAAGCTAAACAACTTTTATAGTGAACTATATTCAGCAATTTTCGCTGAGATGCAATAGTATTTTTACACTGTTTTTCTATCAGAGTTCTTACGAATCATTTAACTCAAATAAATAAAACGATTCGAGGACTTGGACTGATAAGGTACACGTGATGTACTCGACGTTTTGTCGATTTTTACGTCAATCACAATTTCACAATCCAACATTTTTTTTTTCGGTCTCTCTCTGTCGATTCTTTTGCACCCTTATATGCGTCGCACATCACCTTCAAAATCATACGAAAACCCTTTTTTCTTAACCCATTCGATTAAACATTTCTTGTAGCAAGACTCAGTGGTAATTATTGAAGTTTCCGTAATTTGTTACTACGAAGACATTTTTTTTTATATCGAAAATTAAATGAGTTCTTTGTTTTTGGTTCGTCTTAACAAATTGTCCAATTCTTTTTTCAAGGCTAATAAACGTATTTAAATGAAATTAGATTCTTAAGGTGAAATTATTTACAATGGCACTCCATATTTTTTGGGGACAGAAAATTTCGGAATTGAACTAAAAATCACGTGAGAATTAGTGCACAAGGTGTATAACAGCGCTTAATGAAGTGTTTTAAAAAAAATTATTGCTATTTTATAGCAGTATTCGATGGTGATTTTGCTAATTTTTTTTTACCAAAATAGAAAAAATAACGCTGAACGTAAATGACTTTGAAAAGTTGAAATGAAAGTTTCAATCGATATGAATAAGACTTTGTCAAGAAAATATGGATAGTCTTTTTTTTACTGTTTATCCACGAAAACGTTTAACATCACAGAAAAGAACAGTTTTTACAATACGCCGCTAAACATAAGAATCGGGAATATGCGATTGTTCAAAATTTCGAATAATTCGTAACGAATCGAGTACAAATTATTTGATTTGACTCGATTCGAGTAATTTAAATCCTTTGAATTACACAAATGTTTCGAGTAATTGAAATGCTTCGAATATTTTGAATAATATCAATATTTCGAGATTTTAAATACTCGAAGTATTTAATATTTCTAATTGTTCGGTTCTTAAGCAAAGAGATAGTTAATTTTGTTGAAACATCAAATAACGATTACTGAAATTTGGGTCGAAGCCTCTTTTGAAATTAATGAATTAATGAAATCGATGAAATTAAAGAAATTCGAAAAAGTTGAAGTATTTAAATCATTCAGAAAATTTGTTAGATACAACAAATGAACGAATATTCGATTTAAGAACTATTTGTACATTCTTAATTCCCAATATATAACAAGGAAATTCCACTGAGTATTACGAAGAAAAGTGCGTAATCGAAAGTCGGTGAAAAGCAATGTAAAGATTGTAAAATCGTCTTCGTGATGTAACGTATCCTCGAAATTGAACCACTCAGACCTAGAAAAGAAGCTCATCGATTAATCGGCCAATGAAACAGTGTATATTTTCCGATCGATGAGCGTCTGACTCGCTTTTTGCCTTCCTCGTTAGTTCCGTTGAAGGATTTCGTATTTTCTTTTGTTTTTGTTTTATTTTTTTTTTACAATAACTTATAATTACTTATTGAGTTAGACCAACCGTGCAGAGTGCGGCTGTCTATCTCTCTCTGCTACGTGGGGCCAGCAAATAGGGCGGTGAGTCCTGTATCGGCGGAATCCTTCGAGCTATCGTCGACTCGAGCCAAGTGGGGCTTTCCCGTAACGTCTAGTCTCGGCAAATTGTCTATCTTCACTTCTTTTCGAAACAGTTGACCGACGCTTCTACCGATAAGCTGTAAAGAACGATATATATTTGTTCTTGTTGAAATAATCGTCGAGAACGTCAACATCGATTCAAAAGATTCTATATTTAAAGTCTTGTGTAATTATTTCTTGTATACCTGATTAGTTATTTTCTTGAAGAGATCCTTCTTTCCTTTCTCAACTTTATTCCCTTTGGTACTGACGACCGACATCTTGTCGTCGAATCTCTGTAAATCAGCTGGATTTACACCTGGTATCTGTTGCATTACCTCGATGATGTTTGGAAATTTTGGTCGAAGCCGTTCGTACACCTGGGCGCCAAGTGTTACCAGAGAGCCCTGATTCGCCTCGTGTTGACCGTGAAGCTGAAGACCTTGAAGTACCGCGACCATTATATGAGCTGCCATTGCCGGTGTTAGACTGCAGTCTCCAGCTAATGCACGCACTATCGGACCGGTTAGCATAGTTGCTTTTAGACTTGCGTTTGAATCGTTCCACGAAAGGGCTCTGCAATTCAAAATTATACACGCTTGTCCTTCAGTCAAATGTCTCTGAGAGTTTGACGATTCAAGTGTCGGCTAAGCTCGACAAAAAGCAAAATATCTGTAGATCAAGAAGGTCCTGTCGACGCTAGTCAATTAACTATCATCAAAGTTGTTTAAATCGTTAAAAAAGAACTCGATTTTTACAAAATTGTTCACATTCGGAATAAATATGTGTATATATGTGGCCAGTAATACCAAACTAGCCCATTTGTAGAAATTGTTTTAACATATACGCTCACTTTTTTTTAGTAGTAGTCATAGTGCATTTATTGACAATACTGTAAATCTACATTAATAAATACATTCTAGGAGGCTACGCGCCCCTGCGCACTTCGCGCGCCTAACCTCCGGTCGTGATAAACACCTTTTGGAATTTTGTAAATTTCATCTATTCTTTATCAACGCTCCACAATATACCTCTCATCTAGACCCAGATTTTCCAAGTCCTCCCTATGAGCCATGCCTCCGTGCCAGGATTTTTCCAAGTCCCACAATATCCTCTTCCTCCAGGCTAGGATTCTTGTAAGTCCCTTCCACCAGGCCAGCATTTTTTTAAGACACCCCTATGAACCCCCTCCAGGCCGGGATTATTCTAAGTCCCACAATATCCTCCTTCTCTAGTTCAGGATTTTTCCAAGTCCCCCCTATGAGCCCATTCCAGGCCAGAATTTGTTGTAAGTCTCCACCTAAAGCCCCCCTCCATGCCAGAATTATTCTAAGTCCTCCCTATGAGCCCCCCGCCCCCTTCCCCCCTGCCAGAATTTTTCTAAGTCCAACAATATGTTCTCCATGGGGCCAGGATTTTTCTAGGTCTCAGGATTTTTCTAAATGCTCCCTGTGTGCCCCCCTCCAGGCCAGGATTTTTGTAAGCCCCACTATACCCTCTCTTGGGGCCGAAGATTTTTCTAAGTCTCAGAATTTTTCTGAATCCTCCCTATGAGCTCCTCTCCGTGTCAGCATTTTTCTAATTCCCACAATATCCACTCTCCAGGCCAGGATTCATCTACGTAGTCTCTATGAGTCCCTTGAGGGACTTATAAATATTCAGACCCAAGGGTTCCTTGAGGGACTTTAAAAAAATTCTGCCTTCAGTGTGTCATTTGCCTCTGGCCTGCTCGATTATCTTACACGGCGGTAGCAATATATTTTTATTATATAGAAAGAATATTGGCAGTAGGCCATTAACCGAAGTCCTTCAAACCCTGATGTTTGGGTATATTTTGTTGTTCTATACGAGGTATTCCTGGCCAACTCAGTAAGCGTTTAACTCTGACCCCTTCCAATTCGCACCATAATTTTATTAAACTATTTTATATGCTCAAAAAAACACTTTTTATTTCTTTTTCGATTTTTCTTGAAAAAGACTTTATTTTTCATGAATTTATAAAATTTAATCATTTTGCGTCTATTTAAAAACTTGAAATTTGTCCAAAAAATCCTATATTAGGTGTCAAAATTATTGAACTTTAACCCTGAGTGGGCAGACGTTAGCATCAATTTGTGAAAATTATTTTTCCGAAAAAAAGTCATTAAAAAAAATGAAAAAAAAAATTAAACCAGATGTCAGTTCATTGTTGGTTAACATTTTATACATAACGCAAGATTATTTTCGTATTTTCCTGAAGCTTTTTCATCGATATAAAAGAAAATCATGCAATAAATAATGAAATGTTGAAATAAAAAATGAAGCGAAAGATTTTTAACTCTCGATTTGTAATTTTCGCAAATCTAACCATCGACTAACCATTCTTGGCCGTGCTGAAACATTTGTATACGGTTGAATAAGGCAAAGTAATCCCAATTCCAACCCTGAGCTGAGAACAATAATGGTTGGCCTTTAGTTGATTTTTCAGAACCGGCCCGAAAAAGTTCAGGTTTGAAAGTTTAAATATGCTGTTTCTACAGGACCTTCTTAAGGATCAGTGATTTACTTAACTTAATACATTGAAACCGTAATTTTGAGTTTCTGAATTTTGGGTTCAGATTCGTAATCAGCGAATCCAAAAACTGCCAAGTGTCAAATTTCAAGTAAATTGTATGAAGAAAAGTAAATTAAGACGATTGATACTTAAAAAAAACATATTGTTACTTGTTTTAAAAATTAATTCGTTGCTTATCGGTTTGCAAAATATTTTTGAGTACATTTTGTTATCCGAATATTAGCCATTCTGTTTTTTAGTGTGAGCGGTATTGATCATACACTCTAAATTCGTAATATAAAATATGATTTTACATACCCAAGAACACATAGTACAACGCTATGACACGTCGATGGATGGCGAAGTACGAAGGCACCCAATTCGCTGACTACTTCGGCAACGATACTGTTGCCTCGAGAAGCCGGTGAATCAACAGCCATGCCTCCGCTATCGTGGTCCATCGAATCCGGCGGAGACGCGTCGCTCGCCGCTCCACCCACCAATGTAACTTTCAACACATCCACGAAGTCTCTGGTTAAATTCCTATTGAGCATGTCGTCAATTACTTCTTGAGCGTCAGTGTTTTCCTCGTCTAAGCCCGATTCGTACAGCCTCGTTATGTACTGCCATTTTGCACTTAGTCGTTGACACACTGCAAAGGAGAAAAAACTAAATTATCAAATATTCGGGAAAAAAATCCTGTTCAAGTCTAATGTAATACTGCAAGAATTGGAATTTTTATGCATTACTAGCCCATACGCGCGCTCCGTGCGCTTACCCAGTTCGTTTTACATTGTCTTATTACATTTTTCTTTGCATCTGAACATTTATTATTATTATATACTTTTTTATACATAAAAACTTCCATTACTTTATTATTTAATAAGTTAATTAATATTATTTACAGAATTTTATTAAATTTATTTATCTCTGCCTCAGCCTCCTCATTCCTCTATCACTGTGTGTATCTTCCTCAGTATCTGGCTATACGTCCATTATTTTAAAAATTCTATGAATTTTAATGTACCTGTACTGAAAGTTTATCTGCATAAAATGGCATACTGAATTTGATACACAAGTGTGATGTCTAATTTTTTGAGAACACTTTACTTTTTCTTACTCGATTTTCAGAACAGTCGTAACGCTATTTGAGAACACCGTGGATTTTTTCACTCAATTTCCAGAAGGGCCATAACGCTTTTTCAGAACATTTGCATTTGAGTGCCGCGCTAAAGATGTTTTCACATTAAAAGTCGTATTCAAGTACAAGTACTTTAATATTGATTTTTAGTTTTATATCAAAGTTAATATGACGGTTTATACATAAACGCTTCTTACCAAAATATATTCATTTTCCAAATATCCCATTTGGGATCTTGTCATTCAATTTCCAATTCCCACAGGAGTTAGAAATTGAATCCCACAAGTGGCTATCTGGTTGGGAATTTTAAAAAACTGTTCCAAATTATAGACGTAGATGAAATAAAAACTGAATTTTCTAGCTTTCTGGACGACAAAAAAATCTTTTTGCGTTGATTATGAGATAAGGGATTCGAAAAAATCTCGGTTACTTACTGTGTGTGGATACGTGCGTCAAAACCGGTACCAAGACGCTTTCGTAAAACGCAGGAGGACACGAGTATATAAAGGGTTTAAGAAAAACACGGATTATTGGTCGCAGTCGATGGTCCGGAATGACCTGAAAGACGAGAAGAAATGACAAGTTACGCCGATTAAGAGGAGGGAGAGAGATAAAAATTGCCGATATTCATTGAAGAATATTTCATTTGTTTGACTGTCGGTATTATAAAAGAAAATATATATTCTTGACACCTAAATCAAAGAATTGACGAAACAGATTAATCATGTGACGGTTCCATGACAAAACAGACCAGCGACAAAATAATCCGACAAAATATTTCAAAGAGAAATAACCCCTCGTTAAATATTTTGCCACAAAAATATCCCGTCACAACCAACTCGAACAAAAATATCCCATCTTACCCATCTAGGGTTACATTTCAAGTAAAAAATATAATAAAATAAAGAAAAGTACAGAAAATAGTCAAGTATTATAAAATAAAGAAAAGAAAAAGTAAAAAAAGTAAAGTATGTGATGTCTCTTAAAAACCAGTGTTAAAATTTATGGCGTTTCCCCAATAAAAAATGTCGTAATTTGTAAATGTCGTAAATACCAGTCATGTCGTAAATATACATCTTACGCAAATGTGAGATTTTTTTAGGAATATTTGAATGACCGGTTCACTTGAAAATCTGCGATAGACGTGTAAATCGTCAGCATACAATAGATACATGCTTTTGTCACGAGCCAAAATCTTCCTTGTTTTAGGTGTCAACAATATATGTCAACAATTCAACTCGTTTCGATCTGGATTTGACATCGACCTCTCCGATTTGGCTCATAATTTTTTGTAGGCTTAGTTGGACCCTCAATTGCACAAAACAAAAATTTTTTTTTTTTATATATATTTTTAAAATGACATATCGAATGCCATAATTTCAAAATCTGAAAAAATGCTGAAAAATACTTTGTTCAATAACAAAATTATCTAGCTTATCGCCAAAGTGAAGAAGATTTTTCTTCTTAGAATTTTTCAGAATTTTTAAATTATGGCATTCGATATCTCACTTTAAAAATATATTTAAAAAAATTGCAATAAAAAAAGAAAAAAAAAATGTTTTGAGGTTGCGGGTCCTACTAAGGCTACAAAAAACGATGAGCCAAATCGGAGATGTCGAGGTCAAATCCAGGTCGAAACGGGGTAGAATGCTCCATATGTATTCGCACATAATACCAGCAGTCAATCAAATGAGATATTCCTCAATAAATATCGGCGATTTTGTACGGACTCCCTTCCTTTAAATAGATTTGGTAGTTCATGCAACCATACCTCCATATTCGAGAAAACTGAGTTTAGAAGGGCAGGCGCGAGGCCAGGAAGTTGATAAAAATCTCGTCCTATAGTATGGCAACCGCTTCCTAGCAAGTGATAACAATGGTCGTGAATGTTGGAGAGAAACGCCTGCATTCGCGTAAGCGGTGGATTTACCGCCTGTTCGCTTTCGGGTTGATTGTCACCGCCGTTTCCTACACTTAAACCCAGAAGATTTGCCTTTTCCGACTCTAGGAGTCCGTGAGCATTTCTGTACCCCTGAAATATTACAAATAAATTAAATAAAGTTTTTACGTCAAGGTACTAATATCAAACGGAATTATTATCTCTCGTTTTTTTTATCATTACGTAAAGAGTACAATTTACAAGTAACAGAACATTGATATTGTAATATTATTTTAAGGATAATGAAATATTAGTAAATTTTTCTGATGAGATAAAATGGTACTAAGTGAAACTTAATATTCTTTAGTTTAAACTAAATAAATATGCTCGACAATATATTTATCAATATCTGTAAAATAAACTGCGTTACATGACGATAAATTGATTACATTTACATCGAAATCATGCTTTTGATTGAAGTTAGCATTTTTTAAAATTATTTTAAATTCTCAGTGATAAATCTTTAGTGATAAAAAAAAATATATTTTTCAATAGAATATAGAAGAGGTTCGGATTTTTTCTAAGTGAATTGCCATAGAATACATATTTTATTTCATGCAATGCGTAAAGTGCAGCATTGCGCACGCTTTGCGTGCTTAAAAACCACCCTTTCACACCTTGCGAAGTTAAATTTTATACAACACTCGTGCGAAAAACATTTTCTTAACTCGCGTGATTGCAACACTCACCTTCGGTTTCTGTTTCAAATCCACACTCGTCAGAAAAAGCATCTATCGCACTAGTATCGTAATGTTCTAATTTGTTAACACATACACAAAAAGTCCCGCGTTCTGTGCCGGTAAAGCGTGCAGGAAAACGCGTATTGTAGTAAGATGTGCGGTAATATGTACATTACAGCACTCCTTTACGACGTGTGGCTTTTTGTGCATGAATTAAAAAAAAATAGTATCTGATACCCGAGCGAAAAAGCAATGTCAACTTTCTCTGCTGCGGTTTATTTGTCAGGGCACTGTTTTTTAAATTTTATCCGACATGTCAATTGCGGCAGAGAAACTCAATACATTTTTTTTATCACCATTCTTTCCTCTTTCTCAGCAATTCCGTCCATATAGAGCTCAGATAAAGCTTTGAAAATTATTTTTATATTTTCTACATTGTAAGTTGAGGCTCTGTACCAGAGATGTGAAATTCTGATTTTTTTTTTTTTTAGAAAAAAATTCGCGATCCGTTAAGAATCGATGGTTTCTCACTAGGTTTGTTGGTTTTCCCTGAAATTACTACTGCGTGCCTACTGAGTGCCGGGATTATGATAGATTAGCCGGAAGTACAAGTGCAAAATTTCTCGGAGATCACTTTATCTTTGTATAATTAATTTAACTAGAATACTTTTTTCAATTATTTACTAAAAGCTCCTTAGCGTACAATATCACATGTCTACTTCCGGTGAAACGAACAAAAACCCTGTACCTACGTAGGCTCGTAGTTAAAATTCCCATGAAAACTAGCAAACCTACTGTTTATGTGATTCAAAGAAATTTCCTTGTTTGTTACTTTTCGACAATTTATCCCAGGAGCATAAATAAATATTGAATATTCTATTCTATTATTGATCATTAGCTGTGACTTACTTCGGAAACGGATGCCAGAGCAGCCGGGGTGAAAAGCGCGTTCATCGCTCTAACAAGAGCAAAAAGCGTCGGTAGTACAGGTATAACATGCGGTGCAGCTGGATTTCTGTAAACCGGATTTCCGCTTTCGCTTATAGCTGCAACGAAGCCACCTCTAGCAGCGCGATCCGGATCTTCAGGTATGGAGCAACGTTTAACGACACTCAAAACCGTAGAAATGCAGAACATAAGATCAGCGCGATTCGTAGCTGCGGGATCATCAACACCAGATTCAACAGGCTCTCTGTCCAATCCCACGAACCTTATCAACTCGATTGGCCCTTTAAACGCTTCCAAACCCAATGCCATAAACTGTGTGGAACCTTCGCCAATAACTTCAGCGACAAAACGCGTTTGCCTCTCGTAATCGCAAAAATGATTTGAGATAAGCAAAAGCGCTTCGCACAAAATAACACTTTCCATTCGCGACAATTGACTCGGTTCCCGAATCAAACCGCGAACCGTTGTGTGTATTTGATCAAAAACAGGAAGCAAAAGAAGGGGATATTTTAATCCAATCTTCACCATCAAACTAGCCGCATGTCGTCTAACATTTTTCGTCGCTCTTGATCTCGAATCTTTATTTTCACCGGGTGCCTCGAAAACCAAAGCAGCGAATATTTTCTCGAGTACACGCGGTAGTATAGCGACACCGGGCATTGTCATTGAGCCCGTTGACATCGAAAGAAAGACAAAAAGGGCGCTTATGCACGATAAAAGTGTCGAGAGAAGCCAAGGATCCTGTGGCGAATAACCGAGACACAATTCAAGAAGTTGTAAACCATTTTGTACACTTGGTCTCTCGTTTACGAGAAGAATACGCGAGACAACGGAATCAAGAGCTTGGGCCAAAGCTTCCCATTCGAGGTACTCCGGATCGTTAGGATCGCTCTTGTATCGAATATTCGCCATGCCTTTTGTGATTTTAGCGGTTAACCATTGTTGGACATAAGCGAAAGTCACAAGTGGTGCGACCATTGTCGCGTGACGAAAACCTTCGAGAAGATCCATACGAAGTCGATGACGAAAAACGGCGAATTCTTCCTCGGAATCGTAATCGCTTAGACAATAAGATGTCGTGCCGTTTGAATGACGACCGTTTGGATATGCGACTTTCATAAGTTTCGGGGCCGTGCTTTCGATATACTTTGGTACGTAAGTCAGTAGAAGCGTGTCAGTCTTTATTTGTTCGTGCTTGAATAGCATTATCCAGATTGCGTTTGCCTGATGGGTCAGCGTTAGACTCGAGTGCATCGTGAAACTCAGAACGGCGTCGAGAAAGAGATTCAAGTGATTCGGTCGGATTCCAGTTGGATCGTCTTTTCCCCACAAAGTGCACAATTGCGTAGCCATTCCTGTTAGGACTTGGGTTAATTTTTTTAGGAATAGATAGTGATTTTCGTGAAGGTCGTTGGGCGTGTGGCCTCCAGGCGCTATTGCAGAGGCGTAAATGCAACGCAATGCTTCTTCCGTGAAAAGTATCATCAGCTGTTTTCTGTCTTCGGCTTTTCCTTTACGATTTACCACCTGAAGGAGACATTCAGCTGCTGGACAACGAAACGTTGGATCACCGAGAAGAAGGCAGAGGATTTGGAGCAGACGACCTTCATCCGCCATTATGTGGTTTATCGAGACCCATTCTACGAAACCGGTCAATGTCAAGAGGACAACCTGATAACAGACGATATATTTTATGTTAAATAAGTCAGCATTGATAAGAATCATTCTTTATCAACTGGGCTAATATAACTTTTCAACATTTTTTTACACTTCCAAATATCTTTTGCACACAGAGCCAATTTTTCTATAGGTTTTTTTACATATCACTGTATATTACATAAAATTAAGAGGGAAATAAAAAGTGCAGGTATTAGTGGAGATTTTCTCTTTGGAGAATTTCGAGATTTTCATGTCAGTATACTTAGAATTGTCCAAAACGTCGACAAAAGTAGTCTAGAAAAAATGTCCGTATGTTCGTATGTGAAGAGCTTCAAAAGTTCAGTCGGTTGTATCTCAAAAACCGTTCGAAGGATCAAGCTGAAATTTGGCACGCAAGTAAAGCTGTTTTCCTGCTTCGATTGTTTTAATTTTCAATAAAATATTTACAAAAAATTAAAGTCTTAACGATTGGCGGTTAAAATTTTGGAGGATTTTGAATTGTCCATAGCTGCAACTTCCGAAAATATTGAAACCGCGAGCTAAACTTTCATATACATGGGGCATTCCAGGTCAAATCGACAGGGTCGTGACCCTCACATTTTTTATTGTTTTTTTCCTCAAAGTATGTTGAAAGGCGACACAAAAAAATGCTCGCCAGAAAATTTCAGATTTTTTTGAAAATTCGTTTGGTCACAATCAACAAAAATGTGAATTACTTAAAAACTACGTCACAGATTCTTTTGAAATTTTTACAGTGAATTCTTTATTGCAAAACAACATTTTTAAAACTAATCCAGAGGTGGGGAAATAACTGGAACTACTGTAAAAAAAATTAAGATTTTTTTGCAAAAAAAAACTGATTTTTTTAAAAATCTGTCGTACGTTATAAATTAATACAAATACATTCACAACAAGATTTTCTAATTTTGTCAATGACTTTATGATTTTTAAAAAATTATTTTATTTGTTATTTTATTTAATTATTTAAGCCATTTGCAACATCCTAGTTTGCAGCGTTTTTGAAAAAGTCGACCAGTTGATAAAGAATGCCACATGTATAAATAAGATGGATAATCTCAGCATCTGTATTTCTTTTTTGCTTCCTTATAGAGGAAGCTTTTTTTTAGTAGAAACATTTTTTTTCGCGATTTGTACGTTAAGATAATCTGAGAGATTCAAAGCATTGAGAAAAGGAGTTTAGAAGAAAATGTTCGTATGTGTATGTGTTGGTTTTCTTGTCAACACGCTAGCTTTAGCAATTTTTGAGATATGGAGCTCAAATTTGGCACGCAAGTTGACTATCGTATAACAATATTTCGGATTGAATTTGGTGTGAATCTGCCAAAGGAAAAAAATGACATGACATACTTAATTCTTTTTTTAACTATTTTTACACTATAACTTTTTTTTTTAATATGAATATATCTGGCTGAAATTTTCGTCACAATTGGACTAACATTTCACCGTGATTGGTGCTGAATTGTGACGAGAAACGCTCGAGTTGTTTCAATTTTGTGAGAATTTTCTTATGCTATATTTTTATACGCAATACAACTTTCGAAACATCTGACAAAACGCGATAAAACTTTAGTAGACATTGAAATTTTACATTCATTGTCATCGAAGTTTACAAAAATATAATGCATGTCAATCTTAAATGACTTGAGGAATAAAGCCTACAATTTATATCAAATTAAATGAAAAAATGATATTAAATTACTTTGAATTGTATTTTTTCTTGACAATTTAAATTTCCCTAGACTTCAGTTTGTGGGGAAAAAAGAAAATATTAAACAAGCATGCAAAGTTGAACCTTGTTCATATCTCCCTTATTATTTTCCGCCTTTGTACAAAGCATTCTCTGCGAGGAAGCTAAAATTGATCGACATATTTCATTCAGGTGGTTTTGTTAAAGATTCAAAATTATAAGGAATTTGGAAGATACTACTTCGCAGGTTTTTTTTTTTAAATACAAATATGAAAATTTGGCTCATGCTACTGTCATCATTCTCCATACTACATCAATATAAAACACATCGGTGAGTTATATTCACCTGAACGACTTTACTGTGCGCCGCGGCTTCGGTGGTATTACCGACAGAGCTTTGCTTCTGAAATTCCGAAAAATGTTGCTCCATTAGCTTGAGAAAAAAGGCAAAAATTTCAGCCATATTTGTCGTAAGAGCCTGATAGATGTCCTTTCTTCTCTGATTGGATTCCAGCGTCTGCAACAGTGCCACATCCTCGACCAATCTCAAGAAAACCAGAAGAACGACTTCGGTTTGACTCTCTCCTCTGGTACAGGCCTGGCTCAATTCCGCAAGCAGAGTTGGCCACTGCTGTGGCCACTCTCGTTTTATCATCTCCACGACTACCCTGGATAGCGCATCCTTAATGTGAGTTTCCGCCTGTGAATGCCGTTCCGTTCCCTCCTGCAGTAACTTCATCGCATTTTCCTTAATAAATATTTTCTCCGTTTGCGATATCTGAGTCCATCGATACTTGATACAGTGCTCCATAAGTTGCAAACCAAAGTGTCTGACAACGGAGCTTCTGTTCGGTGACTTTTGTGCGAGATAAAGGCCGCACTGAGCGCACAAAGGCGACGTCTCTTTGAATCTCTCGCAAGCATTGTAAACATCTAGACGCTGCTGATGCGGCACATCCGGAGACATCATTATTTCGACGACTCTGGCGAGTTCTGCTGATATTTGGGCGACATCGCCCACCCCAAACTCCATCCCTGCTCCTTTAAGCTGCAAAATCACAAATTGCAATTGAAAAAAAAGTAATTTATCAATTTTCATGTTTAACGTTAAAAAAAAAAGAAATTTAGCGGTAAATATGTTTTCAAGAAATTGTAAAGAAAACAGTCAGCCCTGCCTAGAATTTTCGGTAGCTGATAGAAACCGATCAAATGGATCAAATTCAAAATTACATTGAGTACGTAGAGAAATACTTCTTTTATCACTATTGTTCCTCATTCTATTGATTTTATGAGTGCTTTAATTTAAATTGTTTCATAATACTGGCCTACTGTGCTTGTCAATTAAATTGATAGATTTTGTGCCCTTCAGCATATCTATGTATATTTTCAGATTGTCAATTGGAGATGCCATACTTCGTTATTGGAGTGCACTTTACATAATGTTTCTTTTGCGAAATTTATTTCTGAAGCATTCCATACCAACTGAGCCACTCAAAAAAAAAAAAGATTCTCAAAAATTTTCTAAAAATCAGATTTTTCCAAATTTCAAATTAATAAAAAACTAATGCCGGAATATGCCGTTTTTTAAATTTAATCTGTAATATCTCGGGAACGATTAATCGTATCGGCATCTCTAAAAAACGAAAATGTGCGCTTTTTCATGGCCCACAAGAAACAAATTTATTCAGAATTAATCGTGTCATTTCGGGCCACATTTTATGGCAAAATCAACGAAAACAATTCCCGCAATTTTTGGAAAAATCTCCGGACTGTTATAGCAGCTTAACGTCAACATTTTCTTTTTACGTTATTTTTTTACTACTACATTCCGAAGATTGTGTTCTCAATAAATCGACTTTTATCCAAAATATTTATACTGCCGATAATGAGTGTCCTAACATTGAAGAACCGATATTTATTTTTTTTTTAAATTTCAAACCGCTGTAACATATAAACACTTAGGAATCCCATGAAAAAAAAAAAATACTAAAAATTCGGCAATCAGTTACAGGATTTAAGGCAATTTTTCCGATGACAATATCAAAAGTCCTTCCCATAAAAAAAAAAATATTCTGGTTGATTCTGCCATAAAATGAGGCCTGAAATTATTCTTATTATTTATAGAATATAAGTGATACACTTTCAAAACATGCCTCTTTACGAATTACATTACATAAACATATGGGAGTCCGGACTATTTTTAAGCAGAATAAACATTTTTTGCTTCAATGATAAAATTACAAAATAGATTGAAAAATTCATGATAAATTACACAAACAATTCTGAATACATTTTTTTCTTGTGGGGCATGAAAGAACAGCGCATTTTTGTTTTTTGGAGATGTCAATACGATTAGTCATTTCTAAGATATTACAGATTAAATGAAAAAATTGGCATATTTCAAGCAGAATTTTCTTTTTATTTGAAATTTGGTGTATCTATTGGAACCCCTGAAACTGATTTTTCAAAATTTGTTAAGAATTTTTTTTCTTTTGGGCTTCTGAATTGGCATGGGATGCCTTGTTACTTTCTTCCACAGAATTTATATTTATAGTTTCTTCACAAAATTTATATTTATTGTTTTCTTTGCAACATTCATATTTATTCTTTCTAAAGTAACATTGTTATTTACTCTTAAAGTTTGTAAATGAGTCGTTTTGAATAAGCACAAATTTACTTCCCGTTTAATTTTCATTAAATAAATAAATCACCAATATTTTAAAAAAGTAACCAAAACCATAAGTTATTTTTTTTTAATTGATAGCGGTAACAGTAACGCATTGCTTTTAAGGCAAATTAACTGTAAGAGTAACATATCCGATTTAAAAACTAATGTTCCAAACTCTGAAAATACCCATTTATAAAAATTTTCCCAATATTTCCACTCATTGAAAATATGCTAAGCAATAACTTAGCAGAGTTAGGATTTGTGGTCTATTTTTACATTAGATTTTTAAAAAACACAGGAAACTACTAAGATTTGATTAATTGTATATTATCGTTATATGTAGAATTAATTACTTTACTAACAATAGTCAAAACTATTGATATTTATATAATATTTATTTTTTAAAGCAGTAATTTTTTAAATAAGCAAACAAAACAACTGCAAGCTTGAGTAATTTTTGGTCTTTGTTAACAATGCAACAATGTGTTACTTTTACAGCTAAGTAACTGTAAGAATAACACATTATATTTAAAAAATAATGTTCTAAACCCTGAAAATATCCATTTCTCAAAATTCTCCCAAAATTTCTACTACTTGAAAATTTGCAAAGCAATGACATAGCAGAGTTAGGATTTGCGGTCCATTCTCTCATTGAATTTCAAAAATGTACAGGAAACTACAAAAATTTGATTAATTGTATGTCATTCAATTCCAAATATGTGTAGAACCAATTATTTTATTAACCTATGTCAAAACTATCGATATTTATATATTAATTATTGTTTAAAGAAGTAATTCTTTAAATAAACAAAACAACTGCAACCTTGAGTAATTTTTCGTCTTTCTTAACAACGCAAACCAGGCGCTTTTTTATATCCAAGAAATCGTGAGATATTTGTAAATAGAAGAACCGGTGATCAAGTCGATTTTTTTGTTGTTAGATATAATATTATTCGATAAACACATTATCGCCTCTCGCGAAAGCCTCGGGATTTCCGGATTCGCGTTATTTAATTGTGTATAGAATTGGCGCAACAGTGCGAAATATCGTTGCCGTCAATATTGCCGAAGATTTCGTCATTTTAAAAACGTCCGAGTGTTAAAATGAAGATTTTTCGTTTCAATTTTGGAGACGAGCGGACGAGGAACCGGGGCAGCTTGTTGAGATTATTCGTGTTGCACGCCGACCATGCCTTGACAGTAAAATATACACCAAGAGACAAGTGAGAATAAATTGTTTTTCCCCGAGCGGTTATACGCGGCACAACGCATTTAATGTCAATTAATATAACCGAATATTTTCCAGAATACTTTCACGTGGCTTTGACTCAGACACTAACTTGCTTCAGGATTGCCAGGATATACCAATAACCGTAGACATTTACCAGCTCGTGAGCAGCTCGTTTTTTGGTTGAGATGCGGCACGTTTTTCGAGAATATAGCGCATACACGCGTGTAGTTCGACGCTCAAGCGCTCTCGGCAGCTGAGGCGCTGCTTCGACCACTTGAAAAATCTCCTCTTCAAATCTCGCACCGATTACCGATGCAATTCGCGCATTTTTTTCTTTTTTTTTTCTTTTGTTCGCTCAACAAACTCAAAACTTGGTGAGTCGGTAAATAATCGGCGGTTAAATATCCGGTTAATTAACCGCGGCTATTGATTATAATTTACCTGTGGTCAAATATATTCCAATTGGTACGTGCAAAAAAAAGTAAACATAATTTTTGTGGTTGTTGTATAGTTTTAACTAAATTTGTGCACAAACGTACAAACTTATTTTTATTCATTTTTGTAAATATGAGTTTGTGCTTTTTCAGTTTTAGGAAAAAAGAAGGCACAAAAATAGTTTGTTATCTGTATTTGTGTTTTTATTTTATAACAAAAAAATTTGACATTATGTAATTTTTAATTTTTTAGTTTAATAGAAAAATAGACTCGATATAAATTGTAAAAAAAAATGTGTAACTTTACTGGTAATGTAACAAAACATAAAAAAGGATGCAAATGAATTTTCATTTTGCTTCCTCATTGTTTGTACATTTTGGT
Source organism: Perithous albicinctus (assembly GCA_964016905.1). NCBI lineage: Eukaryota > Metazoa > Arthropoda > Insecta > Hymenoptera > Ichneumonidae > Perithous > Perithous albicinctus. The sequence continues at coordinate 4,723,721 of OZ024692.1, read as the reverse complement.
TTGAGTTTGAGTTCCTCATAGAGGAGCTTTGTAATTTGTTTGGTGTTACTCCACTTCTATGCGAAATTTCAAGCCCATATAGCTTGAAATTTGCGGAGGCTGTAACGCAAGCACACTTTTTTAGAAAACTTCAAAATGTCGTATAAGCTGAATTTTTCAACCAATCCTCACCAAATTCGAACTCATCCATTTTTTAATATTTTAGTCTACGACTGAAGAAAATTTTAGCTCGATAACTGAAGATTCGCGAAAGCTAGAAAGCAAACACACTTTTTTCGGTGTATTAAAAAAAAATCCAAACCTTGCCAAATTGCCATCGGTTGATCGACCCTCACCAAATTTGGTACCGAAAGTTGTTCGATGTTACTCCAGCTCTATGAAAAATTTCAACCCGACAGCTTGAAATTTGCGACATTTATAACGCAAACACACTTTTTTGAAAAATTCAAAGTCTCGGAAAATTTGACCGGGAGTCCCAATTATTTTATTAATTGTCTTGAATATAGAGATGCAAAACCACTCTACTTGTGTGCCAAATTCTAGCCCGATTGGTCTAACCATCCTCGATTTATAAGGGTTAGAATTTTGGAGGCCTGACATACACACATACAACCGGATATTTTTTCTGAATATGTTTTTTAAACGTTTTGGGACATTCTGAACACAGTTTCATGAAAATTTTGAAGAAAAAATGACATGGAAACAAAAAGCTTCCTCTATGAGGATCGAAGCAAAATCCGATTTTTGTTTTCTCATAGAGGAGCTCTGTTTGCAAGAATTTTTTTTTTCGAGATTTTCATGTCAGGACATGAAAATCTCGAAAAGATCCGTATGTCCGTGAGTCCGTATGCCCGTATGTCCGTGTGTCCGTGTGTCCGGGTGTCCGTATGTCTTATGCCCGTATGTCGGTATGTCCGTGTGTGCGTATATCCGTATGTCCGTGTGTCCGTACGTCCGTATGTCTGTGTGTCCGTATGTCCGTGTGTCCGCACGTCTGTATGTCTGTGTGTCCGTATGCCCGTATGTCCGTGTATCCGGATGTCCGTATGTCCTTATGTCGGTATGTCCGTGTGTCGGTATGTCCGTGTGTGTGTATGTCGTATGTCGGTATGTCCGTGTGTGCGTATATCCGTATGTCCATGTGTCCGTATGCTGTGTGTCCGTATGTCCGTGTGTCCGTGTGTCCGTGTGTCCGTGTGTCCGTGTGTCCGTATGTCCGTGTGTGTGTATGTCCGTATGTCCGAGTATGTTTGATACTAAATTTTGGCAAAATTGATAAATCAGTTAAAATTTTATAGAAAGCAAAATCTTCGTTTTTTTCTTGAAAATGCTATAACTCGAGAACGCTTCAAGCAAAATTGATCTAAATTTTTGCGTAAAACGTAAATAGAGTATGTCAATGTTTGATGTTAAATTTCGAAAAAACCAACAAAGTAGTTAAAATTTTATAGAGATTTGCATTATCGGAATTTTGTTTTTTTTAACGCCGTAACTCAACAATACTTGTTCTTACATTTGATCCAAGATTTTGCATAAAACTTTTAATAGAATGTGTTGTTTTGTTTGATACTGAATTTTGTAAGAATCCAAGAGTTTTTATATTTTCCATAATTTCTTTTTATTTTTACAAAGCTTCATCTATGAGGAAGTGAAAATTGATCAACATATACTTTCTCGTAGAGGTGTGTATCTTTGTAAGACTCCAAAAATAATGAGTCATTTTTACTTCAGCCACATATAAAAACACATAAATTAATGAATATGAATATTATGAACGACGTATATATCGACTCTTTTTGTACTATAAGTTTGCATTAAACGATTTCACGACTATTTACAGTTTTTTCGAATTTCAAGTGAGATTTGAGTTTCATATATTGGTAGCACTGTGCTTACCGAAAATCACCGGTAAATGTGTCGGTAACAATCTTATAATAACCTAATTTACCGGTAAATTTACAACACTGTTCACAACATTTTTCGACAACTTCATTTCCATTCCTTTTTGTTAATTCGCTTTTGTTATTGCCAAGCTTTGTTATCAAAACGACGAATCGAAAAAAAAAAGCCGGAGTAAGTAGTCGGCAATGTTGTGAGAAAATTTTCGACACAAATTATCATTTGGAACTTCGAGCGGTGAGAATAATTAACGAACTTTGAGCGTTTTAAGGGTTATGCCGGTAGTTTGTTGATACAACGGAGAACCGGTTGCGCGAAAATTTGAAAAGATATGGACGAGGCACTGATCACAACACCGACCTCAAAGCTCAGTTTTTCGGAGCAGATACACTGCGTTGAATTGTCGCCTTTCGAATGGTCGCAGCAACTAATTTGTATCGCTATCGGCGAAGAAATCGTCGTCGGAACGATCAAATTTCAGGTAATATGCAACGATATATCATCTACGTTATTTTTTTTTCTCATTGCGTAAAACTTATTTTTTCCCTTCATTTTTGACAATATCTCTGATTTGTTAATTTTCCAAATTATCGATTTTCCAGGACGAAGATGAAACTGCGGAGGATAATATTTCTTACGTACCAATCAGAACATTTCACCATGATACAAGAGTTCACGCCATTGCCTGGAGTCCTGACACTTCTCTCAGCGTTGTACCAAAAATTCTGTCTTTTTGCGTAGCTGGGGCTGATTTCAAAATAAGGCTCTACAACAGTAATCTCAATGAAATCAATGTGTACGAGGTAAGAAGGCTTCTTTTTTTTCAAAGGGGGGTTTCTATTGAACAAAAGTTGGAAAGTAGAACTTTGCACATTGCTTCCTCATTAATTTTGATTTGAGACAAAGCCACCTCTATGAGAAAGCGTATTTATGAATTTCGGCTTGCACATAGAGGAAGTATTGAGAAAAAATCAATGGAAGATTAAAAATTGAATAATTAATTAGTTAAACAATGCAATAAACAATTGTACACTTGTTTACAGCTCTAATCCACTTTATGATATCTTTCTAAACTGTAAACTGTTAAATTTAAAAAGTTAAGGAAGCTTTGTGAAAAATGAGATTTAATGAGGAAGCAATGTGCAAAGTTCTACTTTGCATCATTTTTCATTTTAATTTGCATTTTTTAAATATCGTTACATTTACACTTTTAGTAGTTGCTTGTGCTATAACACAAATTAAAAGTTAAAATAGTATAATTAAAAAAAAAACAAATTACGTTACACTTGACAATGAAAACTCCGTAATTAATATCGTTGCATCATATTGCCATCTAGTAGAAAGTTTTGACTTATTTTCTTAAATTTTTGCGGAAGTTAGAGCGAAAATTTCAATTCTTTGAAAAATTCAAAATGGCGTAAAATCCGAGCGACTTAACCGATCATCACCAAATTTGTTACGTAGCAGCACTGTATGTTATTTTTCGTCTGTAGAATATTTCTGTTGATTTTTTGAAATTCGACGTGTTTTAGAGCAAAATTACTTTTTTTCGAAAAAATTCAAAATTCTATAAAATCCGAACCGCTTTGCAGATTTTGTCGAAATTCAATACCAAACAACATTGAACCTGTCTTCAATTATGAAGAACTATTTAGGTAAATAATCGAGCTTTTACAAAAATTTACAGTGAAATATGTGCAGTCCTTTATTTGTTACGCTATTTTGAATTTAGTCAAAAGTATCTGTTGGTTCGCAGAAAATTTCCCGAAAATACAATTTCCCGATAATAAAGAACCTGAAAACTCTAAAGAATCTAAAGAAAAAATTCAGGGAATTGTATTTTCGGTGAACGGTACTTTCGGGAAATTGTTCTTTAAGGAAATTATATTTCCGGGGAATGGTTTTCGGGAAATTATCAATTCCGGAAATTATATTTTCGGGAAATTTTCCGGATACCCTGTTTATACGATAACTCACTATTTTCGATATATCGGTGAAAATTTTCTAAACCACTACTGAGTCGTACGCAAATGGAAAACGATGAAATTTTTTGAGAGATGTTGGTGTTTTTTTAATATATATTTTGTAAATCGAAATCCTCTACTTTTTAAATACAAGTTTATGCCCTTCCAGCACCGAAAACTCGAAAAATGTAATTTTTCGCCCTCGGGTATTCTTCCCACAATATTCATTGTTATAAATAATCATGAAAATAATCATAATATCTATGCAAACGTTTCTGTTAATGCACTGAAAAAAATAATCATACTTATGCCAACGTTCTCGACTTTCTCTAAATGCGCATCGGAAAATTCATCTGTTCACCAACATGTTCTCCTGACAATCCCTTAATCCCGCGTATATTTAGTCAATAAAGATAATAAATAAATTGTCGCTTTCTTCAGGTACTGGATGGCCACAGAGACTACGTAAACGACATAGCGTTCGAATCTGAGGGTGAACTCCTGGCTTCTGTATCGGACGATCACACCTGCAAACTTTGGGCAGTAAAAGAAGAACAAAAATATGTGTCGAGCTTTCACCTCACTTCGCCTGGTATGAGTGTCTGTTGGCACAGCGAAGAGTCGGGCAAATTGCTCGTAGCGGAGAAGAATAGCTTGATTCACATGTACAACGTTAGAAGCCAGCAGGCAATAATGTCTTTAGACGCTGGAACGGTTCCTCTGACTTCTGCGGATTGGGGTCCAAATCCTTTGAAGGTAGTTTGCCTGGCAGCCGGTGAACTGATTCTCTGGGATGTTTCACGACCAAGTCGTCCAACGGAAAGTCGAACGCTTCACGTTGAAGGTGGTTTATCAGTGAAATTCTCCGTGAGCAACGAGAGTCTCTTAGCGAGTATCGGCCGGCCCGACAATCTCATTAAAGTAACAAATTTGAGAACGAAGCAGGTTGTTCTGTGCGGTAAAGTACAGTTAACCGGCGGTATGACCTGGCATCACAAATTGCCTTATCTCTGTGCGGCGAGTGACAGAGAACTGTTTTTCTGGCGAGTGAATGTTAAATAAATGTGATTAACTCTTAATGCGTTGCAATTTCACTGGTCTTTATGATATAACTGTAATGAAAAAAAATTGAAAACTTTCATAAAGATATTGAAAAATAAAAAAAAAATGTTCTTACGAAAATACTTTTGTTTTCTCATCTTCCAGTGTTTGGATACAAAGCTTATAATACTGTAAGTCTTTAAAGTAGGAGTTGAACCGGACCAGCCGGATTTTTTAGGAAATGGCTTTGGACCATGTCTCTGATACGATCGCTGTGAAACCCTCTTTGGCATCTCCGTCCGTTAGGCGACTCGACAATTCCGTTGCCTTGCTGTAGGCGAGTATGGGACTCGGTGCGCAAACGCGCTCCTCAACGAATCGCTTCTTTTCACTTCTGATACGATCCAATTGCTCGAGAAGAGCCGCCGTATCTTCTTTATTTTCATCGCCATTTTCGCCTTTTTGTGATTTACCTGTGACAAGAAAAATGTAATTTTCATTTTTTAAATTACTTAAATCATCAAAATTTTCAAAAAGAGCTCATTCAAAACTGTCTGAACAGGCCGTTACTTAATGCCAACATTCTCAACAAATGACAATAATTTTGTGTTTGCCGCCCAATTTCTTTGTATAATTATATGTCATTTCAATATTAATGTATGTATATTTTGACAACAGTGTCATCCTAATTAATGACAAACTTTTAGCAATCAACATAATGTAAGGTAAGCTTGACTTGGTTGGCGCGCTAATGTCGCTCACTTGACGAGAATCGTCTCTTTACCAACTTTCACTCGCTTGTAACATTAATAGTATTTTTATTATACGGGCAGACCACTTTTTCCTTGCACTAAAATGTTCAGCATACTTCAGTTTACAAGAACATCCTATTTTTTTTCGAATCTTTAATTTGCATAGTAGAAAAATCTCATGAATCGCGATTTTTAATGCTATTTGTACATTATGTATAACATAGCAACTTTAGAAGCTTATATCTCTGCAACTGAATGGTTAATCATTTTTAAGTTGCAGTAAAAAACGTGCTTTATCGCGCTGAACAACATGCTTTTATGGCAGACGTTAATCTTTGAATTGTCCTAATGCTGTAGCTACCTTAAAAAATGAAAGTTTTTCTACGAGGAAGTCAAATCGTCATTGTGAATTGTACAAATTAATGATATTTTCATGAAATAAATAATAATAAACATACCTAGTGCGAAGGCGAGCGCGGCTTCGAGCTTATTAACTTCATTCGTCGTTGACCAGTATTTAACAGTCTGCTGATCCAACGCGTCTTTAAGAAATTTTTCGATGACTTTCAGTACGATATCCAAACCCTCCGATTCCTTAAGTTGGCATTCAACAGACCAATTGAGTAGTGCATGACACAAATAAGCTCTCAAGCTTGAGTAGATAGGTTTGTCTTGCTTCGCGAACAAACTTTCCTCGTCAGTTGGGCTCTTGGCTTGCAGTATCGAAATCAGGCGTATCAAAAGGCCGCCACTTTTCTCCTCGTCAAAATTATCAGGATATACGATTGCGTACTGCGAAATAGCGCCTAATGCAGCTACTACATGGCCCATTTCTTTTTCAGGCTCTGGCGCAATTACTGCCATCGCGATATGATGACTTGTAACAACCCACAACATTGCTTCATTGTCAGAAACACAACTGTCCGGATTCGGTGTTAAACGTCCGTAATAAGCAGAATATTTAGAATTTCGTTCTCGCAGTGTCTTCAGCAATCCATATTCAGTGTTTGACTTGAGCCAGGCGAGAATTTCCGGCACACCCGCGATCGTTGTAATGGCTTTCTTCATTTCTTCATAAGCCTCAAGCTGAACTTTTCGATGCTCTATCTGCGGAAATTTCTCTATCAATTTTTGAGCCGATACGCAATCTGCGTCGAGTAATGCAACGGTAAACGCTTGATCAGCCAGTGAATCACTAAGACCCGGCTCGTCTGACAAGAGTCCCATTTCCGCCGCGACTTCCAAGCTTTCCAGATTTTTTCTTCGTCCGATGAATCTCGCAGCCTTAGTAAAATCTCCGAGTTTAGCGTAGCATTGAGCCGCGTCTTCGAAATTTCCTTCCCTGGCAGCGTTGCTGGCCCAATCGTCTAGAATCCTCTTGAAAATGGGCTCCTCTGCGTCTAATTTGCATCTAGCAAGAACGTAAGCTTCTCGGTACATCTTTTGATCGAGAAAAATTTCGATGGCTCTGTGAATTTTGTGAATGCAGAGTAAATAAGAAACCGCTTTTGTCGGATTACACTCAAATAACAGCTGCGTAGCGTAAGCTTCGCAAGTTTCTTGCCACGTTTTCATCGACAGACTTGGTGAAAGCGATACCAAAAAATCGTTTAATCTCTTTTCTTTCGTAGCGTCTTGCAAGTTTTTACGGAGGCTGTTGTTCCACAGGCTCATTTCCGTTATCGCGTTGTAATGACCTTGAGTAGCGTGAGACGTGTTCTCTTGTTCCAAAAGTATCGATATATCTTCGGGATCACCAAAAATGCTTGGAGATTTTTCGACATTTCCGTCGACTTGGCCACTTGTACCGTTTGTCACAACTTCTGTTTGAGATTGCACTTTCTTCGCTAGATTTTTTAGTGATTTCAAGCAAAGAGATTTGTCGTTCATGCGTCTCGAGTAGGCAGCGAGATAGGAACACTTTTTTGGTCGTTCTTTTTTATTTTTTTGGCTGACAACATTTTCCGTAGGTTTTTTTGGTGATTCTACACTCGTACGAGATTCCATCTGCTCCAATGACGAAGATTCTTTTGATTCTTCGGTCTCATTCGAATATTTTTCAATGTTCTTCGTGAGGGCCGTTGTGACTTTCTTATTTTTGTTTTTTTTTGTTCTAATCCTTTTCGCCTGTGGTTTATCGGTTGGAATTACAACCTTTTGATCGGAAATCTTCCACATGCGTACCGTAAAATCCGACGAACCGGTTATTATGTAATCCGGATGTAAAGGACTCCACATACAACTCTGAACGGGTGCTGTGTGGCCTGTGTACGTGGCTATCAGTTCTTGGGTTTCTACTTTCCAGACCTAGTAAATGGACATTTGTGATGAGCGTAAATTTTGATAATTAAATATTTTTATAATTATATTTAATTATAAAAATATATTATATTTAAAATAATTAAAATTAAGTTTGCCTCCCCGGCAAACTCTGTCACCGACATTTTAATTAAAAATCACTGAAATTAACCGAATTTTTGACCCAAAATAGATAGATCTGGATTAGACGTTAAGTGTCACCAACTTTATCCGACATTTTAACCGATATTTTTTGGGCCATCCGAGGAATTTTGTAAAAGAAAAATGACCTTTTTTCTTGTTAAATTAACAAAACGTATTTCTGGAGGTACATGAATAAAAATTTTGTTAAAAGTACAAAAATTATGGTTTTCGTTTTAGTGTGAATAATTATAAAATATAGATCTTTGTAAAAAACGATACAAAATATTCAGCATTGATCTGACTAGTGTTCAGCGCCCGAAAATCCATAATTTCTTAATATATTAAGAAAAAAAAATTAATTTTCGGTCAAAAAGTCAGTTAAGCTTGGTGAAATAGGGGTATATCGAGACTCATTTAAAACATCGGTTAAAAGTCGGTTACAGAACTTACCAGGACTGCTGTTTGTGATCACTTATGTCGAAGAAGTGTAGCCATGCTTTTAATTTGTTTATATTGAGCCATGAATGACCGTTGAAAATAAATTACTTTTAGCTAAAAATGAACCCGGTTATTTTCACGCTCTTTTTGTACGGTATTCAGCCAATTCTAATTGGTGTCCGAACATACTAGAGTAGGGGTAAACATTTTTCTTGCGATCAAAGTGTTTCCGAGGGATAAGAAATTCTTTTAAAAACCCGATGTTGTCTAAGGATAGCGGATTACTAAGGGATAAAGGCTTCTGTATGAATAGGGTGAGCCATGAGATAGGACTAAGGGTAGGGTGCTTAAAAATCCTGAAAAATGAGATTAACAGTAAATAAGATCTGATACTAAAATGAACTTGCTCCTGATTCCGGACCCTCGGAACATCACAGAACGAAAAAACCTTCAGCAAAGCGCACGTCGAGTAAAATTCACTCAAATTACCTGAGCAGTGTAGTCGTAGCTTCCGGATACCAAATGCCCGCTAAAGTGCGAGCTCCAACCCAAACACACAACCTTCTCGACGTGGCCACACAAAGTCGCGACCACCTTGTGCTGAGTAACCGTACTGTCGGCGGACGCGTCCAATTCGCTTTTTTCCTTCGCATTCTCAATACCATCCATCAAATCCGTTAGATCGAAAATCGTAATCGTTGAGGCGTTAATTGCCACAGCCAAATAATTACGAAGTGGCGAAAGATTCAAATCTGTTGTCGTGCTATCCGGATGCCAAGCGAGGCATTGTATAGCCTTCTTCAAGGAATATATCGGTTGACCGACTTCTTTGAGATCCCGGTTCAAGAATGAAATTGATCTGGAAAGTTAGTTTTAGTTAAAATTTAATGGGTCGCTGTCAATGCAAATCAATAGCAACATTAATATATATATCAGGGTGGCCCTTAATATTGGTAAGACAATTTTTTTTTCTCTCACCCCTTTAATTGACTCGAAATACTGACAAATTATTTTTAAAAGTGAAATCCGCTCTTAATTTTATCATTAACCCGTGCCCCAAAGGCCCTTTCAAGGAGTTAAGGGGCACAACCAATTCAACCGCCTAAAAAAAAGGTGATTTTTGGGAATTTTTTTAAAGAAAACTATTGCATCGAATTGTTTGAAATTTAGAGGGTATATTGGTGCATGTGTAATGAATACTGGTTTGAATTTTTGAACGAAAATAGTTGATTTTGGACAAGTTATTCGCCATCTCGCAAGTCCTCAAAAAAAAAAGTGCCTCCACTGCTGCAGTGATTGCGGCCTTCACAGTGCCAGACTAAAAGGCGGTCAAACTGGGTGTGCCTCCTTCAAAGGGCCTTTGGGGCACGGGTTAATATTGAAATTAAGAGCGAATTTCACTTTTAAAAATCATTTTTTAGTATTTCGAGTCAATTAAAGGGATGAGAGAAAAAAAAATTGTTTTACCAATATTAAGGGCCACCCTACACATATATATATATATATATCTATATATGTAGATATATATATATATATATATATATATATATATATCTACATTTACATAAGCAATTAATTTCCTAACTCTAAGCTACTTAATTTCAAAATACATATGTTAAATAGTCTTTTACTTATTCGCTACCATCAGTTGAAGTGAGCAAGTATTCATATTACTTCCTTTTAAATTCTTTTTGATTCCAATGTTTCCTTATATTGGGTGGTATCATATTAAATCAACTTTTTCGTATATAATCATAAGCTTTCCTTCCAACCTTTGTCTCCCCATCGACTTGCTTAACGCTAAAATTCTGGGCTTTTCTAGTCTCTCTATATTATATAAATATTTCGCCATTGTCGCCACCACCAGCGCCACTGTGTACAGGAATCGAGACTAGCCTGAAGTTTTTTAAGTCCGGCAAGTAAGTTTGACCGGGGTCAAATGACATACTGCGGCCAGGGTTAATTGATAACACCATGGCTTTATATAAATATATAAAGCAGGCATTTGAGACATAATATCCTACCAGCATCGTCAATGAGAGCGCGCGAGCCACAATAATCTGCTTGTATATATATATATTGTAACGGAATCGGCATTTATATTGCGTTATTTATGGAATTGTATGTGAAAGTGGCATTGGAATTGATCCGCTCGTGTCATATGAGACAACTGACAACGAACTGAATGACGCTTGACAACGATCGTAGATTGATTAACAGTCTTGACAGAGACCTCAAAGATTACGGACGCGATATCTATCTTAATAAAGTTCCGCCCTGCTATTTCTTTTATAATCGTGACTTATTTATTTGCTCGTTCGTAACATTGGTGTCAGAAGTGTTTAACGAATCTTCGCGTATAAAAATAAATAATTCGGTCGGGATAATAATTCAAAAAGTGATTTTTTTTTTTTTGGTGTGTCGGTCAAATCGGATTATCAGTGAGAACTCGCAGTAATTATGAGTAGAAGAAGGAGGATACGAGCAACAGTGTCCGAAGATGGACACGGCGAAACAGACACGATCAACATCCTTAGAGAAGAATTCCAACAAAAAATTGAAGAAAATAATCGTCGTATGGCCGAAGATTTCGAAAAATTAAAGGAAATAGCAATCGAGTCAGCACGAGAAGCAGCCATAACATCGGTTCGGGATGTGTTACGAGAAGCAATCGGTGAAGCTGCACAGACCGCAGCCAAGGAAGCAGCACAGGAGTCAGCACGTCTCATCATCGCTGAGCTCAAAAAAAATAAAGATAATGTTCCTTCCCTTACTTCCGCTTTACCTAACACTTCCGCTTCTCTACTTGATAACTCAATAACAACACACGCTGTTATTCATGACATTCCGCGACAAAATAACAATCATCAAAGCGAATCTGTCATACCATCAACTCCCATTTCAAATCAGACTAATCTTAAGCTGAAACACGATTTGTTTGATGGTACCGGATCCTGGGACCAATACTTTAAACAATTCGAAATAATTACACAATTCTATCGATATTCGATCACTGAAAAAGCAATCTTGCTCGCTTCGTCACTTCGCGGGTCAGCTCGAGTCGTATTAGACGGTCTCAGCGATGAAGAAAGTAAAGATTTTTCCAAACTTAAATCAGCTCTAGATTTTAGCTTCGGGACAAAAAATTGTAACGAGAGATATTGTAATGAATTGGAGGCTCGGAAACAAAAATATAATGAAGATTTTGCGACATTTGCAACAGATATCAATCGGTTGGCTAGGTTAGCATATGCCGAAGCCAACATAGAAACGAGAGAGAAAATTGCATGCAGAGCATTTATTTCGGGGCTTTCCAATTATAATATCAAGAAAACGATCAAACTTGAGAAAGTCTCGACACTCATAGACGCACTGAATCGAGCTAAAGAAATCGATACAGTGCTCGAATCGATAAAAAGTAAATTTTCAAATTCAAATTCTAACTTCAGACAAAATAATTTTAACAACAAATCCTCCGACTCAAACGAACTTTACAGACGAGACAAATCGAAGGAAAATCGAAGGATCGAATATCGAGATTCACAATTTTCATTCGACTGTTGGAAATGTGGGAAAAAGGGTCATAGACAAGCTACGTGTAGAAATCCTCCTTCGGCAGAATAAAGATTGAATAGGACTATTCTTCAATATCTATCCAAGTTTGTTTCAGAAAATCAGAAAGATTGGGACAAATGGATACCCTTTTTTTTTACTAGCTTACCGTTCTTCAAAACATGAAACTACTGAATTTTCACCAGCAATGATACTTATGGGTAGGGAACTTAAGTTGCCATTAGAACTTCTTCGTGGAAATCCACAAAATGAGTATTCAGAGGCTAGTGATCCATCTGAATTCGTTGGAGAATTGAGAGAGAGATTGAATACAATTCACGAAAAAGTAAGAAAGCAGTTCATTTTAAAGAGTAATAAAATTAAATCAAAGTTTGACTTAAAATCACATATGCTTTCCTTTAAACCCGGTCAGCAGGTTTGGCTTTATCACCCCCATAGAGTCAAAGGAAAGTGCCCAAAGTTGCAAAGAGATTGGCTAGGTCCATATTTAGTTAAAACCAAAATTAACGATGTAGTATATAGGATTCAGAAACTTCCTCGTGGAAAATTGATGATTGTGCATATAGATAGATTAGCACCTTTTGAAAATTAAAAAATAGCGATGGCAGTTCTGAGACGTTAATGGTGGAAAGTAGATTGCTTGGCTGGAGCCTGGTGCACTGCCCTCGGTAAAGGTCATACTGTAGCTCGGTGTACTGTGAAGGGTTTCCGAAGAATCTTTTTGTGTAGTGGGTATTCAATGTCTAACTGGGCATGGTTAGTCGTTGGTGTCACTTGGTCCGAATTTTCTCTGGCTGTGGATCAAGAATATTCCTTTAACTAACTTGGATTACTGATCATAGTTCTCGCTAGTGGATGTTTTTGAGTTCCCGAGAACAAGTTTGGATATTTTATGGTCGGATTCACTTGAGCAGTATAGGGGTGCGCACACTGTATTGTTCTGTAAGGTGACCGATAGAGTACTCAAATGAATGAAATGAATAAATGAATTAAAGCTTTCCTATTGATATCATAACGTCGGCTATTCGGGATGTAGTTCCAAAGAAAGAGAAATATTGTTATTTTTCAACGATATTATTTTCCAGAGCACTACGCTTTTCCGTTTTTCTGTCACAGGTTGACTATTCTGCAGAGAGACCTAGTAGAGACCTAGAGAGACCCTTCCATTCTTCCCGATCCCTTCAACATCAATAAGGATATCTTACAAAACATCGTGGAAATGGATTGGACGAAATTTTCGAAGGTGGACTACTCGATTTCTGGAGAAATCGCTCCACGTCGTTACGTTTCACAAGAAAGAAGATAATAAATGAAACAATTATTAAACTCAATTGTATTATCTAGAGACAGATTTTTTTTTTTAAAGACCGACCGACAGAAAGTTAAATTTAAATTTGATAAAATAATTAGCTTTTCAAATGTACACGCTGCTCTTCCCAGGTTTTTTAGCCATGGTTTTCCCTCGGGACTTGGGTAAATACCAGAGCAGTGTTAATAGGTCGCGATCATATCTAGATGGACCATGGCAACCACATCCTAGATAGTTAGGGAGTTGCCGGGGCGGCAACTCAAAAGGAGGGGAGTAGTGTAACGGAATCGGCATTTATATTGCGTTATTTATGGAATTGTATGTGAAAGTGGCATTGGAATTGATCCGCTCGTGTCATATGAGACAACTGACAACGAACTGAATGACGCTTGACAACGATCGTAGATTGATTAACAGTCTTGACAGAGACCTCAAAGATTACGGACGCGATATCTATCTTAATAAAGTTCCGCCCTGCTATTTCTTTTATAATCGTGACTTATTTATTTGCTCGTTCGTAACAATATTATATACGGAGGTCCCGATAAAACTGGACCATCCGCGAAGAATTGACTAATCTGGTAGGCTAGCAAAGGACCGTAGGCAATCAGATGGCGACTAGCGTTATGGACTGTCCAGTTTCACCGGGTCCTCCCTATATATTTTTTAAATACTGCTACTCTAATTATAGCTACTTAATGCTTTAAATAATAGCATGCAACTATAATTAAATGGAAAATCAATATTTATTAAAGTGAAAAAAAAAAAAAAATTAAACAGTTGGGCAATTTCGTTATTCCCATTTTTCTGTAAAAACGACAAATCTCACCCGCCCTCGTAGCCCAAAGCGATACACGAGCCATCAGGTTTCCACGCGAATTCTGTGCAATCCTTTTTTACCACTGACTTCGCTTCTGGAAAAAAAATCTTTAATGATAATCGATCAACAGAAGTAACGATAAATTGTCTTAAAAAAAGAATGGCGAAATACCTTTGGCAGGCTTGTCCGATGGATAGTAAACCAGTTCGCCATCGCCGCACGAAAACAGAACAGGATTCTTGTTTTCTGGATTTGGACCCCACCCGATAGAGTATACGGTATGCCTGTGGTATTGACGATAGAGAATCGGTGGCTTGCTCGTATTTGTGTCACAAACACCAACGCGTCCCTCACCGGTTCCAAAAGCCAATAGATTCTCTTTTTCCGGATGCCAAGCGAGCTGCCTCAGTTTTAATTGAAAAATATTACCCTCCCATTTTATGTTAAAAATAATTTAGATGTGTTTTTTCGCAATAGGAAAATTTAAGCATAGTCAGAATATAACGTTGGATGTTAGCCGTGGCTGATGGTTGTAATACTTAATGTTTACAAGGAATCTAGGAAATAATATCCGTGAAAAAAAAACAGTAAAAAATAATTGTTTAAAAATCAATGGAAAGAATATCCTTGGAAAAAAGATGCTAGTTGAAATACCCGGAAAACATCAATTTTGCCAGTTTATTTCGATAAACATATTTTCATTGTTTAAAAACAGCAGTATAGTAACATCATATAGTTTAAAAACTGCAAAGCCGGGTCCCGATGGTTACACCTACAAGTCAACATACCGACTACAAAATGCCGAATCATAGTAAATTTACAAATGCAATGAAAGAAAAATTGTGTGGTAGATGGGGGACGTTGTTCCTCCCCGCAAATCCTCTAATGAGGGGCGTCGTCCTCCATCCCGCCGGAGGCTGTGTGCCCGTAACTCCCTCACCCACAGTCTTCATGATTTACATTTAAAAAATTGGGATGGAGGCAAAACATGCATAAAAATAGCAGACAATACACAGTTAAACACACAGCATAGATCTATGCGTTAGTCCGCCATTAATAGAATGTAAACATCCGAGGATAACGTAAGAAATTTAAGCTTGTTTTTGTTTTAACACAACTTATATTAACTGAACACTAACACTAACAGCTAAAAAAATATCATGTTTCAGTCAGTCAGATATTTCCTAGAAATAGTCAGATTCAGCACTTTTTGTGAAGTTTGTTTGATTTTTTTTTCACAAACGTTTAAGTGTTGCATGTTGTTTATGTATGAAGCTCGAAGATAAAAAACGAAGACAAAGTCGAGGGCAATTTATATCTTGGAAGGGAAAAATCGAAAGAAAAATACAAGGTAAGAGATGTATTTTCTTATAAACTTTCGAATGTAATTATAGTTACAACATTTATAAAACATTTTTCCGGCAACATAAACAAATTAGGTTATTGTTTGTTTTACCGTTTTCAATGTCTTTGTCTTCAGTTCAAAGCCCTATAGAGGGGTTGGGGGGGGGGGGGGGAGCCCAAGGATTTTTAATTCATTCAAACTGTTTTTTAGTTACAAAAATTCTTTGGTCATCGAAATAAATATTATCCGTCTGATTTTCGGAAAAGGCGCAGCAGTCTAATTGTTATTGGCTTTTTTCACCTTTTCTTTTTGTACATGCTGTGAGACCAAAGAAGGCTTAAATATTAAGAGCGGCTAACGAATTTTTGGTTTTACGTATGTATAGTTTTAAGCCACCTTAAAATGTTCGAAAAAACATAGAAACCGATCAAACGGACTAAATTTCGATTAAGAATTAATCAGTTTTAAATGATTTTAATTGGAGTTTTGTCCGTTTAATTGGCTTTAATGGGTTTCTTTAATCAGGGAACTGGTTAACGTTCTCCGGATCTTTTTTCTTTTATTATGTGGTAAGAGACATGTGAATATAATACAGGTACGAGGACACTGTAACGGATGAGATGTAAAAGGCAAATGAAAGCATATAATGAAATAAATAGACTGCACTATAGAATGCTATAATTCATACCGATCGAACTTTTCCCATGACTTTCTGCCAAATCGTGGTGACATCGAAAGAGGTCTCATGCGGCTCCGACAAATTCCATAGTCTTAGCATAGCGTCACCAACGCCAAAAGCGATTCTCGAAGTATCCAAAGGACAAGCGGCCATACAGTAAACGTAACCACCCTGGGTCGGTACGCAATACTCGGTTTTACATTCCGTAGCGGTTATCAAACTCCGAATTACTTGGCGATCCTGAGCGATAGTCCAAACGGTTAGTCTGCCAAAAGTAAATGAATAGATCGATAGTTCGTTGAACAGTAACCAAAATCCTCTTTTTAGACATTCCCTTAAAAATCGTTTTTGAGTCTATTAGAACAAATCTACGATGAAGTTAGAGTTATTCATGAATGAAGCAATATCGGGGTCGATCTCAGTATTGACTCAGATTCGTGATGTCACTACCGGTAGCACCAACAGAGTGATATTAAAAATTCGATAATAAATATACATATTTTCGTGTTTATACTGACATCTTTCTTACCAAATAAAAAATATTAAGAAAAAAAAAAAATGGTTAACATAAATTATGTTAATGGCCTTGAAATTTTTGGAACATGAACTTGAGTACTAGATATACAATATATATAAAAAAATGCAGTTAGGATTACATTCACAGCGGATATACCTCAATAAACCTATACGAGATACCAATTTGTGTCCAAATTGAATATCCAAACTAAAAAAAAAATTGTTAATTGCAATATCGTTTATACTTTACTCCAGGCGTATCCATAATTTGAAAGATACTAGAAAAGTATTTCCACATTTTTAATTTTTCTTTTGTAAGTAGAAACTTTAAAAATAGGCATGGCTGTAAACGGTCCCTGTCCAATTAGATATTTTATGTGTTTTTTTTAATGTAACAAGTTTTTACTAACGGATTTGACTCCCTCCAATTTTCTTCCCCGGTTCTGATTTTTGTCGGCACATTAGCAATGCAAAACAAACCCCTCGCGTGATTTGCGTGCTGCAGCTTGCATATTGGCTTATTTTTTGGTCCCATTGTAAAATCCCAAGAGATAAGTTCACCCCAGGATGAAGTAGCGAGAAGGAGTTTTGGTTCGGCCCAACACACGGCTGTCCAGTTTCCTACCGCTGAACCTAATTTCACTCTGTGCTGGTTCGAATCTAATGGTTTTACAGGAACCGAAATTTCAAGCTGGCTTCGGCCGTCGCCTCCTGCTCGCCATACGAATATCGATCTGAAAAACGAATCTCCGTTAAATTCAATTAAAACATTGAAATAAAAGTTACCCTAAAGTACTTTGGGCTGTCCGTGATAAATGTATGTTTTGTGAACGTTTTTTTATTTCTGGTTTGTTATAATGCGATATAAAAAAACACTCCATACTAATTGCTGGATTTTATCGGAATTTTATTTGGTCAGAATCATCGTTACATTCTGGTTACTTTTTTCGTGTTTATATTTCATCTTTATCATATTAACAACTCGTATCTCTGCTATACCCACATTTCAATCTGGTTCGATACCCTTTATACATCATTCCGTACGGAGCTTGCGAACCCATCGGATAATCTCCTTTATCTTTACCTATCAATTTCGGCATTCAAGTTGTTACTAAGACTTCTTTTAATGTTAATTCTTTCCTAATTTCCCAAAAATTTCCGATGGCCGTTCGCGCACGGTATCACGTCTAAATAACTTTGTAAAAATACATTTCACAGAAATATCTTCGCGGCAAAAAAACTTCATTAAAAGTGTCTTTAATAGAGTGGATTTATTATTGTTATTGTTACAGTACTGTATAGTATGAAATGGATATCCGCAAAAAAATATCCTTGGAACAAAAAGCATCCCAGGAAAAATATCCAATGAAAAGAAATCCGAGGGAAAAATATCCGCAGGAGAAAAAATTATGAGTAAATAATACATGATAGAAACAAAAACCGCTGAAAGAACAATCCTTTTTTTTAGCATTTACCGTTTTCATTTAAATATAAATGAATACAGGACCCTTGAGATTTTCAGAATTCGAAAATATTATAGTTAAAGTGTAAGTGTATGTGCATGTGGGCGCGCAAAAAATCGTGAACAGAACCGGGGTTAAGGGGCGGAGCCCCGTATTGGGGGTGCTAGTACCCCCCCCCCCCCCCCCCCCTCAACAAAACAATCTTTTTAATTGTCAAAAAATAATTCCCTATTATAAACAAATTCATGTATTTAATTTAATAATTTAAAAAGTTTATTGATTTAATTTATTAATTTTTGGATGTTTTCATTTGTAAAAATGTGTTTTATTTATGGAGATATGTTCAGCGAGATAAACTGGCAAAGTTCATGTGTGCCGGGTTTTTAAATTGGAATCTTTTTTTCAAAAGATATTTTTTCCATATAGTTTTCTTTATCAAGAATTTCGTTTCGTTCAGATATTTTTTTCGGCCGGATCAATTTTCCACGGATATTTTTTCTGTGGTTTTTCCAAGGATATTCTTACCTAGATTCGCCTGTATTCAATTGCTGTAACCGTTCGATATCAATACCTTCCATCTATATCAATATGATTTCGTTTTCGGAAGAAGTGTGTCGGGAGATGTTTCTAAACGATATTTAGCCGAAAACTATTTTTGATGAAGTTGTTTTGCCGTGAAGATATTTTTGTATTTTGCAAAAAGATATTTTTGACGACATTTTTTTGGCGCAAAGATATTTTTGTGAAAGATATTTTATAAAAACGATTGAAATTTGGACGATATTTATAATTTGAATAAACCTAGAATGATCACACATGAATTAAAAAAAAACTTTACAGCCGATGTTTTTTAGCCTTCCTCTATTTTTTCCCCCCGTTTTGTGAACGAATACAAGCTTTTGCTTTACACAAAATAATGCCTCAACTTGAAAATTTGGAAAAGCCTTATTTTTTATTTGTTTTATTTATTTTTTTATTCCAGCTCTAGTTTAACTTCACAAATCAAGATAATCCTCGAAATAATCTCAAAAATGTAGTCTTTCAACAAAGAATATAGTTACATATTTTTCAATCGTCGACGTAGTTTTAGTAAACAACATTTTTGGTGATTGAGACCAAATGAACTTTTGAAATGGTCTAAAAATTATTCTCTTTTCGGAGGATTTTCATTATCGAAAATTCCTTGGACAATATTTGAACAATATTTCTTTTTCTTTTTCTTTTTTAGTAATCATTGTAATTAATATTCACCTGTCCTTAGCCCCAGAGGCAAGAAGCATATCTTTGAATCCTGAATCATTGAGAGTATTGACCTCGGTGGGACACCATGAAAGGCTCGTGATTTCAACATCGTGTCCCCTAAGTTTGTAATTTATAGTGCCATTGCCTTGTAAATTCACAATGAAAATCAGTCCATTCTTTGCTCCAATAGCGACAATATTAGATTTGTGTGGCGAGCAAGCCAGGCAAGTGGCTGAGAGTTTTCCAAGGGAAAATTGTTGGGAAGCGTTGTACGAGACAGTCCAGGACACAAGAAGGCCCTCCGAGCTCACGAAACAGATCAAATCGGGATTGCATTTGGACCAATCGACGCCTATTACTTTTTGCTTTGTCTGAAATAAAATGTTAAATTTAAGATTTCAGGTTGTATTACACTTTTACCAGTAACATCTGAAATTTGATAATTTATTAAGTTTCGAGGTTTTTGTTTTCTCTGTAAAATTATTACGATTCTTTTTTAAGTTGATAAGTTAATAGGCACTTAAACAATAAATCGGCGCATAGGAAAAAAAATTGAAAAAATGCATTCAGTCTGTATAAGTATCGTACAAATTTATTAATTACATTTATAATTAAGGTATAACTAATAAAATCTATTAATATTTATTGAAAATTCTGCTTTTTCCAATGAAAACCGAAAAAAAAGAAAAAACGTTCCACAAGATCTTTAAAATCGTTTTTCCTAAACTCTAATGTTAATTTCAAATGCCTTATCGCATTTCGATATAAAGGATTATATACATTTTCTTAAAGCTGAGATTTTTTGCAAAGGAATGCTTTTTTAAAAAAATTGTGAATTAAAAAACTGCTACAGAATTATTAAAACTGAGCTTTTTTTTTTAATTTCGAAAATTTGACATGCATGTCAAGACGGGGTATAAAAGAAATATGAAAAAATTGACATAGTTACATATCATAATGGTAGCTAACAATGCTCATAATTATAATCCAATCAGAAAGCTTGAGATTTAGCTGTCTGGTTAATATTTGGTGAAATGATCCTTTTATTAAATGTACAATTACATTTTATTTTCTCAATGTTGACAAAACAAATAAACGTTAGAGTAATTAAAAAAAAAGTTATATCTTTTTTTGTTCAACTAACTGGATGAGAAGTTACTTTGCTGCGAAAAAAACAAAGCTTACCAAAGGAGAGCTCTAAATAATAATATTTGGAGATGACTCACACAATTTGTAATTTCCCATGTAAATAAATTAGGAATGTTTTTGAGTATTTAGACTTCTATATCTCTTTAATGACAACTGTAATGAGTAATTTTACAGCATGTCTCTATAGAAAATTGAACGCTCTACAAAAAGATCCTTGGCAAAAAAATGTCTAAATCCAACCATTTGAAAATGATTAACGGTCAAAGTTATATTTATATAAAATGTTGCCGTTTTTCAAGTATTACGGCAAAACTATTAGCTTTTCCACAAGACTTCTTAAAACTTTTTTTGTAGAGCATTGAATTCTCAACAAATCGGCTCTTGAGGAGAATTTACCATAATCATAAATTGGAAATTGTATGGCTATTATGAAAAGAATGCATTACATAAAAACTTATGAATGTCTTTTATATAATTTATTAATCTAAAAAATCACAAGGAATATGTGGACAAGTGAATTACTATGTTCTGATATTGATTTACGATTGACTAAATTTTGCTTCCTCATAGAGGAAGCTGTATTTTCGTGACATTTTTTTTTTCCGAGATTGTCATGTAAGCATACTCAGAATGCTCCTAAACGTCGAGAAATGTGATTTGTGCGAAATCTCTGTATGTGTGTGTGTATGTACAAATTTCCTTGATTCCGATAACTGCCGTAATTTTAGCTGTATCTTCTTCAAATTTAGCACGCGAGTAGGCGAGTGGGCTACGACAACGTTTGGGATTGTAGCTGACGCGAATCAGTTGAAAAATAAAAATTTTCCAGCAATTTGAAAATTTTGTTTTCACTCCATAACTTTCGTAAATTATGAGATATCGGACTGAAATTTTGTACGTAAATGGACTACTATCAAACCATGATGTGTACCAAATTTAGCGAGAATCGATAGGGTGGTTCTAATTTTATTGCAATTTCAATTTTTTTTAAATGCCTGCAAAGAGGCATTTCAGCTCTTTTAGTAATTGAAGTTTGATGTTATTAGAATATATTTTTTTCATATAATTATAGGATTTATTAACATTATTTATCTTCATAAATTTATCATTAATATGATTTTTAAATCATATTCATCTATTATGAGAAGGAAAAGAATTTACTACCCCTTTATTAATAAATAACCTTTGTGATATTAATCGTTCATAATTAATATTAACTAAACAAGATATTCCTGATGAACATAATCCATGCAATTATTATTAAAAAGCTTCATAATATTAATATTCTTATATGAACTATAGATGAATAAGCAAATAATATTTTTATATCAACTTGACATGAACAAATTAAACTTGATAGGCAAATCTATGTTGCACGATATTATCGACCCGCGATTAATGACCGTGAGATCTAGTAAGCACTACCCTAGCAATCTCAACAACCACCGTTTTACCGTAAAAACGACCGGGTGGTATTTTGCAAAAAAAAAAACAAAAATCGGAAGTTGGTCGTAACGACCGTAAAAACGACTGCCCTAAAAAATGTTATGCGGTCGTTTTTTTCTATTTACCATGGACAACCGAAAAAACAACCGAATAACATTTTTAGGGCGGTTGTTTTCACGGTCGTTACGACCAATTTCCGGTTTATTTTTTGCAAAAAACCACCCGGTTGTTTGACGGTGGTTTTTACGGTGAATCAGCTGGAAACGACGGTGATCAAGATTGCTAGGGTACAGCACGCAGGCCGCCTCAACTATGAATATGTAGTAAAGTAAAGTAAAGAAATGTCATTTAAAAACTTGATCTTGAACACATAAAGACGTCTTGTGATATTTTATCAAGTGATCTTGTGTCCGTGATATTTAGTCGTGTGGTATACATCTACAGTTAAATTATGTCTCGTCACCTAATTCGGTGAGCATCCAACAAAGAGTTCATAATTCAGAGAATTTCTCATTTATTTCTTTTCAAAGTTTCCTCCACAAGGAAGCCAAAATTGGTCAACATATAAATCCTTACAGAGGTACCTTTACAAAAAAAAAAACTTTGTCAAAGAAACAAAATAATGAGGAAGCAATTTGCAGCATTCTTCCCTACAGCCGTTGTATCAATAGTTAAAATAGAATAATTCTTACGTCCATGTATTCTTGAGAAGAGATGGCACTCATCGTCTCAACATTCCATATCCTAACAATGTGTTCTTCACCACCAGAAACTATGACGCTTTTGTCTGGCTGTCCGTACTCTGGCGAAAACGACACCGAAGTCACTCTATCCAAGTGTGCGTTACCGATAATCGAATAATCAATGGTTTTCTTATCAAGACGATTCTTAGCGATGACAATGGAGTTTCTCGCACCCCATGCCACAGTGCCGTCATTGGCACAGTCTAAAATACTGCTGAGGTACCAATTTGGCGATGGAGGCAGAGTTACTTCGTTCATTCTGCTCGGCTGAAAGTCTACAACAAAATCATCTATTAATAATAATATTTATACCACTCGGTACGAGAAGTGCCTGCTTCTCGCACTCTTTCACTTAGCGTCCGAGAAGTGCCTGCTTCTCCCACTCTCTCACTTAGCGTGCGAGAAATAGGCACTTCTCGCACTGGTGCGATAAAGTTGTATACGAAACTCGTGCGTAAAACTTTTTCTCATCTCGTGTGATTGCAAAACTCGTCTTCGACTCGTGCTGCTCGCACTCATCACGAAAAAGTTTTATCGCACTCGTATCGTAACGTACTATTATTTGACAGATTTCTCCGTGTGATTGCAACACTCGTCTTCGACTCGTGCTGCTCGCACTCGTCACAAAAAGGTTTAATTGCACTTGTATCGTAACATCCTATTATTTGACAGATTTCTCCTTTGAATTACATTACAAATGAGATTTCAATTGATCTATTCACTGACGCGATTTTAAAAATTTTTCTTTTTATAATCACAGGAGTCTCTTGTTTGTACCTTAAAATTAATTTACAACATTCTTAATATTAATAAATTTAATTTATTTAATTAATTTATTAATTATATTTATTGTATTGTAAGAAATATACGAGGAAAAAGAAAGAATATGTCTCGTATAAATCTATTTTTTTAATAACATCTCTATCTTCAAGTTAATTCTCTTTTAAGGTTAACCGGCTTATCGTGAATACTGTTAATTCCGTTATCAATGATTTATCTTTGTGAATTGATTGATAATTGAATGGAAAATATTATCGACATTGGTTATAATTACCACGCGGTGATAGACACTTTCGTCGAATCGTCGTAAATGATGAATTTCGATTGTTCACTTGAAATCGTCTGACTTACGTTTACGTTTAGCGGTCAAACCGGGTAAACAAGTTCATCGAGACTACGAGAGAGTTGCGCGCGTAAAACTGTTGTCTTTGTAATCGAGCTCTCGCGATTCGAGGTTTTTTTTTTTTTTTTTTCATTTTTATTTCGAGAAGCGCGACTTTTGAATTTCTTTCATTTGATTTAAAAAAAGAATAATCCAAATTTGCGGAGAGTTCGTCTAAAACATTTCGTCTAATAATAGTTTGTTGAAGAAACAGCAATCTCTGCACTTTTTATTTATACAAATGGTTGGTTTTGCACCGTTTCGGCCCGATTTGCCGTTGGAAACTCGGTAATTCATAGAGTTTTTAACTATAGCAGAAAATGTTAATAGTGTTTTTTTTTAAATATTGGGACTCAAATCAGACCCAACGAGATGGAACTAGGGAAATTCTCGAGTTTGAAATAGTAACTAGAATCAGAGATGCTAGAATCTGCTTGAGTCAATCACGTGCACGATCAGAGATGCTCACGATTGGCTGTCACCTGGAGACTTTCCCTTGGTGAATCGCGTTCAGATTCGATTTGACTTGCGGTGGAAACTCGGCTAAAGCTTACAGCAGGAAATGTTCGTAGTTTTTTTTGTAACTTTAGTGGGAGATTCGATGACGGGCTCGTGACCGATATATCAGTAATGTGATACATCTATATGTTGTAGCAATGTTCACGGTCGAAGCATATGAAAATTAGGAACGCCTGATTTACATTTCTAGACCTTGTTCTGAGTCTCTTCAAAAATGTATACTTTCTATGATGATTACACTAAAATAATCTGTACAAAATTAATGAAATAAATGTTTGGTTCTATAAATATACATTTGATAATGTGCACACATCTATATATACACTCACCAAATTGGAAAGCAAACATATTACCCTCGCGGACCTCCCAACTCTGAATATGGGTCGGATTATAAGTTGGCTTTTGGTTGGTCGTTCAATTTCCATCGATACTTAGGCGTAATTGGATCGATTCAAATGAAAATCGACTAAATACCAACACGTCGATTTGTGCGCCATTTTAATGGTTAGATTAATAGTGTTTACGGTCGATTTGTCAGAATCCGACTCAAGTCCAACTTGCAACTCTAAATCATCTTCCACTTGTCGAAGGTTGATTTATCGTTGGTTTTCGCCAAACAACCGAAATACCAAATTTTCTCTGATATTTGCTGAAAATCTCTATATTTTGCTCCGCCAATCTTCAGCAGTTATAATTTATCAGCAAAATTCAGAGTGTTTTCTGATTTTTTTTTTAGAAAATTCTGATTTTTTCAAATAAAGTATGTTCAGAGAAAATCCGAGTTGACTTTCTCAGAGAAAGTATGAGTTATTTTCTGGAAAACTCTGCTTCTCTCGGATAACATGAGTTCAGAGAATTTCAGAAAACTTACGAGTTTTCTCCAACATCTCCTCCTTCTGTTACAGAAGTTGACAGTTTTTCAGAGAATTTGGCACGGAAATCAGAGATTTTCAGAACAATCAGGTATATTTAGTTTCAGAGAAAACTCTGACTTTCTCTGAAAAGTACGAAAAGTCGGATAAATTCAGAGGTACTTCCAGATATTATCAGAGCAGTTTTCAGAGATTGTCAGAGAATTTTTCAGACATTATCAGAGAAATATTTTCAGAGATTGTCAGAGAATTTTTCAGACATTATCAGAGAAATATTTTCAGAGATTGTCAGAGAATATTTCAGACATTTTCAGAGAAATATTTTCAGAGATTGTCAGAGAATTTTTCAGACATTTTCAGAGAAATATTTTCAGAGATTGTCAGAGAATTTTTCAGACATTTTCAGAGAAATATTTTCAGAGATTGTCAGAGAATTTTTCAGACATTTTCAGAGAATTTTTCAGACATTTTCAGAGAATTTTTCAGACATTTTCAGAGATTATTAGAGAATATTTCAGACATTTTCAGATAAATATTTTCAGAGATTATCAGTGAATTTTTCAGACCTTTTCAGAGAAATATTTTCAGAGATTATCAGAGAATTTTTCAGACATTATAACAGAAATATTTTCAGAGATTGTCAGAGAATTTTTCAGACATTATAACAGAAATATTTTCAGAGATTGTCCGAGAATTTTTCAGACATTGCAGAGAATTTTTCAGACATTATCAGAGAAATATTTTCCGAGATTGTCAGAGAATTTTTCAGACATTTTCAGAGAAATATTTTCAGAGATTGTCAGAGAATTTTTCAGACATTTTCAGAGAAATATTTTCACCAGGGTCTCAACTCGTGTGATTGCAACACTCGCCTTTATCTCGTGCCGCAAACACACTCGTCAACAAAAAGTTTGATAGCACTCGTATCGTAATATACTATTTTGTAAATTTACAAAACCAGTAAATGTGTTGCGGTTAGTATCAAAATCAGCATGACGTAACGAAATTCTTCTGTTTGGTTTGTTACGTTTCCAGTGGTACAAAATTGGAATATCATTATAGTTTTGAAACAAGACCACGATTATCACAAAAAATAAAAGCTTGAGGAGAAGTATAGCTAGACCGACCACGCGTCCACTGCTGTGGGCTGGTGTAAAAAACGGTACATTATGCAACTAGGGGCGAAAGTAGCAGATTTTTCAGAAAAATCTTGCGAGGACAGTAATCACCCGACGAAAGAATCTACTTTCGCCCCGCTCATTTTACTTCCGCCCCGCTAGTTGTACTTTCGCCTCGATCATTTTACTTTCGCCCCGCTCATTTTACTTCAGCACCGCTATTTGTACTTTCGCCCCGCTAATGTGTATTTTCGTCCCGCTAATTTTACTTTCGCCCCGCTCATTTTACTTCCGCCTCGACCATTTTACTTTCGCTCCGCTCATTTTACTTCAGCCCCGCTATTTGTCCTTTCGCCCCGCTAATTTTACTTTCGCCCCGCTCATCTTAATTCTGCCCCGCTATTTGTACTTTCGCCCCGCTCATTTTACTTCCGCCCCGCTAATTGTACTTTCGCCCCGCTAATTTTACTTTCGCCCCGCTAATTGTACTTTCGCCCCGCAAATGCGATTTGCGGGAGAAATATGCCTCTTTTGCCCCGCTTTACAGGGCCAAAAAGTGCCCATTTCGTTCGGGTGTGAAATAAAATATTATTATGTATACAAAAGGCCCACTATCTCACTAGAAGCACTAGAAGCGAATAATCGTCTATTCTTTTTTCAGGATGAATCATCGCCGGTAATTAGGCGCGGAGTGCTCCCGCTTGCGATTCTTCTCCCTGCACCTGAGAGCGTGTACGTGCGTCGCCGACGCATTTTCCTTGCGAGCTGATACGTTTGCGGCCTACTTTAAAACACGAGAGAAGCTGTTCGTAGTGAAACAATTATGCGCAGAGCACACTGATCGGGTATCGCACGCATCGGTACGGGACCTTGTTACCGGTCGGCCTTGTCCAGATTTTATTCCGTTGACTTGTGTCACACGCCTCCAACATTATTATACATCGCTGCAGTCGTTTGCTCCCGCTAAAGTTCGAAAAACACTTGGGGATTCAGTACTCTGACACGACTCGATCATTCAACGCCGATCATCTCAGTCAGCCAATCAACCTCGACATCGATTTTTTTTTTTAATAATATTTAAGTAAAAATGTGCTAAATAAACAATCCGATTTTTAGTGGTTCAATAAGGAAAAATTTGAAAATTACGATGTAGACTTTTGGCGCGAAATAAAATTAGTGTTCGAAGAAAAAGAAGTTATTACTCTATGAGTTGGAATCAGTTTCAGGTAATAACGAGATATCAGACGCGATAACTTACGAAATATCTATTGGCAGTACTGATGTATGTTTTACTTCATTTTTTAGTTAATTATTGATTACTAATATTTAAACTGATTGTTAAGAAGACGCTCGGCCGATTTTCAATATAAAGTATTTTAATTCTTTGAAACATGGAAAATGCTTTTTGAAAATTAGTTCGTAAATAGTGAAATTCTTTCCTCCACTTTTATTTACATTCGAATGTTGAGTTTTTTTTTACATTTTGTGATAATTGTTGTGAACAATCAGTAATATGGATTTTTAATGCGATTTTTTTAACAATCAAAACTATACAATAACATTTCTTAATGTTATTCCTGTTGACTAATTTTTTCACTATTTCTCAGATTTAAAAAAAAATTTTAAATGTTCTATTTGCTATTAAATAATTTTGAAGAATTTTGTAACTTTTTAATGAAAATCTATATTGTTCTTCCGATTTTTACCATAATTTAGGAAACGAGAAAATCAATATTGAAAAAAAGTGGGAATTCATTGAAATATAAAATATAAAATATACAAAGCTCGTTATTAGCTCAGAATTATTTATACTTCAACATCCATTTATTTATTTATTTTTTCAATATGGAATTTCTCATTTCGTAAATTATGGTAAAAATCGCATGAAAAACATGGATCAAAAAATTGCAGAATGTCGAAGAATGTTTAAATAGGAAAATCAGAAATTCTGAAAAAAATTCTCAGTGTTTTTCAGAATTTCTTATTTCTCTATTTAGTTAGAAATTCTGAAACTTTTTGAAGATTTTCAATGAAAATCCTCATTTTTCACATAATTTACAAGATTAGCCATTTAATATTCTAAAAAAAAAAATCGAAACCATTAATATATTTAAAAAATCCTAAGGCATTTTTCATATTTTTTTAACGACTCATACTTTGTCAGATATCAAAATGATTGAGAAAAAAATTAATTATTAAATTTTTTTTTCAAATGAGCCATTTTTTCCTTACGTGTAATACTTTTTCGAATATCAAACTGAAAGAAAACAGAAAATAAATGAGATTATTAAGTGACCACAATTCATGGATTAATCCTCTTCTTGTTACCTAAATCTACATATGGAGATTTCCCTTCACCCTTCCGGTTGGGTCCGCAATTTTTTATGATTGACACAACTCAAAAATGCACTAATTTTTTCTTTTGCACATTTTTAATTATCTACAAGGTTTTAAAAATAATTATCGAACGATACATTTAAAAAATCGGAGAAAATTCTGAAAAGCCATTTTTGGAAAATAAACATTTTTGATAACCGAGCCGAAGCGGGCCGACGATTCCTTCTATTTTTTTCGGCCTTTTATCAACAAAAAAGAATTGGAAAGAATTAGAAAAAATAGTAACTTTACAGCAACTCGAAAACTTTTGTATGCAACACATATTTCAACATTTTTTTCAGTTGTTTCTTGTATTGTATTTCATAATGAACGTTAAATAACCATTTATAAAAAGATTTTATTTGAGATTATTTAACCAAAACCTCAACATTAATTTCGAAAAATCTGAAAAACTCTTTTTGTTGTAAAAAATGCCGAAAAAACAAATGGAATCGGTGGCCCACTTCAGCTCTGTTACCAACAATTTTTATTTTCAAAAAAAAGATATACATAATTTTTTTCAGATTTTAAAAATGTGTCGTTCGATAATTTGTTTTAAAAAATCGTAGATAATTAAAAATGTGAAAAAAAAAATCGGAAAGGTCAAGGTTCGAAACCAGGTGGAATGCCCCATACATTAAACTGACTGAGGAAATGATAGTTTCAAAAATAAATTCGTAAGAAAAAATTAAAAAATCCACAAACAATTTCAAACTGTGTCAAGACAGGATAATATTTGTGAGAAACTAAAAGAAATTATAGAACAACTTGCTTTTTTAAGAGTGTCGTAATTTCTCGTCGATGTTCCAAAATCTATAAAAAGAATCCAAAAAATGTCCATAAAATTTCCAAACGAACTGTGTTCGATATTAGTGAAATTCAGAAAAATATTATTACCAAAAATTGTGGGTTTTTAATCATTTTTTTTTTGCTTTAGAAACTGTTAACGTCTATCGCTCTTTATTTTTGTTCGGGATCGAAATTTCTCGTTTTTTGTTATAAATACGCGCGGACCGTAAAGATAATTTGTAATGGAAAGTGGACGGAAAAAAAGTCTGAAAAAAAAACAGCCGAAAATTTAATTAAGTTACCGTTGAGAGCTCGAAAAAAGGAGGCATGGGTATTGAATTGTAACGTGCAACCGTTATACTTGAACGTGAACGGTCGTTCAACTGAATAATAGTGAATTTTAATAGCGACTCAGTAAAATACCAGTCTCGAATTTTTGAGCAGTCTGCAGTCGCCCGGAAATCATAAATAGCGTCAGTTCATAACAATTCTTATATACTCTATTTGTCGCACCATAAGCGAGACTTCCAATCCTGATCAAAGCTTTTCGATACCTGCTCGTGCCTAAAAGTATTTTGTATTCATTCTCTGTCCATTCTTTATCATTCGTCGCCTCAATTATTTGAATTATAATTATGTTTTTCTTTCCCCAGCGGTCTCTGTGAATTCTGCGAAAGTCGATCGGGACCGGAAGAGGATTTCTGCTTTTGTATTCTACAAGAATATCGAAGGATTCATGCGTTTGATTCACCGCAAAAAAAAAAAGAACCAAACGTTAATATAGTGCTGAGTGTAGCGAAATTTCAAGAGATCCATTTTTTGCATTCGACAAGAAAAAGAGGAACTCTGCTGAGCTTATTCACGATTATTTTTCGACCATTGGCCAAACAGAAGACAATTGCATTGAGTCAAGACTTTCGGATGATGATCGATCCTGCTGAGGAGAATTTCAATCGTTCTTAATTGAAGCTACGAATTTCTCGTCGTCGCACACACAGTTGCAACAAAATAATTCACCGAGATTTGTATTTTCAACTACGTAGTGAAGTTGAAATAAGAATTGAAGAAAACATCGTCCGCATCAGTCTGGAGTAAGAAAAAAATCATAAGCGAATACACACAGTTTAAAATTTTTTTTAATAAAAAAAAATTAAAACAAAAAAAGATAATGTAGAAAGAAGCTATATTGCATTGAGCTGGAATACTAGATAATCTTCAATTCCGATGCTGATTAGAATTTCCAAAAATCCTAATTCGACCAGCGACGGATTTTTGGCCATTCCCAACACAAAGCCATGAGAGAAATCAACAAAAACGTAGCCTAATTAACTGATCAGTAGAATACGAATCGAAGGATTTGTCAGCTTCATTACTGCAGAAAAAATCCCAAAACCTAAAAGCAGTAAAATCCAAAGATTCAGCAACGAAAAGAAGAAACCAACAGAGAATTCGTCGCAATTTATTTTCAACGAATGACAACAAATACGTCTGATTTGCATTGAGCCACGCGACTGAATAATCGCCGATTTTGGTCCTGACTCGAATCTCAACAATTCTTCCACATCTCTCTCTCTCAGTGCTACATCAGAAGAATAAGCGAAAAAGAAAAATTCCAAGCACGGATCACCGTCGTGTTCCACATACGAGAGAATGCTCGTTCTACTGATGCTTCTTCTGGCGCAGACAGCGCACAGCATAATCCCCCTAGGAATACTGAAAGAAGTATACGACTATTACACGGGTTTCCCGCCTCTGCCCGAAGGTCTCCTCGACGACGAGGGCAACGTAAATGCCGAGTACGACTTCGTGGTGATAGGCGCTGGTTCCGGTGGTTCCGTGCTGGCCAATCGTCTCACCGAGGTCTCCCAGTGGAAGGTTTTGCTTCTCGAAGCCGGCAAGGATGAGATGTTTCTCACTGATATTCCTCTGCTAGCACCTGCAATGCAAATCACCGGTTACAATTGGGGCTACAAAACAGAGCCGAGAGGAAGAAATGCCGATGGTAGCGGTGGTTACTGTCTCGCGATGATCGAAGGTCGTTGCAATTGGCCACGAGGTAAAGCAATCGGTGGAACGTCGGTAATTAATTATATGATTCACGCGAGGGGCTCTCGCGCTGATTACGACAATTGGGCGAATCTCGGTAATCCCGGATGGTCCTACGATGAAGTTCTGCCGTATTTCCTGAAATCGGAAAACGCCCATTTCGATGAGAATGTACCTGGTGTCGATAGGACCGATAAATATCATGGAAAAGGTGGATACCTCGATGTGACTACTTCACCTTACGTTTCACCGTTGAGAGAACCTTTCCTCCAAGCTGGCATGGAAATTGGCTACCAAGTGAAGGACTGCAACGACGAAAAGGCAATGGGCTTCTGCGTAGCTCAAGCGAATCTTCGCGAAGGCAGACGGGTCAGCGCTAGCAAAGCTTTTCTCAGACCTGTGAAATATAGGAAAAACTTGCATCTCTCAAAGCACTCGAGAGTAACGAGAATCGTGATTGATCCGCTTACCAAAAGAGCGATTGGTGTGGAATTCCTCAAGGACAGACGACGGTAATAAGACTTTTTGTCACCGGGTGGAATATAACGAATGGCTGTAATTATCATACAATTTGTTTTTTTCTTTTTTTCTTTTTTTTGTAGAAGTGAAAGTTTGCGTGATCGCACCGCTAATGTAACTGTTCAGTTGCAACAGAAAAAATGAGATATATTTGCGTGACACAGCGACGTTCTTTGTTAATGAAAAGAAAAAATGAATTTCCTTTGCATTGCAGGTATTTTGTCAAGGCGAAAAAAGAGGTACTACTGAGCGCCGGGTCTCTGAATTCACCGCAATTACTCATGCTCTCGGGAATTGGACCTAAGGAACATCTGGAAGAGTTTGGAATTGGCGTTATCGAAAATTTACCCGTTGGATATAATCTGCAGGATCATACGAGCATGGGCGTTTTGACTTTTCTCGTAAATGATAGTGTCACGATCGTCGAACCTCGAGTTGTTTCCAACGCTAAGAATACTTTGGATTATTTAACAGCGGGCACTGGTCCGCTGACCACACCGGGAGGCGCTGAAGGGATAGCGTTCTTAAATACTCGGGTCAAGTCTCGGACGAATTTAGGTAAAGAAAAATATATTTGCACGTCGCTAACTCATCAGCTCTGTTTGATGGGCAGCCCATGTCACTTTTCGCTACGTCAAGAAGCTTTGTTTTGCGATTAATTTTATCAGAACTATGCGGCTGGTGTAAGAAAACATGTGCGATCTAGTTTTCCATATTTTCCAGTTTCATAGTTCAACCTGTGGCTGAATTATGAAGGCAAGGAATTTTTTTTTCGCAGACTTTTTAGCAGGGAATTTTAATTGTTTGCAAACTTAAGTCTAGTTGTGATGGAACATAGAATTCGTGAAATTTTCCCTCGTTGGGTGAGGATGACGGAGTGCTTTTAATTCGCGACAAGAGGCAATGATTCCCTCGGGAAAGTGAGAGTCCCAGCTAGAATTGAACCCAAACCACTTTCATTCGATTACTGAATTGATAAAATTTAAAATCGTGTGGAAACAAGAGAATTGCATGGTTTTGCCCAAATTCAATTCCAATGCTCCTTCTCTGATAGTCCAACTTCGTATCAATTTTTTGTCCGATATCTAAAAAATTGTGGGAGCTAGAGCGCGCGCAGACATTTTTGAAAAAATTCAAAATCTTGCAGAGACAAGAGAACTGCATCAATTTTGCCCAAATTCAATCCCAATGCTCCTTCTATGATAGTCCAACTTCGTATCAATTTTTTGTCCGATATCTAAAAAATTGTGGGAGCTAGAGCGCGTACAGACATTTTTGAAAAAATTTAAAATCTTTTAGAAACAAGAGAACTGTATCAATTTTGCCCAAATTCAATTCCAATGCTCCTTCTATGATAGTCCAACTTCGTATGAATTTTTAGCCCGATATCTAAAAAATTGTGGGAACTGGAGCACGTACAGATATTTTTGAAAAAAATTCAAAATCTTGTGGAAGCAAGAGAACTGCATGGATTTTGCCAAAAATTTGATCGAGCGAGCATAATTGACCCCCAGCGTGCTTAATTTCAGCTTAATATCTCAAGACGTTCTCAAGTTAAAAATATTAGATGGTCACACATACATCCGGACATTTTTTCTAAATGTGATTTCTCGACGTTTTGGAACATTCTTATTTATTAATTCCTAATAGACACCAGTTAAGCCTTAGCGAACATCCATCCATGCCAAACCGACCGTTCAATATAACATTGTATTTCTTCTTCGAAGACCTCCAAGAAAAATGTAAAACGTACCACTAACAGACCTTCAAAAAATCTCTTCAAGTACTCGTTCTAATAAATTCGTTCGTTGTTAAAAATTTATAATTTTCAAACAGAAGTAGAGGCAAAATCACGTACGCATTGAATTAAACATAATAAAAACTTGGATTAAACAACCAATAAAAACGCGCTTTTGGATCCAATGGACCAGTAAAAAATTCACCTCCAAATCTCATAACGTTCTCCTTGAGTTGCCAATATAATGTATACTCGTTACTACTCTACGAAAATTCTAAAAAAAAAGATTTTTTTTTTCAACATAATAATGAACTACATTTTATTATTATTATTAAAATCAATAATTTTCTAGGAACACCGATGCCGAAATCCTTCGATGAAATCTCGGCAAATTCCTTAAATACACCGTCTTCGACTGTTCCAAAAGCCTCGAACAATCGGAATTCCACCGAGGAGAGTTCTGGAGAACACGGAGAAGATGACAATGATCCTGACATCGAACTCGTCCTTGGCTTAGGAGCATTGACCGGTGATATATCCGGCAGCGTAAGGAGCATTTATGGATTCTCCGACGAGTGGTACCAGCAAATGTTTCGCGGATATGAGGGACTCGATGCTTTCAGCATCGTTCCAATATTGCTTCATCCGAAGAGTCGTGGCAGAGTCACCCTGCGGAATGGCAACCCGCTCTACTGGCCAGTTCTCGAAGCGAATTACTACGATGACGAAGATGACCTGAAGACTATGATTCGGGGTATCAGAAAGGTACATCCAAGACACAATTAGACACACAAAAAGAAATATTCGCTTATTAATTAATAAATTAATTTATGTATCTCCAAAATATATCTTTAAAAAAATGCACAACGACTTCAAGTATAATGGAGAACGAAACAGGCTCGTACTGCAACCGTCGAGTTGCACGCGAGCATTCTACCGCGCAAATTTGTCCTTCACCGAGTATATTCAAAGTGATAGCATAAACGTACAAGTGCTTCCAGAGACACTCATATAGCTGTATGATAATATAGCCAACTGAAAGGTAAAATAAATTATGCTTCTTGTGGTAAACACTAAGTTTGTTGAACGCTAATCGGAGCGTTTCACTGACTTTCAGAGATTTCCTTACATTTTTTTTTTTTTCAAAGTTTCTCTGACATTTGCTGAAAATCTCTGCAATCTTCAGCAAACACCAGCAGTTACAATTTATCAGAGAAATTCAGAGTGATTTTTTGAAGACTTGTAGAAAACTCGAATTTTTTTTTTGAATGAAATATGTTCAGATAATATACGAGTTACTTTCTGAAAAACTATGCATTCCTTGGATAACGTGAGATCAGAGAATAGAGAATATTAACGAGGATTCGAAGGATATATCCTTCAAAAGTAGTTTTTTTTCCAAATTTTTGAAGGATATATCCTTAATATAAATAAAAAAATATTGGACAAAATATTCCAATGGAAGAAATCAACCAATAATTAAATATAGGCAAAAATAAGAAGTGTGCAACTGTATTTTAATTTGTTTCAAATATATTTAAAAAAAATTAAAATACAGTTGCACACTCCTTATTTTTGCCAATATTTAATTATTTAAATAGTTATAAGCAATAAACTGATAATTAAATATAAGAAAAAATAAGTGTGCAACTGTATTTTAATTTTAATTTACTTTATTGTAATTTTTAAAAAATATATTTTTTAGTTGCACTCTTCTTATTTTTGCCCATATTTAATTATCGATTTATTTCTTCCATATATTAAAAAAAAAAACTAAAATACAGTTGGACACTTCTAGTTTTTGTCTACATTCAATCGGTTTATTTCTTCCATTCGGATATTCTGTCCAATATTTTTTATTTTGCTAAAAGAATATTTCCTCATTTATTTATTCTCTACGAAGATAAAATCCCATTTAGCTGCCACCGAGATATCAGATCATGATATCAAAGAACAATCGTTTAATTATCTTTTTATTTCTTCCACAGGCTGTGGAAGTTGCGTCAACTCGCGCTTTTCAACGCTTCAACGCAACGCTAATGCCGGTCCGTTTCCCCGGCTGCGATGATCTGGATTTGGATACAGATCGGTATTGGGGCTGCGTTGCTCGTCACGCATCCACAACCTTGGGCCACTTCGTCGGTACTTGTAAAATGAGCGCTCGTAAAGACTCCGGAGTTGTTGATTCGAGACTCAAGGTTCATGGAATACGAGGCCTCAGAGTTGTAGACGCAAGTGTCATGCCGCTCTTGATATCGGGACACACGAATGCGCCTACGTACATGATCGGAGAGAAAGCGAGCGATATGATCAAGGACGAATGGCTGTCACCTACCAAACTATTTTCGTGATGATCCAGACATTCGTGGTTTTCTACTGTTCGTGAGAACCCAGCGGATTATTCGAGAGATTCGAAATAACGAATTGCATGACGCAGCAACTGTTTAATGATCGTGGCAATCTGAGGTCACATCCGAGGAAGAAAGAATGTATTCTGTCTTGGTCAACGTGCAACTTGCTTCATCGATTCGGCTTGTGTTGCCAATAAAAAAATGAGGATATTCTCGATACAGCTCGGAGATGATGGATTCATCGTTGGGTAAAGGCTCGGTCATTAAAATAGCAAAAGCATTACTTGTTCCATCCTTGGGGAAAATATTCATCTCACAATTTGTCTAAGAATCTCTAACCGGATCGTTTCAGTGACTTTCAGAGATTTTCCTACATTTTTTTTTCAAAGTTTCTCTCATATTTGCTGAAAGTATCTGTAATTTTTTCCGCACAAATTCTAGTAGCTACGATTTATTAGAGAAATTCACGAATTCTGGTTTTTGGAAAATTGTAGAAAACTGATTTTTTGGGATAAAGTATGTTCAGAGAAAATCCGACTAGGCTTTTTTAGAGAAGATACAAGATAGTTTCTCAAAAACACTGCTCCTCTTGGAAAACGCTTCATCGATTTGGCTTGGGTTGCCAATTAAAAAATGAGAATATTCTCGATACAGCTCGGAGATGATGGATTCATCGTTGGGTAAAGGCTCGGTCATTAAAATAGCAAAAGCATTGCTTGTTCCATCCTTGGGGAAAATATTCATCTCACAATTTGTCTAAGAATCTCTAACCGGATCGTTTCAGGGATTTTCAGAGATTTTCCTACATTTTTTTTTTCAAAGTTTCTCTCATATTTGCTGAAAGTATCTGTTATTTTTTCCGCACAAATTCTAGTAGCTACGATTTATTAGAGAAATTCACGAATTCTGGTTTTTGGAAAATTGTAGAAAACTGATTTTTTGGGATAAAGTATGTTCAGAGAAAATCCGACTAGGCTTTTTTAGAGAAGATACAAGATAGTTTCTCAAAAACACTGCTCCTCTTGGAAAACGCTTCATCGATTTGGCTTGGGTTGCCAATTAAAAAATGAGAATATTCTCGATACAGCTCGGAGATGATGGATTCATCGTTGGGTAAAGGCTCGGTCATTAAAATAGCAAAAGCATTGCTTGTTCCATCCTTGGGGAAAATATTCATCTCACAATTTGTCTAAGAATCTCTAACCGGATCGTTTCAGGGATTTTCAGAGATTTTCCTACATTTTTTTTTCAAAGTTTCTCTCATATTTGCTGAAAGTATCTGTAATTTTTTCCACACAAATTCTAGTAGCTACGATTTATTAGAGAAATTCACGAATTCTGGTTTTTGAAAAATTGTAGAAAACTGATTTTTTGGGATAAAGTATGTTCAGAGAAAATCCGACTAGACTTTCTCAGAGAAGATACAAGATAGTTTCTCAAAAATAGTGCTTCTCTTGGAAAACGCGAGTTTGTAGAATTTCACTTACTTTCTAACTCGTACGAATTAGAAGAAAGTTTTAATATAGATTGTTTCAGAAAATTCTTATTTCTAAATATAAAAGAGAAACCAGTATAAAATATCAACGAATTTAATAGTTTTTTCAGAGAATTTGGCAGGGAGCTCAGAGGTTTTCAGAATGATCAGGAATGTTTAGTTTCAGAGAAAACAATAACTTCCTCTGGAAATTGCAAAAAGTGATAGAAATTCAGAGGTACTTTCAGACAAATTTTTTCTCCAGGGAGAGAGATAGTTGAATCTTCCCGAACCGAATAAAAAGGGGAACGATTTACTGTAGAAGTTTTGCCTGGAAGATCAATTGTATCAGAGAACAAAATTTTTCCGTTTTTACTACCGATCGAGCAATAGCACATCACCTTAAATGTAACCATTAAAAATGCCAAGTGACCAACCAGCAATCATTTTCATAGTAATTTTCTTGGTCATTTAGCGAATTCCCAAAAAAAATGACCAGTCAAGGAAAATGATGATTATTTTATTGGTCATTTGGTGGTTTTCAGTGGTTTTTGCTTCCTCATAGAGGAAGCTTTGTTTTCGTGAACATTTTTTTTTTTTCGAGATTTTCATGTCATCTCACAATGGTCCAAAATGTCGAGAAAAATGGTCTAGAAAAAATGTCTGTATGTTCCAGGGACAAAAAATTCAATCGTCCATAACTCACGAACGGCACGATGGATCGAGCTCAAATTTGTCACACAAGTAGAGCAGTAAATTCTCTTTAATTGGTCTGATTTTTAACAAAATTTATCCATATATACAGACTTTATAGAATTTTAAATTTTTCGAAAAAATGGCGTGATAGCTCTAACTTTCGTAAAAGTTTGACAATTTCGCTAAATATTTCTTCATAACCGAAGACAGGTTCAATGTTGTTTGGTATTGAATTTCAACGAAATCGGTAAAGCGGTTCGGATTTTATAGAATTTTCAATTTTTCGAAAAAAATTAATTTTGCTCTAAAACACGTCGAATTTGAAAAAATCAACAGAAACGTTCTGCAGACGAAAAATAACATACAACGCTGCTACGTACCAAATTTGGTGATGATCAGTAAAGTCGTTCAGATTTTACGTTATTTTGAATTTTTCAAAGAATTGAAATTTTCGCTCTAACTTCCGCAAAAGTTAAGAAAGTAAGTCAAAACTTTGTACTAGATGGAAATATGATGCAACGATATTAATTACGGAATTTTCGTTGTCATGTGTAATATAATTTGTTTTTTTTTTTTTTATAGATAATACATTTTTAATTTTTAATTTGTGTTGTTGCACAAGCAACTACCAAAAGTATAGAGGTAACGATATTAAAAAAAGTAGAGCCTTACACATTGCTTCCTTATTATTTTTCGCTTTTTAAAAAGCTATGAGGAAGTATGTTATTCAATTTTGGCTTCCTCATAGAGGAAACTTTGTAAAAACCGAAAAATAATGAAGAAGAAATGTGCAAGGTTCTAGTTTGCATCCTTGTTTAAATTAGATAAATAAACATGTTGTGAATTCGCTTTTTCTATTTCGTTATTATTAGAGCGTTTTCGAAAGTAAATGTGATAACGTATATTTTAAAAAATAATTCAACATTCCATAAAATCACAAATTTCATAACGTTTGTCACTAAATTATACATATATAATGGCTGAATATTGTTTCATTTACATACAAAATTTGAGCTCGCTATCTCAAGTTTTGCAAAAGTTACAATAGAGCGATAATGTCAATTTTTTGAAAAATTCAAAATTCCATAAAATCTAAACCACTTTACCGACTCGAGCCAAATTTAATACCAAGCAACATTGAGTGCACCTGCTCTTAAAACCAACTATTTAGCAAAATAGACTAAATTTTACGAAAGTTAGAGCGACCACCTCCTTTTTTCAAAAAATTCAAAACGGCATAAAATCGAAATTTTCGCACAGATTTTGTAAAAAAAAAATTACAAAGCTTCCTCTATGAGGAAGCTAAAATTAATAAATGAACTTCCTCATAGAGGTGGCTTTGTGAAAAATAAGATTTAATGAGGAAGCAACGTGCAAAGTTCTGCTTTTTTATTTTACATTTAACGACCGGTCAAATTTCGGTCATTCAACAGGTCATCGAGTCTGTTAATCCTTTTGGAGCACCCAAAAAACGTGGATCTTTACTGTTTGTTTATTTATAACTCTTCGTTTATAAACAACAAATACTTGTCATCATTTTTCCTAGACTCATTAATTTGGGTCATGAAGATGTCATCAAAGAGTGAGACAATTGTAGAAAAAAAACATGATTGAATCATTAAAAACGATGGACAAAAAGGTGGCTCGAAAAATGATCAATCAGGCTTCAAAGGGTTGTCGATAGGCGACTAAATTAATAATTTATACTGTATTCACAAATGATTATTTACTGTGTGCCCCTAATCACGGTGAATTTTTCGCGCCAATTGCGCGTCGACGGAAATGTTACGCCAAAGATTAAATCTCTTATTTTTCTAACTTTTTGTTGACTCGTTAATTCCTCGTCCAAGAAGTCGTCCGACCGGTGTTTTACTAACAGAAACGTTAAGACGATGTGCTACACCTTTCCGTCGTTTTTTCTCGCTTCATTGCAATCGCCATTGACACCATCTTACTTGCACTCAAAGGGCTTGAGTTGGGGTAGCAAATCACCTTAATAATCTGTGGGTAAAAAGACAAGAATATTAATCATACCAAAGTCATATGTCAGGCGCTATATTCAGTAAAAAAAAAATTGTAATCGTTCGATTGTAGTTTTACGAAGAAAAGTACAAAAGGGAATTGTTAATATCACGACAAACAGGAGGATACGTTTGTGTATATATATCTTATCTTATATACAAACTTAACTTATATATATTGTAAGTTTTTTTTTTACATAAAAATACTTCGCATGATGAGATTTAAAAAAATCATCTCTTTGTGAAAATAAAAGATACTCTATGTTGGTATATCATTTGTTATTTTACTAACTTAACAACGAATTCGTAAATAACAAACTACTCTTTCTAAGAGTAACAAGCGAATTTTTTACTTCACAAAATAATTTTAAATGGTTTTCGCGGATTGTCTGAACATTTATTTTCAAAGTTTTTGTTTTTTTAAACTTTCTCATCACACACAGAGTACACATAGAAGAGAAATTATTGGAATAAAAAAAAATATCGACTGCCAGATTTTTATGTAAATAGAAGTTTTGAGGGCCCTAGATTCAAAAAAAATTTACTTACAGATCAGATTTATGTTGAGATTAAACTCATGGCTGAGTTTATATTACACATTTATAGATGTTAAACCTGATATGGTATTTCACAAAAATCAGGAATCTTCGCATCTTAAGGTAGCTATAGCATTCCAGTTGAGTCAAATCGCTATCTTGAAAAAAAAAAAAGTTGTTCAAGCCTAAAAATGCATATATTTGGTACCGTTGGATTCGGCACGCGCTCAAACTTACAGAAACATATAGGAATACCAATATATTGATTCGATTTATGCGAAATCAATTGATAATTAAGAGTCTTGATCGCAGGTACCAATTTCGTATAGTCTAAATATACCTTTCATATGAACAAGAGAGAATGAAAAATCGGCGTTTTACCGTTAATAAATGTCGATAACAAACATAAGAAATTGTTTCCTGCAATAATAAGTCATTACGCATGACAAGAAAATATATTTAATTAATATCTTAATCGCGAGTGAAACACGTTAGTGTGGTTGCCCTCATTGCAAAGAGCTCATTCAAACCTGTCCGAATAGGTTGTTTCTTAATGCCAATATTCTCAACAAGTGACAATAATTTTGTGTTCGCCGTCCAATTTCTTTGTATAATTATTTGTCGTTTCAATATTAATGTATGTATATTTTGACAACAGTGTCTTCCTAATCAATGACAAACTTTTAGCAATCAACATAATGTACAGTTAGGTTGACTTGGTTGACTCGCTATTGTCGCTCGCTTGACTGAGAATCGACTCTTTACCAAGTTTTACTCGCTTGTAACATTAATATTATTTTAATTATATGGGCAGACCACTTTTTTCTTGCACTAAGATGTTCAGCATACTTCAGTTTACAAGAACATCCATTTTTTTCTCCGAATCTTTAATTTGCATAGTAGAAAAATCTCATAAATCGCGATTTTTAATGCTTTTTGTATATTTCTCTATGTATAACATAGCAACTATAGGAGTTTAGATCTCTGTAACTGAATGGTTAATAATTTTTAAATTGAAGTAAAAAACGAGTTTTATCGCGCTGAACAACATACTTTTATGGCAAACGTTAATCTTTGAATTGTCCTAATGCTATAGCTACCTTAACTTTTCATAACTTTGATATAAAGAGTACCGAAAAGAAAACAAATCCTGTGAAAACTATTGAAAAAGTCAGCCATACATTCAGCAGAGCGCCTAAGACGACAATATGAAATTGAAGTATTTTTGACGCACCCCGCGAACTCTGATTTGTGGCTGATTGTCGAAATTTCAGGTAACGGTAAAATTCCGCGCTCTGCGAGGACCCACTGCTTGCGTCTTTATTATTGCCGTTTTTTATACAAATGGTTAATATTATTAAAAACTACTCTCAATCGGTGAGCACAAATTGATTCCGCGAAAAAGCATGTTTAAAGGAAGAAAAGAAAAGTAAAAAAGAGAAACGCCAAGCGCTGCGAGTAAAAAAAAGCGAACTGCTTCAACTCAGAAGTGGTGGTAAATTATAATAAATAATTTTACACTTTCATGAAATGACGGAACATTTTTTTTTTTTTTTTAGAATTCCGATAGAACAGTTCGGGACGCGACATACGTATATATAAATAGCTGTGCAATTACAAAAGTCTGTGATGACAATGTACCCAAAGCCGGTCAAGATTTTAGACAAAAGCAAATTCGGATTCAATAGAACCTCCGAAATTGTAAGTTCGTATGACCCACCAGGTTTGTTTATTTTCATTAAAAATCGATTTTTTTTTTAAACAATAAGAGAGTTGATATTATGACAATTGTGTACGTTTGTACAATGTACAATTTTAAAATGAAATGATAAAACACTGCAAATGTCTGAAGAACGCATTTTTAAACATGTTCTTAATCAATTACACTTGATAAAAATTTCTGTATATGAGGTAAAACACGTGAAATCGGGCACCCTAATTTTTCATGTCAACCAAACGTCCTCAAATTTATTCAGAATGTTGGTCTGGTTGAAGAAAGAACGTAGGAATTTTTACAGATTTTTTTATTGCATATTCCAGCTATTAAAAATTTCTGAAAATACTCATTGTTTATTTTTTAACGCTAATACTATGGCTCGCACAAAAAAGTCATAACAGCATCAAATTTTGGGTTTTCAGCGTACTTTAGATTATCGGAGAATTTTACAAAAAATGTTGTTTGAAACTACACTGAAAATCCAAAATTTCATGTTGTTATGATTTTTGTTTGCGAGTCGTAGTATTGGCGTTAAAAAATAAACAATGATTATTTTCAGCGATTTTCAATGGCTGAAATATGCAACAAAAGATCCGAAAAAATTCCTACGTTTTTTGTTCAACTAAACCAACATCCTGAAGAAATGTGAGGACGTCTTGTTGACAAGAAAAATTGGAGTGGCCGATTTGACGTGTTTTGCCCCATATATCAACACTATATAGCAGAAACTGAAATCATGTTATTTCATAAATTTGATTGCAAACAACTTAACAATTTCAAGTCTCCACATTCTTTTCCAGTTTTGCATAACCTCATTCTCAATACTATAAGTATCATTACAACAGTATCTTCACACCAGTAACAATCGTGATGAGAAAGTCACGTGTTGCAATCTCGCCATGAGCAAATTTTTTTTTCGCAATACATCTCAGCGGAAGTATTTAATAATGTAAATTCAATATATCTCTCATTCAACAATAGAGCATACATAATTACGATGTAATCTTTGGCGTAAAAATGCAATGTAATGTTTAGAGTTGATAAATATTCGCGGTTTTTATACTCTATGGAGAGTCCTTATTAATTAACTAAATTTTCAATAATAATTTTACGCTTCTTTTTTTCCGAGACCTCCGGAAACGGCACGAGAGCCATTTGACTGAATTATAGTACATATTGCATATGTCTACTTAATTTAATGTAGGCCACGATTTGTACTTGAAGCTATAATTACATTTATAGTACGGACTGACAATCACGAATGCCGAGAGCTTTTCGCATTCTACCATTAACAATAAATAGTGTGAATATCGTTAGAGTAAAAATAAAATATCACCGAGCGACGGGTTGCATCTATCGGTCATTTCATCGACGAATAAAAGGTCAAAGTAGCAGTAGCGAAATTGTGAAGATGATTGTCGGTAGTATCCACTTAATCTGCCATCTTATCGAACCTGCAAAATGATGTGTTATTATAATAAATCGATATTACTGAAAATGTACTGTTGCACTGAGAAAAAAAAGTAGTTGCGTTCATTAAATCTGCGATCGGCAAAGTTTTAAATTATTGGTTTGCACAAAAATTTGTTTGTTTAACTATTATTCTCATCGGTTGGCCAACATTTTATTATTTTTTTAAATTGCAAACTCTGCCGAACGTCGGCAAACGCGGTGTTCCTATCGACGGTTTAGGAGGTGAGAACAGAAGTTTTC
This sequence comes from Perithous albicinctus, assembly GCA_964016905.1. NCBI lineage: Eukaryota > Metazoa > Arthropoda > Insecta > Hymenoptera > Ichneumonidae > Perithous > Perithous albicinctus. Next base: position 4,679,253 of record OZ024692.1, on the reverse strand, counting down.
GTTACAAAAATTGTAACGAAAACGCCAGCTATTATTAACGCCGTCATCGACTTGATGGATACCTTCGTTATGGTCCTCAGTGCAGTTTCTGACTGCGATTGAAATCACACACATTTATGCGAATGCATATCTTCATTTTGATTAATACATAATAAAGTTTTATGAAACGTTATGATAGTAAGTTTGGAATATGATTATTACAGCGAAATTGAATTGATTATTTGAATAAATATTATTATAAAATAAAAGCCAAGCTTTTTCAGAAGAATTGTAATGAAAATAAAGTTATCTTTGTCAATAATTTGTTAATCGAATTTTTTCGTCTTCTTTTTATCGATTGAGTAAACGGTAATTACTAATTTTTATATTTCTAATATTGCATGTAAACTACAGGTGTGTACTTATCAGAAAAGTACAAGTGTGTGAGGCAAATGCACCATCTTCCTGCTCCTTTTATCTCAAATACAATGAATCATTTTTCGGCGTCAGTCGATAATGCTCTTTTATGACATATACGATCTGAGTAAACTTTCTAGAAGTCTTGCTCACACTGCAGGCTATTTATCGTGCATTTTGCTTCCTCATGGAGGAAGCTTTGTTATGGTGAACATTTTTTTCGAGATTTTCATGAAGACGTGTTCAAAATGTTCCAAAACGTCTAGAAAAAATATTCAGAAAAAATGAGCGGATGTATGTGTGTGTTAGACCTCGAAAATTCAAACCCCTATTAGTCGAGCATAATTAGACCGATCGGGCTGAAATTTGGCATACAAGTAGAGTGGTTGGGCCTCTATACTTAGGATAATTTACAAAATAATTGGAACTCACGTTCAAATTTTACGAGACTTTGAATTTTTCGAAAAAAGTTTGTTCGCGCTCTAGCTGCCACAAATATTGAGTTATGGGCCTAAAAAAATGTCCAATCGTAGACAAACATCAAACGATGGATGAGTTCGAATATGGTGAGGATCGGTTGAAAAATGCGATTTTTATGTCATTTTGAATTTTTCAAAAAAAGTGTGTTTGCGTTATAACTGCTGCAAATTTCAAAGTATCGGGTTGAAATTTCTCATACAAGTGGACTAACATCGAAGAACTTTCGGTACCAAATTTGGTGAGAATCGGTCAACAGATGAAGATTTGACAAGGAATTTTTTTTTATTTACCGAAAAAACGTGTGTTTGCTCTCTAGCTTTCGCAAATTTTAAGTTCTCGGGCTAAAATGTTCTCCAGTGGTAGAATATCGATGCGTGCGTTCATAATCCCACAAGGCCTATTCATAAGGCGGAATAAAACGGTCACCTTTGACTTCGATTATCTCATTAACGCGCTAGGCAATAGCCTTGATATTTGGCAGAAATTTGCACAGTGTGTTGACGAATGTACTGTAGAAATTTGGAATTTATGGCATTTCATGCTATCGTCCATAGGAACACCTTAAACCAACCACTTTCTTCTGAGTAGCAACGTATATTTGTTAATCCAAGTCATACCATTGATCTCGTTGATATCGCTGAATCCTATACAATCGTGACCATCCTCGGTCAAAGTGTAATCTTGCGTGCACGAGCATACCCCTGAATAAAGATAAAATTGATATCAATAAATAATGTCAAGGGGAACGCCATTGCAAGGTGTCAAAAATAGCTGACTCTTTACTAATTCATACATTTTTATTTAATTTATTTCTTAAGGATTGGATTCGGAAGGATCAACGAGTATGATAAGAGCGTTGGAAAAATATGTAAAGAAGAACGAACTAGCTATTAATGTGAACAAGACGAAAGTGATGATTTTAAAGAAAGGAGGTAGAGATAAAAGAGCAGAGAAATGAGTGTACCAAGAGAACTAGAAATTGTTAAAGAATATAGATATTTAGAAATTTGGTTCTCATCAGAAAATACCTACGAGAAACATATTTATAAGAATACTGAAGAAATTAATTGGGCGATAAATGCCACATGGAATATCTTTAAGAGAGTGAAAATCAGCAGTCTGAAAAGGAGGATATTTCTGATGAATCCACTGTCAAAAAGCGGGATGTTGTATGGAGTGGAAGTATGGAGGTGGAGAAGAAGAGAACACATTGAAAGATTGCAAGTGAGATATATAAAAATGGCAATGGGTGTTGACAAAAACTCGCTGGTGTACATGTGGAGGAAGGAAGCAGGGTGTACAGGAATTGCTGTAGACATTTAGCAAAGAGCGTCGAAGTACTTGATGGAAATAATGAAAATGAAAGACAAAAGATGGGCAAAAAATGCCTAAGAGAGGAAGCAAGAGGAATTATTAATGGGGTTCTCACGAAGTGGGGGAAGGAATTTAAAAAAGCTGTGGAGGATGTAAGGCAAGGAGCAATATGGGACATAATCAGGAATGTTAATGCAGCAGAATTGGAAAGGGTAATAGAGAGGGTACCAGATAAAAAGGGATCAAGAAATACAGTGTGATTGGGAAAAAATCGAAAAATAGGAGTTCTGTAGGGAATACAAATATCGCAAAGGGCATGTAGGGGTGGAAAGATAATGGACAGGTGAAGGGAAACATTGAGGAAACGTTAAGATGTGGAAGTATATGTAAATACGAGGTGTAGAATGTATGAAAGAAGATGAGACGTTGGAGCATATAGCAGAATGTGCGAAAGCAAAAGAAGAAATGAAAGAGGAGTTGGTGAAAGGCTTGGAGGGTTGGAGAAAAGGATTAAGAGGGGGAATGTTAAAAATGAAATGGATACGTTGCTTACAGGAGAAACCAATTACAGAACTGTGTGAATACATCCAAGAATTAGAAAGAAAAAGTGAGAATTGTGCAATCAACGGAATTGTGAACGTGAATTTAATGTAAGGAATTGGAATGATAGAAAAAAAAAGTCGAAATATGAAAATCTGTGTTTATAGGGCTCCGTTCACGCTTAATCATAGCTATAATCATATAGATTAAGAAGATATTTCATTCTTTTTTATGTTTAGATAAACCAGCACCAAGATACTGAATGTACTACGCGGAAAGGATTTTTTATGGCCCACCATGTTGTATCTTATACAACAATTTAAATTACAATTACAATTTTTACAATTTTTAAAATATTTTTCAATAAAAATTGGTGTAAACGCAGTTCAAAGTAAGTTTAGTAGCATATTCTTCCCCTAATCCGTAAATAATAAATAACATTTAAAAAAATGAATAACAAGATTTTTGACCCGTCACCCGTCAGTGTTCCCCTGTAACGAAATAAAGAGTTTGCAATCACTCACCATCGATACAACCGACTCTCGTTACTTGCGCGGCACCGGATTCTGTGTCGATTGGTTCCTGCACACAGTCACCGAATGTGTCGCAATGTTTTCCGAGCATCCGAGTATCTGCGAAAGACAGAAATTTAATTAGATCATTTTTATCGCAGATTATTGTTACCAAAGTCAAAAGGTTATTACGGGAAAAGCTGCAGTCCATTGGCTAGAATAAAAAGGAGGTATACCTTGTAAGGAAATACGGGGCCAAAAAAGAATACCATTCGATTCTTTTCAATTGTCTTCCGTTCTTTATTTTAATCTATATCATTTATTTAACTGTAAGTTATTTTATAAAAATAACATATTACAGTTTGTAAGTAAATTCATTTATTTTTTGAAATTGTTATAATATATTTTTACTATTTTTTTTTTCAAGAATATATATAAAGAATAAATGAAACAAGCATAGAGTAGCAAAGCAAATAAAGAACGTTACTTTTGTTCGCTATTTTTATTTTTGGATATTTGAAAATGAATGAGAATGTTAAAAAATTTGCAACGTAGAATTTTGCACATTGACATTTTTTTAGCTTGTTGCATCCACAGCCACCTTTATAAGAAAATACGTTGATCAATTTTTGCTTCAAAGTGGATTAAAAATATATAAGAAAGTAATGAGATGTAAAAATCCGTAAGGGCATACATGGGAAATAAATACATACATATAAGAATGCAATGTACATGGTTCTACTTGAAAATCTTATTTTATTCACTTTTGATGAGACATTTTTCAAATTTTCTACAGATTTAAATTCCAAGTATTAAGAATTTTGATGCCGAACCATTATATGTAAATCTCGAAAAAAAAAAGAATTTCCATGAAAACAACGATTTCATCATAAGAAGGCAATAATAAAAAAAAATGAATAAGTGATATTAATGAATTCAGCTTCGTCTTTAGCTTAATGAATAATGTTAAGCGAATTGCGAAGTAAATATTCGCAGGATGTGAATATAAAAATATACTCTGTGAAATACATGAAATTTAAAAGGGTCTTTCATGTTAGAACAAAAAACTTACAGTTATCTCTATGACAAACAGATCCCCGACGTTTAAAGTTTATGTTGCAGGTGCACTTTCCCTCATCGCTGCATCTCGCGTTCTTCAGAAATTCCTGACACTGTGAATCTTCGTCGCAAGGATCGCCGATTAGGTTCGCGGCTTTAAGGCATCTTTTGCCGTCCATCGAGAGGACGTAGTCAACTTTGCAACCGCAAATGTCGAAACACCTGGAGTTTATCGCTATGCACTCTTCGTCGTTCGAGCAATCCTGTCCCAAAACTTGTCGTTGAGAGAAAAAAAGATGTTTTAATTACAAAATGAAGAGCAGCGTGACTAAGAGAGGTGTTTTTTTATAAAAAAAAAAAAATAGGCTTTTCGTGATACTCACAGGAACTCCTTAGACATCGAGTTCCGTCTGAATTTCGATGATGCTGTAACGGACAGGTGCAGTATCCGTCTATGCAAAAACTTGCTGACCCTTCGACGTAACAATTGTGCGACGTTTGGCACACTTGTCCGATTCCTGAATATTTGATAAAAATACAGAATAATGAGGTTTTTATGTCTTGTTTTGTTGCCCTTTTTATTCCTAATTGGTCCTCTCTTAGGACTCAACATTTTTACTAGTAAGTTTAATTTTAACTTTAGTTCTGTTGTTGGAGTAATAATAAAACGAATCCCTACATATATATTAACATTCACGGTGATATCATTGATTGCAGAGTGAGACAAGTTGAAAATTTACCTTATCAAACTGGTATTTACTACGATACATTAATAAAGTACACAAGGTGTGCCGCGATAAGGCAGACTATGAATCATCGATTATATTCTGAAAATATTATCACCGATTCTTCCTCTAGATATTTCTTTAGCCAAACAGTGTTGCTATTGGCCAGCCAGTAATTGGCATACGATTACGATAAAATTATTGATTTCCTTTCAAGGACATTTCTTTTGCGATTTCAATTTTTATTCCCATTCAATTAATGCATCTATATCACTCAAAACGATTCGATGTTCGAAATTCGATTTTCTATTAAGTAAATTGTAATTCTTGTTTTTTGAATTAGATTACCGCAATGTTTGGCGCCCATCTCGCCAATTTTTTTTAAGATTCTACGCATTTCAACGAACAAAATATGAAAATTTCAACTAAATCGGAAATCCCGTTTCGGAGGGAAAAAAGTGCCAAGCTTATTTAATTGAAAAGTGCCATAAAATGAAATCAGAGAATTTTACAAAAAATGTTGTTGAATAGTACACTGAAAATCCAAAATTTGATGCTGACATGATTTTTTTTTGCGCGGCGTAGTATTGGCGTTAAAAATAAACAATGATTATTTTCAGCTACTTTCAATGGCAGGAATATGCAATAAAAAAATCTGAAAAAATTCCTACATTTTTTCTTCAACTAGACCAACATCCTGAAGAAATATGAGGACGTTTTGTTGAAATGAAAAATTAAGAAGGCCGACTGGACGTGTTTTGCCCCATTTAATACATCCCATTAATTATACAACTGATACGACAAAATAAATAATTGCGTCAATTAGAGATTACTATTGACTGAAAGAAATTTGTCTTCCAGATAATAATATAAATCATATTATATAGTATGTTCAATAAAATATTTCGACATTTCAACCATATATTGTTGGAAAGCAATTGTTTTCAAATCAATGATTTCACACATGAAATTATATATTTTTTCTCAGTGTGTTATTTATTTTTCCTAGTGCCAGACTGGGAGAAGAAGATGAAAGTGGAATGAATAAGTCAAGATGATGGAAGGCGAGAATCTCACCGACGGATTCGTAACACCTTTTCTCCTCAAAGTGGGAACCTGGTGAACAGGCACACACGTTGTTCCGGCACTCCGCTTGGGCGGTGAAGGTCACACGACACTGCACGTCCTCGGTGCAGGGATCTCCCATGTCGGTGGCGACTAAAAAAAAAAAAAACAAGAAACATAAAATAAAGAGAGAGAGATAAAGTATTTCATGAAGTCTACAAGTAGCATTAACACATTGACTGTAGGATAGGAGAGAAGTAGAATTGCGTCAGGGCTATCTTGTTCGTGTCTGGCGCGGCGTATCGGGCCTCGGAACCTCGGCAGAATTTGCCTCGGCTCGACGAGCACAGAGCGCTCTGACACGCTCGAGAAACTACCGCCTTGGTGAGCTCCGTCAAAGCATAGCAAACTTTTATATATATATACGAAACTTAAACGAGAGACCGGCGAGAGCACCGTGAGACAGATTCTCGATTCAGTATGATTCCCGTATATTCTCTTTACTAGTATAGTTATCATCATAGCTACGGAGGTATGGCATCCGGTCGACGTTGCTTCTTCACTCCCCCGTGAAAATGAGCGCATTTCTCAAAGCGAATCATGTAAGAATTTAAAAGAATGTTTTACAGTTGTCAAGGTTTATCATACTGGGTCTAATACAGTTGAAATCCCCGCAATTTAACCATTCGAGAATGGTTAAATTGCGCGAACCCACATTTTAACTTCCTCTTCAATCACCACTCCAACACCATCGACCCCGGAACCTCGGCACTGCGCCATGCGTGCTGCAAGTGACTGAATTGAACAGAGAAGGAGAATCTTTGGAACACGTATTGTGGAAGTGAGCTTAGAATGTTTCACAGATATCGGTTAATTGATCCCTTCGTTGGCACGGACAATTGGACTAAAAGTCCTCAAAATTGGGACGATTTTTGATGTTGTAGCTTTTGCTGGCAATATGTACGAAGTGGTTTTTTTCGGTCATTGAATCCGAATTTGACAAAAATTTGCAAATTCTAAATGGTGAATTAAAGAAAGAATAAATAAAATAGAAACCCCCGTTAAATCCCACATTGTTCCCTTTTAGGAATTTTCAGTTTGTGTTTGATTGAAAAGCGTCGTTTGAAAATCACATAAAGATCCAATCGCATCCACGATTGAAGAGCCGCTAAAATCGAAGCGTTGGCCAACTATTTCGTTCATTACGTTATTAAATTATAGTTCCATATCTGATTACTATGGTGGTGATCGACCCACGTTAAAAAAAAAGAAGAAAAAAAACGATGTGCGCACTTTTGCGTGAATGCCACATCATGTGTTGACAAGCGAAAGTAATAAAAATATATTGAATGTTGAAAATAAAGATATAATTATTTTGGTGAATATTAAAAAATCGTAGATACAACCAAATCGTGCCTCAATCTACTCGTACATTTTAAATATTGTTTAACCAGTGAAAATCCATCGTATCTTGCAAAGCAACGAGTGCTTAGATCCAACATGTAAAGCAACATTATCCAGACAGAAGAAAATTAACGTCAGATGCTTGTCGTTAAAATTTATCGGCGAGATACGAATTTTGGTCCTTAGCACTGCCACGAATCCATTCGCTCTCTCTCGGTCTGATTGAAAAACACACCGAAGAGGAAGGAGTATGTTCAATTGCAGGAAACCGTAGCCATGGTGAGGAGTTAAGACATGTGAGAACGGTCAAAACGTAGAGAGATAAATCGCAAGGATTTGCGCTGTTATATCCGGGATTGCTGCAGGAGACTCACTTCTGAGACACTGAACGTGAGTCCGATTCCTGTCGACGAGGTAGCCGTCCATGCAGAGGCAGGTCTCTTGGTTCCAGCAGTATGCGTTCTCCACGCAATCCCTGTCGTAGGTACACGCCGCAAGAGTTTCTGGAAATCCATCAAAAGAATCCACATTAGTATTGCAACAGGCATCATAATTGTACAATCGTTGGGAGATTGGTTTTTTTTTTTTGTTTAATTATGAGACAATTGACTATTGTTTTGCAATGGATCCTCTTTTTTACCATTGTGATTGCCTTTTTAGGCCAGTACAGTTTATGAGAAATCTCTTTGTTTTTCTTCTAGCTGCGGACACCATTCGTATGAAAAATCATCACAGTTATTGTGGCTGAATAATAGTTGAGTCTTGTTTCCGTCCTAATTAGAGTGCTTCAAATTTTTATTTCATTTTTTTAGATTCCATTTGGTGGTTGGAATTAGTGTGAGAAATTATGAAAAGAATCTTCAATCCTTACACTTATTTTAGGTACCAAACTGGAATGCAAAAAACAAAAGTAAAATTTCGACTATCCTTATAAAAAAAATTTGGAGATTCTTATGTCTAAACACTCACTTGTGCGTGTGTGTTAAGAACTTTAAAGAATCAAGCGACTGTATCTTAAAAATTACACGACAGATCGAGCTCAAATTTCGTGTTCAATTGAAGCAAAAAGATTTTTAAAAATGTCGAAATTCATGCACTGATTGGGTTTTTATGATGATTTTAATGTTTTAAAAAATAATCTGTAGTTATTGTAGCTTCCTAAAATTCTTTGCAATTGTAGTAAATAGTTATTTACAAAAGAAATAATGTTTAAGCTAGCTAGGACGATTTGGATTTTACAGCATTTTAGATATTTCGAAAAATTCACGTCGGTTTTGATCTGTTGAACTTAATTTTTCTGCAGAAATGAACTACGATTCAGGAATTCTAGACAAACCAAATGCTTCTATCGATTTAGTAAAAAGCCTTTTTTTTTACAAAGCTACCTCTATGAGGAAGTATGTTGATCAATTTTGGCGTCTTCATAGAGAAAGCTTTGGAAAAACGGGTTTGTCAAAGATACTAAATAATGAGGAAGCTATTTGAGACATTAAAAATATAAAATTCAAGACATTTTTCAAATATTATTTGACATAAAAACTAGAACTTTGTCGTATCATAGTACAGAAGTAAAACAAATTTAAGGCCGATACCATTTTTCAAAAAATAAACATTTAACAATTGGAAATTTATATAAAATCTTAACTACTTTAGGAATTTCGCCTAAATTTAGTATAAAATATTAAAACACTCTATTTAAGTTTTATACAAAATTTCAGATTAGTTTTTTAAACCGTCCTCGAGTTATGGCATTTCCAAACAAAAATTTCGAAAATTTAAAAATCATAAAATTCGAACCGTTCTTCCGATTTCGGCCAAATTTAATATCAAACAACATTAAATGTACCTACACTAATGACGAACGGTTTAGCAAAATATCGTTAATTTCACGAAAGTCAGAGCATTTACGTCCTTTTTTAAATTCAAAAAGCTAAAAAATCAAAAAAATGTCATACATTTTGTAAAAAATTACAACAATTGGGCTGCTGCTTCACTTGTGTGCCAAATCTCAGCTCAATCGCTTGAACAGTTTTTGAGATATAGGTGATTGACATTTTTTTTTTTTTTACAAAAGCAAAGCTTCCTCTATGAGGAAGCAAAATCAAAGGGAGGAATAATAAATAAATAATTAGTCTAGATAAAGTGGCCTCCTATGTTAAAGCGGTATTTCATGCTGCGTGTACAGAGATGTGTAACCGTCGATCCATTCAATGATTTGCGCGTCAAGTGCCGAATGGGAGGCAATTTTTCTAATGGGAAGATAGCTGCCTGAAACGGCCTGTTTTTTCGCAAGATCCCTGCGTCCCCGTGGAAATATGATAGAGTAGTGCATTAGGAGTAGTTGGTGGTAACACTTCCGGGGGGCCTCTGCGGAAAATGGAAAAAGGGAGCGAGGATAAAGCATAAAAACATGAAGAAAGTATACGCGAGAAATAAAATAAATAAAATAAATAAAATAAATAAAATAAATAAAATAAATAAAATAAATAAAATAAATAAAATAAATAAAATAAATAAAATAAATAAAATAAATAAAATAAATAAAATAAATAAAATAAATAAAATAAATAAAATAAATAAAATAAATAAAATAAATAAAATAAATAAAATAAATAAAATAAATAAAATAAATAAAATAAATAAAATAAATAAAATAAATAAAATAAATAAAATAAATAAAATAAATAAAATAAATAAAATAAATAAAATAAATAAAATAAATAAAATAAATAAAATAAATAAAATAAATAAAATAAATAAAATAAATAAAATAAATAAAATAAATAAAATTAATAAAGATTTTCGTGTTTCCGGTAGTACTTCTCAATGGGAATAAAAAAAGTACGTATAGACTATAGTCCTAACTGCTCTAGTTTTCGAGACATCCATTTTTTAATCATTTTAATTTGTATAATTATTACATCTTCGTCTCTGACTTTCCTGCGTACGATACTATTGATATTTGGTATGCAATGATTATTGAGAATGCTTATTACGAATATGACCAAACAATTATAAAATTGAAAATTTCGGATCCAATATAGCAGAAAAAATATTTTAAAATGCCCCCAATATCTGACCGCCTGAGAAATATGAACCAACGACCCCCCCCCCGTCATTAACGAAGTCATTTTTGAGAGGTGTTCGAGTATTTTCGACTTTGCGAAGTTGTAGAAAACGTTTTTTGTATATTCTATGCTAATTTTCAGGTAGGTTAGCATTTTTAGGTTCTTTAATTTTTTCTATTTTTTTTATTTCTGTTAGGTTCTTTAGGTAGGGCACCCGTACTCGAATAATAATAATTATTATTATCATTATTATTATTGTTGTTGTTATTGTTATGTCTCGGTCCAAGAATGATAAATCCACGGTCAAAACCTGGCGTCCCGCAACTCGTAATACTGCCCATTTTTTGTACACCATATTAAAATCTTAAAAATGAAATATCTCGGAAACTAAAATAGTTAGCACTATATACCTAATGAACGTTTTTTATTCCCTATGAAAAATACTACCGGAAAGAGGCGAGAAATCGAGGCGCCACGGATATCGTGCTCGTGCCCACCATCGTTTTTAAAAACTAGAATCAAAAGTTCAACTTTGCACGTTGGTTATTCACGATTTCCAATTTCTAATTACATTAGGTGAGCTTGTGAAAAATAGGGAACAAAGAAGCACACTGGAAGATTCTTCGCTTTACAACTTGTTTGATTGTTGGTCAATTATCGAAAGGGATTTACGTACGGGAGGGCGGTTTCCGATTGACGCAACGAGTATCTTCCTGGGCGAGAGTTTCTGCATCGGGCCAACATAAAAGTACGACGTAAAAGGCGTTGATCAGTAAGACGCGTACAAAAACGTCAATGCCTATGGAGAGACGTTCGGAATTCCGGTAGTTCCTCATCGAGTTATCGCGGCTTCGTCTTCTCTAGCACTGCTGTCGCTCATCATTCTGAAGTAACCGACGATCGAGCACTCTCGCAAAAGCCTTCCTCAGTGGACCTTGCGACACTTCCGACTAACGTTTTGTAATCCCGTCGTCAAGGCTCTGACATTGTCAATTGACACTGCCAGTTTGCAGAGAGAAGATGCGATTAGAAAAAAAAAGAAAAAAAAAAACAAAGTCACCTTGGCAGTCCTGTCGTTGTTCCGCACAGTTGTACGTCAATGACGATAAATTAAAAGTGTTTAACGCACTGTTTATAAACGACGACGCACCTTGCGCGACTGTCGATGATGCCTCTGCCACTGGGGCTCGTCGAGTTACGCAATTGCCTCAACGGGCCCCGCTTTGTTGCTTCTATTTTACGCGTAAAACGCGTGTTCATCGTGTATTTTATGTCTGCAATGTTTATTTAGATGGTGAACGAATTTTTAGATTTTTTTTCGGTGTCGTATTCAGAGCTGTTTATTATATAAATGGCGATATGTCTTTTTCTTGTTTTACAGCGCAATGTGTTACGAGCACGATATTCTTTAGAAGTAATTTCGATGAAGGAGAAAAAATGGACTTGTGTCGATTATATTTTCAAGTGTCTTTTCAATACAGCTTGAACGATCTCGTCGCTATTTCTGGTTTTATCAGACGATTTTTTTTTCGTCTTGCTCCTTCGAATGGTAACATCTGTTACCTAATTGACTTATCTATTGAGAGTATATCAAAAGTATTCTTAGTTTTTCTGTTTAATCTGTTTAAGAAGACTCTCCTGGTCGAATTTTGTTTTTAGACCAAAGTCAGCAATCGTGAGTTTTTTACTTACATCATGAGTTAAGTATTTGTTTTTTAAACGAAAAAATTTGATATCTGGCAAACAAGGTTTTATTGCAAAACGTAACCGGTATTTAGGGGTTTTTTTTAACTCTATTGTGAACGTATGTAGGTCTAAACAAGTGAAATTTAAGAACGTAGATTTTAATTTTTTTATTTTCATTTTTAGATTTTACATCGTGCCTTATTCATTCGTTGCAAAGTGGTGGCAATTTTTTTTTGTTTGTAAAAAAAAATACTCTAGAGATACTTTTTCCAAAACGATCGGAGATCACTCGATAATTATAATAATAATAATAATAATGAAGAACCCAGAAAAATTATGGTTATTAAAACCAAACTATTTCACAAATTATCAGACCAAAAAAAATCACTAGCTGGATTTACGCCGATATTTTATCCCTCTTTGTAGTCTAGTTTTTTGTTTTTCTTACAAAAGAAAAAAAAATCGTATCGATAGTCTACCATAGATGTAACATAAAACTTATTTATGTCACTCGGTGCGTAAAGTGTAGTTCTACGCACGCTTCGCGTTTGTAAAACCCCTCTTTGCAGCTTGTGAAGTAAATTTTTTTTATAATACTCGTGCGATAAAACGTTTTCTTAACTCGTGTGTTTGCAACACTCACCTTCGGCTCGTGCTGCAAACTCACACTCGTCGGAAAAAGTTTTATCGCACTAGTATCGTAATGTACTATTATCAATTGTCAGACTAGATTAGAAGAAAACACTGAAACCCTCGTGAATATTAGATTTGGATTGATTATTCGTTTTACAAAATCCAAGGATAAAAAAAAATGGATTTCATGTCATAAATAACATAACGTCAAAATATCAGACATAAATGTAGATGTTAATTAATTATTGAAGTGAGACGAGACGAGAATTATAGTTAAATTGCATAGTTTATTCAGTTATTCGTGGGATTAAATATGAATAAAAACTGTCAACGATGTTTCTTGCTTGACATCTCTTTAAAGACTGTCCGTTGTCTTCGTGTTTTCTTTCTTTAGCCGTTCAGATGTCGTTGCTTTGGGAATTACCTCCACTACTCAGATTATTCTTCCCACATAGAAATAATACACAACAATAGTATCAAAAGATTGATATGCATTATTGCGAAATCATAACCACTCAAAATAATGCACAACGGGCAATGGTATAGTTTTGAGGTGAAAATATTATATTCCCGTTTTCAAAAATAACAGCAAATACTGAAAAGAAATAACCTAGCATAACAAGAACCTAAAAGAATCTACGAGAGCTTTTAAGAAACTAGATACCGACCTCTTTTGGTCAGTTTTGACATTTCGCATTAAAAAGAAGATTCAATGCGTGCAAACATTGGTTGTTGATTTAACGACAGTAGCGACAACCAATCACAGCGCGAATAATAAGATGACAATGAGCCAATTCGCGCTTCGATAAAATCTCGTAACAATCTTTTTAAGAAAGGAGCTCAGATTATTCTTCCCACATAGAAATAATACACAACAATAGTATCAAAAGATTGATATACATTGTTGCGAAATCATAATCACTCAAAATAATGCACAACGGGCAATGGTATAGTTTTGAGGTGAAAATATTATATTCCCGTTTTCAAAAATAACAGCAAATACTAAAAGAAATAAACTAGCATAACAAGAATCTACGAGAGCTTTTAAGAAACTAGAAACCGACCTCTTTGGGTCAGTTTTGACATTTCGCATTAAAAAGAAGATTCAACGCGTGCAAACATTGGTTGTTGATTTAACGACAGTAGCGACAACCAATCACAGCGCGAATAACACGATGACAATGAGCCAATTCGCACTTCGATAAAATCTCGTAACAATCTTTTTAAGAAAGGAGCTCAGACTATTCTTCCTACACAAAAATAACGCACAACAATAGTATCAAAAGATTGATATGCATTATTGCGAAATCATAATCACTCAAAATAATGCACAACGTGCACTGGTATAGTTTTGAGGTGAAAATATTATATTCCCGTTTTCAAAAATAAAAGCAAATACTAAAAGAAATAACCTAGCATAACAAGAATCTATGAGAGCTTTTAAGAAACTAGATACCGACCTCTTTTGGTCAGTTTTGACATTTCACATTAAAAACAAGATTCAATGTGTGCAAACATTGGTTGTTGATTTAACGACAGCAGCGACAACCAATCACAGCACGAATAACACGATGACAATGAGCCAATTCGCGCTTCGATAAAATCTCGCAACTTTTTAAGAAAGGAAAAAAAATGAGCCGTTCTTAAGAATAGTCGCTACTATATAATTGTACGAAATAACGAACAAAACTATGGCATTTAGACGCGTGTTATTAAATCAGCATTACATTTTACTATATTATTTTTTCGTGTATTATTTTCATTTTTACTTGTAATATTAAGAACACACGTGGTATTATGTAACGGGGTTATTTTCTTGTGTTACTTCGACATGTAGTATCACACAGCGAATAGTAGAATATTGCCTGCCCGAAGGAGGTGTAAGTGTAACCGAAAGGTGCGCCGCGAAGACCGAGAGAGCCGCGGATCCTTGCGGCGGAGGCGCGCAGCAGCGACTGTGCTCGAAGAAGACGAAAGCGAAGTGGCGATATCGTGCGGGCGAACGAGCCAACGAATTGTATAGTAGAGCACGTATAGTTGTATACGTAGTAAAAGCGTGCTTTGCCGCAACGTCCCCGGAAGAGCAGAGAGCAGCAGTGTTGGCTCTCCGTGAGCTTCGTCGGCCTTCGTGGCAGCCCAGAGCAGAAGAAAACTTGGCGGAGTGTAAAGCAGACTAGCACACGGCGATGAACTCGTTCCAAGGACGCGACTCACTCACGAAAATCGTTAGACCCCCCCCCCCCCCCCTCTCGTCCTCTCCTTCGACGTTTACTCCCACGGTTTGATCGTTCAGTCCTGTTCGTACCACGCGATACTATAGTACAAGTATATACACCGCTACGACTATTGTTGTAGAGTCATTTGTATTACATTGCGAGCGAAGAAACACTTTGAAATTTCCTTTTGAATCTGTTACGCCACTTTTACGTCGAGTATTGTTAGAATGGACAAGATTCAAAATGGAGGATCGAACGAATTTGGCAGACAAAGCCGAATGAAATCTGCTTGGCTCTTCATTTTATTTTTGTCTGTTTTATTTTAAGGTGGAGGAATTGTGATAAACTTGGGAACGGTTTAAAGGGTGGGTCTCAAGTCAAGTTTATTGTTTAAATTTTTTTTTAATATGTACTATTGACCTATCAAACAATAGTAGATTACGATACGAGTGCGATCACTTTTTTTTCTTGATGAGTGTCAATTGACCCCGGCCATACTTACTTATGGGACTTAGAAAAATTCAGGCCCAAGGGGCCCTTGAGGTAGGGGAGGCCGGGGCAAAATGGGGACGCTAAGCTTTCTAACGCCCCTAGAACGTTTCAGCATGCGTGGATCGACTGTTCATCACACAAAAACAAAATATTTGTCATTGTTTTTGCCTGTGCGGACAAAACAGTGGTCTGGGGCAGAATGGAGAAGGTTGAAATTTTCTCTAATTGAATAGCGTCAGTATTGCCTGAACCGGCGTACATTGACTGTTTGGGCAGCCAAAACGAAAGTTTTTGTGTCTTTTATCGCGATCGATAATGAAAAAGTTGTCTGGGGCAAATCGGGGTACGCGAAAATTTTATTCCATTTTTCAAACATGGACAGTGTCACAAGGGTCAAGTTACAGCATTAAGGGACTTAGAAAAATTCAGACTTTTCTCATACATGGTCGCTATAGCCCTGGCAGCTGAAGCGAATTAAAATAAATTTAAAAAAATAATAATGAAAGTAGGACTGAAGGACCACGGTCGATGGCCCATTGGCAAAGACAACAAATAGAATAGGCTTCACGATGAAAAAAAAAAATGGAACGACTGTATCTAATGTATTGCCAATAAAGCACTATTACTACTACTAATAAAAGTATTGGCACAGTGGTGCCATCAGAATTGTTCTAATGATGAAAGTATGAAGCAGATCTTCTTTATTAAACGTAATAATATTCTTATATATCTCATGCTTCGTTACACTAAAAAGAGATCGATTGTAAACAATGCAGAAGCTAAAAAGAAAAGTTGTACACATCTCACTGTGTATTTTAACGAGAACAAAAGTATTGGCACAATAAAATATATGAAAAAGATGAATATTCAATTGGCAGTACTTTTCTTTTCAACATCTCTTTCAATCTATCGGGTGTCGAAATGCACCAATTTATGAGTTAACTTAAGCTTGATAGCATTCCACTCTTGCAGAAGAACCCTTTAGAGTTCAACTCTATTTGGAATATGGTTCTTTATTATGTAGTTTCTTTGACCTGATGCCAGATTTTTTTTCTATCGGATTTAAGTCTGATCGCGGTCGAAACGTGTGGAGTGTTGAAAAAGATACGTTGACAAACTTCTTAAGCAGCACCTTTGAAATTATCGTTCGACTGGAAGTAGAAAATCACTTCTAAGATCCAACTTTTCTACACTTTTTTTGAAGGTTTTCTTCTAAAATTTTCAAGTAAACACACTGCCAACAAAAGTACCCGAGATGGTCCATTTCGATTTTAATGAAAGTTTGTAGGTGAGGAGACTGCTGGCATGAAGTATGCGCAGAAAATTAGCGGCCCCTTTAAGGTTCTAGGGGGTCAAATAAACCTATATAGGCGAAAGACTTTCCTATCAGGCCGATTAGCGCGGAAACTATGCGAAATACAAAAAAACCTTTCATACAAAGGTTGCATATTTTTGAATGTACTTTCAAATGAGGTGATCAAAAATTTGTTACCATAGTTTCTTCATTATATAATTACCCTCATCATGCTTATTTTTGAAAATTCGAGCATCTTTGTAAGGACTTAAAATGTCCCTCCTCATCCCAATCCTCATAGAGGAAGTTTTGTAAACATTAAAAAATCATGAGGAAGCAATGTGCAAAGTTCCACTTTGCATCCTTGTTTTAAATTAATAAATAAATGCTGTTTATATATCGTATATTGCACCCTTTTTGCTTCCTCATAGAGGAAGCTTTGTTATGGTGAACATTTTTTTTTTTCGAGATTTTCATGAAAACGCGTTCAGAATGACCCAAAACGTCTAGAAAATGTATTCAGAAAAAAGTCCGGATGTATGTGTGTCTGTATGTGTGTGTTAGGCCTCCAAAATTCAAACCCCTATAACTCGAGGATGATTAGACTGATCGGGTTGAAATTTGGCATACAAGTAGAGTGGTTGGGCCTCTATATTTAGGACAATTTACAAAATAATTAGGACTCCCGTTCAAATTTTACGAGATTGAATTTTTCGAAAAAAGTTTGTTTGCGTTCTAGCTGCCGCAAATTTCAAGGTCTCGGGTTGAAATTTCTCATACAAGTGGACTAACATCGAACAACTTTCGGTACCAAATTTGGTGAGAATCGGTCAACAGATGAAAATTTGGCAAGGATTCTTTTTTTATTTACTGAAAAAACGTGTTTGCTCTCTAGCTTTCGCAAATTTTGAATTCTCGGGCTAAAATGTTCTCCAGTGGAAGACTAACGTAAAAAAATGCATGACTTAGAATTTGGTGAGGATCGGTTGAAAAATCCAGTTTATACGACATTTTGAAATCTTCAAACAAAAGTGTGTGTTGCAAAAGTGTTGCACAGCTGGTTTATTATTTCGAGGAGTGAAGAAGTTATTCAATGATCAGTAAATTATCACGGACTATGAACGGATTAGTCTTCGAAACGCTTTTACAAAAAAAAAATTACTCGTTTTGCTTTCTAATACAGGAAATTTTGTTGATATTTATAATTTACAAAGCTTTCTCTATGAGGAAGCCAAACACAAACCAATGTACTTCGTCGAGCAATGCTCTACAGCCAATCTTGAACAATGAGGAAGCAAAATGCAAATTCATTGGCACCCTTTTTTACATTTCAATTGATTTAGTGTCTGTTTACCTGAGTTAGAGGAAAACCTTAATTTTTTTGAAAGTTCAAAATACCATAAAATTCGAACCCCTTTACCAATAATCACCAAATTTGGTACATAGCAGTGCAGAGTATTATTTTTCATCTCTAGAAAATTTCAGTTCATTTGGTGAGTTTGACGTAAGTTGGAGCAACACGAAATTTTTTTGAAAATTTCGAGATCCCATAAAAACCGAACCTACTTGCCGATTTATCCCAAATTCAATACCAGTCATCCTTTGACATAGCTTCATTTGTAAAAAATTATTCAGCTCGATAGCTAAAAATTTGCGGTAGCTAGAGCGCGAACAGACATTTTTCAAAAAATGCAAATTCGAATAAAATTTGAATAGATGTTTGAATATTTTTGAAACTTTTCACAAACAAAGTTGTCCACCTGCCCCATATATGTGCCAAATTTCAGCTCCATTGTTAAAGCGGTTTTTGAGATATGAAGTTTTGAACTTTACATGACACACACATCCATCCGGACATTTTTTGTAGACCACTTTACTCGACGTTTTGTACCATTTTCAGTGTTCCGGCATGAAAATCCCCGAAATTTGTTTTTCACGAAAACAAAGCTTCCTCTATGTGGAAGCAAAATGTCTCACTTCATTTTCTTTTTCAACATCTCATTATTTGATGCATGATTTTCTTTTATATTGATAAAAAAGTTTCAGGAGAATTCCAAAAATAATCTTACGTTACGTACAAAATGTTT
Source organism: Perithous albicinctus (assembly GCA_964016905.1). Lineage (NCBI taxonomy): Eukaryota > Metazoa > Arthropoda > Insecta > Hymenoptera > Ichneumonidae > Perithous > Perithous albicinctus. The sequence continues at coordinate 4,660,282 of OZ024692.1, read as the reverse complement.
ACGCGACAATCGACCATGAACTGACCTCTTGTTTCATTTTTTCCTCATTTGTTAATGGCTTTTTTTTCGAAAAAATAGTTTTAAAAAATCGACGCAAACGTCTTCCCGCTCAGGGTCAAAATTCAAAACTGTTCATGTATAATACAGAATTTTTTCAAATTTTTAAATTAGGACAAACAAATTTAATTAAAAAAACGAATTAAAAAAAAAGTTTCTGTAAAAAAAAAAATTTTTTTATTAATTAAAAGTATTTTTTCGAGCATATAGAACAGTATAAAAAATTATGGTGCGAATTAGAAGGGGTCAGGGTTGAACGCCTGCTAAGTTAGCCAAGAATCCCTCAAATATTAATTAATTTAATAATTAAATAATAAGTTAAATAAAAAGTGAGTTTTTCAAAGTAGCAGTTGTCGATATCTATGAAAGTAATTGAACGAAATAAAATGTTAAAAAAAAAAAAAACTCACGACGCAGAAGAAGATGACCGTGTTCGCCGGCATGAGCGGAAACGGTGAGGCGTTGACTGTTGTAAATCGCGATGAGAGCGCAGACGACAAACAACCGGCTACGAAAGAAGTGTCGCTGTTGGAGAGACGCGTGGTCCTCTCGAGCGCTTCCTCGCTGCATCTTCGCGGTAACAGAGTCTGTAGGTAGAAGAAGACTAAATCCGTGGGACGGTGGTAGACGAAGGCCGTGTTGAAAGATTCGCACCGGTTCCTCGTAAGCAGAAACGCAGTACCATCACCGAGCCACCCGCGCAACAGCAGCAACAGCAGCAGCCAAGCGGACCAAAGAGCTCTGAGATTCGTCCGAGTCGTCTTTTCGCTCACTCTCTTGGCTTCTCGACGCTGGTCTTTCTTTCGCCTCCTGCTCTCCTCGCTTCTTCGTATTCTCACTCTTCTTTTAGCCGCCTTTCCCTTGTTCTTTCCATAGAGGCCGAATGAGAGGCTCCTAAAGCCACCGGGTCGTGGCCCTTTATTCAACAGCAATACCACGATCAGCTATCTTCTCACTCACTTGCGCTCTTTAATCCAGTACTCGTTGAATTTCAGCACGAAAAAATCTTCAAACTATAACAGTAAATGTAAATTTTACTATCACAGTAAATATGTTTTTGTAAACTCAAAATCCTTTTTGCACACTTTTTTTATTATTTTTTTTTTTTTAAATCCTATTTAGCCACTATTTATTATTTTTAATATCATTTTTTTTTGTCAGATTTTAAGTTCTAGTTTTACAAAGAAATGTACCGAAAAGAACATTTTAATGACACGAGGGAAGAAGTGGTTTGTATATCCATTTTATATTATTTATTGCCGCTACAAAATAAAAATAAAAATGTTATTACACTTAACAATAGGAGACTTTTTGAGTTGGTTAAGTTAGATTTTTTAATCCAACATTTCGGATAATGCTGGATTTTTTAAAGATAAAATATCTTGAAAATTGTAAGTCGCAGTATTAAAAAGAAAAGTGTACATTTTTGAGTTTTCGTTTTTCAAGCAAAAATTACAACGAATGGAGAAAAGTGTAATGACACTAAAAAAGAAATAAAACGTTATTACGTTTAATGATGTGAGAATATTGAAATGAATATTGAAATAATATTGAAAACTATAAGTAAGAGAATTTTCTTAAAGGTTTTAAATTATAGTTTTACTAAGAAAAGTGCCAAAGAACCAACATAAAAAATTAATGAAACAACAAACAGACGAATAAGTTTGTATATTCATTTTACGGTATTTATTGTCATTTTTACAAAGAAAAATATTTGTTTAATGTTATTAATTTACAATATGTGGATTTCTCTGTCGATTAAGTTGGGTTTAGAGATCCAAGATTTTATACAAAGCAACATTCTTTTTAAGTCAACAATCTTAAAAACTATAAGTAATTAAAAAAATAAGACTGAAACTTTAAGAAATATGGTGAGACATATTTTTCTGTCACTTACAGTTTTCAAGATTTCAGAAACATTGAATTTCAAAAACTGTAAAAAGACAAAAGTAAAGTACTCTCAAGTAGGACTTAAATATGGCTAATTTAAAAAAATACCTGAGAGGGATCAAGAAAAAAGTTGCTCTAAAGACAGAGAATGACTCATACTTAAAAAAAAATATTGGCACTGCTAGCTTACAATAAAAAAAAAATCATACAAGACAAAATTACTTCTTATTAAAGTAAGAAACGAATTTGTTACTTACTTTAAAAATTTTTTTTTACTAAAGTTGCACTCCGATATTACAAATTTTGTTATCACTTTATTTACTAGTTAAAAAAAAATCGTATGGTCATACGACTTTATATTTAAAAACCGAACGGCTTTGTTATTTATTTAAGCAACATTTTTTTTTCTTCCGAGATGTAGCACTCCGAATTATTTTTAACTGTGCAGTAAAAAAGCAGACCCACGATTATTCGTGTTTCAACGATATTCTAGATAATTCAATATTATGAAGATTTTTTTTTGTCGAGCGGATCTCCGTTGTTACAGGGGAACTTGACAAAACGCGAGAGAATGTCGCGAGTGAGCTCTTGGGAGGGACGTGACGCCGGATCTTCCCCCCCGTTCACCAATTCAAAGCGGCACTTACGCGACTTTCCACTTTATCGCAAACAATATTTTATCTAATCGCTCGGTCGAGCGGCGGAAAGCAATTTGACGCGGGTACCCGCGCGGCCATGGACTAAGATTCAGGTGACTTTACGCTGGGCGTATGAGTTACAAAGATAACAGGTGCGAGTGTGATTCTTGTACTACATGAATAGATACCCGCTGGGAGGAAAAGGTGTGGAGAACCTTTCACAGAGATAAATTAGTTCAAGCTTTAACGGTAATAAGCAATTTCTCTTTTTTTTTATAATTATTTTCCCCCTCGGGATCAGTTGAAGAATTTTTTTTGGACAAAAAAAATGTTATTCTTTTCAGATTTTTGTCACTTGAAACCGTATAATATAATTTTTTTTTTTCATAATTTTTTAGTAAAAATAAACTTCGACTAGGTTTAAATTTCTGAAGTTTTTTCCATAAAATATAGGACTAAAAACAATTATTTATTTTAAGAAACAAAAAATTTCCTAATTTCTGTTCTAATTGAAATGGCTGTTTTCAATTTTATTTTAATTATTGCGCGAATTTTCAGCGTTTTACTGTCGAAATATGGGATTTTTTTGCCCCGACATGTTTCATTTTCCATTTTTTGTTCTTACATGAAACCATCATTGCAATTCTTAATTTTCAAAATTTGGAAAAAATTCTTTTCCCTGAAATTGAAAAAAATAAATAAAAAGAAAATAGAAATTATTCTCGGCCCACTCTCGAATTACGATGGGAATACTTGTCATTAGTCCTAGATTTCATGGGCAGAAATTTCAGAATTTTAAACCTGGTCGAAATTTATGTTTACTCAAAAATTATGGAAAATAAATTGTTTGTTACGGTAAAACAAATGATAAAAATATGAAAAAAAAAATTCTTGTTTTGGATCAAAATATACACAAAAAAATTCGTCAACTGAATCCGAGGGGTTGAAGCCGACAACCAAGAGAATTGATTCGCAATGCCCCATACATACAAGCTTTAAAGTTAAATACCAAAATTTAACAAAAAGAGTTACTTGAATTCGTGCAGAAAATTTCTTGGAATCTGCGATTGTCCAATAATAGGTACACTTTCTTTTATGATTCCCAAAAATATAAAAAAATTAATAATTCTTACAATTAATGTCTTCGAAACTGTTAACTTAATGTTGATTGAAACCGTTTATACAAATGTTTGATGCCTTAGCGAAAAAAATGACTACAATTGAAGCAAGTATAACAAGAATAACGAGTGTTATTCCTTTATTAAGCGGTAAAATCTGGATGTGAGGAGGAACGTGGTGAACCTATCAAAGATTAGTTAATTTGAGTCTCAACGAATATAGGCAATATCTCCTTTATTTCGTAATTATATATAATTTAGCTTTAAAGCTAAATACAGAGACTAATAATCAACAGCGTTTGAAAAATGTAAAGCTAAGTACATACGCAAAGTCTTATCGTTCCATACGTTGATAGACAATAATAAATTTGTTCTTCCATAACCGGAAGGAGCATTGAAAAAGCGCGTATACTCCAATAGCTCTTCGAGACTTGTAGAATATTTTAATATTTAATATAATGTATAATCTAGATGTATTTACAAATCATCGCTCTTTTTTTTAGGACTTGCCTCTTTCATTTCTTCATTTTTCTTCACCCTCATTTTTTCATCTCTTATTAACGATATTGAAATTTATATTGAACAAGTAATTATAGTTACTTCTTAAAGCACCGATGGTTTTACAAACAAACAGAACGAGATTCGCGGAGCAGCTCACGATCTGGAGAACAAAAGGGCGCAGAGTAGAATGCTCATGTAGAAGACGGGGCCAAGCGAAGAGGCAACTGAAACCGAGAGTTTTTGAAGCGCATTTAATTTCATGGTATCCTTTCACCAGCGATATCGCGTTATATACGCTCTGACGGTGACTCATTCCCTCGTAAATGGGACGACGAAAACTTACCCGAGCTCACGCATTTGTCTCCGTCTTTCCTGAAGTTTTCGTTACACGTGCAAACACTGGGGCTTCCGATGCATCTCTGGGGTTCGCTAGGCTCGCCACCCTCCTGATCCTGGTAACACTCGTAATGCTCCGAGCAACTATCGCCGAGATCTGCGTCGACGATTTTAAATGAATGCATTAGATAATCAATGACGATAGTACTTGCAGTTTTTCTCTGGTAAAAATATTTACCAGAATGTTTTTTTTTTTAGAAATCATGGTCATATATTTTTTTTAATTTCTCAGATTTTGTAAACGTTTTGGGACACCGATGAGAAACTACGATTTTCTAGAATTTCTAGAATGATGATTTTTTATATTTTTGTTTCACCTCAAAAAAGCATTCTAATTCTTATTTTTAAAATTTTTATCCCTAAATTTTCATAACTAACGCATTGTTAGTCAGAACTTAGAAGTCTGAAAAAAAATCATAAAAACCTTGTATCAAATATGAACATTTTTAAGCTTCGGTGAAGAAAAAAATTGAAAAGAATTAGAAGATTTAAAGCCAGTGTGGCCTATTGCTCGAACATTGTTATGCGGGATTTTTGAGAATTTTCTCAGATTTTGCTGAAGTGATTTTGTAAAATAATAAAAGTAACGAAATCGTTTCTGAAAATTCTGAAAGAATTCTCAAAAATCCCGTGTTATGTAGAAAAATATTCGAGCAATAGCCCATAGTAGAATGACTTTATCTACTAATTTTAAAAAATCGTTAAAACCTTGAAGAAAGTAGAAGCAAACGCCGGCCCTCTTCGGTTCTACGCTTAACGTTTTTTATACTTGGCACAGGATTTTTGACGATTTTTCAATTCTGGCTAACAATATGTTAGTTTTTAAAAATGATAACTAAGTCAGATTTATAAAAAAAAAAAAGAAAAAAGATCTGAGTGCTTTTTTGAGTTGGAAAAATAATATAAATAAATGACGGACCAAATCTGAAAGGTTGAGGGTTTGATCCAAGTCAGAATGGTGAGGATCGGCCCATTTACTTGAGGATCTCTTATATTTTTATGACTCCGGATTTTCTCTGAATATTAATTTCCTCATTTCGTAAATTGAAGAAGTAACGGAAACAAATCTAAGAAAATCTGCGTTTTTTTTTGCTTACAAAAAATCGAAGAAATTCTTCAGAATATCTCATAAATATCAGCAATGAGAAATTATGAGTAATATTTTGAATAATTCTGGAAAATATTTTCATCAGGGCTGCCCTTGAATTATCAGTGGTAAGGTAAACTTTAGTTCTATTGCAGTTATTCAGTATTTTATTATAAAAACCTAATCTTTAACGTGTTTTGTGGAATTTTTCTTTTTCCTATTTAATGCGTCAATTAATTTTCTTTTTCTTCAAAGATTTAATTATAAACATAAAATCGAAGTCTTTCTGTTTTTTTTTTCTCTCGCATTATTTGTGGCGTGACATGTAATAACATTTCACGCCACAAATTTAACACGAAAAGTATTGGATTTTTGCCAAAGAAATGTTTTATCGAAAAACGCAAACGTGTCTTTTAAACCGTATTTCAAACGTATAAAAAAATTGACACCAAACAGGTGAAACTTGACAACGTAGTTTTGCTTTTTCAAATTGTTGATTTTTTAATTCTACTTCCTGCCTCTTTCACTCATTCCAAACTTCTGGCAACTTTTTAAATTACAGGATTATAAAATTTAAGTGTTATTCTTACGTTTACTGGGCACACAGCGCGATAGCGATTTTTCGAAATGATTGTTTTCCTTGCATTCGCATTTTTTGTCGATGCACTCGGCGTTGGTGAATTTCGAGCACTGAACCGACTCAACGCATTCGCCTAGCATTTCGGTTACCTCCGACAAACATCTTCGTCTATCAGAATTAAGTACGCTGTTTTTGGCACACGTACAGAGTAGTTGCTCGTTGCATATGGCGTTCGAGACGTGCGAACACTCTTGATTACTTTTACACGATTTTCCGATTTCTGCAACATTGAAATGTATCAAAATATCGTTAATACACTTTTTGTATCGAACCTTATTCTTATATTTGCACTTGTGCTAAAGTCGATTAAATCTCTGGTTATTCGGTACCAATTTTAATTCACTTCGATTATTTCTACAGTTTATTCAAAATTGAACGCTAGATTTAAGGTTTTTCTTTTTTTTTCTCTTATACATCATCTAAACGAAAATCTAATGTTGGAATTTGTAAATCAATATACTAGTTGTGAATATATTCTAAACTGACAGAGTTGTAATATGGCCAAACTTTAAAAAGGTACAGATTTTATGTGTCAAAGGTCTAATATGGTAGGAACGTAATAAGTATGATGAAGATCTAATATGATTGAGTTGCATTGCGGTGACTTATTAAGATGGTGAGATAAACGGCTCAATTAGTGACCACCTCAGCGCCGCATGACATTGGAAAGGTACGAAGTTTGGTAAAAATATAAAATAGTGTACAAACTTCACTAGCATAAGAAAGATTAGACGTTTCATTAACTGAAACGACTATAGATTTTCTGTCTTTCATCGTTTAAGGATAATATTTATGATTAGTGGCTACAATTTTGTCGCAAACACCTTACTCTGGCGCATTGAAGATCCAAATCAGTGACCTATGCCGTCGTACAGCTGTGCCCGATTAGTAACTACGGCATACTATAGATTAGGATTAATTCTGCCCATCCAATGGGTATTTTACAAAAATCTTGCTTTTTAACATTTGTATCAATTAGATTATACACTTAAAAAGTAGAACCTTGCAAATTGCTTCCTCATTATTTAGCATCTTTGACAAAGCCTTTTTTTTTTACAAATCTACTTCTATGAGGAAGGGGAGCCAATTTTGGCTCCCTCATAGAGGAAGCTGTGCAAAAAAAGGCTTTGTCAAAGATACTAAATAATGAGGAAGCAATTTGCAAGGTTCTAGTTTGCTGGCTTGTTTGAACTCTAAAGACATTTTTCAAAAAAATGCACCATGTCAAATTAGAAACGTTCGATCGATTTGCATCAAATTTATCTCAAACCTTGCTCTCTGGTAATCCATATATGAACTGAGTTTGGACCCGGTATCTCGTAATTTGCACAATGCGCGAAAGACATTTTCAAAAAAATTTTTTTAAATATTATAAAATTTTAACTAGACTAAACGAAACTAGACTTTTATCTATTTAAAAAAAATTTTAACTAGAACTTTGTCGTATCATAGTCCAGAAGTAAAACAAATTTAAGCCCGATACCTCGCAACTAGAGCGAGTTGTGAAATACATTTTTCAAAAAATTAAAAACATTAACCGCTCGACCGATTTGCCTTAAATTTACGCCCAAACCTTGTTCTGTGACAATCCATATATGTACCAAACTTTCTTTAAATCTGCTGAAAAATTAAAAAAAAAAAAAATCACGACAGCAATGTTTTGGTTTTTTAAAGTAAAATAAGAAATTACAAATACAGCGACCGTTCCTTTGTACCAAATTCATACATTATAATCAATAATCAAAAAGTCACGTCGAAAATTGCAACCGAATATTTCAGAATTTACATGAGATGAAGTGTTTACAGACATTTTGAAAAAAAAATTTTAATTGCAATAAAATTAGAAGCACTCTATGGATTCTCGCCAAATTTGCTACAGATCATGATTTAATATTAGTCCATTTGTGTACAAAATTTGAAATTTCAAAATTTCCGATATCTCTTCATTTACAAAGGTTATAGCGTGATAACGATTTTTTCAAGGTTTTCGAAATTCTGTAAAAATTTTTATTTTTATTAGCAATTAGCACGCACGCACACACTTTTATAAAACCTGACATATGCGGACAGTAATTGCAGCAACTCGTAGTTCCTACGAACCGATTTCAGACCCATGTATTTTCCATCGTTTATCATAATGTTCTCGTTCTTTTGCCCATAGCACTCTTTATATTGATTCTTAATATAGTACACTCTAAAGTAGATTAATCACTATGATCGCATTATAAATAGTACATAAGCTAATTCCCGCAGTCTTAGTTCATATCGAAGTTAACAAGAAAATAACCGGCACCGGCTTTTCCTCGCAGGTTCGCGGACAACATATTGAAACTCAACATTATCGCAGGGAAGTCCTGACTACTTTGTAACATTCAAATTTGTGTACGTCCTATTAGAAGTAAAATTCTGATTTTGTAATCAAAGTTCAGTGAAGTAAAAAAGCATCATTTTTATGCAAAATCAATGTCTGCCTAGTTCTAAATAAAACTTTAAAAAATCATAATGTAATATAGCCATTCAAAAGTAACCTCCTCCTGGTTCTGTTTATTTCGTGATATTATATAATGTAAGACATTTAAATATAGCTAGAGGAAACTTGTAGCGGTCGTATTACGGACTCAAAACGTTGTGTTTCCAAAATTATTAACAACACGACCGCTGACGTAGTCGTAATTTACTCTCTTAACAAAGACATGGCACATCGAAACTTGAAATATTGAAAACTGAAGCCAGTTTAAAAGATATAAAATCGATTTCGAATTGTCATAGCCGCTACAGAGTCACGTACGTATCGCGCGCGTTTTGAATGAGTGTTTTAGTCACAAGAAAAGATAAATGAAAAGCAAGAAGTGCGAGGGAAGCGAGCACGTTGTTGCTCGTTTATGCATATTCTTCAAATTTGGTACGAAAGTGGGCTATCATACAACAACGTTTGGAATTGTACTTGATGCAAATCGGTCAAAAGTTGACAGTATTTTGAAAATTTTGAAAAAAGTCATTTTACGCTGTAACTTTCGAAAATTACGAGATATCAGGCTGAAATTTTATACGCAAATTGACTAAAATTAAACCATGTCCGGTGCCAAATTTGACGAGAATCGATGGAGTGATTCTAATGTTATTGTAATTTGAATTTTTGTTAATTAAAAATGTTATGATTATTGTTCATCAGTAATGACTTTAATCAAAGGAACGATCGCTATGTTGATAAATTTAGACTTTGCTAGATAAAAAAGAAATAAATGATTTCATGAAAAAAAAAGAATATGAATTTTCTTGCGGATTTACCTTGAATTTAGTTCACATATGAACTACCATTGAACAAGGTTTGAGTACAAATTTGACGCAAATCTCGTTGGCGCACTAGTTTTTTTTTCTTGCGTTTAACTACCGGTCAGTTCTCCGGCTAATCGGATGATCAGGGATGGGCACCATTGACTGAAAATTACACTTTCGAATGGCTTTTCATCCGAATATGTATTAAAATCGTGCTTCTAAATACTTTTTCGAATAGGAAATCATTTACAAGTGTTTTCGTTCAATGGTGTCCATCCCTGCGGCTGATAATCAAGCCGTTAAGGACATTAATTCATAACAATATTCCCTTGTTGTTTTTTCAAAGAAGAAAACTTACCGACTGTTCGCCAGCAGCCATTTTCGCTATAGTGATAGCCTGTGCTACAGACGCACTGACTATTACGACACGTGCTATTTGCAATCGTGCACTGCTCACTTTGATCGCAAACAGATCCCATCGAACGTGAAGCTGAACAATAATAAGAAATACATCAAACGAGTCTTCTTTACAGTATGCATAATGTGTGAAAAATTATGCAGTATTATAATGTGTAAAACTATCAAAGGCATATTTTAATATTGACAGATTTATTTACTTGGTAGGCAGGTGTAACTCGCCGTAGCCATCACATATCCATCAGAGCAAACGCACTGATTTACCGTCGTGTTGCAAAATCCGTTCTGAAGTTGTTGGCAATCTTGATCCAGTTTGCATGTGTGAGCCGCTACCGGATTGTGAACTGTTTACAAAATAAAGCGATTTTAATATACATATAGAACGAGAAATATTTTATATTCTGATAATTCATACCTGCAGCTTTTGGTTGAGAATGAGACATCGGACAACTCTCAGGCGTTCCGTTACTGTCCATACAAGTACAAAAGCCAGACATACATTTTGCGCCATTCGGTAGATGTGAGTTATCACAATCCTCAGGTTTACTGCAAGGCACTGGAGGAGCGTCTGAAAAAACAAATGTGTTATAAGTAAATGATTTGTTTAATGTCCTGTGGGGATGGAAAATATTCAAAGATGTATTTTGGACGCATAAAAATTCTTTCAAAATACATTTTGCGATCAAATATATTTTGGACGCATAAAAATTCTTTCAAAATACATTTTTGAATATTGCAATATTCAAATAAAAATTCGAGTATTGCATACTTGTTACTATACACAATGAAAGGACAAGAAATTTTTTAAAAATTCATAGGATTGCGAGACATTTTTTGTTGTTTTATGTTTGCAAGTTTTATCAAAACTGATATTGAAAACAGAGTCGGCGATGCATTTCTATAACTAAACTTTGTGCTTGGCGACATAAATATGTTGTATATGCACGTGGTCAAGCGTGCATTCAAATACATACATTGGAATATATTTAGCACGCTGGTGTAGGCGTTCGGACCAGAGAACAATCGCCCTATCATTCGTTCCGGCGTTTCTTCGAACGATAAGCACGTTCGTACAATTGCCATCTACTTTTGTTAGCAGAAATCAGCAATTATGAGGACGCCGGTGAATAAAAAGTTAAGTGAGAATCACCTTCAATTTTTTTTTCACGCTATTTCAAAATGTTCAACGAAATCATGTAACTTTCTGCATTTTGATCCGCAATATTAGATCCGCAATTTTGAATTTCTAAATTTTGGCCTTAGATTCGTAATCAGCGACTCCGAAAATCTTTCAAGTACAAAATTTCATTCAAATCAAGCAACTATTTGCATTGTGGCCCGCAACATTGACTCCACCATTTATGATTTCTGACCTTCGTAATCGGTGACTTGAAAAAGCCCTCAAGTGCCGAGATTCAACCAAATCAAGTAACTTGCCGTTTTCCACCGCTATATTGGTTCGCGGATCTCAACAGAAAATGTGAAAAAGTAATTTTTGCAAAATTTGGGTGGTCTACAGAATTTTGTAGATACTGCTCAAGCGAGATTTTGGTTTTTTTTCCTACTTTTCGATGATAATCACGATATTAATTTTTGTTGGCTCTCACTGCAGAAAATATCAGTGTTTGATGGAACTGTAAATTGTTCGAAATTTTGACGCTCTACAATTTTTTTAAAAGCTGCCTCAAGCAATATTTTTGCTTTCTTGTTGTTGTTGTATTTTTAGCTAAAAATCGAGGACAGGTCCTCGAGTGAAACAAGAACCAGTTACAGGAAATCTACAGGCGCTATGTTTGAAGGACTTGAGTGATTTCATCACTTCGAAATCTCGAAATTTATTCGAACGGTTTGAGCTGACGTGCAGTTTTGTTGGACCTGAATCCTTCATTTTGAGATAGTAACGAGAATTGAAATACGTGCTTGATTACATATTCAAAGATATGCAAATTGTAAACGACACAGCCGAGCGAGCCGTTTCGTTGATGAAAGATTTGAACGGTTTAATTATGAAAAACGAAGACCAAAAACAATATTTCTCGCAAGTTGTGAACGAGGACTGGAAAAAAATATCCTTCTTACGAGAAGGGAAATTATTGTTCGACTCGACCTTCGAAGTAACCACGTAAGTTCTTCTGGACACTCTGTCCATTATTATCTTTCGACATGAATTTCAACTAAAAGTACATGGGAATGAAGACAAATCGCTTGAGCTAGCTTGAAAAATATTATAGAGCATTAACAGTTTTGGGAAAATTATAGTTTCATCAAATACTTGTGATTTTAGTTTCAAGGGGAAGCAAAAAGCTGATTTTTGTAGCTAAACATTTCAGGGTCTCATGATTTTTAGCTAAAAGTACAAAAACATTGTAAGAACATTACTTGAGGCAGCATTGACAAATTTTTTAGAACGTCAAAATGTTGAACAAGTTACAGTTTCATCAAGCATTGATACTTCTTGCAGTGAGAGTAACCAAAAAAATTAATAGCGTGATTATCGTCGAAAAATAGAAAAACCAAAAACGCAAAGTAGAACTTTGCACATTAATTAATTAATTTTCATTTTTCACAAAACTGCCTCAATGAAGAAGATTATTCATTAATTTTGGCTTCCTCGTAGAGAAAGCTTTGTGAAAAATGAAAATTAATGAGGAAGCAATGTGCAAAGTTCTAATTTGCATTCTTGTTGGATAGATTTAAAAATCTAATTTTTATAGAAATTTGAGTCATCAAGAAATAAAACCACGTCACATACGACTACGAATCACCGGGACAAACACCGTTGCATCATATTTCGATTAGGTGCAAAGTTTTTGCTTGCTTGCCTCAGTTGTGCGGAAACTATAGAGCGAAAATGCACATCTTTGCTTCCTCTTAGAGGAAGCTTTGTTTTCGTGAAATTTTCTTTTCGAGATTTTCATGTTAGGACTCTCAGAATGGTCCAAAACGGTCATACAATAACGTTTGGGGTTGTAGTTGATGCGTATCGGTTGGAAAATTCAAATTTTACAGCATTTTGAAAATTTTGAAAAAATCGTTTTCACGCTATAACTGTCGCTAATTGGGAGTTATCGGGCTGAAATTTTGTACGTAAATGGACTTACCATCAAAACATGATGTGTACTAAATTTGGCGAGAATCTATAGAGTGGTTCTAATTTTATTGGAATTTCAATTTTTTTTTTAAATTTCTGCAAAGACTTCAACTCCTGTAAATTCTGAGATATCCGGCGGCAATTTTCGACATGATTTCACAATTATTGATTATCAATAATGAATTTAGTCAAAGGAACTGTCGGTAAATTTCGATTTTGGTTAGTAAAAAAGAAAAAATGCTGTCACGAAAGAAAAAAAAATTCGTAATTTTTTGCAGATTTAGTTTAAATATGGTTCACAATATAGACTACCATTGAACAAAGTTTGAGTACAAATTTGACGCAAATCGTTCGAGCGGTTCAAATTTTACGACATTTTGCATTTTATTGAAAAATGATTTTCGAGCTCAAACAAGCCTGCAAAGTAGAACCTTGCAAATCGCTTCCTCACAATTTTCTATCTTTGACAAACCTTTTTTTTACAAAGCTTCCGCTATGAGGAAGCCAAAATTGATCAGCATACTTTCTCATAGAGTCAGCTTTGTCAAAGATAGAAAATTGTGAGGAAGCGATTTGCAAAGTTCTACATTGCAGGCTTTTTTAAAATTCAAAGTGGCGTAAAATCCGATTCGCTTTACCGATTTTGTCGAAATTCAATACCGAACAACGTCGAACGTACCCGCATTTATGAATAACTATTTAGCTATATCCTCCAACTTTTACGAAAAATAGAGTGTGAAAACGATCATTTTCGCTCTACCGATTTCGTCCAAATTCAATACTAAACAATATTGAACGTATCTTCAGTTATGAAGAACAATTTAGCTAAATCGGCAAACTTTTACGAAAGTTAGAGCGACCACACCCTTTTTTCAAAAAATTGAAATCTACGGAAAATATCAATGGCTATATATATTTTGTCAAAAATCGGAGCATTCAAAGAGGGGTAACTACTCTACTTGCGTGACAAATTTCAGCCCGATCGCTCGAACTGTTCCTGAGTAACAGGCGATTGAATTTTCGAAGACCCGCACGCACACACGCACGCACTCACGCACTCACGCACGCACGCACGCACGCACTCACGCACGCACTCACGCACGCACTCACGCACGCACGCACGCACGCACGCACGCCCGCCCGCCCGCCAGCACGCCCGCTCACACGAACTAAGCCACTTTGTCGACGTTTTGGACCATTCTGAGTATCCTGACGTGAAAATCTCGAAACAAAAAACGGAATGTTGAAACAAAACGGGACGTCGCTTCAGCACTATCTAAACATTTGTTTAAACCACCCAAATTTAGCAAAAAAGATTTTTCCACAATATACTAACATTCTCCATTGAGGCGCGCGAAAAAAAGGTCGACTTTTTTTTAACCACCCAAATATAAATAACATCGATTTGCATATTACATCAAAGATACATGTTGCGCATTATCTAGTGGTAACTCTTCTCTTGTAAGTGGTGGTATTATTACGCGAGTTCCAGTCACGCTGTTGGAGCCTCGTTACGCTAGGCTGGTGAACTATGCGCGGGCGTTAGCTATTGCGGATTTTGTACGGTGACCATATCACAGTGGGTAGGTGGTACTCTCGTATATCGGCGCGATGCAGCACCAGCATCAGTACCTTAAGTAGTAGCTGCACTAGCGGACACAAGAGACTTTAATGCTTTTCTCGCCTGTCGCAATACAAGCGAGACTATCGGCTTTCCCCGACTCTCCGCTTCTCGAGTTCTATACCCTCGTTTTTACCTTTTTTTTTTTTTTTTTTTTAATCCCTCCAGGGGTTTTGTCATACATTCTCCATTCCCTGTATTGGCAAATACGGAAGTAAACTCTGTTTTTGCTAAAACAGCGAGCAAAGTTAAAGATATCAGCTGAAACACGATTTTCTAAGCTAAATATTATATTTTTTGAAAACAAAAAAACTTGTGCGAAAAAAAACGTGTTTAAAAAAAATATAATATAATAAAAAAAATATTGTAATATCAGCAGAAGAAAAATCTGAATAGGTCAAAACTATTTTCGCATTAAACTCAATTCTGTTGTCGTTTTCAATAAGCTGTATCGAAAGACTAACACATTTTGTCAAACGATCGTTTTTTGTTGTGCTAAAACATCGTGAAGCGAGTTTACATTTCACTCGATCTGAGATTCTGGCCGAATACGTGTTTCCATAGTTTCTTGCTTGTATTCCTTAACAGTGGCAAGTTGGTGAACTCTCTATATTCGCAACACAATGGAAAGATCGATGGTAGTAACTCTGAAACGCTTCTCCAAAGAGCTACAGTTGGACATAGACGTCGAGATGTTTATCAACATTGACAACCTTTCAAGGTTGAATAGAAGACAAGTACCGAGGGAGCTGTGCGAAACTTGTCCTCGCCTCGAATATTTGACACGACGATTGTTCCGTCATCAGAGTGGAAAAATCTACTTGAATAACTGTCTGCTAACGTGTCTCTGTGAGTCAGCATCGTAATTGCGATTACGATCCACGGAGATACTTTCGCGAACACGAAAACCGGCATTATTCTAAGTAAACAACATCGAACGTGGCAAGAATCCACGATCCAAGAATCTTAAATCCGTAATACAATTGTAACTCGTTTCCTATTACTTTGGAAAATCATTTTTTTTTTTTTTTTTTTTTTGTATATGTTTATTTATGGTCGGACCTTAATAGGGACCAAAACAGAATTTTAGAAAAAGATTACACGAGTGATTACAGTTTGGAAAATCATTGTATTACTTTATTACTTCCATAAACCATTTGATACAATTGTCACTGAATATTGTTGAAGTATAAATATTTTATTGGGAAGAACAAAAAAAATTGTCGTCATTGGTTCGTTTTTAAAATGCAATGAAAGGAACAGTAATGAATAATGAGGAATAATCGTGACCCATTTTTTGCCACGATGACTCGATCACTCTTTGTGTTACTATTGAAGCAGTTTTAATTGAAAAACCTTTTTTTTTTTTCAACAGAATGTTGTACATTTTTTTCTAGATGTTAAAAATAATATTCAATTGATATTCATTAATATTCGATTGATTATAGAATAAATAAAAAAAAAGGCTGCAAAGTGGAATAACATTGCATATTGCTTCCTCGTTAATTTCGATTTTTCACAAAGCCACAATTTTGGCTTCTTCATAGAAGAAGCTTTGTGTAAAATTTATGAGTTATAACAAAACGTAAATTTTTTGAAAAATTCAACCTCACGTAAAATTCGAACTGGCTTACCGATCATCACCAAATTTGGTACGTAGCGGCGCCTAATATTATTTTTCATCTGTAGAAAATTTCAGTTCATTTGGCGAGTTAGAGAAAAATGAAATTTTTGTTGGAAAACTCAAAATCTCATAAAAACCGAACATATTTGTCGATTCATTCCAAATTCAATACCGATCCTCATTTAATGTGGATTTGTTTGTAAAATATTATTTAGCTCGAGAGCTACAAATTTATGAAAACTAGAAAAACATAGACATTTTTCTAAAAATTCCAAATTGAATAAAAAATGATTTTATGTTTGAATTTTTTTCAAAATTGATCAGAATGAAAGGTGTTTACCTGCCCCACATGTCTGCTACATTTCAGCTCGATTGGTAAAACCGTTCTTTAGGTATCTGAGCTAGAATTTTGCATGCCGACCACACACACATACATACATACATTTTTTTAAACCCCTTTTCTCGATATTTGAACCATTCTAAGCGTCTCGTATGAAAATCTCGAAAAAAAGAAAAAAACAAAAATTGCAGGTAACCAAAGCATCCTTTATGTGAACATCCCATTATTTTCATATTCATTTTATTAATTTCATTATTTATGCCCCAAATAGATTCTTATTCGCACATTTGTCAGAATGTAATTATAGAAATGTATAAAAATGTTATTCAAAACCTACAAAGCAAAAAGGTTTGCATTGGTTCCTTTTAAAATGCAACGATAGGAGAAATGGTTAATAATGGTAACAACCATGACCTATTATTTACCGCATTATTTCATCACTCTTTCTGACATTATAGCAGCAGTTTTTATTGGAAAAACAATTTTTCTCATTTTTAAAAAATCGTTATTCATTTTTTTGTAAATATAACAATAATATATGTCCAATATTGCTTATAGATTAAATAAGAAATTAGAACAAGTTCGAGAATAATAAACTGGCATATTATCAGCTAGTTTTACCAACGATCGAGTATGTGATATACACTGATTTGTGACCAAAAGAAATGGAAAACTACACATAGATTGAACATAAAGTAATTCGTTCTATCCGAGCGGGGTTCGCAATCTAAGTGCAAAAGCAACGAGCAAATCGATCTTTCTCGATAATTGGTATTCGTCGATTGAAAATATCGGTAATACTCACTGATTTTCTGTGATGCCGCGATGCCTATGAAAAGTGCGACAGCTATCGCGATTAACATACGGTTTTCCATTTTCCTAGTTTCTACCGTATCTAACAGTCAGTATATCTCTGAAATTCTACACAAATTGTGTAGATAACGATCACTCGTATTGAGATCGAACGCTGATTTCGAACGAATTATTAATTTTAAATATAGCTAAATAAGCTTTTTCGCACTTTGTATAATCGACGGTGTGTCTCGTAAGGGTTTATGTGTACAAGTTTGTACGGTATATACGCGAGTTAAACCGGTGCCGGGTTAGAAAGAAAAAGACAGCTGGCTTTGTGAGAAGGTTCGATTCGTGATCTGGCTCCGGCGGTGCGCGACTGACTCACGGACGCTGCGAAATCGCACGGCGAACCTTCGCTGCCGAGAGTTCGATGTCGCTCTCTTTCTCTCTCTCTCTCCCTCTCTCTCTATATATATATATATCTTGTCATCCCTTCCATATTCCTTGTATTTCTCTCCTTGCGAGAGTATGCAGCATGCGAAATGTATGTATACACAACAGCATTGAGTCTCTCTCTCTCTATCTCTCTCTCGCGAGAGAGAGAGAGAGAGAGAGAGACTGCACGACGAATCATTAGCTATGTAACGAACCAACCAACACAACGAGATTGCGAGATTTCTCGATTCGCGTGGTCGGTTACGACCAACGGTTTTGCCGAAGCTCATACATCGAATGTTTACAGTAGTGAATATAAATGTATATACAATTCTAAACTATATAAGTTGCTTTACGTATTTGCGAGCACCTACATTGAATGGAACGGTTACTTAATATATTTTTTTGGTTCGAATATTAATGTTACGTCTTTAAGGACGTTTTACGTATATGCGGTATTCCGGGCCAACTCGCAGTCAGTGAGCGATATATCCTGGGCCCTTCTAATTCGCTCTATAATTTTTTATGCCACTCGGTGCGAGAAGTGCACACTTCTCTCATATGTGTGTCATAATGGTATATTACGATACGAGTGCGTAAAAACTTTTTCTCACGAGTGTGAGGTCGCAGCACGAGTCGAAGTGTTACAATCACACGAGTTGAGAAAAAGTTTCTCGCACGAGTTTCGTATACAACTTTATCGCACTAGTGCGAGAAGTAGACACTTCTCGCACCGCGTGGCGTAAAAAATGTTATTTGACAAGATGCGAAAGTGGGGTTTGTCGCACGCTTCGCGTGCGTAGAATAGCGTTTCTCGCACCGTGTGGCATAAACAACTTTATCGCACTAGTGCGAGAAGTGCCTACTTCTCGCACGCTATGCAAAGCGAACCAAAAATTCATATTACTATAATTCATTAACTATTTGACAGAATCAGCACAAATTTTGATACCATCTGGAGTACTGGCCGATCTTCGTTTGGTACAAATTTTTAGTAGACACTTCTCGCACCGCGTGGCGTAAAAAATGTTATTTGACAAGATGCGAAAGTGGGGTTTGTCGCACGCTTCGCGTGCGTAGAATAGCGTTTCTCGCACCGTGTGGCATAAACAACTTTATCGCACTAGTGCGAGAAGTGCCTACTTCTCGCACGCTATGCAAAGCGAACCAAAAATTCATATTACTATAATTCATTAACTATTTGACAGAATCAGCACAAATTTTGATACCATCTGGAGTACTGGCCGATCTTCGTTTGGTACAAATTTTATAAAAATCGCTTCACGCATTTCGCTTTTATAAGATTTTGAAATTTCCGAAAATTCTACATTTTGCTTTAACTCGCGTCGAGTCTTAACAAATCGACTGAAATTTTCCACAGACAACATTCAGCGCTGCTAAGTACCAAATTTGGCGATGATCGGTAACGCACACGCACACGCACACGCACACGCACACGCACACGCACACGCACACGCACACGCACACGCACACGCACACGCACACGCACACGCACACGCACACGCACACGCACAGAATCGTTAAGTTAAAAAAAAAAAGTCGTATGAGGACTCTTACGTTTTTGTGCTGTTGCGCAAGTAACTACCAAAAATATAGAGGTAACAAAATGAAACAAAGGATAAATAAAATAAAAAATGATGCAAAGTGGAACTTTGCAAATTGCTTCCTCGTTAAATTTAATTGTTTCATAAAGCTTCCTTTATTAAGAAGCCTAAATTAATAAGCAAACTTCCTCATTTTAAATAGAAAATGTAAAATAAATGCATTTCTATATTTTTATCAACACTGTGAGTCCAGATTTTTTCTAAAAACGAAACTAATATCTTTTTAAAAGTATTTAGCATCCAGACACTAACGGGTCTCTTAGCAATTGACTTGGCTACAATGAACACTGACAGTCATTGACGCGCGGATCACGTTCCCGTATTTTGTAATAGCGGACAGATTATATACATTTTCCAGACATGAATGACGAGCACTGTACACAGGAAATAACCCACATTTTGAAACTAATTGATTAATATTATTCTTATCTAAAGACGTCTACCATGATATCAATGATTCTCGCGAAGACTTTGGGTTTTATACGATAATTCCCTATTAGTGCGTAAGATATTAAAGACAGTGGCTGACTTGACTCGCTTACCGATGTGTTAAAAATTTTTAATATAAAAAACCGAGTGTCCACCCGTCTGGCAAACGAACGAATTCTATTCCTCCAGTAGGATTCTTTCTGTATGCAGTTCTCTATAATACTGTTCTGATGCAACTGATGCGCTCGCCAAGTGTGCATCAGTGTGTTAATATACATGCATTGGAAGTATTAGTGGATGAGGTGCAATAAATCGGATGGTGATAGCAGAAACATTATCTGTTAGCAAGATTTTACAATTGGAAACCCCTTCAGCAATTGGTATTTTCCAGATGAAAATGAAGAAAACGACTGAACAGTGGGAGGGGGGGGGGGGTGTACCATCGATCAGACAATTTTGTTAATTATTTTAAAAATATAGATTTATACATTAGGGTGATTAAAAAGTATTTCTTGTTTAACTAACTGGTTGAGAATAAGTTACTTTACTTTGGTGCCAAAAAAAAGAAAGGAAAGCTCAAAATAATAATATTTAAGGGTGACTCATGCAATTTGTAATTTTGCATTTAAATAATATGGGAAATATGTTTTTGGGTATTTAGACTTTTATACCTCATTAATGACAACTGTGATGAGTAATTTTACAGCGAGTCTCTATAAAAAATATAACGCTCTGCAGAAAAGATGTTTGCAAAAAATTCCTAAATCCAACCATTTGAGAGTTATATACATTTTTTAAGGTATATCTATATAACATTTAAACATTTTTTAAATGATCAGCAGAGCTATTAGTTTTTCCACAATATTTCTTAAAACGTTTTTTTGCATAGCATTAAATTCTCAACAAATCGGCTCTTGAGAAGAATTTATCAAACTCATAGATTAGAAATTGTAGGCCTATGAAAAAAAATGTATTGCACAAAAAGTTATTCTAAATGTCTTATATATAATTTAGTAATCTAAAAAATGACGAGAAATATACCTAGAAGTGAATTCTGATATTTATTTACGATTGATTAAATTTTTTACGTCATTGCCAAGTATGGAGTGCTAATGAAAGTTTTAAAGAATGTTTAGAATTTTTTAGAACGCTGAAAGTGACAAATGATGTTGTAGAACCTGGTTTTGCATTATTAGAAGAGTATAACGAATACTTCATTAAAAAGGAAAAGGAATTTCAGTATTTTTCTTACAAATTGTGTGACAACATCGAAGGCTATCCCAGTTACAATAAAAAATCATGCAGTGATCATGTTTTTGTAAATAAAAGCCAGCATTTAAAATGAGGTCTTTTTTTTGTAATACATTTTTTTTCAAAAAAATCGCATGAATTTTGCCAATCTCTGGACCAATACTAACTAACAATACAAATAAAACTAACTAACTACTAACTGACACAAATATACGCGGGACAGGAAAAAAAAATGTAAAAAAATTCACATAGTCTATGCATTGTTTCAAGCCAATTAGGTGGGTCGAGGTTTAACCGCTGATTAATATTTGATCGAATGATCCATATAATGTAGCATAATTATATATATTCTCGCAGCATGCCGCCTGCGATTTCTCTCATATCGAGATCCAGACACAACAATCCGTTGGGACTATTAAATTACTTTTATTAGTCCCCGCCTGCTTGTAGTAGAGCAACAATGCGGGTGTTATTTCATCGTTATGCACTGCGAGCAAGTTCCAATATGAGCACGTAGAAGAACAAACCTGCAGAGTAGAACCTTGCAAATTGCTTCCTCGTTATTTTACATTTTTTTTTAAATCTTTACATGTTAATGTTGCAAATTGTTTTCTCTACAAAGCTTCCTCTATGAGGAGGCCAAAGTAGATAAACATACTTCCTGACAAGTGGAAGCGTTGTAGAGAAAAACAATTTGCAAAGCTCTACTTTGCATGTCAATATTTTTTTAAAAATGTAAAATAATGAGGAAGCAATTTGCGAGGTTCTACTTTGCAGTCTTGTTTGTGCATGAAAGACATTTTTACCAACTTACGAATTTTTTATCACAAAAATTGAAAATATTTTATATTTTCTTAGGTTTTTCGTCAAATATATTTGTTAGAAAATATAAAAATATTCAATATATTATTTGTTCTTAAATAAAATATTAAAAATGTTCTTTAAATATTGTATATCAAATGTATTTGTTCAAGATGCACCACGGGAAGGTAAACCAACATAGCACCTTAAAAAAAAAGAATAATAAAGTAATTATAATATATAATTTAATTTATAAAAGTAAATATGTTTAATTTTTTAATGTTTGTTTGTGTAACAAATTTTCCTTCAGCCTCTGACGATTGAGGGTGCTTGCTTAATGTGAGTCTCTTAGCCTCTCACGATTGAGGGTGCCTGTTTAAAAATATTAAAAAATATGTCTACTATAAAAATCGCATTCACAAACTTTTTGAAATTTTTAAATCGTCATGAAATTTAATCCTCTCAACCGATTTTCTTCAAATTTGTATTCAAACCTTGCTTCACGCTGCTCAATACGTAAAATAAATTTGTTTTTTTTTTTTTTTTTTTTCAAAGAATAAAAAATGTTATAAAATATTCAAACTACTCGACCGATTTGAGCCAAATTTGAATAAAAACCTTGTTTTATCATAGTCTAGAAGTAAAACAAATTTAAGCCCGATATCTCGCAATTTGCGCGAGTGAATGCTTCGAACGACATTTTTCAAAAGTTAAAAAATGTTATAAAATTTGAACCGCTCGACAGATTTGCGTCAAATTTATACCCAGACCTACTTCTAGGACAATTCACATGTGTGCCAAATATGATTAAAATCTGCCTAAAAAAAGTCGAATTTTTTTTTCCGACAGTAATGTTTTGCTTTTTTTGGAGTAAAATCGAAATTAATAAACATAACGACAGTTCCTTAAAATAAATTCATCTTCGATTCTGAATAATTGTGAAATTACGTGGTAAACTGCAGCCGGTCATCCCAGAATTAAAAAAAATAGAAGTGTTTACGGACATTAAAAAAAGAAAATTAAAATTGCAATAAAATTTGAACCACTCTATCGATTCTCGCTAAACTTGGCACCAATCATGGCTCACTGTAAGTTCGTTTGTGTTTAAAATTTCAGCCTGATATACCGTAATTTACAAAAGTTATAGCGTAATAACAACTTTTTCAAAATTTTCAAAATGCTGTAAAATTGGAATTTCTCAACCGATTCGCGTCAACTGCAATCCCAAAAGTTGTTATATGATACTTGTGTACCAAATTTGAGGAAAATACATGAAAAATTGCGGTAGCTATCGTGCTAACAAAACAATTTGAAAACACAGATATACAGACATTTCGTACAAATCGCTTTTCTCGACGTTTTGGACCATTCTGAGTATGCTCACATGAAAATCTCGAAAAAAAAATCTTTTCACGAAAACAAAGCTTCCTCCATGAGGAAGCAAAAAGGGGATAAAATCCTGTTCAATTTTAGTCTCATTGTCTTAGCACGCACGATTCTGCTGTTTTATTACGTGTGCGTGTGTTTCTTTTCAACATTTAATTTTTTTACCTTCCATTATAATTTCGTGACGCATTCGGATGGCTTTTCAAGATTACAAAGTGTGAGAGAAATAAGTAATGAATTATTCAAGACTCTGGAACTAATACCGATTATGCCGTATAATGGTTGCAAATACTTAAGATGCGATTGTACATACGGTTGCTGTTTCGTAATTGCTCTTTATTTTGTGCAACTTCAATAGGTGCCTTTGGCAGAAATAATCAGAAGGAGTTCTCCGATAATGTTTATTATAATTTGTGGAAACATTTCCACGATTACCGAGGATAAGCGAATTCTATAAATCCCGATGGACGTTTATGTTGCCAGGATCTTTTTAATTGTATACCTACTCAGTTTCACTGTGCCTGATGCAATACTTTTTATGCTGCACTCATGGAGCGCTATTTTACAGGAATCAAAATTTTCTTATTATTACACTAATAGTGTAAATTTTTCCAAAAAAAATCAGTGGGTCAAATATCTCGCATTTTGGATATAAGAGGAGCAATGGCAGAGTCTGGTAGCCAAATTCGTAATTTAATTTTCGTGTCTGTACGTTTTTATGCACAAACTGTGATATTTTATTTAATGTACAATTGTGATGTAAAATTTATATACTTTTAGAGCGAGATGAAAATATAATATTAAAATAAAAGTATTTTCAAGGTTTTTAATATATCGTAAAATAATTATACATCACACATGTGTATCAAATTCAGTATACCATTTTATGCTATATACAGGTACATTACATTTCATGCCTTTTTTGATTCCTCATAGAGGATGCTTTGTTTTCATAAAAAAAATTTTTTTCGAGATTTTCATGTTAGTATACTCAGAATGCTCCAAAACGTCGGGAAAAGTGATTTAGAAAAAATGTCCGTATGTATGTGTGTGTGTGTGTTTGTGCAGAGCTTCGAAAATTCAATCGCCTCCCACTCAGTAACCGTTTGAGCGATCAGACTCAAATTTGGCACGCAAGTAGAGTATTTGTCCCCCTTTGAATGTTGCGATTTTTGAGAAAATATATATAGTCATTAAGATTTGATGTAGTTTTTAATTTGTTGAAAAAAGGGCGTGGTCGCTCTAACTTTCGTAAAAGTTCGCCGATTTATCTAAATAGTTCTTCATAACTGGAGATACGTTCAATGTTGTTTGGTGTTGAATTTGGATGAAATCGATAAGGCGGTTCGGATTTTACGGCATTTTGAAATTTTCGGAATTTTTTTTTGGAA
The DNA here is from genome assembly GCA_964016905.1 of Perithous albicinctus. Taxonomy (NCBI): domain Eukaryota; kingdom Metazoa; phylum Arthropoda; class Insecta; order Hymenoptera; family Ichneumonidae; genus Perithous; species Perithous albicinctus. The sequence goes on along the minus strand of OZ024692.1, from coordinate 4,635,473 downwards.
ATTCTATAACTCGAGAATGGTTGAAGTAACTAATCTAAAATTTTGCGTAAAACTTAAATGGAATGTGCCAATGTTTAATACCAAATTTAGGCAAAATCGACAAAGTTGTTCAGATTTTATAGAAATTAGCATTTTCGCAATTTTTTATAAAATGCTATAACTCGAGAACGGTTCAAGTATCCGATGTAAAATTTTGCATAAAAGTTCAATAAAATGTGTCGATGTTTAATATTAAATTTAACCGAAATCAATAATGTAGTTAAGATTTTGTCGGAATTTGTATATTCGTAATTAAAAAAAAAATAATATAACTCCAGAACGGTTCAAGCAACTGATCTACATTTTTTGCATAAAACTTAAATAGAGTGAGTGAATGTGCATGACCCTAGAAAAGGGTTCCAGTACAAATTTGACGCAAATCGGTCAAGCTGTTAAAATTTGGTGGGATTTTGAAAAATGTCGGTCGGGCAGTAGCTCTCGCAAATTACGGGATATTTTATTTTCTAGTGAAAAAGAAGTAAAACAAGGCTGGAAAGTCGAACTTTACAATTTGCTTCCCCATTTTTTCACTTTTGACGAAGCTTCCTCTATGAGGAAGCCAAAATTGATCATCGTACTTCCTCATAGAGGTACCTTCGTCAAAAGTGGAAAAATGAGGAAGCAATTTGCAAAGTTCAACTTTGCAGCATTTTTTTTTATAATGGACGTAAAGGCAAATGCTGAGTAAGAGTCAGAAACAGAGTAGTACAGGCATGGGGTGGCTGAGGCAAAGATATAAAATAAATTTTATAAAATAGCGTACATATAGTATTAATTAATGAATTAAATAATTAAGTAATAAAAGTTTTTATGCATACGGTAGACGTCCCAGTGTCCGCACATTCACAAGAAATCGTATTTCTGTCTCTTTCTTTGCACTCACACATCTTGCAGACACTGAGACATATGCATCAATCTTTGGGTCGTTCAACTCAAACCGATATATTAGTTTTAATATAAAATTGTGATGTAAAACTTATGACAATAAAGATAATTTAAATTATTAAAAAATAAACCACAAGATTTTTAATATACCGCAAATTGTTTGTACATCACTCATGTGTAACAAATTCAGAATATTCTACTTAATGCGTAAAAACTTCCGGTACATTAAATTTCATGCAATTTTCTTTATAGTGAAGGGATATTGACAAATATAGGAAAAAGATTTAAAAATAAATAAAGGGAGGAAAATGAATTAGATCAACCGATATTTTTTTACCTCCATTTTCCATTAATTAGATTTTCAAAAAAATGTTCAGATGCAAAAAAAAGTAATAAAATAATAAAAAATGAACTAGTTATTTTTAAAAAAGTTGCAAAGCAGAACATTGCACATTGTTTCCTTACTTTTTCTGCCTGCACATCCATATAGCTTGCTCCATGAGGATGCCAAAGTTAATTTTTATTTTACGTAACTAACGTACTTTCTCATATAGAGGTGCAGTTTTGGATGGTGAACAAAAAGAAATGAGGAAGTAATGTGCAAGATTCTAATTTGTTACTTTTTTCTGCCTATTCGCACCCTGGGGAAATATTTTTCTAACAATTTGTCTGAAAAACTCTAACCGAACCGTTTCACTGACTTTCAAAGATTTTCCCTACATATTTTCTGAAAAACTCTGCTTCTCTTGGATAACGTGAGTTCAGAGAATTGCACAGAACTTACGAGATTTCTCTATGATGTGCTTCTTCTCTAACTCGTACAAGAAGATTTACGTATTAGAAGAAAAACTTTATATAGATTTTTTTTCATAAAATTCTTTCTAGATCTAACAAAGAAATCGGCACATAATATCAACGAAGTTAATAGTTATTCAGAGGCACGGAAATCAGAGATTTTTCGAACAATCTCGGATATTTCATCTCAGAGAAAATAATAACTTTCTCTGAAAAGTGCAAAACGTGATAGAAATTCAGAGGTACTTTCAGATATTTTCAGAGAAATTTTCGAAAATTTTCAGATATTTTCAGAGAAATTTTCGAAAAATTTCAGATATTTTCAGAGAAATTTTCGAAAACTTTCAGATATTTTCAGAGAAATTTTCAAAAACTTTCAGATAATATCAGACAAATTTTCGAAAATTTTCAGATATTTTCAGAGAAATTTCCGAAAATTTCAGATATTTTCAAATATTTTCAGAGAAATTTTCAGATATTTTCAAATATTTTCAGAGAAATTTCCGAAAATTTTCAGATATTTTCAGAGAAATTTTTGAAAATTTTTAGAGAAATTTTTGAAAATTTTCAGATATTTCCAAATATTTTCAGATATTTCCAAATATTTTCAGATATTTCCAAATATTTTCAGATATTTCCAAATATTTTCAGATATTTCCAAATATTTTCAGATATTTCCAAATATTTTCAGAGAAATTTCCGAAAATTTTCAGATATTTTCAGAGAAATTTTCGAAAATTTTCAGATATTTTCAAATATTTTCAGGGAAATTTCCGAAAATTTTCAGATATTTTCAGAGAAATCTTTTCACCATACAACTTGTACATTTTTTTTGGCCGTAGGTTCCGTTTATCTTTTCTCTCATTGGCAAGACAGCCTTGGCCACGAGACGTTCAATAACAATAATAACGGGACACTGCAATTTCCTCAGCAACCCCTGCGTCAGCGTTTCACTAGGATGATGAGGAAACTAACTCACCACAGTATCAGAGATAACGATAACTCAGCCCTATTGATTTCTCCAAGACGCAAATGCCGTTACCTCGTTCTCTTCATCTTAACGAACGATCGAAAGAAATATAAAAAAGAAAGGAAAAAAAAAAAAACACTTTAGTACTGCCATGTACGTATTAGAGTAAACGTAGCTATTACGGTGTATCGAGGCGATGAGATAACAGCTATCAGATAAGAATGTGCAGTCGCTATCGAGCTTTGGACGAGAAAACGAGGGTACCATGATTTCAGTGTTCTTCAGTCATCGTGAGTGCGATATTGAGCATCCAAAAAAAAAATCCCCCTTTCTTTTTTTTATTTTACACAAAGTTGCAAAAAAAAAAAATAAATTACTCAAATTCAATGTCGTGCCAAAATAGTATCGTGTTGGGATTTCTCATAGTTTTCTTAAGCCCAACTATTTCTCAAATAAGTGAGTATAGCTTGTAATTCTCTTCGTGTTAACGGGACATATCACATTGTCTTGTGAAAGACAATAAGATTCTTTTTTAGAGCTCTCTTGAACAAATACTCGATTGTTGAATTTCTTCTATAAAAAACACAACAGTTACTAAATTATCTTGATTGCTAAATTATCTTAACTGGTAGTTACATCGTTACTGACATATCTTAAAAGCAATTATGACCAAGACAAGCTTCCTGGTTATCAACCAAGAATCAGTTCCTGGTCATCATGTGTTTTAGCATGGACAAAAATACATAATAATACTTACAAACTGCTGCTAAATAGATATTTATGATATTTTAATTTATCAAAATAAACAAAACTCATTTTTTCAGCAAAATAATCACGTTTTTTTTTTCGTCAAATAGAACTTCGATTTTACTTTACATTTACATAAATAAGAATTTATTTAAGTCAAAAATATTGACTTAATATTTTCTATTTCTGATCGCTTAAATATTATATTTTCGATTTTTCTTTGTATTTAACACGTTACGTAATATTTTAATGTTCTTGCTAATCTATTTTGCAGCCGAAGAGAAGACAAAGAAAGTAGGCGAGTCCTGTGAAAGGGATATTCAGTGCATCCCACATGCGTTTTGCAGATACCAACAGACTTGTCTTTGCGATGAGTTTTATGCACCGAGTCTCGATAAATCATCCTGCCACGTGAGTGAGTGTTAACGATCGATAATTTAAACGTTTCTGCAAAGTAAATAAATAAATATTTAACAAGGTATGATGAATTTTTTGCCTACCATTCGGGACTAGTTGGCAGTGATTCATGAACGACGTGAGATAAATCCGGTGACTCACTGTCAGAATTGCACTCTCTCCGTCTCTCTGTTATCTATAACGCAATAAAAGGCACCGGTGACTGTTGCGGCTACGAAAAGAGGAGAAAGAGCGAGACTGAGTCGATCAGAGTTTCACGGAAATATATTTTTTTTTTTTCGTCATTGATTATTTTAATTAAACTTATAATCTTTAATCGTATATTTCCGATCACAAATTACAATCGTAATTCGTAATTGGAAAATTCCGATTACAAGTTAGAGCTGCGATTTATATTTTTTAAATTCTGATTACAAACTGATGTTGTAATTTTTTGCGGGATTTTTCGATTACAATTTACTCCTTTAATTAATTTATTTGGGACATGTTGATAACTAATAATATCGATACCAGTTCGGGACAACAACGAAAACACGTTTATCCGTATGCAAATTTTGACTTTTTTGAATTTTTTAGCTAGTGGAGCAATGTGCTTCAATTCAGAAGGATGCTCAAGTATGTCGAACGCTGAGTGCAGGCAAAATGTTTGCACGTGCAAGGACAATTTTATGATTGACATGAATAACTCCTCCAACTGTATTATCAGTGAGTCAGAATTTTTTTTTTAGCGTCACCTGTTGTGGTCAAGATTTCTTGAAGGGGCCGAGAGTCAGCTAAAGAATTAAGATTTTAGGTGTGATTAATATTCTCTCTGTCAATTGACAATCACAATTACTCAAAGTTGTCAAATTAAAAGACTGAAAACAATGAAAATTTCATACAATTTTAAGGATTTTTTCATAAATTCTTTTCATTTCAGTTCTAATTAATACAATTAATTATGTTTATCGATAAACGGTTAATACAGAATTTCCTAATCGTTAAATTACATTGAATAGATGCACTCAATTTTTTCTGTTTTATATTAATTGAAGTTTGCCTAATTAGATTTAAGGATTAAAACGACGTTTGACTTTATTAAAAATATTGCAAATCGAAAATGTAAAAATGATGGAAATCGTAAAATTTCATAAAATTAACATAATTTAACGAAATTTCTTAGAAAATTAGCAATGTTAATTAAATAAATGAAATTTGAAATTCTTGATTGGAGATAATCAACGTTTTATAGAATTTTAAGGATGCTCTGATAAAATGTTTAATTCCAGTTTTCAATTGATAGTTTTTCCATCATATTTATCAGTAAAAAGGAAAAACATTACACGGAAAAATCTCATTTTTTAGCTGACTCAGCCTCTTTATTAAGGTGGGTCGATCATCAGAGGCTTTCCAAGATACAAATCAAGGTTTTAAATATAATGAAGATCTGCTTCAAGCCGAGCGATATCTAAAATTTGAATCAGACCAACCGTATAGTTTTTTAAGATATAAAATCGTGAAGTTGAGACTTTTTGCGCGAATTCCCATTACTGAATTCATAAATGAGCGTAAAATTTCACATGTACACATCATTAGATATCCAAAATCGAAGATAGAAATACCAAAAACAAAAATTTATATATTTTGAACGTTTCTGAATACGAAAAAAATGTAAAAGCATGACGTTACCGTAGATTAAGGACGAAATATCAGTTTGAAGTTATCGTTAAACTCGCGAACACAGACAGATTTATGGTGTATTTAGGCATCGGCTGCTCGAGGAATAGCTGTCAACATTGCCTTCACGGACGTAAATTTACTTACACACTCATCTTTGTCTTCTAAAAATGGTCTTCACATTTAAGGCATGAAAATTCTAACTATTAATTTATGAATAGTTAACTAAAAGTTAAAAAAGTTCTTTTGCTATCCGATTATAATCTTCATAACTTTTGATATTTCACATTTGAAATTTGACGACGCGTTGGTCAAATCAAATTCTCAATATTATTTTTTATTAGTTTTGGGCAGCTCAATATTTTGTTGAACCTTCATATTTAAGTTTGTAAAATTGGTAGCTTTTTAATAACACACGCTTTATCGTGTATTACGCTATTAAATTAAAATTGCACGTTTGATTACTCGGTGGTGATCGACCCACCTTAAATAGTCTCTGCGATTATCAATTGCACAATTATTTTCCAGGACCAACGCGACCTGCTGATTTTTGTCAACGCAATGATGATTGCAGCGATAGTATGGGTATGTCCCACTGTATTGGCGGCAACTGCACGTGTTACACGGACCATCATTTTGTTAATCAAACTGGCACGTGCATCAAAGTGCGAGGTACGTAATTTGCGAAACTTCAACTTCATCAAGTTCCTTTTTTTCACCTAAAAAAAAAAAAGGTAGTTGATAATCATTTTTATTCGTGATACTATTGCTTTTAAAAAAGCTTGCATTTAAAGACTAGAATAGAATTTGACATAAACAAAAAGTTTCGATACGCGTATCTGATGACATTGGCGACCAATAACAGCAGGAATAAAACGGTGACAATGCGATCTTTTGTTTCACCAATTTTTTAGAAGGAAATATTTCTTGTGCAGATCGTACTTGCTTAAAACGAAATGTGACCTCAAAAGCTTAATTTTCTGGTTTCCCTGCTTCGATTGTTCTAATTTTCAATAAACTGTATACAACAATTTTAATTTCATGCCATTTTTTATTTTTCTAAAAAAGGATATGGTCGCTCTAACTTTCGTAAAATTCCAGATATTTTGCTAAATAATTCTTCGTAACTGCAGGTAAATGTAATGTTTTTTTGGTAATGAATTTGCCCAAAATTGGTAAAGCAGTTTGGATTTTATGAAATTTTCAAAAATTTCTTTTATTACATTAATTATTGCAAAACTTAAGCAAGCGAACCCGAATTTTTTATATAAACGGAGTAGTGATCGATGATAATTGCTACAAAGTTTTGTTATAATCTATAAAGCGGTTGCAATTTTAGAGGGCTTTGAATTTTTGTATTTTCCATAGCACCTGCAGCTTTCGAAAATATTGAAACCGCGAGCTAAACTTTGTTGCACATACCTAACAGCGTTAAGGAATGTTCGACAGAACATTTGAATGAAATCGATAAAAGGGTTTAAATGTTACGTTAGACTGAAGAAAAAGATTTTAATATTGCTATTGTTTCCAGAAATGAAAGACCTCGAAATTATGAATTACTTGAGCAATACAGCAGTAATTTGGCATACAAGTAAATCAGTGAAAACTTATTATCTATTATAATTTCCATTAAAATATATGTGAATCACTAAGATCTATATAACATTTTTGGAGTAAAGATGGTAAAAAATACAGAATAACTGCAACTTCAATTAAAAAAAGACCTATGCATCGAGAATCGTTTGACCAATCGAGACAAGATTTAGCACGTAAATAACGCTGTAAAAACTGTATAGTGCAGTTTTCTTCAAAATACATATTACATATTAATTTTACTTCCTCATAGACGAAACTTTGTTTTTGTGAAAAAAAAAATTCAGAAATTTTCATATCAGGACACTTAGAATGGTTCACAATGTTTTTGAAAAGTTTTTCAAAAATTCAAACATCTGTTCAAATTTTAATGAAATTTGCATTTTTCGAAAAATGTCTGTTCGCACTTTGTCGCCGCAAAATTTTAGCTATCGAGCTAAATAATATTTCGCAAATAAAGCTACGAGGTACTGAATTTCGAATGAATCAACAAATAGGTTCGACTTTTATGCGATTTTGAATTTCTTATTTTGGCACATTATAATTTAGAAAAGATATCATAAAGCGGACTAGAGCTGTAAACACGTGTACAATTTTTTATTGCATTGGTTCATTAATTAATTATTCGATCTTCAATCATTAATCTATTTTTCACAAAGCTTTCTCCATGAGGAAGCCAAAGTTGATAAATAAGTTGCCTCAAAAAGGTGACTTTGTGAAAAATCGAAATTAGTGAGGAAGCAATGTGCAAAGTTCTACTTTGCGACTTTTTTTATTTACAACTTTCGATGGAAATATGTAGATTTTATAGGAATCCTCATTTACATCAATTTTTCGAAAATTCTGTAAATCGAGAACGGTTCAAGCAGATGATCCAAAATTTTGCATACAACTTGAATAGAATGACGACAAAGAGTTCATGATTCAGAAAAATAAACATTTTCTTTTTTGCAAACCTTCCTCTATGAGGAAGCCAAAATTCATCAACATACTTCCTCGTAGAGGTAGCTTTATAAAAAAAAAAACCTTTGGCAAAAATACAAAACAACGAGGAAGCAATTTGCAGCATTCTACTTTTTTTACCCCTTACAGGGGTCACCGGCAATAAAGGAGTTTTATAAGGAGGCTTCAGCGGTACAGTCAAGTCACTCGAATACCAAATTTTCCAAAATTCTTAACAGTCTATTTAATTAATTTTATCAATTAGATATTATTTTAAATTTGATCAATAACAACCAAACTGATAAAAATGAAACACTCTAATGATATACAAAAATCAAAAAAACCAAAAAACTTTTTCTAATCTTTCGACCTCAATATTTTAAACCATTTTGAGTATGCTGATATGAAAAGTCTCGATTTTTTTTAATTTACAAAATCAATTCTATGAGGAAGCAAAAACGATTTTCACTATTTTTTCATCACAACTTACAGCTTTTATGGGGCGTTTAATTTAATTTTCTTTTTGTCCCATCTATATAAAGGATTGTATCAACCGTGCAAGAAGGATTACGAGTGTTTCCTCGACAAGAACAACCCAAATGCCCTGGAGTGCAAAAACGGAGAGTGCGCCTGTCGCGAAGGCGAAGCCAATTGCAACAAAGGTATATAATTAAAGTTAATTGTGTCGCACTGTATGCGGCATACTTGATTGAATCGTCAATTAAAGACTTTTCACTTAATTATGAAGGATACGATGCCATGATATGTAAATACAATTAATTGCTTTTCCCAACTGTTTCCAGGTCCTCCGACGTTCCAACCGATCTTCATTGTACTCGCAACGTTAGCCTTCGGTTCAGTCGTCCAAACGCTAACCTGATGCAAGCAACTGCTTATTTATTACGTCCTGCGGATAAAAAATATAAAATGTATTATTATCATTTGATACCATCTTCATCATCCAAGATTTTTTTTTTAATTCCAAATTTTCACATCAAGAAAAAATCGTAATAATAGGCAAATGTTAATTGTGTTATTAAGAACTAATTAATCTATAGAATCAGTATTTTTTTGCTGAGTGACGAAGAAGCTGATGAGATTGAAAGATTCGTGATTTTACAGATGACACGAACTAATACTTAAATAATGTTCTCAGGAACATTTCTTGAAAATCGAAACATAGCTGAGAAATAACATTGGCAGCCTCGTCCTCATTATCTGTTTATTTTTATAGCAACTTTTTATATATTTTCCTCTCTCCACTATTTGTTGGGGCCGCCTGCGTTATCAGTGGTGCATATCACGTTATATTTGAGGTATTCTTGGCCAACTCAGTAAGCGTTCAACCCTGACTCATTCCAAATCGTTCCATATTTTTTTATACTATTTTATATGCTCGAGGAAAACACTTTTAATTTTTTTTTTTACTGAAAGTTTTTTTTCAGGAATTTTTTTAATACAAAGTTTTTGCCCCAATTTGAAAATTTGAAATTTTTCTCAAAAATCCTGCATTTTTTGGAGCTTTGACTCAGAGTGGGCAGACGTTTGCGTCGATTTTTTTAAGCTATTTCTTTTTGAAAAAAAAAATGCCATTGAATAATGAAAAAAAATGAAACGAGATGTCAAATCATGGTTGGTTGTTGCGTAAACGTGTTGTATACAACGCAAGATTATTTTCGAATTATCCTGAAGCTTTTTTTGTCGATATAAACGAAAATTGCGTATTAAATAATGAGATGTTGGAATAGAAAATGAAGCGAGACATTTTGTATCCTCATAGAGGAAGCTTTGTTTTCGTGATATTTTTTTTCGAGATTTTCATGTGAGGACACTCTGAATGGTCCAAAACGTCGAGAAAAGTGATTTTTACGAAATGTATGTATGTGTGTGTATGTGTAGATTTCCTTGCAAGCATAATAACTGTTGTAATTTTAGATGTATCTTCTTCAAATTTGGCACGCAAGTGGTCTGTTATACAACAACGCTTGGGATTGTAGTTGACGTGTATCGGTTTGAAAATTCAAATTTTACAGCAATTTGAAAATTTTGAAAAAATCGTTATCACGCCATAACTTTCGCTAATTGAGAGATATCGGGCTGAAATTTTCTACGTAAATGGACTACCATGAAACGATAATGTGTACCAAATTTAGCGAGAATCGATAGAGTGGTTCTAATTTTATTAAAATTTCAATTTTATTAAAATTTATTAAAATTTCAATTTTATTAACATTTATTAAAATTTCAATTTTATTAAAATTTATTAAAATTTCAATTTTATTAAATTTTATTAAAATTTCAATTTTATTAAAGTTTCAATTCTATTAAAATTCCAATTCTATTAAAATTTCAATTCTATTAAAATTTCAATTTTATTAAAATTTCAATTCTATTAAAATTTCAATTTTATTAAAATTTCAATTCTATTAAAATTTCAATTTTATTAAAATTTCTATTCTATTAAAATTTCTATTTTATTAAAATTTCAATTCTATTAAAATTTCAATTCTATTAAAATTTCAATTTTAATAAAATTTCAATTCTATTAAAATATCTATTTTTTTTTAAATGTCTGCAAAAACTTCAACTCCTGTAAATTCTGAGACATCCGGCGGCAATTTTCGACATGATTTCACGATTATTGCTTATCAATGATGAATTTAGTCAAAGGAACTGTCGATATGTCGGTAAATTTCGATTTTCGTTAATAAAAAAGAAAAAAATGCTGTCGCAAAAAACAAAAAATTTCGAAATTTTTTGCAGATTTAGTTTAAATATGATTCACATATGGACTACCATTGAACAAAGTTTGAGCGCAAATTTGACGCAAGTCGATCAAGCGGTTCGAATTTTATATAGCATTTCGAATTTTTTTGAAAAATCTCGTTCGTGCACTAGCTTGCACAAGTTACGAGATACCGGCTTTAAATTTTGTTCACATACGGACTATCATGGAACAGGGTTTGAGTAAAAATTTGACGTGAATCGGTCGACCGGTTCAAATTTTACGACGTTTCGCATTTTTTTGAAAAAGGATTTTCGAGCTCAAACAAGCCTGCAACGTAGAACCTTGCAAAACGCTTCCCCACAATTTTCTATCTTTGACAAAGCTTTTTTTTACAAAGCTTCCTCTATGGGGAAGCTAAAATTGATCAACATACTTTCTCATAGAGGTAGCTTTGTAAAGAAAAGCTTTGTCTCAAGGACAGAAAATTGTGAGTAAGCGATTTGCAAGGTTCTACTTTTTTAACTCTCGATTTGTAAATTTCTCAAATTCAACTATAAACCGACCGTTTATGGTCAAGATGTAACGTTGGTTTATGGTCGGTTCTGAAAAATCAACCAAAAGCCAATCATCGCTGTTCTCAGCTCGGAGCTGGAATTAGGATTATTTTGTCTTATTCAACCGTAAATCTACATTTCATCATGACCAAAAACAGTTGGTTGATGCTTAGATTTGAGAAATTAAGAAATCGAGACTTCAACATGTCTCACTTCATTTTTTATTTCAAAATCTCATTATTTAATATATATGATTTTCAGTTATATCGATAAAAAAAACTTCAGCAAAATTCAAAGCTCAAAAAATTATTGATAAATATAATACAGGATTTCAGACAAAAAGTTGGGTCGAAAAATTTAAATTGAAAAAATTCATGAAAAAAAAGTTCACAAAAAAAATCTAATCAAAAAATTAAAGATGTTTTTTTTTCGAGCATAGAGAACAGTATAAGATTATATGATTCTTTTTTTCTTTTTAAAATTTCGTATCCTGAAATATTCCCTATAATTACTTATATTGTGTATATTACATTAGATGCAGAATATGAAAAAAAAAAAATAAAATGTAATCAGTGAAAAAATTATACTTTCAATCTAAAATGCATATTTCCTACAATTTTTTATATTTAGGGCAGCTATTTTTTAATACGAACAATCAATCGTGGCTTTTTTTTTATATCATTTCAATTTTGTCAGTGAATAAAAATCGATTTTATTATATTTGTACTTTGCAACAAATATCCAATCACAAACTCCAAGAAATTGCGAATATAATCTGTAACTGGAACTTATTTTCTTACAAGTTACACCTGCAATTTTCGCAACTTGAATTTTTTTTTACAAATTACAATTTTAAATTGTATCTGAATTTTTTTCTATTACGAATTAGTAACTGCATTTTTATTGTTATGTATAATTATAATTTGTAAGAAATCTGTAACTACGGTTGCAAAGTAACCTATTACCGGAAAGTTCTGTTTTGCACTCTGTCGATACGGCTTGCCATCAGTCGGTAAAGTAGTATTTGTCGCGAGACGCTAGCGTATCTTCTGATTTTACGAGATGGACCCTCTGTCCGCTCAATACAATAATGGCTAGGAACATTTTTGGAAAAGGCATCTTGAATCGATAGAATCCCAAAAAAAAAAAAAGGACGAGAAACCCTCAATATATTTATTATTATTCCTTAGAGAAACCTGACAATAACTCGAAAATGATCAATAACTATATTACCTGCGGACTCAATAAACTTATATTTTTACGCTTTATTAGAAAATATTAGCTTGAAGCTATATATATATATATATATATTTAAACGAATGTTTAGTCGATAAGCCCCGAAAAAAACGTGAGGCGCATTAGCGATTTATGCATTGAATGTATCGTAGATATGTATTGTAGGTTCGTTCAAACAGAAGGTATATAATAAAAGGTAATACCATAGAGATGTCTCATCTCTGGTAATAGGACGCCCAGCGACGATAGGCCGCAACACTGTAAGTCACTGTAGGGATGTACTGAAAATCTATAGTTTGACTCGACATATATGCTAATTTTTCAGCATAGCCCCTGCGTCGGATTTCGGAACACACGGTTTATGTGTGTAGTACAAAATTTAGAGACCGAGGCGCGCAGAACACTGCATCGAAGTATTATCGCCATATTGAAAGGCATTTAAACACCTGTGGCGCCAACGTTGCATCTATCACGTTTCCGTATGTGATAAAATGACAAAGAAAAAATATAACACACTGAAGGTATCGAATCATCGGCAAAAAATATATTAATCAGAATGCGTTCGACTGTTTAATAAATTTATATGACGTTTTACATAGAAATTCGCTTGGAAAAGCAGCTGCGTTGGAGTTGTACAGTACCAGCAGAAATTCTGACAAACTGGGTTAACGAAATTATTCCGAAGTATCGTTAAATCGATGAATTTTCGTATAGGGCATCGTGGCAAATATTTAAAGCATAAAAAACTAACACGATCTTGTCTATGTGTCGTCGCTCAAAGTTTGGTCGTATTCGTTGTATCGATTTTCGAAGCTGCCACTGTTTGCAAGATTTTACAAATGTTTCCTGAAGCTACTGTACCGATATGACGCTCGGCTTGCCGGTACTGCTGCTGCTGCTCTCGGGACAGTCACGGCAAAGGAAAATGCACAATGCTAATCGTTGCTTCTGCGAAACACCCTGCCAATAGAGTGTGATGTGAGCTTCGTAAATATCCGGTTATTTAACCGGTTCATAATTACGGATATTTATAATATTTTTTCGGAAACTATATTTCTTCTACGGCTCGCATTATGTAATGCGAATGGGAATTAATTTTTATTTTTCGATATGAAAATAAACAAGGTTGTAACATTTTTTTTAAGCCGAAAAAATATGATTTTTTTGTAGTCCGTAAGTGTGATTTTTTTTTGTTATGAATTACAATTGTAATTGGTAGCTGCGATTTTTTTTTGGTTACTATTTAGAATCATAATTTGGTGTTGTAATTTAGGGTTTTTTTGTTACGTATTACAATTGTAATTTGTAACTGTGCTTTATTTGTTATGAATTATACTTGAAACTTGTAACTGGAATTTTTTTTTCACGTATTACAACCATAATTTGTAATTTGGGGTTTATAATTGGGGAATAATTATAAATGGTAACTGGTATTCCTTTTGATTACGAATTACAATTAAGTGTACTTGTAATTGGGATTTTTTTGTTATGAATTACAATTGTAATTTCTAACTGTGATTTTTTAGTTACGAATAACTATTATAATTATTTGTTGTTGTAACGCTGTTGTAATTTGTAAGTTCGGTTTTTTTGTTACGATTTATAATTATAAATGGTAAATGGTATTCTTTTTTATTACGAATTACAATTTCTATTTTCAACTGAAAGTTTTTTTGTTACGAATTACTATTGTAATTTGCAACTGTAATTTTTTTTATTACGAATTACAATTGTAACTTGTAACGGGAATTTTTTGTTTACGAATTCCAATCATAATTTGTTGTTGCAACGTTGTTGTAATTTCTAAGTTGGATTTTTCGTTATGATTTATAACTAAAAATGGTAAACGGAATTTTTCGTTACGAATTACAACTGTAATTTGTAACTGGCATTTTCTTTGGTAAAAATTAATTTAAAAAAAGTATATATAATTGCTTAAGTTAGGTACAAAGCCTCATTATCTTATCGCAATTCTCATATTTTTCCCAAAACAATATTCGCAATGTCTTACACAAAATTAAATTTAATAATAGGCATTAAAAGTTTGAGACAAAGTTCTTTACCACGAATGGTCGGTAATGTAACCGAATATTCGAGTAACTAACATAAACAACCGGTCATATGACACCACCACTTCCCAATACCATTGTGAAGCAGAGGGTGCAGAGAGAGAAAGAAAAAAAACACAAAAGGTCGTCGAAATTGTCGAAAGAGAAAGTCAATTTTCAAATCGTGTCACGAATAATCCTGAATAAAAAGGATCGAATCATAAATTAATTACTTTTTTCATGTTTTGATGCGCATACAATGTGCATTATATATACAATGAACGATACGAAAGGGGAAAAAAGAGTGAGAGAGGGCGCGCACCATGGACGAGCCAATAATTTTCCCGCGAATCCAATCCAGGACGTGAATAATGCGCAAATAGCGATTATAAAGCCCAAAAAACACGTCCTAAAAAAAACACAAGAATATTTAACATGCTCGTGTAATAAAATGCAAATGCTTTAGTCCGTTGAATTGCACAAAGCGTTTTAATTGAAAGCTGGTTTGAGTATTAATCGGTCGTTGAAAGTGCAAACGCTTTCAATATTTATTATTTTCATAATTTTTTTTATTTTCTTCCTTTTTTGAAAGCAAAGATCCTCGTCGTATGAAAGGCGCGAGTGAATCATTTGTCACGTGACGCCAACTGTACACAAGCAAATGCTACGGTACGAGCCGAGTGTTGGTTATTCGGTACAGTAAGCTTTGAAAATAATCGTCGTTACTCTCGTAAAAATGAAAATTCGTCACGTTAAATTGCAATATTGTAGATGGGGCGTCATGAGAAACTTGTGGAGAATAAAAAGTTGACAGGATTCGGTCAATATTCTAAGGCTTTTGAAGGTACGAGTAGAGAGATATGGATTTTCAAAGATTAATAATACGGCAATATTCTCAACGAGTAAATAAGTTGACTGTACAGTTTGGACGCGACCGGCAGCCACGAGCAGTTGCTTGTGATACAGTCACCCTCGAAAGTCACGTACAGCTCGTCGAATATATCA